>JAIFGZ020000539.1:0-1216037 GCA_019925245.2 Oryza australiensis
TTTTGCACACTAAAGGAGAAACGATGATAGATTTAATATACATTTTTATTTTAGAACAAATTAATGATTCAATATAACTTGGGAGCATGTTACTCACCGAAAATTCATCCTCACAAAACTTTTCTTTCCAAGTCGCGCCAACCTTCTCATGGAGCCGTGCCCATGCCCTACGTGCAATGAAAGCTAGCGAGTAATTTGTCGAGAACCGCATATATGCAAATAGCAAGTAAGATGGCATTACCTCGTTTAACACTTCAAAAATCTTTGCGTACGTAGTCTAGTTTATCCATTGAGTCAAAGACATGGATCCGCGAGCCCTCAACGTCACTACGAAGAGCCTAGTGGAATCGCAGAATTACATGAGATGACATATATGAAACTTAGGATGTATACATGGGATTGAAATTGATACGTAAGATAGTAAGAACTAACGCCGTGTTGTGTATGACATAAGTATAAATGTCTTGTATGCCGTGACGCACTAGCATATTGTAGATGTTCTCCTCTCGTTTGCGTTGGATATTGTTCTACCATCGTGGTGTTAATTTTCGGGGTCCATGAATCCAAATTTGGTACATTTCTGTGCTTGTTGCGATAGTGGATCGCCATTCTACAACTGGGATAAAAGAATTTTAGTCGGCCTGGGTACAAGGAGCTAAGGAACGAAATAAATTCAACCGAACGATACTTAGAAAACCCGCGTGGCTATAAGAGAGACATCGAGGCCATCTAGCCGATATAGGTTGAATATGTCCTCAAGCGGAGAAACAAGTAGTCACCTCCATCGAAGAAATAGTCCATTGAGTATTTTGCCACGACCATCTCGTACCTTTGCTCTATTCCTTGCATGTACCACTTATGGAAGTGGTACATCCGTGTAGGTAAAGTTTTAACCCTGGACCGGGCTTTACAAGAGGTTGCCCGAGTTGGAACTTGTACTTCACCTCACTCCCTTCCCGATAGGTGCGTGTCCGGATACTTGGTCCATCGATATTCCCGCAAATTCCATAATTTTTCTTAAATTGGCTCGAACAGTGTTGAATCGTGCTGAACCGAAGGGTTTTTTGAGGTTGCATCCCAAGCTACGGTACATCTTTGCCCTTTGTTGTCGCCTTCCTAATCGTACTTGTCGAATGTGTGTGGACTATGGTTACGGTTGCGATTTAGGTCGTGATGTACAATACGTCTTCAAAGAAGGCCTTGGTCTCCGGGCGATTTCAAGAGGCTTCTCGTGAAACTTCTTCTTGAAGTGTGCTTTCACCTTAGCTCTGGACGGGCTTGCAGCAACTCCTCGTCCGTCCGTGTCGTACGCCGTTTTCTTTGGGGATGGAGCGGGTCAAGTCTTTGCATCTTTCTTCTTGGTACACTTGTTGACATTGACCGCGTGGCTCGAGCCGTGTGCTTAGGAGGCGACGGAGCGGAGGAGGATGAGTGGCTAACCATTTAGGAGTCGGTGCTCGTTGCAGGCGACTGGAGGAGGCGGAGAAGGCCGGAGTGGAGACGACCGCTTAGGAGTCGGTGCTCGTGGAGGCGACGCAGAGGCGGATGAGACGGTCCACGTGGCAATGAGGAACGAAAGGCGCCGCTTTCTTCGCCCGGAAATACGATGCGAAGGTCTTGCTCCATAGAATTATCCGTGGATTATTTCTCCTAGCCTGCCTCCACGTCTCCTCCGAGGATATCCAACTCAATATCTTCATAGCCGCCACCTGTTCAATTTTGACTTTCAAGTATCCAGGTGGAACGGGCATGCAAAGGTAGGTCTCATCTCGATCTACCGGTACCACCATGCCCGACGCCACTTGTTTGAGAAGAGAGCTCATTAATTAGTAATCAACCTTGATTGTCAAGCTTTTAAAGGAATATATAGCATAAAACTACGAGCATACCTTGATTGACAAGTTCTTCTGAAATATGTAGCTTGCATGGTGTCTACGCGTGATCTCAACAATGTATGGCGGACACTCAGAGCTTGAAGGACCAATTTAACTTCATTTCCTATTGAAGCACGCTCCTCGCGCTATCGCCGTAGAGTTGCGCCGCTATTGTTGGATCCGGTTGTTGGCTAACATTGTGGCTCCACTCCGCGGCCAGCCTTTTCGCCACCTTTCTCTCCACTATCCGATCGATCCGCAAGAGATAGATCTCCATGTCTACGAGCTTCAAATCCATATCTCGCTTCTTTCTCATGCGGCTCCTATAGGTGTTGATGTCCTCTTAAAACCATTTTTCTAGGGAACAACGCCTTTTCCTCGTCATCGTCCTTACATGCTCGTGGTTTTAGAGTGCGAGTGTTAGCTTGTCCTTCTCTCCGTTGGGCTTGAACGAGCCCGAGGCGTGAGTCCTCCATTGCGTCTTCCAATCTCCCGCTTCTTAGATTGCAACGCCAAATATTATCGATCCATCGACCGGATTAAGCAATCCGCCATGAGCATAGAACCGTTGTTTTGATCGTTTTGGCTGATCGTGCTCGAAACAATATCTCGCGATGGGAGGTCGGCTATCCATCCGCTTTCGCTTGCACGCCTTTTGATAGCCGTCCGACTCCTAGCTTCTTGTGATGGTATTGTTTCTTGGCTACGTTTTGTTCTTCTCAATGAGGGCTTGCGCTGCTCCCCCTTGTCTTGTATTGCACAAAGGCCTTCCAGTTGATCTCCGAGCTTTGGGAACTTTTCAAGTCTAGGTTCGGCCTTTCGGCAGATGTATTTCTTGTGTAACTCCTTCTTATAGTTCCTAAAGAGCTCACCATCTTCTTTAACGTCCATTCCTTGACCTCTGCCTCAAGCTTTGACTCTAGGATAGTGAACGCCCAAGCAACATTGTCGACTGCAAGCATCTCTTTCTCTCGTGTCTCAGGAGATAGCTCGCTCATCTCCTCCGTCCTTGATCGCCTTCGCTCACAATGCCGATGGGCACGTGATCCTAACTACCCATCCGCTATGTGCCACAAACTTCCTGTGACGCCACTGGGCACTTGGCCGACCATCCCGTAGATCCCGTGCCACTTCGTTATGCCATAGCGACTCCTCAATTCGCTACCGACACCGCATTGCTCGTGTTTCCTCTTCTCTCCAACGGCTGGAGTAGCTCCTCATTATCCTCCTCGCTTCCCTCCTCGCCCTCCTCGCTTGAGGTATTGATTGGGATCCCTCGCTCCTCCTCAATGAAATATTGGTTGCTACCTCTACGATCTCGTTAAGGAGAAACCTGTCGTCCTCACGATCACCATTTCATTGTTATGAGTTTGAGGACTTGATCAAGTAATTCTCGACAAGGAAAAAATTATTCAAGCTTAATACATGTATGATTCCCAATGCATAGGAGTCATCATAATAGTAGGGATTTTCGGATCCTTAACACTAAATATAATCGAGAAAATATAGATGAAATCCGGCAAATACTCATCCAATTGTGCACATCATGAGATATTCTTCTAACTTCCTCTTCCAGATTGAGAGAATCGGCCATGATTCTCAATCACAACCACTCTCTTAATCCTAGAAGAGACTTCTCAAGAATGTCATAACATAAATGTGCACAATTGGATCGAGTATTTACTCGGATTTCATCTATATTTTCCTATTATACTATTTAGTGTCAAGGATGTGCAAAAATCCTATATGTCTACCTAGAAAAAAACATAGAGAAAAAACAAAGAGAAGAAGGAAAAAATGTAATGTTTTTTCTTTCTTCTTCTCTTTGGGTTTTTTCTCTATTTTTCTATATTGACTATATTTTAACTTCTAAAATAGACTTATATTTTGTATTTTATATTTTACATGTCATTACCGTTTAGTCTTTTTGCCGAGAGCGAAAGAGAGAAGGATGACGTGAGGGAGACAAGGTAGAAAGGAGAGGAAGTGGAGAGGAGAGGAGAGAAAGAGAGGATGATGACGTGAGGGAGATAAGGTGGAGAGGAGAGGAAGAGGAGAGGAGAGAAAGAGAGGAGGATGGTGAGGTAGATTTTCCTTTTTTCCGTACAAACTATCAAAATTATGTCCATTCACATTCACATTCAAATTAAATCTAAAGTCCATTCACATTCAAAATATAAAGTTCATATACATAATTCAAAATTTTGTCCATTCACATTCAAAATTAAATCTAAAGTGCATTCACATTCACATTGAAAATTAAATCTAAAGTCCATTCACATAAAAATGTAAAGTCCATATACCTAATGTCCATTCACATTCAAATTTAAATACAAAGTCCATTCACATTCAAAACATAAAGTCCATTTACACATTCAAAATCCATATACATAAAGTCCATTATGAAATAGAAAATTCATAATTTTTAGAATTGTTGTGAATCCATTCCAATCGAATATTGAGTAATCAAATCCTTCAATTCATAGTTTTCAAAATCTTTTAAAAGTGGATTAATCTGACGAGGATAAAGAGAGTGAGGGGTTTGCGATCGTTGTAGAAATCCCATTCTCGCTACGAGAACAGTCTTGTCTAGAAGAAAAAGAAATACCAAAGTTTTAGAATTTACGATCTATTCATTCAATTAATTTCACAATCAAAATCATCCATTCATCGCATTCAAAATATAAAACCATAAACCTAGGTTGGCCGGTGGCAAAGAAGGGCGACGTGCGGCTGGCAAGAGGGCGGCATATGTGCAAGGCAAAGGGCACGCGGAGGCGGCGGAAAGGGCGGCGTGCGGTAGCAAGAGCATGAGGTGGCGGCGATGGCGACGGCGACGACGACATTTGCGCACGGGGGTAGCGTTTCGCATGCACACAGAGATATTGAAAAGAATCTCGGCCGACGACTTACCTCTGAATACAACGACGACGACCGCCGACATCGCGGGAGATGACAACGGTGGCGTGAGACGACGATGGCAAGACGGAAGACATCGACGACGTCATTTAGGTTCTCAAGCGATGAAGACGACAAGACGGATGCAAAAACGGCTAAGTGCTTGGATCCACCACACACACTGCTATATATAGATATCGGGATCTTTGGTCCCAGCTGAAGCCAATAACCGGGATTGAAGATATTCACTCCCTGCTGAAGCCACTAACCGGGACTAAAGATATCCCCATCTCGGTTGGTGGTTTCAACCAGACTAAAGATGTCCGTATTCTCCGGTAGGTGAGAATATTTAGTCCCGTGTTTTCTCGCTATTTTCAAATGTTTTTTGTCCCTTGGTGTTAAAAACCGAGATTAAATATTTAAATAAAGGCTCCTATTGAAAAGTATTTTAAATTCTAATAATAATATGTAATTAACATTTGCCCTATTCAAAAGTATTTTAAATTCTAATAATAATATATAATTAACATATGCCCTATCGAAAAATATTTTAAATTCTTATAATAATATATAATGAACATATGCCCTATTTCCAAATATTTTAAATTGTAACAATAATATATAATTAACATATGCCCTATTTGAAAATATTTTAAATTCTAATAATAATAAATAATTAACATATGCTCTATTGAAAAATATTTTACATTCTAACAATAATATATAATTAACATATGTCCTATTCAAAAGAATTTTAAATTGTAACTATCATATATAATTAACATGTGCTCTATTGAAAAATACTATAAGCAAGCTACAATTTAATGATGGTGACAGAGACGGTGCCGATGTAACAACGCGAACGGAGCGATCGACGAAGCCGCTTCCGAAAGTCAAGGAGAATGTGAAGCGGTTCATGTTCTATCGCCGAAGGGTTGATCTTGTTGAATAGAAGCTCATTTTGTACAATCAAGTGTAGGTCTTTTGCAAACTGCGAAACTTTTGCAGTGTTTTAGATGTCCGTAGTGTTTGCAAATGCGAATGGATCGATCGACAAAACCGCTTCTCATCAATTTGAGAAGTAATTTATGTGCTTACCATAAAAGACAGCTTGCATTTGCATCCGGTAGTACTATTACTACTAACTAAAGTTGTTGCCCGATCACACCTTGTTGAGATTGTTGATGTATAGCTCGACACGCATCTAAGTTATCTTGACATGCTTGTCTAATATCGACACACCTGGGCCTCCCATTAATTTGCTATGAAAAGAAGGACCATTTCTGAAAGATAAAATCTTTACCATGCCAATGTTATTGCACACACCAAACAAGTTATTGCAAAACATCCTAACTTCATCTAGATGCATGCGAGAAGCAAAAGTCAAGCATGCCCAAGACTTCAAATGGTTACAATAAATTAAATAATTTCCAATAATTTATAAGAATTTACAATAAATTCAATAATTTACAATAAATTATTGTTGAATTGAATAAATTCAATAATTTACAAGAAATTCAATAAATTTAAATGGTTACAATAAATTCAATCTAATTAACATCGCCTATACAAAAATTTAGCTAAGTGGATGGTTGTCCTCACGTACTTTTCTCGCACTATTGTTCCTTCGTTATGATCGTGTGTGAGTAAGGGGTGTCCTTATTTGATAGGAGGATGCTCGGGTCAACCACCACCGTGAACAGAGGTTGCCCGTCAAACTGATCGTAATCTTTCGCGCTCCCATCCTCGACTCCCACGATTTTCCTTTTGCATGGTAGAACCACGTGGCGCTTTGGCTCATCGGACTCTTTCCCTTCTTTGCTTTGCTAGCCATGTTCTTCACATCGAAAACTAGTCGTACATCATTAGCAAGGACGAAGGGTTCGTCCGAGTATCCAATATTGCTAAGGTCGACCGTTATTATCCCACTTGCATCAATGGTTACGCTCCACCACCGAGCCTAACCCATGTGCGCCGAAACAGAGGGACCTTCAAAGATCCATAGTCAAGCTCCCATATATCATCGATGTTGCCATAATATGTGCTAGCACCATCGTATCCCACGGCATTGATGCGGACAACGCCGTGTTCCGATATGTGCTCTTTAAGTCTTGGGACGTGTGTAAAATGTGTACCCATTGATTTCATATGCCCGCAATGTGGTGATCGAGCAAGATGGTCCCCTCGCCAAGAAGGCTAGTTGTTGGTCAATGATCGCGTTGCCCATGAGACGTTGTCGTATCCAAGGTGGAATGCATCAATGTGATGGCGTGTAATCCGTGCATCCGTCTTACCGATGTTTTCCAAGCGAACAATCGCTAAGTGCTCCTTGGTGTAAGGAGCCACCAAGGAAGATTGTTGCAACACAGTCCAATGCGCTTTCCCCGAACAAGTCATTGTCTACTACGGTCATTATTGCCTTTCTTCCAAGAGTTCCCTTTCCTCGTAGTCTACTTTTATGGCTTGATTCAGCATTCCTGATGGGACAAAGGTCTTCAATAAAGTTGACGCGTAACTCAATGACCTCCTCCTGCTCCATATCCCTTGGTGATGCCGGCTCGGACGAGAACGGTTATGGACGTACTTTTAGAACGCTCATATACCTCTCGAAAGGAAACATGTTGTGTAGGAATACCTGGATCAAGATACGGATCTCCTCGACAAGGTGGCATAGGAGATATGTCATGATATTGAAGAAGGAAGGCGGAAGGATCATCTCAAAGTTGACAAGACATTGGACCATATCATTTTGAAAGTCTTCTAGTTTGTTTGGATCAATGATCTTCGTGAAATTATGTTCAGAAAGCACATAGCTTTGTTATTGTTGCTCGGACATTATCGGAAGGATACCCCGAATTATAACGGGAAGCACTCGTGTCATCGCACGTGCGCCATGGGACTTTAGGCTTGTGAACTTCTTATCCTTCGTGCTTATTATTCCCTTTATATTCGATGAGTATCCAAACGGTACCTTGATGCTCTCCTGCATTCAAACATGATTTCCTTCTCCGCCTTGCTCGAGTGTAGTTGGTTGGACTTAGGTAGTGGGCTCCTTTCTCCTTTGGTTGCGGGTGAAGGCCATCGCGTTGTGCCATATGCTTTAGATCATTACGTGCCTCAAGTATATTTTTTGATTTTCCATATACACCTAGGAAGCCCATCAGTTTACGTAAAGCTTCTTAGTGAGGTGCATCACGTTGATTGCGTGGCTGACGTCCAAGACTTCCCAATAGTGGTAACTCCCAAAAATGATTTTCTTCTTCCACATCGCCGCGTGACCACCTTCACTTGGTATAGGTTGGCTGCCTGTGTCCCTTTGAAATACTACTTTGAGGTCTTTCACCATTGCAAACACGACCTTTCCATTGCGATGCTTTGGCTTAGTAGGTATGGCTTTTGATCAAAATGTTTGCCTTTTCTCCGGACAGGGTGGCTTGCAACAAGAAAGCGACGATGGCCCATGTACCGTCTGCGCCCTCCGAACCCCTTATTATATTTGAAGGATGAACGAATATCTCGATTCTTTCACAAACGTAATAAGACATTCGACGCTCCGAGAGAAAGACAAAAAGACCTTGCATGGCCTTTAGCCCGCACCAACTTCAAACGTGAGTTGTGCCCGCTCAAACCACACGATGGCGGCAACCAAATGTGCTATACAATCAGAGACTTGACAAAAATGGCTAAAGATCTACATTTTCTCAATTATCTTTAACTTCATACTTATGTTTAATATGTTCCTAACAATAGGAACACACTAAACACTTTCATCCAAGCATATGATATCTCTAACATAATAAGAAGTTCCAAGTTCTAAATCTTAGATAATTCATACATCATAAGCTTAGATACATATGGCCGACCGGCCAAATAGTTAAGTTCAAGCATTTACTACCGTAAGATTTTTCATGCAATTGACTAGGGTAGACCCTAGTAAGAACCATTCCCTGGAAGAAAGAAACATTCCTTGCGAAATCATTCTCCTCAGAGTAATCTCACCCTAGCAAGTCAAGTCTATGCATACAACAAAACAATATATACAAAGCAAGTGTCCGTACAATAGATTGTACCGGCAAGCACCGACAAACCTAACACACTACATGCAAGGCATATTCAAAGTAAGGCTCTCATAGGGTTATTTTAGCATAAAGCGTGTTTCGTTTGTACAAAATTTATTTTCAAAATTCAGATTGTTCATAAAGTAAATTTCAGCAAGCATACTCTTAGCAAATGGGCATTGAAATAGTTGAAAACATATGTAACATAGCATCTTGTTGCCTTCCATGGCAGCAAGGACATATTTCACAACTTTCATCGCATTTGGAAATATAAAATCAGCATTTAGAAGATTTAAAACACAAGTCTATACTCATGACATATTCACACGCCGCTCATATCCGCGAGCACGAGTAATCGATTAGTTTTAACTCTACAAAGTACATACACTTTACCCACATGATACGATATAATAATCATGCAAAGCATGGCACGCGATACATAGGTATCCAATTTAGTACACACAACAAAGCCCTTTAAAGATTCATGATTTAGCCTTGCACAAGCACAATACGTGTTTCCTCCATCCTAGTCACACTAGAAATATGACTTAGAACCGTTAAGTGGCAGGTGCATGCCTTAAACTTAATGTCATGGTGACGGACACGATAGGAACCCATCACGTGGGACAATATCGTTGTATTGGACAGACTTAGTCACCTATACTACCACGTCTGGGCAAATAGAAAGTTTCTCCGAGTTATTTGAACTCATACACTCCGCCTACCAAAATGTAAGGCTAAACCATAAATAATTTACTAAGCTTGGGCTATCACATACTAGCACATGTGGTTGTATTGTATTCGAAATGAACCGACATTGAGTGAAGTCCTTAAGTCCTCGTGCACTCTCTCCCCTATCGGCACACAACTAATCACCATATGTGTACCACAAGAGGCCCGAAACCCAAAATCCACATTTTCCAACATTTTATTTGACAAATACCATATATATATATTCAGTTCAGATCATAAATCAAATCATTTCACTAAAGTAAATATATACAATTGAGCCCAAAAGGTAAGTAAGCATCACACTAAGCATGGCTAAGCATTTCTCACATACTTGTGACCTCAAACACCATACTTATTGTGGTAGATTAAATTGTTTCTAAGGCTAGGAATGATGGCTAAGGTCTTTGTGGAGTTTAGGAGTTGTTCTAATAAGTTCTACAAGGTTTTAGTGTATTAGTGTACAATCAACATGCATATTTTTCAATTCTTTTCAAATAACCTCCAAAACATAGGTTCAATGTGATCAAAGAGGGGAGGTGGAAACTTGCCTTGCTCTTCCTCTCCTTGTTCAGCTATGTAGTAACCCTCCTCGTGATTCGACTGTGAATCGTCTAAACATATATATATGCAAAAATTTAAATTACAAACATGCATAGAAATCCAATATGCTCTAAAATGAATGCTTTTCATAGGTTAAGTGTGTTCTATTTTATATTGACTTTTCTGTGAAAGAATTTACATTTTAACAGTATTTATTTAAAATTACAAATTTTTAAAGTGTCTACATGTTAAATATAGAACTATATGCATTTCTGATTTTTGAGGTTTAAAACTTCATGTTTCTGTCAAGCTAACCATTTTTATAATGCATAGCATAAAAATATGATTTCAACAAAATTTAGTTTGCAAATTATAGAGTTAGGATGAGTTTTCTACAATTTTTAGAAATTAGAGTGTACATATGGGGTTATTTTATTATACAATTTATTAGTGTTGATTAAGTTACAGAAAGTGTCGAATTTTATATTACAAAATTAAAGTTCATACTTTGCTGATTTTACAGAAATTTAGTTCACTCCATTTGGAGAAGAAATGAATTTTCTACAAATTTTACAAGTTAGAACATATTTTATGTTAACTAGTCTTTATATAAAATCCTAGAAATAAATTTCTTTCTGTAAGTACATATTTTTGTTCTACAACATTAAAGTTCACAATTTTATGAACCTACAGAAATTGGTTTCATCTTTAAATGAGTTATTTTTGATTTTATATGAATTTCACAAGTTTGATCCCATTTTTATTTGAAAAGTTATTGCTTTGGCTATTTTCCTTATTTTTCGAATTACAAATACAGGGTCCACCGTCGCCCTGGACATTATGCAAAAAGGCCCCTAGGGTTCCCAGAATCAACCCGAGGTCCTAAACACGTGCTATAACCAATTTCATTAAGAGTCCTTAAGGTTTCTTCTATTTATAATTAGGTCCCGGGTCCACATGTCATACTAAGCAGCTTTATTAATTAAACATCACAAGTTTTGAACTATTACTAAGCTGGATCCTTAGCACCTAATGAAGTGGGGTCCATCTCGTCGCTGGTACTTGGCCGGCCTGGACAGAGCAGAGCGGTGCCCCGACGAGCTTCGCCAACGCTCTAAGTGGCAAACCTGAGACTCGATCTTGAGTTGCGGCCAAAAGAGAAAAGCTAGAGAGACTCAAGGCGAAGCTAACGGTAGTTGTTTCATTCAATATGGTCACCGAAATCATCATTTCCGGCGACGCCGTGTGCGACAATGGGTTTCTGGGTGACGGTGCATGTTGGTTTGGAGGCCATATCTATGCGTGCATGTGCATGGTAAAGGTTCTAGGGACTCAGTGAACTTACCCAACAGCTTGGTTGGTGTTGGCGATGGTTGGATGTTGGTGACGGCTGTGAGTCTCACAAAGACGGCGCGCTCTTCACGGTGAACACCGATAGGGCTCTCCGGCCTTCCGCCTGTATGCAGGGCGCAGCATCGGCTCAAAGAGTCAGCTGTGGTAGCTATGGACAAGAGGAATTGTGGCGAAGGCTCACTGAAGGGGAGGAAGAAAAGGATGGCGCTTCATGGCGGCGGAGTTGGGGAAGAAGAAAGGGATCTTTCCCCTCGTAGGTCACCTTGCGTCGATTCCTTCTGGATTCACGATCAATAGGTGATGGCGAAGACGTTGGCGAAGTGGTTTCTGACAATGATGGACCGTGGAAGCCGGCGACGAAAAGGGGTGATGCGGCGGCGGTCCAGAGCACTACGGAGAGCCTCGAGTTGACATGGTTGTGTTCCCTGAGTTTGATGCACCAAATGAGGTGTTCTTGGTGGCATTAGAGAGGGCATTGAGAGTAGATTTGTGAATGTACATCGAGCAAAGAATGGGGCTCACCGGCTGGCGCTTGCGATGGGGATCTCTCTCGCCGACCGCAAAATCTGCGTGTCCGTTCCCTGATTTCGAGACGGTCTGCCTCGGCTCTTCCACGAAACAAGACAAAGGTGAAAGGAAGAGAGATTTTGTCGGCTGGTCGGCTTAAAAACGTGCGCCGACGGGAGGAAGGAGAGGAGGAGGAGGCTCGCCGCCGCAGCCAACGTGTGTGCTCGCGCATGGCGCGCATGTTCGTGTGTGGGCCCTGAGAGGAAACATTGTGAGACTCGACAACTAGGTCCCACCATGCGCCTGCCCACATGGCGGGTGAAGGAAGAGAGAGATGAAGGAGAGGCTGGATTTTTGTCTCAGTAATCAGAAGCGAGATTACAACTTTGGGTTCCATTAAAAATTTATTCCAAGCAAAAATTGAGGTTGAGTTAAATGGCAAAGTTGTAAAGCAAGGTTTGATCTATAATCTGGTCAAATCTCACATGCACTGAAGTCTATGGTCAAATTTTGGCATAGGGTCAAACAGGCTCCAGATCTGTCAAAATTCTAGAACTTAATATTTTTAGTGAGTGCTTTGGACTAGCTAATGGCTTGGTAAATTAAACAAAAATTCACATTTGGCTTCTAAATTTAGAAAAAGGTTTACACCAATTTTTCTCAGATTTTTGAGTTGTTATAAACATTTTCTTATGTTCATTAGTTGAGATTTAATATGGTTATGCATCTAATATGCATATGCACAACTTTTAAAAATGCACAATCAAGTCACATCAAATATTTCTAGGCAAAATTTTTAGTTCATTTTACATCATCCACCATTTCCAATGCCTTCCATACATTCCAAAATTGTGGTTTGTGACATGTACACTACCTTCTTACGTTGTTTCAGTACGTACATTCGGTCTCATCCATACTGGGTGCAAGCGTTATACCCCTTGTTTGACTGTCCTGGATAGGTTGCCAAGTGCAGGCCAAGCCGCGCAAACCGAGCAATGTACCCAAGTTAGAATTTACTGCGTTTAAAATTGAAAGAAGTGGAGTTAGCATATGTTGGCCTGAGTTAAGGAAAGATCATGATTGAGCGTCGCTTGATAATAATTTGACTAGAGATAGGCTCATGTTTTATTTAAATGCCTTAAAATATTTAAATACTTAAAATGCTGGTTTTCTGCAAAATAGTGTTACATATGAATCCTTTGTATTCCCTTGCATTATTTGCATTCTCCCGGCATGGCTTGTTGAGTACGGTTGTTGTACTCACCTTGCAATTCCTCCCTTTCGTAAATGTAGTGCTTCATAGTTGAAGGCGGTGTTAGAGGACCAAGGCTCATACCATAGTTGAGTTTGCTCGTGGAGTGGAGCCGAAGCCCCGCTAGGATCGCTGCCGCCGTCACTTTCTTTCGAGTGCGTGGACTAAGTGTCTCTTCTGTAAGTATTTATACGTTTTAATTTATATTTGAAACTGTGTATTGATTTGTCATTTTGTGTACCCTGGTTGTGTTAGTGGTATGCCCTAGAGGCAACATGGAGATGTTGGATATTATGATCAATGTTTATGTATCACCGAATAAAGTGTTATTCAGCTTCATGAAATAGACAACTTATATTGATCAATAAGTATGTGACTTATTTATGAGACTCTTTATGTATGAATCTATTTCTAAATGATCCCTAATCATATATGATATCAATGGAACAGATATGATTCTAAGATCAGTATATTTATTGATTGATGATCATGTCTCATAGATCATGGTGTGGAGATACCAAATTAATAAACGTGAACATGTGTTAGAGAACACATTGTTAGATAGACCCACCTTGAGACACTCGCAGTAGGAATTAATGTGTCATTAGTTGGTCTCAAGTAATGTTGGTGCAAAGTCCTTTGACCTCGAGATCATCATGGATTCCAACATGTGTAATGGCTCACTTAGGGACTACCAAACGCTATTCGGAATCGGATAGTTATAAAAGTAGTTTGATGGAATTTGCCCTCCTCCGGGAGAGATATCTCTCGGGCCCCTCGAAGTAATGGATTATGAAAATGCATGGTCATGCCGAGTTAATTGAGGAGTCAATCAACATATAGATAATCCAATACGAGATCGAGTGAATGATTAAGCTATTGATAGGATGGCACGAGTCTTGTCTATAGCTTAATTGATATTGCGAGGCAAAGGGATTTGTGCACACATTACAGTTTAGCTGATATGATCCTCTTGTATACTTTGGTGTCAATACGTTTCGCTAGGGGCCCGTTGACGGCTCGCCGAGTTGGACTCGGTCAAAACCAAGTATACCCGAGCCTACAGTGGTCGCACACTTAATGGGAAAGAATGTACATTCGAGTTTGACTCTGATATGGCTCAATTGGATAGAGATCCAACCGAGAAGGAGTCCCGATGGACCTTAGGCCCAATCCAGAACCCTATATAAGGAGGCGAGGGGTGGAGGGTTCAATGTGCGCAACACACAAATTCTACGTATTCTCTCCTTGGAAACCCTCCCACGTCGAGCCAAACCCTAGTCGTGCATCGCGTGCTAGCACACGGGTTTCCGGAGTTCTCTCCCTAGATGTGTGGATACCGATGAGACATAGTTACGTTGTGGCATTCTTTCTGGCGGCATTGAATCTCATCGAGATCCAATTAGCTGGATTCAATTTGGCGATTTAGGTCGTGGTCTGCAAGTCTCGAGGGCTAGGCGAAGTGGCTCGGCGTCATCTCGCATCGGGAACCGGCATGGCGTCATTGGCATCGGCAGATCCCAATGCCATCAAGCAACTAGGCCACGCGCGTGGAGATTTGCGGGTCTGGGCAAAACGAGACGGCGTAATCCCGTCGGCCTGGGCGGTTGGGGGATTCTGGACCCGGGTTGGATGGAACATATTCGGCTCGGCTGAAACATTTTCGGTTGGGTAGAAGATTTCGAGGTTGGCAAG
Source organism: Oryza australiensis (assembly GCA_019925245.2). Taxonomy (NCBI): domain Eukaryota; kingdom Viridiplantae; phylum Streptophyta; class Magnoliopsida; order Poales; family Poaceae; genus Oryza; species Oryza australiensis. The sequence goes on from JAIFGZ020000539.1 coordinate 14,910, forward strand.
ACTTTTCGAAGTCGGCAATCAACATATTGACTTTCGCTGCACCGCACGTCAATAGGTAACGATCTATGGACCCTTACTTGCAAGTATTCCCGGATTGCGCGGTAGAAAAATTTTGATTAATGCTATCGTAGCCTCCACGTTTTTCTTCAAAGTGGTATCGTAGCTAGACTTGCGTAGTTTGGGTTTTAGATTGGATCTAAAACAAGTTTAAGCACACGGGCTGATTAGATCAATCGCTTTAGGGTTAGGTAGAGGAGAGTAGATGGAAATTGCATTCCTTGAGATAGTCTCTGATCGATATAATGTGAATATGTCGAAGCTTCCTATAGTACTGTATGAGTATGAGTCAAATTCGGATGGCGTTCCTTGAGAGTGTCTTGGATCGGTACAATGTGATTGTGTCGAAGCTATCTAGTAATCTGATCATAATTGCCGCCTTGCGCCTATGCAAACCATGTCCCTTGATAGTGTATCGGACAAGATAATGTGATCATGCCGATATGGTTTCCATAAGCGATTTTGTAGATTGGATCTAATGGGACCGTGTTAACACCGGAATTTGGTAATTGAGTTCCTAAGTCCGAAAAGGCAAAGTGGAATCGGATCGGCCGGAGACAGGAATTGTATCCGGCTAAAAGACTGATCGGGCTGTGGCTAATCGGCCGAGGATGGATCGAATGGGAGCATCGACACCTGATTCTCGAGTCCTAAGAGATGAAACCGTGTTTAGTGCGAAACTTGAAGATAAATAGAAGATTCAGTTGCTAATTGCACGTTAAAAGATATTGCCACTTATGGATAGAGTCCTATAATGGCAATTGTATTAATCTAGAGATTTGTTAAATTGTTAGTTGTAACATGGTATGGGTCCCGCTAGGGATAATATGGTGTTTTAAACAAGAGTTTAGATAGAGTCCAGTGGTTGTTACGATATTTGTATCTTGGGTATAAATAGGACCCGAGACCCCTCGTGTAATAAAAAAGCAATTCAATCTTTTGGCGCATCGCCAACCTTTTCTTTAGACGAGCACTTTGTTTGGCTTCGGCCGCATCGTCTCGATCCCCAAATCCAGTAAATGTTTGTCGTTAGTGGTATGATTCTTTGTTCTAGTGCTTCCATCGCAATGATACATTAGAATCAGTGGGTTTACCGTGTTATATATCATATAACGCGTATGAATTAGATCAATGTTTGGATCTATTTTGTCATTGGCTCGTTCGTCAAGAACATGTAGTCAATCGGCTAGATCTAAAGGTTGGCTGGTTCAAATGCGGTATCTACCATCTTGAGGGGTATAAATCGGCTGCAACAGATCGGGTGTTTCTTTTCATACTTAATGTTGCATCGGTGTCGAAACTTGGTTTCGCAATATATTTTATGGGGTCGCAATGAGATCGCCAAGCACAATGGGTTAGAAGGAGAAGAAGATTTAGACAGTTCAGCCCTCTCGTGAGGTAATACCCTACTCCTCGTTTCTTGGTGGATCTCGATCCACCGAGTGTCTTTATTGATCTTGTGATCTAAAGCTCTCGCTTATGAAGTTGTATATCTCGATCTCCTATCGGAATTTCGATCTAGAATCTCGATCAAGTCTAAGATATCCTCAAGGGACGCCCCTTACCCCCTTATATAGTCTTGGGAGGAAAGGTTTACAAGTCGGAAACCCTATCTTACTCTAAGACGGATTCCTCAATCTTACCAAACCGCAACTATAGGCCGATTGCCTTATCTCTATCGGCAACCGTAACACCTAAGTCAAGTTCGGCTTACATGATATAGCAGCACAATCTATCCCTACCTCCAAATGGATAAGCTTGCCATGTAGATACCCGATTGCCACAATCTCCACAAGAGCCCCCGAGTCCTTTTCGGCCGACGAGACAACTCACTTCAGACCAAAGCAAAGACTCAACCAAAAATCTCTTTGACCGAGTGCTTTTGGCGCCGAGTGATTCCATCATCTCCGCCTCGAATCTTCCCGAATGGCTCCAAAGACTGTGAAGGGCTGAAAATATCTCAAAAATTCTCAAAAATAAATATCTAGGTGCATCTCCTGATGCACCTAATTAGGTGTAGCCCCCGACTATGTGGTTAGTCAAAAATAGGCTAAGCATATAGTCAAGAACCATAAAAAATCATTCTCATGTAAATGCCTAGCTCATGCTAAAGCAATCATAGAAATCTCATTACTCGGCAAGTTCATACTTATCCGAGTGAATTTGCCCGAGTTACCTCAGAACAAATAATCCAATCATCCCTCATGGGTAAAAAACACTCAGTAAGCTCTTGCTTATCCGAATGGATTTGCCCGAGTAATCCCGGAATAAATATTTCATTCATCCCTCATGGGAAAACAAGTTTTTTCAATCATATGAAAAATATGACCAAGTTATTAAATAGCTTTTGCCATAATACTGGTCTCAATCTTATAAAGATCTTCACCAAGGTGGAAAATAAACAAGACGGTAAGATTACCCGACCAAATGCCGAAAAACCAAACAGCCCTTGTTCACCAAGGCGGCTATAAAAACTCGTCGTTGGTCACCTTCCAAATTGCATCGTGCCGCCTTCTCATGAAGTCAAGCAAACCGCGGTATGGAAGGATCTTTAAAGGTATAGGGCACTCTGACACGCGCATATTGCTGTGGCAAATCCGCTTAAGCTCATCCGCTTAAGTCCCTAAGGACACGACGTAATCACACCTTAGCCGGGCCGTAGATTTTCTTATGGGCTCGGCCCACTCACCGAAAACCTAACGCAACCCTCAAATCTTTCTATAAAGATGCGAGGTCGTCCCCGCCTCTTCGTCTTCCAAACGATTCCCCTTCTCACTTGCATCGCTCAACACCACCGCGGAGAACCCTAGACTCGCGCGCTCCCAAATCCGTCCATCTAAGAGCTCGATCTCTCGCAACAACCAGCCTCCATAGCCAACTCTCCCACATTCCATCGCCAAAGATCCAACTTTTTTCCTAAGCAAGATCCACTTCCCATCAACCCATTCTCATGGCGGAGGAGAAGAGGATTCCGTTCACCAATGGGCCACCTCGGATGTGAGGGAATACACCTCAAGGAGATGGTGAAGCACGGCGTGCTTCCGCCAAAGGAACTTGTGGGATGGCGCCCGGCGGCGGGGGAGGACTTCCCGACCCCAAACACCGGTGAGCTCGTTGTCTTTACTTCCTTTTTCTATTGCGGGTTCAGCCTTCCCTCCTCCGAGTTCTTTCGGGGCTCTTGGACTACTATGGTCTTCACATCTACCATCCGAACCCCAACTCGATGCTCCACATAGCCCTCTTTATTCATGTGTGTGAAGCTTTTCTTGGCATTCTTCCTCACTTCAATCTATTCCGTCGTATGTTTTATCTCGAAACCCCATCCAAACAAGGACCAACCTTGTGTTGTTGGCGGGCAGCTTCCAACTTCGCGGATCTCTCCGCAAAGACTATTTTTCTCTCCCTTTGAAATCTTCCAACAAAGGCCGGCACGCTGGCCGGTTCTACATCAATAATCTTGAACCCACCCGCCCGCTTTGTTGGTCTTCCTCCGCCCCCAAGCCATCTTGAGTACCGTCCCGTAGCCCAAGATTGGGACGAAGCCAATGATCCGCTCGCGAAGATTCTCGCAATGAAGAAGAGGAATCTTCGCGGGGAACAAATCACTCGGCACTTCATCAGGTGCCGACTGGCGCCGATCAAGGAGCGGTCAAAGCCGGCCTTCGAGTATGAAGGCGGATCGGACCCCAATCGGGAGGACCCGGATCCACTCACATACGAGATCCTGAAGATCCGGATGTACAAGCTCTTCTCATCCAGATTGCCGTCGAGCGGGCCCTCATTCTCGCAGCCCTTCCATTCAGATCCACCGACCTCCTCCTCCTCCAGTAAGCCGATTGGTTGCTTCATAGTATCTTCAATCTTGACGCCTTGTCTCTTAATGTTGCACCTTCTCTCTCTCGCAGAAAATGCCTCTATCACTTCCAAGCCATATAAGGTGGCTCATGATGACGCGCCGCGTCGCCCGCCAAGAAGCCGACCGAAGGGATCAAAATCCAAGCCGATCCGCCGGGAAGCGGGCACAGCGAGTGAAGACTCGAACAAGCGTGCGAGCAAGAGGAGGCCGATCATCGAGGACTCGGATGACGACATCCCGGCTCCTCCGGGCCGAGACCCCGCATCTAAGGCGATCGCCGCGGACGGCACCAAAGATCCGCCTGGCCATCTGTAAGCTCAAACCGAAGTCTTGAACTCTTTCGTGGATAACTTTTCTTTATCTTCGCCGTATTCACTTTCGCAGAGGCCCTCAGACATAGATCCCGCCGGAGGGGGTGAAGGGCCGACTCCGCCGCCGCTCCCGAAGTGCCAAGGCCAGCCAGAGCAAACCCCTGAGCCCGCAACCGAGTGCGAGCGTTCCGAGAAATGCCTTCGCCTCCAAAGGAGGACGCCCTAGGAGGAGCCCCGACCGCTGGGATATCCCGACCGGAAACCGCCGCCGCCGGGAACCCACTGGCCGTGCCCAAGCGCCCGACGGGGTCACTCGCGCAGAGCCCGAAGAAGAAGAAGAGTCCAAATCGCCCCCACCTAGGCGTGCACCACCGAAACCGTGAGACTTGCTTCAAGCGTTCCTTCGTTCTTTCAATTTTGAATCCCTCATGTCTTCATTGGTCTTTCTTGTTTACTACCACGGTAGAAGAGATCCCTGTGCTGCGCCTTCCGAGACCCGGGTTCCTCCGATCGAATCGAGTGGCGGGACTCTAAGGCGAGAGACAGTGGCATCATCCTAGACCGGCAAGCCGAAAAGATGAAAGGGATGCCCTTGTCGAGAGCCTAAATGAGGCGACCCGATCGCTCAATGTAAGCCTTCGTCTTTCTTTTTGATTATATCTTCGTTATCCTTCGCCGATCATTCTTTCTCGCGCATGCGTAAAGAATATTGCCGCTCAATGGCAAAACAAGTGCCGGAGAAGCTAGTCCCTCACTTAAACTCCTTGGAAGACGTTCGGGCGACAACTGAAGGCCACTCGGGAGGAGGCCGCATCAAGGGAGGCCGCTTTAAGGAGGGAGATCTCGAGCTTCGGAAGCGAACCTCGACCTCCGCGGATCAATCGGAAGTAAGCCCGCCTCCCAGCCTTCATTATGATTCTTATGTTGATCTTGGCTATTGTTAACCTTCTTTCGTTGTAGGAAATTCTTCGGAGGTCCACTCGCTTCAAGTCCAACTGAAGCGGCCGCCTCGACAAGGCCGAAATGGAGGCCGAATTTGAAGGTAACCTTCTTTGAAGCTGAATTTCATGTGCCGCTTCATTTTCGAGTGCTTTGAATGATCTCGGAACTCCTTGCAGCTTATAAGATGAAGACCCGAGCCCAATACGACGTCTTACTTGGGCGGATCAAGTCCAGCGACGAGATACGGAAGAGGTCGCCAACGCCGCCACTCCGATCTTGGCATCCTTGTTTGACCAAGGAGTTGGGGCGCCTGAGCCAATCGAGATCTTCGACAAGCTTGGCCGGCTCCCGAACAAAGATCGAAGAACATCACCGAAGCGGCCAACATGGGGGCTGGTCTCGGCTCTTGCACGTACTAGCCTCTACCCCCGAGTGGATATCCATTCGCCTGGGAGGGCTTCGCCGAGGGAACAATGACGAGGTGCCTTAGATATGCTAAGCGAGGCGCAAGAGGCGTGAAGAAGATATCTTTGGATGTAGTGAACAATTTCAAGCTCGATCCGTATTCGACTTTGCTTTGTAGATATCATGTAATTGTAACACTTTGATGTGGAACTTTGTGACTTTTTAGTTTATTTATGTCAATGCCTTGAATCGAGCCTTTGCGTGAAATTTCTTAAGTAGTTTTCGTTCCGTCGTCATCAAGCCTAGGCTCGATTAGGTCGTCGGAAACTCTCGCCCCTTAGACACCGGGCTCGAGTCGAAGGACATTAAACAATGATAAACCAAATTATGCACAAAAGTTGATGAGGAAAACTTGAGCTTTATTGACATGTGTATAATCCCCGACCGCTAGCTCAAGAAGTCATCTTGCTTGAGGTTGGCAAATAAGGAGAATATGAGGCCTTAGCCAAATTAGGCATAAAACCGTCGAAGATGCTCGATGTTCCAGGAGTTCTCCACCATGGACCCGTCTTCGCGCTTAGCCTAGAAGCACCGGCCGAGTCACTTCGGCGATTATATACGGTCCTTCCCATAAGGGAGATAACTTGTGTCGGTCTTTGGTGGTCCGGATCTTGCGTAGGGACCAGTCGCCAACAATGAAAGCTCGTGCTCTCACGTTGCGACCGTGGTATCTTCTCGAGCCCTTGAAGGTATTTGGCCGACCGGATGAGGGCCGCCTCGCGGGCCTCTTCCACCGGGTGAGGTCATCCACTCGGCCGATGTCGTAGCGTTCATCGTTGAAGCCGCGGACCCGGAGGGACTCATACTCCATCTCGTTTGGCAACATGGCTTCGCGCCATAGGCCAAAAAGAAAGGAGTTTGACCGGTGGCCCGACCGGGTATGGTTCGCAGCGACCATAGGACCGAGGGAAGTTCTTGGACCCACTTGCCGGCGTAAGGGCTTAGCCGGCCGAAAACGCGAGCCTTGATGCCTTGAAGGACCATTCCGTTTGCTCGCTCGACTTGCCCGTTGCTTTTAGGGTGGGCTACCGATGCGTAGCGCATCTTGATCCCGAAGTCTTCGCAGAATTCCTTGAAGATGCCTCCCGTGAATTGGGTCCCATTATCGCTACGATTCTCGTTTGGGATGCCGAAGCGGTGCACGATGTTGAGGAAAAGTCTCGCGCTTTGTCAGCAGTGATTGTGGCAACCGGCTTGGCTTCAATCCACTTGGAGAACTTGTCGATTGCGACGAAGAGGTGTGTGAAACCTCCTGGAGCTTTCTTGAAAGGGCCAACCATGTCCAGCCCCCATACCGCGAACGGCCAGGAAAGTGGGATTGTTTGAAGCTCCTGGGCCGGGACATGGCTTTGCCGCGCGAAAAACTGGCAGCCTTCGCAGGTTCTTACGACTTTGTCCGCGTCGGAGACCGCGGTGAGCCAGAAGAATCCTTGCCTGTACGCTTTGCCGACCAGAGTGCGTGCTGCCGCGTGGCTTCCGCATATGCCCGAGTGGATATCTTGGAGTAATTGTTTCCTTCTTCGGTGTGATGCACCTCATTAGAATTCCGAGGGGCTTCTCTTGTATAGATCGGAGTCGACCATGACGTACGCTGGGCCGACGCCGGACGCGTTCGCTTCATCCCTGGCCATCCGCAGCCTCTTGCCGAGTTAAGAATTTGATGAGCGGCGTCCTCCCGGGTGTCGGCCATGGCGACTCGTTGGGGGTTTGTTCGTTAGAGTCGTCTTCGCCGTGACGGTTGGTTCATAGAGATGCTCGACGAAGACGTCCGTTGGAGCAGCTTCGCTTGATCCGAACCGTGCTAGCTCATCGGCAGCTTCGTTGTTATGTCTCAGACATGTGAGAGTTCTAGCCCATCAAACTTGTCCTCAAGCTTGCGGACCTCTTGTCGGTAGGCCTCCATGGTGTCATTTAAGCAGGACCAGTCCTTCATCACTTGATTGACGACCAGCTGGGAGTCGCCCTTCACAATAAGCCGTCGAATGCCGAGTGAGACCGCGAGGCGCACCCATGTAGAAGAGCTTCGTACTCGGCGACGTTGTGTGAGGCGGAGAAGTGGAGGTGAAGGGCATATCTTAGCCTTTCCCTGGCCGGGAGATCAAGACAACTCCCGCTCCTAGGCCGGTGATCCTCTTGGATCCGTCGAAGTGCATGGTCCAAGTTGTTGGAGGTCTTCTCGGGCACATGCTCTGCCGTTCACCCACTCGGCCAGAAGTCCGCTAAGGCTTGTGACTTAATGGACGTCCTGGGCTTAAAAGTTAAGTCCGCAGCATCGTTCTAGGGGCCCACTTGGCGATGCGCCCTGGTTGCCTCGCGGTTGTGGATGACATCGCCGAGTGGAAAAGAGGTGATGACGGTGACCGAGTGACTCTCGAAAGTAGTGTGCCAATTTCCTCGCGGTTATTAGAACACCATAAAGCAATTTTTGTACTGGGGGTATCGGGTTTTGGCTCCCGCCAATACTTAGCCGACAAAGTAAATTGGCCTTTGAATCTTCTCGCCCGTCCTTCTTCTTCTCATTCAACCACAAGGACCGTACTAACCACTTGGTGAGTGGCCGAAACGCATGCAAGAGGGGTTCCTCGGGTTGAGGCGAAGCCGTGACGGTGGCGTGGTAAGGAATTCTTTGAAATCTTCAAAGGCCTTGTCGGCTTCGTGGTCCACTGGAAATCGTCCGTCTTCTTTAGCGCTTGAAGAAGGGCATGCCTCGTTCGCCGAGCCTGGATATGAAACGGCTTAGCGCCGCCATGCAGCCAAGTGAGCTCGGACGTCTTTTGATTACTCGGGGCTTCATGTTTAAGATAGCGTTGATCTTCTCTCGGGTTTGCTTCAATGCCGCGATGTGATACCATGAAGCCGAGCGCTTGCCCGATGGGACGCCGAAGGTGCACTTCTCCGGTTCAACTTCATTCGAAGGCCCGGATGTTTGCAAAGGTTTCTTCTAAGTCGGCGATCAGGTCTTCTTTCGCTTGGTCTTGATGACAACATCGTCGACATAAGCTTCAACGTTTTTGCCGATCTCGCGTCCTGGAAGCATCTTTGGATCATGCGTTGGTATGTAGCTCCGGCGTTCTTCAGCCGAAAGGCATGGTGATGTAGCAAGAGGCCCCGAACGGCGTGATGAAAGATGTCTTCAAACAATGGATTCTTTCAAACTGATCCGTGATAGCCCGAGTAACAATCCAAGAAACTTAGGAGTTCGCAGCCGCCGTGGAGTCGACGACTTGGTCGATGCGAGGCAGCCCGAATGGATCTTTGGGGCAGCTTTATTGAGGTCGGTGTAATCGACACACATGCGCCATTGCTCCGTCTTCTTATGACCAGACTGTGACGGGTTGGCTAACCCCGGGATGAAGGACTTCTTTAATGAAGCCGACAGCCAAGAGCTTTGCGAGTTCTTCTTTGATCGCGTCTTTTCGATCCCGTGCGAACCTCGCGTAATCGTTGTTTTATTGGTTTGGCGTCATCTTTGACGTTCAAAGAGTGCTCGATCACCTCCCTAGGAATTTGTGCATATCGATGGTTTCCAAGCAAAACATCTTTATTATTTTGGAGGAAGGTGACGAGCGCGCTTTCCTATTTAGGATCTAGGTCGGCGCCGATTACAGCAGTTTTGGAGGGATCGACGAATCAAGGGAGATCTTCTTGGTCTTGGCGTCGCCGGATCCCGATTTGGCTATCTTCTTCGCGGACTTCGCCCTCCGCCGGTTGATGCAGCCAATCGGACTTCTTGTTGGCCACGTAATCTCTCGCGAGATTGGGCCATGTCGCAGCCTCTCCTTGTCGCAGTGAAGGCTTGCTTCACGTCGCCGCGAAGAGTGATGACGCCGTTGGGACCCGCATCTTCATGCAGGTAAGTGTAGTGAGGGATCGCCATGAACTTGGCAAGCGCAGCCTTCCGATGATGGCATGATATGCCGTTTCAAGTCGGCCACCTCGAAGGTGACGTTCTCCGTTCGGAAGTTCTCTCGGCTCCGAAGGTGACCGGGAGGGAGATGTGCCCGAGTGGTGTTGAAGATAGCCCCGGATAACTCCGTGGAAGGGGGCTGAGCTTGCTTTGAGTTCGGCCCTGGATCTCGCATTTCATCCATGGTCTTGGCAAACAGATGTTGAGGGCGCTACCCCCATCGATGAGGACGCGCTTAAGCCCGATGTTGCGGACCACGGGGTCCGTGACGAGTGGATAGCGTCCGGGTGGACCACTCTGGCCGGGATGATCCGAGCGGTCAAAGGTGATGGCCACTTCCGACCATCGCAGATACCGAGGGACTTCGGTTGAGCCGCATTGACCTCCCCTACGGTTAGCTTTTGCTTCCTCTTGGACTCATAGGCTAGCGGACTCGAAGATGTGGTTGAGCTCCCCACCGGGTCTTGAAAGGGTTCGGCGTTTCACCGCGTCTTCTTGGCGCCGACGGGCCAGCCTCGTCCCGGCTTGTTGAGTTACGCCGCGTATCGCTCAGCCGAACCGCTTGTAGATAAAGCAGTCCTTCGCCGCGTGCTTGTGATTCGGATGGTGGGTGCACTAGGCGTTCATGATGGCGTCGTAGGCGACGACTCGGGGACGGCGTTGAGTATTGGAGGTCGCGGCCACTAGGTCTTCGATCGGTGCTTGCGATCTTTCCGGCCCCGGTTGCCGCCGTTGCCGCCATCCTTCTTAGGATTTCGCTTCCTCCTGCTTTTCGTCGGGCCGGTCTTGACGGCGGCCTTAATGGCGTCGTTCGATTTGGCGTATGAGTTCGCCGTCTCAAACATCCGCTTCACCGTCTTCGGTGGCTTGCGCCCGAACTTGCCGATAAGCACCATCACTGACTCCCTTCTCGGAAGGCGGCGATGATGATGTCATCGGTGATGTTCGGGATCTTGTTGCGCTTCTGAGAAGCGACGAATGTAATCCTTTAGAGGCTCGTCCGGCTTCGGATGACGTTGTAAAGGTCGAAGTGCGTGCCGGGCCTCTCGAAGGTGCCTTGGAAGTTGGCGATGAAGTGGTCCTCGCCTCGCTCCACGAGCCGATTGAGCCTCTTGGCAGTGCTCGTGAGCCAATTTCTCGGGCCGAGTTTGCGAGGGCCACTGGCAGTAGTTGGCCATGGCTTTGTTGTCGCCACCTGCAGCTCGGATGGCAAGAGTATATACGCTAACCAAGATTCAGTGGTCGGTTTTGCCATCGTACCTTTCAATCCCCGTTGGCTTAAAGCCACTCGGCCAATGCACTCTGGCGGAGCTCCCGAGTGAAGGCCGGTACTCCATCGTCGCCGCTATCGGGTGATCCCCTCCATCTTCCCGAGTGCGACGGTCGCGCTCTTGGTAGCGGCGGTCGAGGACTTCCCGCATCACTCTGGCGGGTCTCTCGTTGGCCGAGTGGGTAGCCGGAACTGCTTGGCGGACTCGGTGGTGGACGGGTGGACGTCCATGTCGTTTGTCGCGGAGTCGGCCGTCTCGCTCTTGGTGCCTCGCCGTGGACTCGCGAGGTGGGCCTCTTGGCTCGGTTGTCGACCGAGCCGCCGGCCTCCCGTAGTCTCCCGACTTTAGAGGTGGGAGCCGCTCTTGTCCGGCGTTTCGCCACGGATTCGCCGCCCTTCGCATCGAAGTGGTGGGAGGGCCGTTAGCCGTGGCAGCGACGATGGTCTTGATCTTATCAAGTATAGGAGTCACGTTGGCCGAGCCGTCTCCATGACGGTGTCCAAGAGCGTGAGCGGCGGCGACACTGCTTCGCCGTGGCGTCCGGAAGACGTTGGTGTTGCGAACCCGTGTTTGGAGGATGGCCTCCCGGGCAGGTCGTCCGCCGCACGTAGATCCCGCTTCCTTTTGTCGCCCTCGTCTTTGCGTTGTTTGTCCTCCTGGCTGTCTTGCGCTCAAGCTCCACTCTAGCTCGCTCCTCTTCGGCAAGCCTTCCGCCATGGCTGAGTCTGACTCATCCGGCTCGCCATGAGGACGTCGAAGCACTTCGGCTCGCAGCACCATATGGCGCCGGAGTTGTTGGCTTCATCGGAAGGGATGCCGTAGAGATTGTCGGCCGGCGGAGCCGAGGTATCCGTTGAGCTCGAAGATGAGCAGAGCCGAAGGACGGAGGATGACGCCGACCTCCCTTGATCCCGGGAAATTCGGATCCGGATCGCTCCAGCCCGAGCCGGAGCTTGGGGATTAGGCTCCTCCGAGTGGATCGCCGCCAACTCGGGGAGAGCAGCTGATCGTAGATCTTGGCGACGTTTGGTAACCCAAACGGCACCGAGAGGTCTTCACCGAGTAGATTGCTTCCGTCGGGAGGCGAGAAGATTGGCGCAGATCTCGCGGCGTCCGGTAATCCGAATGGCGCCGAGTGAAGTCCGTCGTCGGGAAGGTGGATCGCATCTTGGTCTTCAAGATGTTGTCGAAGATCTCGGCGCTGTTGGGGAGCCCGAACGGCGCCGAGTGGGTCTTTCCCTCCGACTAGTTTGAATCCGAGTCGAAGGAGGAGTCGCCGGCGAAGTTGGCGCAAAGTCGCCGAGTCTTGAAGGAGATCCCATCACGCTTGTCGGCGAGATTGTTGAAGAAGTCTCGACGCGCGCCCCTACCCGGCGCGCCAACCGCCGAAACTTGGTTTCGGCAATATATTTTATGGGGTCGCAATGAGATCGCCAAGCACAATGGGTTAGAAGGAGAAGAAGATTTAGACAGTTCAGGCCCTCTCGTGAGGTAATACCCTACTCCCGCTTTGGTGGATTCGATCCACCGAGTGTCTTTATTGATCTTGTGATCTAAAGCTCTCGCTATGAAGTTGTATATCTCAGATCTCCTATCGGAATTTCTGATCTAGAATCTGATCAAGTCTAAGATATCCCTCAAGGGACACCCCTTACCCCCCTTATATAGTCTTGGGAGGAAAGGTTTACAAGTCGGAAACCCTATCTTACTCTAAGACGGATTCCTCAATCTTACCAAACTGCAACTATAGACCGATTGCCTTATCTCTATCGGCAACCGTAACACCTAAGTCAAGTTCGGCTTACAGATATAGCAGGCACAATCTATCCCTACCTCCAGTCGGATAAGCTTGCCATGTAGATACCCGATTGCCACAATCTCCACAATCGGGTTCAAACTATTAAGTCGTCTTTAGAACTATCAGTGATCTGTTCATCTGAGATTTGTATTATTTAGAGACAGTGTCGGGGTTTCAGCCGGTCTTAGCTGCCCTAATATGTTTCTTTTAATGTGCTTATTACTAGATTTGTATTAGGACTGCCTCTTATGTTAAGATTGTATTTCTGTCGGACGTTGCCTAATGAAATCGGCTTTCCCGGGTAGCCGATGGCCGATTTCTGGATTACATTTGATGCAGGAATATTATGTTCACATAAGACTCATCGGAGTACTAGCCGATCCTTTGTTAGCCTTCCAAGATTTGGTTAGGTTATCAATCCGTATATTTATTATTCTTCATTATATTTGGATTGAGCGCCGATGCCGTCTCGATGTAGCCGATCCATTCCACTACTTGGCCCAAATATGGTCTAGAATAGCATATATACATTCATGGATTTCCTTAGCCGATCCCGTGGGGATCTAACCTAATACTTGACGATATTTTCTTGTTTTTCTTGTTGATTAGCAGATTAAATCAATCGGCACGCCTTGCACGTTGTAGGCAATGAGAAGGACCCGCACCGGAGTCGCGCATCTCCCAGCCAGCGCGTGAGAGAGATTTCTCGTCAACAGACCGCCATGTGCGTATCTCCTTTTTGTCATCTCGATATCGTACATCTGTGATAGGTAGAAAGCATTCTACGTCTAACTTGTTTTTGAAGAGAATGCTATGAGATGGTGTGGCCTAATTGTATGTATGAGATGCATGTGATGCGTGTAATATTCTTTATACGTGCAATCCGTGTAATATTCTTTCATGACCTACGTGTCGATGTAATCTTCAATTCATAGTTTCTATGGTAGTAGCTTAGTTTGAAGAAATCAAGCATCCGTCATTCAGGAGAACGGTGATGAAGATGGAGATCCTCTACATCGACAAGGAGATGGAGATCACCATGCGAAAGGGTCACACTATTTCATTATTAATTGTTATCCTTCTTACTTTCATATAGATATATATTTGTTTGATAGGATAGTATCATTCACAAAATTAAGTAGTAATGATGCCCTTCCAAATGTTGCACCTATCACCGTTGTGATCGCAATTGGTGGGTCTCGCTAAAGCATAGTGCCATTGTCTATCATAACACGATGAGGTATATGTCGACATATACATGCAGGAGCATTTGGTTTACTTGACAAGGCTATCAAAACAGTTTGGGCCTTAGGTATAGGTTGGGCCGCGGCATGGTGATGCCACCCAACAAACAAGAGAATAGGGATGTGATTAGCAAGGTGTTACTTACCCATGTTACTAATCTTCTAGAAGTGATGCCAAAGCTCACTAGAAATTAATTAACATGTGGATCTTGACCCAATACGTAACCTAGAGGGAAGGTTAAGAAACGTAGTGGGAGTCTTTTTGTTAAATTGTTTAATAAAAGACAAAGCATAAACATTGTGCTAAACATTGCATGTATTTTCTGTTGTAGATTATGGCAGCTAATACTGTACCCAGTTCTTTTAATTTGCGGTCTATACTTGAGAAAGAAAATTTGAATGGAACAAACTTTATGGATTAGTATCTGTCGAAACTTGGTTTCGGCAATATATTTTCTGGGGTCGCAGTCGAGATCGCCAAGCACAATGGGTTAGAAGAAAAAGAAGATTTAGAGGTTCAGGCCCTCTCGTGAGGTAATACTCTACTCCTGTTTCGGTGGATTCGATCCGCCGAGTGTCTTTATTGATCTCACGATCTAAAGCTCTTGCTTATGAAATCGTATCGCAGGTCTAGTGTTGGATTATCCCTCAAGGGACGCACCTTACCCCCCTTATATAGTCTTGGGGAGAGGGCTTACAAATCGGAAACCCTATCTTATTCTAAGTTGGTTTCCTCAATCTTACCAAACCGTGACTATAGGCCGATTACCTTATCTCTATCGGCAACCGCAACACCCAAGTCAAGTTCGGCTTACAGATATAGCAGTGCGCAATCTATCCCTACCTCCAATGGATAAGCTTGCCATGTAGATACCCGATTGCCACAATCTCCACAAGAGCCCCGAGTCCTTTCGCCGACGAGACAACTCAGCTTCAGACCAAAGCAAGACTCAACCAAAAATCTCTTTGACCGAGTGCTTATGGCGCCGAGTGATTCAATCATCTCTCGCTTGAATCTTCCCGAGTGGCTCCAAAGACTCGTGAAGGGCTGAAAAATTTCTTAAAAATAATATCTAGGTGCATCTCCCGATGCACCTAATTAGGTGTAGCCCCGACTATGTGGTTAGTCAAAATAGGCTAAGCATATAGTCAAGAACTATAAAAATTATTCTCATGTAGATGCTTAGCTCATGCTAAAGCAATCATAGAAATCTCATCACTCAAGAAGTTCATACTATCCGAGTGAATTTGTCCGAGTTATCTCGTAACAAATAATTCAATCAACCCTCATAGGTAAAAAGCACTGCAAGCTCTTGCTTATCCGAGTGTATTTGCCCGAGTAATCCCTAATAAGTATTTCATTCATCCTCATGGGAGAACAAGTTCTTTCAATCATATGAAATATATGACCAAGTTATTAAAAAGCTTTTGCCATAATATCGGGTCTCAATCTATAAAGATCTTCACCAAGGTGGAAAACAAACAAAGCATTGGTAAGATTACCCGATCAAATGCCAAAAAACCAAATGTACCTTGTTCACCAAGGCAGCTATAAAAACTCACCGTTGGTCACCTTCCAAATTGCATCGTGCCGCCTTCTCATGAAGTCAAGCAAACCGCGGTATGGAAGGATCTTTAAAGGTATAGGGCACTCTGACACGCGCATATTGCCGTGGCAAACTGCTTAAGCTCATCCACTTAAGTCCCCAAGGACACGTATCGGACCACACCTTAGCCGGGCCGTAGATTTTCTTATGGGCTCGGCCCACTCACCGAAAACCTAGCGCAACCCTCAAATCTTTCTATAAAGATGCGAGGTCGTCCCCGCCTCTTCGTCTTCCAAACGATTCCCCTTTTCGCGGCACTATTCACCACTCACCGCGGAGAACCCTAGACTTGCGCACTCCCAAATCCATCCATCCGGGAGCTCGCTCTCTCGCAACAACCAGCCTCCACAGCCAAATCTCCCACATTCCATCGCCAAAGATCCAACTTTTTCCGCCGATCCACTTCCCATCAACCCCACTCTCATGGCCGAGAAAAGAGGATTCCGTTCGACCAATGGGCCGCCTCGGATGTGAGGGAATCCTCCCTCAAGGAGATGGTGAAGCACGGCATGCTTCCGCCAAAGGAACTTGTGGGATGGCGCCCGGCGGCGGGGGAGGACTTCCCGACCCCAAACACCGGTGAGCTCGTTGTCTTTACTTCCTTTTTCTATTGCGGGTTCAGCCTTCCCACCTCCGAGTTCTTCCGGGGGCTTCTGGACTATTATGGACTTCATCTCTACCATTTGAACCCCAACTCAATGCTTCACATAGCTCTCTTCGTTCATGTGTTTGAAGCCTTCCTTGGCATTCTTCCCCACTTCCAACTCTTCCGGCGCATGTTCTATCTCAAACCGCATCCGAACAAAGATCAACCTTGCGTCGTTGGCGGGGCAGCTTCCAGCTTCGGATCCCTCCGCAAAGATTATTTTTCAACAAGGGATGGCACGCGGGCTGGTTCTACATTAGCAATCTCGAACTCCACCTCGCCCGCCTTTGTCGGTCTTCCTCCCCGTCCCCAAGCCATCTTGGAGCACCGTCCCGTAGCCCAAGACTGGGACGAAGCCAATGATCTCGCTCGCAAGATCCCGGCGATGAAAAAGAGAGGTCTTCGCGGGGAACAAATCACTCGGCACTTCATCAGTGCCGACCGGCGCCGATCAAGGAAAGGTCAAAACCGCCTTCGAGTATGAAGGCGGACGGACCCAATCGGGAAGATCCGATCCACTCACATACGAGATCCCGAAGATCCGGATGTACAAACTCTTCTCGTCCTGGGATAGCAGCTTGAGCGGGCACTCATTCTGCTCGGGCCCTTCCCTTCAAAGATCCACCGACCTCCTCCTCCTGTAGTCGATCGGTTGCTTCATAGCATCTTTCGATCTTGACATCTTGTTTCTTAACGTTGCACTTTCTTTCTTCTGCAGGAAAACGCCTCTATCACCTCCAAGCCATACAAGGTGGCTCATGATGACGCGCCACGTCGCCCGCCAAGAAGCCGCCGGCCGGATCAAGATCCGTGAGCGACCTGGGCCGGGAAGCGGGCGGCGCCGAGTGAAGACTCGAACAAACGTGCAAGCAAAAGGAGGCTGATCATCGAAGATTCGGACGACGACGTCCCGGCTCCTCCAGTCGATACCCCACCTCTAAGGCGATCACCGCGGACGACACCGAAGATCCGCCTGGTCATCCAGTACGTCCGAAACCGAAGTCTAAACTCTTTCGCGAAAACATTTCTTTATCTTTGCCCTTGTTGCATTCACTTTCGCAGAGGCCCCAGACATAGATCCCGCCGGAGGGGGTGAAGGACCGACTCCGCCGCCGCTCCCGAAGTGCCAAGGCCAGCAGAGCCAAACCCCTGAGCCCGCAACCGAGTGCGAGCGTTCCGAGAAACAACCTTCGCCTCAAGGAGGACGACGCCCTAGGAAGGAGCCCCGACCGCGGCCGGATATCCCGACCGGAAATCGGGCCATCGCCCGGAAACCCGAGGCTGTGGCTCAAGCACCCCGATTGGGGTCACTGGCGCAGAGCCCGAAGAAGAAGAACAGCCCACCCGCTCCACCTAGGGCAAGTACCACCGAAACCGGTGAGACTTGCTTCAAGCACTCTTTCGCTCTTTCAATTTTGAATCTTTCATGTCTTCATTCGTCTTTCTTGCTTGCGCCCACGGTAGAAGAGATCCCCTGTGTTGCGCCCCTCAAACTCCGGGTCCCCCGATCGATCGAGTGGCGGATTCGAAGGCGAGAGGCGTGGCATCATCCTAGACCGGCAAGCCGAAAAAGATGAAAGGGATGCCCTTATCGAGAGCCCGAATGAGGCGACCCGACCGCTCAACGTAAGCTTTTGTCTTTCTCTTTGATTATATCATCGTTATCTTTCAGTCGATCACTCCTCTGCTTTCGCGTGCAGAAAGAGTATTGCCGCTCAATGGCAAAATCTGAAGTGCTGGAGAAGCTGGTCCCCCACTTAAACTCCTTGGAGGACGTTCAGCGACAGCTGAAGGCCACTCGGGAGGAGGCCGCATCAAGGGAGGCGGCTTTAAGGAGGAGATTGCGGAGCTTCGGGAAGCGAACCTCGACCTCCGCGGATCAATCGGGAGTAAGCCCGCTCTCCCAGCCTTCATCATGATTCTCATGTTGATCTTGGCTATTGATGATCTTCTTTCGTTGTAGAAAATTCTTCTGAGGTCCACTCGCTTCAAGTCCACTGAAGCGGTCAGCCTTGACAAGGCCGAGATGGAGGCCGAGTTTGAAGGTAATCTTCTTTGAAGTCGAATTTCGTGTGCTGCTTTATATCCGAGTGCTTTGAATGATCTGGGACTTTTGGCAGCTTATAAGATGAAGACCCGAGCCCAATACGACGTCTTGCTTGGGCGGATCAAATCTAGCGACGAGATACGGGAAGAGGTCGCCAACGCCGCCACGCCGATCTTGCCGTCCTTGTTCGATCAAGGAGTTGGGGCCAGCTCGTTGGAGCCGATCGAGATATTTGACAAGCGCGCGTCGGCTCCCGAACGATACCGTCCAATATCACCGAAAGCCAAAGATGGGGCTGGTCTCGGCTCTTGCTCGACTAAGTCCCTTTACTCCCGAGTGGATATCCATTCGCCGGGAGGGCTTTGCCGACGGAACATCGGACGAAAGGTGCCTTAGACATGCTAAGTGAGGCGCAAGAGGCGGCAAAGAAGATATCTCTTGATGTAGTAAACAACTTCAGATTTAATTTGTATTCTCGATTTTGCTTTGTAAATGTCGCGTAACCGTAACACTGTCGTGGAACTTTGTGACTCTTTTTAGTTTATTTATGTCAATGCCTTGATTCGAGCTTTTGCGTGAAATTTCTTAAGTAGTTTTCGTCCGTCGTCATCAAGCCTAGGCTCGATTAGGTCATCGTAAACTCTCGCCGCCCTTAGACACCGAGCTCGAGTCAAAGGACATTAAACAATGATAAACCAAATTATGCACAAGAGTTGACGAGGAAAACTTTAGCTTTATTGACATGTGTACAAATTTCGACCGCTAGCTCAAGAAGTCATCTTGCTTGAGGTTGGCAAATAAGGAAAACATGAGGCTTTAGCCAAATTAGGCATGAAATCGTCGAAGATGCTCGATGTTCCAGAGTTCTCCACCATAGACCCGTCTTCACGCTTTAGCCGTATGCACTGCCGAGTCACTTCGCGATTATGTATGGTCCTTCCCATAAGGGAGATAACTTGTGTCGGTCTTTGGTGGTCTGGATCTTGCGTAGGACCAAATCGCCAACAATGAAAGCTCGTGCTCGCACGTTGCGACTGTGGTATCTTCTGAGCCCTTGAAGGGTATTTGGCCGACCGGATGAGGGCCGCCTCGCGGGCCTCTTCCAATCGGGTGAGGTCATCCACTCTGGCCGTGGTCGTAGCGTTCATCGTTGAAGCCGCGGACCCGGAGGGACTCATACTCCATCTCGTTTGGCAACATGGCTTCTGCGCCATAAACCAAAAAGAAAGGAGTTTGGCCAGTGGCCCGACTGGGTGTGGTTCGCAGCGACCATAGAACCGAGGGAAGTTCTTGACCCACTTGCCGGCGTAAGGGCTTAGCCGGCCGAAAACGCGAGCCTTGATGCCTTGAAGGACCATGCCGTTGGCTCGGCTCGACTTGCCCATTGCTTTTAGGGTGAGCTACCGATGCATAGCATCTTAATTCCGAAGTCTTCGCAGAATTCCTTGAAGATGCCTCCCGTGAATTGAGTCCCATTATCGCTATGATTCGTTTGGGACGCCGAAGCGGTGCACGATGTTGAGGAAAAGTCTCGTGCTTTGTCAAGCAGTGATTGTGGCGACCGGCTTGGCTTCAATCCACTTGGAGAACTTGTCGATTGCGACGAAGAGGTGTGTGAAGCCTCCTGGAGCTTTCTTGAATGGGCCAACCATGTCCAGCCCCCATACCGCGAACGGCCAGAAATTGGGATTGTTTGAAGCTCCCGGGCGGGACATGGCTTTGACGGCAAAAATCGGAAAGCCTTCGCAGTTCTACGACTTTATCCGCGTCTGAGACCGCGGTAAGCCGAAGAATCCTTCCCCGTAAGCTTTGCCGACTAGAGTGCGTGCCGCCGCGTGGCTTCCGCATATGCCCGAGTGGATATCTTGGAGTAGTTGTTTCCCTTCTTCGGGTGTGATGCACCTCATTAGAATTCCTGAGGGGCTTCTCTTGTATAGATCGGAGTCGACCATGACGTACGCTTGGCAACGACGCGGACGCGTTCGCTTCATCCTTGGCCATCCAAGCAACTCTTGTCGGGTTAAGAATCTGATGAACGGCGTCCTCCGCCAGATCGCCATGGCGACTGTTCGTGGTTTGCTCGGTGAGAGCTGTTTTTGCGGTGACGGTTGGTTCATAGAGATGCTCGATGAAGACGTTTGTTGGAGCAGCTTCGCGCTTAGATCCGAACCGTGCTAGCTCATCGGCGGCTTCGTTGTTATGTCTCAGGACATGTGAGAGTTCTAGCCCATCAAACTTGTCCTCAAGCTTGCGGACCTCTTGTCGGTAGGCCTCCATAGTGTCATTTAAGCAGGACCAATCCTTCATCACTTGATTGACGACCAGCTGGGAGTCGCCTTTCACAATAAGCCGACGTATCCCGAGTGAGACTGCGAGGCGTAGTCCATGTAGAAGAGCCTCGTACTCGGCGACGTTGTGTGAGGCGGAGAAGTGGAGGTGAAGGACATATCTTAGCCTTTCCCCAGTCGGGGAGATCAGCACGACTCCCGCTCCCAAGCCGTGATCCTCTTGGATCCGTCGAAGTGCATGGTCCAAGTTGGAGGTCTTCTCGAGGCACGTGTTCTTGCCGTTCACCCACTCGGCCAGAAGTCCGCTAAGGCTTGTGACTTAATGGACGTCCCGGGCTTAAAAGTTAAGTCCACGCATCGGCTCTAGGGCCCACTTGGCGACACGCCCGGTTGCCTCGCGGTTGTGGATGACGTCGCCGAGTGGGAAAGAGGTGACGACGGTGACCGAGTGACCCCGAAAGTAGTGTGCCAATTTCCTCGCGGTTATTAGAACACCATAAAGCAATTTTTGTACCCGAGGGTAGCGGATTTTAGCTCCCGCCAATACTTCGCTAACAAAGTAAATTGGCCTTTGAATCTTCGGGCCCGTCCTTCTTCTTCGCGTTCAACCACAAGGACCGTACTAACCACTTGGTGAGTGGCCGAGACGCACAGCCAACAGGGGTTCTTGGGGCCGAGGCGAAGCCGTGACGGTGGCGTGGTAAGGAATTCTTTGAAATCTTCAAAGGCCTTGTTGGCTCTCGTGGTCCACCGGAAGTCGTCCGTCTTCTTTAGCAAACCAAGAAGGGCATGCCTCGTTCGCCGAGCGGGATATGAAACGGCTTAGTGCCGCCATGCAGCCAGTGAGCTTTTGGACGTCTTTCGATTACTCAGGGGCTTCATGTTTAAGATAGCGTTGATCTTCTCTCGGATTTGCCTCAATGCCGCGATGTGACACCATAAAGCCAAGCAGCCTTGCCCGATGGGACGCCGAAGGTACACTTCTCCGGTTTAACTTCATTCTCGAAGGCCCTGATGTTTGCAAAGGTTTCTTCTAAGTCGGCGATCAAGTCTTCTTTTCGCTTGGTCTTGATGACAACATCGTCGACGTAAGCTTCAACGTTCTTGCCGATTCGCGTCCCGGAAACATCTTTGGATCATGCGTTGGTATGTGGCTCCGGCGTTTTGAGGCCAAAAGGCATGGTGATGTAGCAAGAAGCCCCAAACGGCGTGATGAACGATGTTTTCAAGCGCCGGATTCTTTCAAGCTGATCCGTGATAGCCCGAGTAACAATCCAAGAAACTCGGGAGTTCGCAGCCATTGTTGAGTCGACGACTTGGTCGATGCGAGGCAGCCCGAACGGATCTTGGGGCAGTGCTTTGTTGAGGTCGGTGTAGTCAACGCACATGCGCCATTGCCCCGTTTTCTTATGGACCAGACTCGGGTTGGCTAACCGCCGGGATGAAGGACTTCTTTAATGAAGCCGGCAGCCAAGAGCTTTGCAAGTTCTTCTTTGATCGCGTCTTTTCGATCCCGTGCGAATCTGCGTAATCGTTGTTTTATTGGTTTGGCGTCATCTTTGACGTTCAAAGAGTGCTCGATCACCTCCCTAGGAATACTGCATATCGATGGTTTCCAAGCAAAACATCTTTATTATTTTGGAGGAAGGTGACGAGCGCGCTTTCCTATTTGGGATCTAGGTCGGCGCCGACAGCAGCTTTGGAGGGATCGACGAATCAAGGGAGATCTTCTTGGTCTTGGCGTCGCCGGATCCCGATTTGGCTATCTTCTTCGCGGGACTTCGCCCTCCGCCGAAGTCGATGCAGCCAATTGGACTTCTTGTTGGCCACGTAATCTCTCGCGAGATTAGGCCATGTCGCAGCTCTCCTTGTCGCAGTGAAGGCTTGCTTCACATCGCTGCGAAGAGTGATGACGCCGTTGGGACCCGACGATCTTCTTGCTGCAGGTAAGTGTAGTGAGGGATCGCCATGAACTTGGCAAGCGCAGGCCTTCCGATGATGGCGTGATATGCCGTTTCGAAGTCGGCCACCTCGAAGGTGACGTTCTTCGTTCGGAAGTTCTCTCGGGCTCCGAAGGTGACTGGGAGGGAGATATGCCCGAGTGGTGTTGAAGATAGCCCTGGATAACCCCGTGGAAGGGGCTGAGCTTGCCTTTAGTTCGGCCCTCGGAATCTCGCATCTCATCCATGGTCTTGGCAAAATAATGTTGAGGGCGCGCCCCATCGATGAGGACGCGCTTAAGCCCGATGTTGCGGACCACGGGTCCGTGACGAGTGGATAGCGCCGGTGAACCACTCGGTCAGGATGATCCGAGCGGTCAAAGGTGTTGGCCACTTCCGACCATCGCAGATACTGAGGGACTTCGGGTTGAGCCGCATTGACCTCCCGGTCAGTTAGCTTTTGTTTCCTCTTGGACTCATATGCTAGTGGCCCTCCGAAGATATGGTTGAGCTCCCCACCGGGTCTTGGAAAGGTTCGGCATTGTCAACCGCGTTGTTCTTTTTGGCGCCGACGGGCCAGCCTCGTCGCCCGACTTCTTGTTGAGCTGCGTCGCGCACAGTGTCGCCGAACCGCTTGTAGATAAAGCGCCCTTCGCCGCGTGCTTATGATTCGGATGATGGGTGCACTGGGCGTTCATGATGGCGTCGTAGGCGGCGATTCGGGGATGGCGTTGAGTATTGGAGGTTGCGGCCACTAGGTCTTCGATCGGCGCTTGCGATCTTTCGACCTTGGTTGCCGTTGTTGCCGCCATCCTTCTTAGGATTTCGGCTTCCTCCCGCTTGCTTGTCCTCCCTTCTGTCGGGCCGGTCTTGACGGGCGGCCTTAATGGCGTCGTTAGATTTGGCGTATGAGTTCGCCGTCTCGAACATTTGTTTCACTCGTCTTCGGTGGTTTGCGCCCGAACTTGCCGATAAGCGCTCATCACGGACTCCCTTCGGAAGGCGGCGATGATGATGTCATCGGTGATGTTCGGGATCTTGTTGCGCTTCTGAGAAACGACGAATGTAATCCTTCGGGCTCGTCCGGCTTCGGATGACGTTGTAGAGGTCGAAGTGTGTGCCGGGCCTCTCGAAGGTGCCTTGGAAGTTGGCGATGAAGTGGTCCCTCGCCCGCTCCACGAGCCGATTGAGCCTCTTGGCAGGCTCGTGAGCCAATTCTCGGCCGAGTTTGCGAGGGCCACGCGGTGTAATTGGCCATGGCTTTATTGTCGCCACTCGCAGCTCGGATGGCAAGGGTATATACAGCTAACCAAGATTCGTGGTCGGTCTTGCCATCATACCTTTCAATTCCCGTAGGCTTAAAGCTACTCGGCCAATGCACTCGGCGGAGCTCCCGAGTGAAGGCCGGTACTCCGTCGTCGCCGCTATCGGGTGATCCCCTTCGATCTTCCCGAGTGCGTCTGGCCGCGCTCCCGGTAGCGGCGATCGAGGACTTCCCGCAGATCACTCTGGCGGGGTCTTCGCTGGTCGGTTGGGTAGCCGGAACCGTGCGGCGGACTCGGTGGTGGACGGGTGGACGTCCGTGTCGTTTGTCGCGGAGTCGTCCGTCCGCTCTTGGTACTTCAAAGGTGGGACTCGCGAGGTGGGCCTCTTGGCCCGGTTGTCGACCGAGCCCGCTCGGCCTCCCGTAGTCTCCCGACTTTAGAGGTGGAAGCCGGCTTGTCCGGCGTTTCGGCCACGGATTCGCCGGCCTTCGTGCCGAAGTGGTGGGATGGCCGTTAGCCGTGGCAGCGACGATGGTCTTGATCTTGTCGAGTATAGGAGTCACGTTGGCCGGAGCCGCCTCCATGACGGTGTCCAAGAGCGTGAGTGCGGCGACGCGCTTCGCCGTGGCGCCTGGAAGATGTTGGTGTTGCGAACCCGTGTTTGGAGGATGGCCTCCTGGGCAGAGCGTCCGGCTGCACGTAGATCCTGCTTCCTTTTGTCAGCCTCGTCCTTGCGTTGTTTCTCCTCCTCGCCGTCTTGCGCTCAAGCTCCACCCCGGCTCGCTCCTCTTCGGCAAGCCTTTCCGGCCATGGCTGAGTCGACTCATCCGGCTCGGCCATGAGGACGTCGAAGCACTTCGGCTCACACCATGCGGCAAGCCGGAGTTGTCGGCTTCGTCGAAGGGATGCCGTAGAGATTGTCGAAGCCGGCGGAGCTGAGGTATCCATTGAGCTCCGAAGACGAGCAGGAGCCGAATGATGGGAGGATGACAGCGACCTCCCTTGATCCTGGGAAACCCGGATCTGGATCGTTCCAGTCCGAGTCAGAGCTTGGGGGAGTAGGCTCCTCCGAGTGGATCGTCGCCAACTCGGGGGAGAGAAGTTGACTGTAGATCTTGGCGGCGTTTGTAACCCAAACGGCATCGAGAGGTCTTCATCTCGAGTAGATTGCTTCCGTCGGGAGGCGAGAAGATTGGCGCAGATCTCGGCGGTATTCGATAATCCGAATGGTGCCGAGTGAAGTCCGTCGTCGGAGAAGGTGGATCGCATCTTGATCTTCAAGATGTTGTCGAAGATCTCGGCGCTGTTGGGGAGCCCGAATGGCGCCGAGTAGGTTTTTCCCTCTGACTGGTTCGAATCCGAGTCGAGGGAGGAGTCGTCGGCGAAGTCGGCGGCGAAGTCGCCGAGTCTTGAGGGGGATCCCATCACGCTTGTCGGCGAGATTGTTGAAGAAATCTCGACGTGCGTCCCCTACCTGGCACGCCAACTGTCGAAACTTGATTTCGGCAATATATTTTCTGGGGTCGCAGTCGAGATCGCCAAGCACAATGGGTTAGAAGAAAAAGAAGATTTAGACAGGTTCAGGCCCTCTCGTGAGGTAATACCCTACTCCTGTTTCGGTGGATTCGATCCGCCGAGTGTCTTTATTGATCTCACGATCTAAAGCTCTTGCTTATGAAATCGTATCTCAGGTCTAGTGTTGGATTATCCCTCAAGGGACGCCCCTTACCCCCCTTATATAGTCTTGGGGAGAGGGCTTACAAATCGGAAACCCTATCTTATTCTAAGTTGGTTTCCTCAATCTTACCAAACCGTGACTATAGGCCGATTACCTTATCTCTATCGGCAACCGTAACACCCAAGTCAAGTTCGGCTTATGATATAGCAGTGCGCAATCTATCCCTACCTCCAATGGATAAGCTTGCCATGTAGATACCCGATTGCCACAATCTCCACAAAGATCGAAACTTGAGAATTGTCCTCAAGCAAGAGCGAAAGGAGTACATTATTGAAGTTCCCTATCCTGATGATTTGCCTGATAGTGCTAATGTTGCTGCATGGAGGGCTTATGAGAAGCACACTAATGATTCCCTACATATAAGGTGTCTCATGATTGCCACAATGTCCTCTGACTTCAGAAGCAATACGAGAGCAGTGATGCTCACAGTATTATTGAGGGTCTATGTGACATGTTTGAGAACCATACTAGGGCCGAGAGGTTCAACACCTCAAAGTCCTTGTTTGCGTGCAGGCTTGTAGAAGGGAATCCCGTCAGTCTGCATGTGATAAAGATGATTGGCTATATTGAGAGTCTTGAAAAACTAGGTTTTCCTCTTAGCCAAGAGTTGGCTACAGACGTGATTCTCCAGTCGCTCCCTCCGAGCTTTGAGCCATTCATACTAAATTATCACATGAACAACATGAATAAAACCTTGGCAGAATTGCATGGGATGCTAAAGACTGCTGAGGAGAGTATCCAAAAAAACGGTCATCATGTGATGATGATGATGCAGAAAGCTAAGCGCAAACATCCTGTCAAGAAACTTTGCACAAAACGAAAGCTAACTCCTGATGAGATCGCGAGTGTCACGCCCAGAAATTCAAACCCGAATTTCCAGACTATTTTTTATATTTAATCCCTGTCCAGGCATCAACCAGGGTACACAAAATGACAAATCAATACACAAATCCATACGTATAAATAAAGCATATAAATACTTACAGGAAAAGAGGCACTTAGTCCTCACACTCGAAAGAAGGCAGCGACAGCGGGAAAAGACGATCCTAGCGGGGCTTCAGCTCCACTCTACAGGCAAACTCAACTAGGGTCTGAAACTTGGTCCTCAAACACCGTCTTCAACTCAGAAGCACTACACTACTGAAGGGGGAAGAATTTGCAAGGCTGAGTAAAACCAACGTACTCAACAAGCCACACCAAGGAATGCAGAAATGCGAAGGAAGGAAAGGAGAGGCTTGTGGCTACTTTGCGGAAAAGCGGTTGCAAAACACTTTATTTCAGAAACAGGGAAAACTGTTGAGTAGTTAAGTCAATTTAATCCTTCACTAAACAACGTTATCCCCATGTTGAACAGACCCAACCATCCACCTATACTAGTCATGTTCCATTAATCAGGGTTTTAAAGGTGTGACTAATCACGGTGAGTTCGGTTGATCGCCCCATTACCACGGACACGGCTATTCGAATAGTTTTACTCTGATCAGAGGTGTACAACTGTACCCACAACGGTCTTCTGTGCGCCGGAATACCACCACGGTACCCCGGAAAGGAAACTGTGATAAGACCTTTCGTATAACCCCCACTAACCAAGCAAACCCCACCAAGGTTTCGCCCCCACTCCCGGATCCTGGGATGTGGGCAGCCCCCCCGAGTGCCTCGGTGAATCCGGCAGCCCAGCAACCCTTATACCGGGGCCGACTGAAACTCCATCCCGCTCACCCTTGCCGATGGGTTTGTCAGCTAGGAGAGGCTACACTACGGGACCCACCTTAACCATTTTGGCTTGTGGTTTGCATGGTCATTCTCCCGAGGGGTCCCGTGAACCGGTCCTTAATTGCCATGGGTGCGACAAGCCAAAACCATGCACCCACAGCCCACCATTTAGTCATATTTTAGTTGGGATATTACGACCAATAAAACATGGCCAGGTGTTCCGAGCTTACACCTCATCCGAACTAATTGTAGATAGTGTGATTATCCCATTTAGTGAACTAGTGGTAACTAAGCATGGCTAAGCATATAATTCTAGCAAAAGTCACGTAAGTGACTAAAGCTAGTCAAATCATCACCCAATGTTTGACAAAGGACGGATATCAAAAGGGTATGGCACAAGCAAACAGATAGGTAATCCCATCATTTCATGTAATTCGCAAAACATGCAATTTTATTTGCAAACAGTAAAATATTGATAAAAATGGGTTCAATATGCTTCAAGGGGAGTGTGGCTTGCCTTGCTTCTTCCAACCAACTTCGAATCCTTCGCGAGCGTGAACCTCCGAAACGACGAAACTACACGCCGGCATGCAAAATGAGGAAAAACCTTAATAGAAACCAAATAACAATACATGAAAATTAAACCAACATGTAGAGCTCAATTTTAGATGAATTTTGCAATTTGAATGGCCTAATTTGGAGTTCGTATGAATTAGAGATGAATTTTAGAAGTTTTGGACCATTTAAATAAATTTGAAAATAATTAAATTTATTGCACAATTTTTGTTTATTTTTCAAAGGAAAAAGGCAGATGCCGACGTTAGCGGCGAGGGTCGACGGCCACGCTAGGGCCGACGTCGCAGCCAAGGGCTAACGTCACCGCGCGGCAGCGCGCGGTCCACGGGCCGGCCCACCATGGACCAAGTCCAGCGGTCCACGGTGGGCGTGCCACGTGGCGCACACGTAGCGCCGACGCGGCAGCCACGCGGTGGCCCGAGAACAGGGAGAGGACTTTTAATTTGTTTTTCTTTTAAATTAATCGCATAAATGGTTTTGGAATTTTTATAAATACTTCCATTGCTCAAATAATTCCAAGAAAATTCTTAAAAATAGATGGACACTCAAAGTATTTAATAAAAATATATCCAGCACCATTGATTAATTTATTTATTAAATAATTACCGGAATGTTCTTTGTGGCATTAAAATTATTTTCGAGCTCCAAAATTTCACGAAAAATTTCGTAGAATACTTTAGGGCATGGAGAATATTTCAAAAATATTTCTAGGCATGATTTTTAAAGGAAATTTGAATTTCCTTAATACTTTCACTTGATAACTTATTTTGCCTTTTTATTTAATTTTTGGAAAAGGATTTATTTAATGATTTTTAATCCCGAACGAAAATCGGGTTGTGACAAATCTACCCTCCTTACAGAATCTCGTCCCGAGATTTGGGCTGGAAAGAAAAAGGGTATGGTTGGATTGGGTTAATCGGCCGACTTCTACGGTTTTCTTCTCGTCTCACTTTGACGAAAACCGACCGAACTCTGGACAATGGGCTGTTGGCACCAAACTTGGTGCTTTACTGCCTTTGCCAAAACTGCACTAGCTGGTCTTGAACACTCTGACCTCTGCAATTCCTTTAGACTGCACACTTCACAACCGCTTCTTCGGCAATCTGAGAATTCCCTTTGACTCAAAACAGATTAAATTGTTCTAGAAACCTTGAAATTGACTTTCATGAACCACAGTCTCTGAGTTCCGCTTCGAACTGCTCTTGAGTTGGACGATAGGCATTTCAAGAGGTGGTTTGATCGACTTTATCGGAACTGTGTGTGCCTTGAGTTTTTGCTTCTTTTGGCCGAGCCGCGGCCACTACGCCGGCGTGTGCCTTAGATTTGAGCTTGTTAACTTAGGATTGTTGTAACTCGTTAATGGCTCGCAACCGGCTCCTTTGATTACAACCCTGCCTGCTTCACAGGGTTGAACCTCTGAGCAAAATAGTTATGGGGTAAATCGAATTTGACTTCAAGCTCCCTTCACCAGAGTAGATGGGCTTTCATCTGACTACGGCTGATGAGGCTACTGCCCTTGAGAATAATTGACTTATCTGATTTATAGGGAACTTGAACGGTAGAACTGATTCTTCATCATTCCCTCGAAACAAAGTACTCACAAATCTATTTTATTTCGGGAAGGCTTAGAATATATCTTTCAATTGGCGATAGCAAGTTCCCGGTAAAAGTGATTCCGGTTCACCTTTACAACGAGTCTCCATGCTTTCGCCGCCATGAACAAACACACTACCATCTTTGAGGTTGTTCCCATTTCTCTTATTTACTAAGAACCCCGACTTCAAAAAAAATTGGATACTCCATCGGTTAATCGAAAAGCGGCAAACCCCGTGCACCGCCATTCCAAGGACTTTTGGAACTCGACACTACACCGATGATTGGGAATCTTCGTGAGGGTGACTCTCATGCAACTCTCGAGCATACTAGCTCTTGATTGACTTTCCCATCGCTGTAGCTACCGACATGACTCTTTCGCTTCCGGCTTGACGAGGCAATCAACCTTCTACCCAAAGTTGTTTAGTGGTGGCTTGTGGAACGAACACCGGCCACTTTACCAAACCACATCAAAATGGTACTCTAGCAAATTCTTATTTTGTTGGTTCTCGTGTCATTTTCTAACTTTGAAAGCCGACAAGTCCCCAAACTTTGATGAAACCGATGAACCGTTGGGAACTTCCTTTGAAACAACCAAGGGTTCCGTTGTCCTGTTTCACAAGTTCACTTTCAACCTTTGAGTAGGGGTGGCTTGCCGAGACAAATTCTTCATAGCATACTTGGGTGGTGGATGTTCGGGCTGGACATTTGGTTCCATTGGCTTCGTACAGGGTGATGGGGAATTTTACTGATGTCTTCTAGGAATCATCGAGGTGGTTTCCAAGAACTGGAATGGTTGCCTTGAACTAAGGATCACCATTCTCGATCCATAGTCATCGCTACGGTGCAGTTACACCTATTATTTTCTCGGAGAAGTTTCCAAGATTAAGAGCGGACATTTCTCCCATGATGTCATTGCCAAACTTTCGTCATTCTTCTCATTTCCTTGAGGTGCCCCTATTTCTCGACTTTTTAAGGAGGTCGCATCACTGAATATTACCGTGGTCCGAACATTCACATTTCCTTGATCCGTGTTCACACCACTAAGGTGCTATTGCCAATCACCACGTCCTTACGACTTTAAAGGTTATGAGATTCCAGTAATCCTTATATAATGTTCTACTCAAACATTTTGTGCACCTTCCCATACTCTTCGTGTACCCATTATACGACCCTTTTGATGTATCTCCCGAGGTTAAAGGTTTCAATGGTCTAACCATTCACACATCCTTGATCAACCGTTTACTTCTTGTTGTTAGCAAGTTTGTCTTGAGGCCTAACCGAAACCGGAATCGCGAAGAGTGAAACTCTAGGTTTCATATAACATTGGCAATCACACAAGCTAACTTGCTTTTGGGATGTTCAAGATGAATCATAATATGAGAGAGACTGTGCATCTCACTTTATTCCATAATCCCTTCTTATTACATGACTTGCCATGCTACTTCTATGGACAAGCGTAAACTTCCTTAAGGATTACACACTTGTAGACTGCTGCGGCTTGACTAGCGACATCTTGACCAAAGGTGACCTTTACTCCCGTGATTCTCGGCCGGGTTGACTTGATTGGTCCTTGCTTACAAACCGGTGTTCCAACAGAACACGCTTCACATGCATACTTCGCCTCCTTAGTAGCCGCAGAGGTAGGACCTTCTTGCTTGGGGCATTACTCTTGCTCAATTGATTGCCAAACATCTGAGCTGAGGTAATACGGGGTGCCTTGCTGGTCTTCACGGTAACCTCATGACTTGGTGTTGGCGGCAATCGCTGCGGTTTCTGCTGAAGGAGAGTATCGTTCCTTCCTAGTTGGGGTGAATCACCGCTTCCTTGGCACGACTTGCCCCGCCGCCGATTCTCGTAGCTTGGGGATAGGTTGGCGAGTGAATCTTAGAGCCATTATCGGTGCCATTAACGACAACACGCTGTGGTGGAGATTTCATGCACAAGCGATGACTGATATCCTTGGGCTGACGGGCGCCTTTGGTTGGATTGGACCCTGCAGCGCTGGAACTGAAATAGCTTGCGTAATTCTAGCGTTATAGACATGCACTGGGTACTTAGAGAATGGTGGCGCTTGGGCACCGGACATCTTCCGTGTACGTGTCCCGTTTCTCCACGCTGAAGCAACGACGAGCATCTTTTGCTGGCCTTGAAAAGGGATATTTGTTGGAATAATGTCCTGGATTGCAACAGTTGAAACAAATCGACCCGTTTTATCATGGGGTGCACTCGCCCGGGTCCCAGACTCACAACCGGAACGAAATATGCACTAGCTTGCGAGCCTCGTTTTCCATGCCTTTGTTACTGCTGGTGGTCTTCACAGGGGTTGGAGTTGGTTGATGACCAGGAGCATCATCGCCATGGGTGGTACCAACCACAAGTGCACCGACACACTATCGGGTTGTCCCATGGTCTTTCTCGTTTTTGGTTAGAACCGAATTCAATCGACAGCTCTTGGGCACATGATCTGTTCCCTCACACAAGAAACATGTGACCTTGCTCATGGGGCATTCTTCTCGTACATGGGTGTTGTCACCACAAAGGCAGGTGTGGTTGCACATGCTCACCGTGTGTCCAACTTCTCCACAGCGAGTACATGCTTTGAGCCTCATTTCATTTTCACCGATGTTTTCAAGGATTGCTTCCTCCTCGTCGAGGATACCTCTTTGACTCATCATCCTCCGGCTTGGGTGGTCCATGAAGCCTCGAGATGACGGGTTAGCCGACGTGCACCATGAAAAGTTTTCCTTCTTAGGCGTCGGGAATCTTCTCAAGATCTTCGGGAGTAAATTTCTGTACAGTGATGATCATCTTGCTAGCACATCTTGTATTCCATTCTGGTGCCTTTCTCTTCTTTGAGTTAGACGGTGGCATACCGAAACTCTAGCTAATTGGTTGACCGGAAACTTTCTTCCTTCGGGGACACTGCATCTCATCATTGGTCTGTGTCCTGGCGTACACTTTCCATGAACCGTGTCTTACATCATGACTTTGCTCCTTATAGCCGTAGCGAGGTCATGTGTCTCCCTTGGCTTGATGGTGGGGTTGGTGCCTTCATCTCCCGAAAACTTGACGATAAACTCGCGGAGTCACTGTGGCTAACATCTCGCTATCGCCGTTGATTCCGCCA
Source organism: Oryza australiensis (assembly GCA_019925245.2). NCBI lineage: Eukaryota > Viridiplantae > Streptophyta > Magnoliopsida > Poales > Poaceae > Oryza > Oryza australiensis. The sequence continues at coordinate 47,304 of JAIFGZ020000539.1, forward strand.
TTGCATCAGTTCATCATAGCGCCGAGGGTGGGCGTGCCACGTGGCGCACACGTAGCGCCGACGCGGCAGGCACGCGGTGGCCCGAGAACAAGGAGAGGACTTTTAATTTGTTTTCCTTTTAAATTAATCGCATAAATGGTTTTGGAATTTTTATAAATACTTCCATTGCTCAAATAATTCCAAGAAAATTCTTAAAAATAGACTGACACTCGATTATTTAATAATAATATATCCAGACCATTTAGTGATTAATTTATTTGTTAAATAATTACCGGAATGTTCTTTGTGGCATTAAAAATTATTTCTGAGCTCCAAAATTTCACGAAAATTTCAGAGAATACTTTAGGGCATGGAGAATATTTCAAAAATATTTTCAGCCATGATTTTTAAAGGAAATTTGAATTTCCTTAATACTTTCATTTGATAACTTATTTTGTCTTTTTATTTAATTTCTAGAAAAGGATTTATTTAATGATTTTTAATCCCGAACAAAAATCGGGTTGTGACAGCGAGTGTCTCCAAAGCAAAGAAAAGCAAGAAGGGCGGCGGCATCAAATGTCGCCGCTTCTATTGCAAGGAGATATGACATTGGAAAAGAAACCGCACGAAGTACATGGAAGTTCTCAAAAAAAGCAAAGTATGACTTCGCATCGTATTAATGTTATAGAAATCAATCTTGCTACTTCATCTACCGACTCTTGGGTATTTGATACCGGATCGAAGTAGCTCATATTTGCAAGTCGCTGTGAATGAGAAGAAGTAGAAGTTTGAGAAGGGGCGAGATGAACTTGCGTGTCGGCAATGGAGCAAGGGTTGCTAGCTTATTCTTCAGCATCTGTGCCACTTTATTTACCTTCGGATTGGTTTTGGAACTAAAATAATTGTTATTGTATTCTAACTCTATGTCAAAACGTTATTTTCGCTTCATGCTTGCAAGCGAAAGGATATGATTTTAGATCAGTGGACAATGGTTGTTCAATTTATCTTAGAGATATGTTCTATTTTCATACTCCATTGGTGAATGGATTATACATTTTGGATCTTGAAGCATCTCCCATCAATAACATCAATACGAGAGGCAACTCTCAAATGATATAAACCCCACATTTATCCGGCATTATCGCCTAGGCCATATAAATAAAAACGCATGGAGAAGCTCCATAAAGATGGTCTGCTTCACTCTTTTGATTTTGAATCATTTGAGACATGTGTGTCTTGTTTACTTGGAAAGATGACAAAGGCACCTTTCACGGGTCACATTGAGAGAGCAAGTGACTTGTTGGCACTCGTACATACCGATGTATGTGGACCAATGAGCTCAACAGCCGAGGTGGTTTTCGCACTTCATTACCTTTACCGATGACTTTAGTAGATATGGCTATATCTACTTAATGAGGCATAAGTTCGAATCCTTTGGAAAGTTCAAAGAATTTCAGAATGAAGTACGTAATCATTTAGAGAAAACAATTAAGTTTCGCTATCGATCGTGATGGTGAATACTTAAGCCAAGAATTTGATAATTATCTAAAAGATTGTGGAATTGTTCCACGCTGACTCCGCCAGAACTCCTCAATGGAATGGGGTGTCCGAACGGAGAAATCGCACCTTGTTGGACATGGTGCGGTCCATGATGAGCCAAAGTGATCTTCCATTATCCTTCTAGGGATATGCTCTTGAAACAGCTGCGTGCACACTAAATAGAGTTCCATCTAAGTCAGTGAAAAGGACGCCATATGAGATATGGATAGGGCAGCCCCCTAAATTGTCTTTTCTCAAAATTTGGGGCTGTGAAGCTTATGTAAAGCGTTTACAATCTGACAAGCTTACACCCAAATCTGACAAGTGCTTCTTTGTGGGTTATCCTAAGGAAACAAAAGGATATTATTTTTATAATCGAAACAAGACAAAGTGTTTGTCGCCCGACATGGTGTTTTCTTGGAGAAAGAGTTTCTTTTAAGAAAGGTTAGTGGGAGCAGGGTGCATCTTGAAGAAGTTCAAGAAACACCATAAAATGTTTCAGCTACCACAGGAGAACAATAGGAGGAACAAGGTGTTGCGTCAACTGTTGTAGATACACCAGCCCCACGGAGGTCCGAAAGATCACGTCGTGCGCCTGAAAGATACACATGTGTGGAATAACGTGATATATTGTTGTTAGACAACGATGAACCTAAGACTTATGAGGAAGCGATGGTGGGACCGGATTCCAACAAATGGATTGGAGCCATGAAATCCGAAATGAATCCATGCATGATAAACAAGTTTGGAACTTGGTTGATCCACCCGATGATGTCAAAACCATTGAGTGCAAATGGGTTTTTAAGAAAAGGCAGACATGTATGGAAATGTTCACATCTATAAGGCGTGATTGGTGGCGAAAGGTTTTAACTAGATTCAAAGAGTTGATTATGATGAAACCTTCTCGCCCGTCGCAATGTTAAAGTCTATTCGGATTATCCTAGCGATTGTTGCATATTTCGATTATGAGATATGGCAGATGGATGTCAAAATGGCTTTCCTAAATGGAAACATAAGTGAGGATGTGTATATGATACAACTGAAAGTTTTGTTGATCCACAATCGCTCGGAAAGATACGCAAGCTACGTAAATCCATTTATGGATTGAAGCAAGTATCTCGGAGTTGGAATATTCGTTTTGATGAGGTAATCAAAGGGTTTGGTTTCATCAAAATGAAGAAGAGACCCGTGTTTACAAGAAGGTCGTGGGAGCGCAATTGTGTTTCTAATCTTATATGTAGATGACATATTGTTGATTGGAAATGATATCCCTATGCTAGAATCCGTCAAGTCTTCATTGAAAAATAGTTTCTCCATGAAAGACTTAGGGGAGGCAAAGATACATATCGGGCATAAGGATCTATAGAGATAGATCTAAGAGGCTAATTGAATTAAGCCAAAGTACATACATTGACAAGGTGTTGAAGAGGTTCAATGTGCATGATTCCAAGAAAGGTTTCTTGCCAATGTCGCATGGCATCAATCTTAGCAAGAATCGTGTCCTAGAACACTTGATGAGCGGAGTAAGATGAGTATGGTTTCATATGCTTCAGAATTGGATCCATCATGTATGTTATGCTTTGTACACATCAAGATGTCTCGTACGCTTTGAGGGCTACGAGCATGTACCAACCGATCCAGTGAACGTCACCGGATAGCTATAAAGAATACCCTTAAGTACTTAAAAAGAACTAAAGAGGTGAAAGAGAATGGTAGAGAAGCTGTTTCCGATGGATCCGATGGTCGACTTGAGTCCGAAGACGAGCCAAAGAGTAAGACACAGGGGGTTATACTGGTTCGGCCCTCCCAAAGGATAATAAGCCTACGTCTAGTGTTCTTTGTTAGGGTGTATGATGATCAAGAATTGCAAGGGTGTGTTCTTGGGCTTGAGGCAAGCGGACCAAGAACAGGGAATGAGAAAATGCCGGAGTTCGACGGAATGTAGATGTCTCTCCACCGGCCCCTCGTCCCGCCCTACCTTTTATAGCTCAAGGGACAAAGAGTTACAGGAGAACTTGCGGGCCAAAAAAGCTATGTCTAATGTGCTAAAAGGTGAGTACAAACAACATCTGAAAAGGTACAAAATGGTATACTAGATCCTATACACCGTGAGCATCTCGTGCTCTCTTTGTCTTGCCTAGAGATCCCTTCTCCACCCGAGACGCCTGATCGTGCCGTCGGTGTGTCGTCGCCCTTGCCGGGCTGTCTCCTCCCTCTTTCTTCTTGCGCGCCAAGCATTGTCCCGAAGATGGTCGAGGTCGGGCCGTGGTTGACGGGGTCGAGAGAGAAAACCGAGGTCGGACTCGGGAAAGGTCGGGACATCCGACCCCGCGCAGAGGGGGTCGGACCATCGACCACGTCCCAAGGACTCTCGGTTTTTACGTGGGGACATAGATTTCTGCCCATAGGGTATCCCGGGGTGACACCCTCACCAGCTCCTTAGTTTTATAATATTTTTAAAAGTTTTCAATGATTGGATTTGTTTGTTTCGTACCATTTAATTGAATGTTTCTTTTGACCTTCTGATGAAACATTTGGCCGTATAGATTTTTGATCTCCTTGATATTCGACCCCTATCTTGTCCTTAATATTATTCTCCTATGAGTTTAGCAATTTTCATTGAAACCAAACCAGATACTTTTACTTGACCTGTCACTAATATTTTAAATTCAATCACATTATCTTCAAAAAGTATGCATATACAATAGTGAACATATAAATTTCTGGATATTTAAATATTAACTTATAGTTAATTGGTATGGAAACATAAGCCAATTTCATATGCAGTTATTTTAGGAGTGACTTAATTGGTGGTCACCGTTTTCCTTGGTACTAGTTAATTTGCATTTGCATCAGATTAACCTAACCTTAACTGGTCAGTTATGGCTCAGTTTAATTCCCCTCTTTATCTTCACAGCGGTAAAATGGAGTATATCCTAAAAGATCGTTCCATCTGCTTGTGGCTCTAATCTATATATATAAAGTGAGCTCCCTCTCACATCTCCAAGGACAAACGAAGAAGACAACCACCGGTACTCTCCGTACGTCACTCACTCAATCTACCATGGCGCTACAGATTCCAACACGCTCAAGGAAGTCTCTCCTCCTCCTCGTCACCGTCGCCGTGCCGCTGCTGATGTGCCTCCTCGTCGCCGTGGTGGCTGCATCGGCGGCAGCGAGCTCCGGCCAGTTTCGGCCGAGCTATGGTGATACATACGCGATTTGCATCCCGGTTGCGGCCTGCGACGACAACGGGTGTGAGATCAGGTGCCGCGACATGGGTTACAACCCTGTTGGCTCTGCCTGCTGGACCAGCAAGGACATAAAGCTCTACTGCTGCTGCGGCCATATCCATGCTGATCCATCTGTTGCTTGATCCATATATACATGCATTAGGCATATGCTTTGGCGAGTAACTGGATAATAAAATGTATGTGTGCGTTCCTGATGAAGCTAATAGCTAGGAACGAGACGTAATGTACAGAGAAACAAGCATCAAGTAGTTAAATGCGCTGAATAATTTTACTACTGATCGATCCTTCTTTTCATGTGATGGATTGTCGTCGTCGAGGTGATGATTGATCGAGTTGAACAATTGTATGCAAAGTAGATTTCCTGTGCTTGATTTTGTTTTCGACAATCCGTCACTACTCAGCAATCGAACGCTCCATCGACAGGTTCATGTGAAATGGCCCATCATCAATGATGCCACACATGCCTATCCATGCATTGATATGATCCTTAATTCTCTAAGTTTCTTTTCTCTTGGAATAGCTAAAGCGAGCAAACTTCTTTCTTTAGTACTGAATCAACACTACTACAAAACTCCTTATCAGTGTCGTCCATTCGGTGCCAGTTAGCTAAAACCCGGCATTGATGTGGGATTAATTTCCTACCCCCGAACAGGTGCATATCCTGACTCCTGAGCAAGCAAAAGCTAACAAAGAAATGAACCAGCATTGATGTTTTCAGTCCTAGTTTTTTATTAGACTGGTATCGAAAAAATATTACAGTGCCGGTTATTTAGATGATCCTCCCCATCTCCCTCACTTCTCGTTCTCTCCTCCCTCCCCATCTCCTTCCTCCCCTTCCCTCTTCCCTCTTCCAGTGTTCACGGGGCGTGGTCGCAGTCGCGGGTGGCGACGGTGGGCATGCCGGCGCCGCCACCGTCAGGGCGCCATACTCCATGGGGGTGGCCAGAACCGGCCACCACCGGCATAGGGACGGCCCCTTCCCTGTCTCCCCCATCGAGTGAGTGGTGGCACCCTCCCCATCTCCATTCAGCGTTGGCGCTGCTCCACCATGGCAAGGGTGGGCTGCTCCATAGAGGGGCAGCAATGGATATCAGCCAAGTCTTGGTGACGAAGACCTCCTTCAGCTAGCGGACTCTTCGTCTTCTCGGTATGATTCAGATTTGTGTGATGTGGCCATGCTGCTCTTCAGCGTAATTTGTGATGAAGTTTGTGACTTTGTAGTTTCTGCAATTTCTGCACAGGTGATGCAGTTTCTGCAATTTTTGTGGCTGAACAATTAATTTAAATTACATGATGTGTGTTATGTGTTGATTTGGGGATGAAATAGATTATGTGATGATTTGGGGATGTAATTGAAATACAATATTATTTCAAGACCTACAAAAAGATGGCTCAAAGCATCGGCTTGAGTCGGCTCACTATTATCTTGGCCCTATCAGTGTCGCTTGTTTTGTGCCTGTTGGAAACCCGGCACTGATGCCAGTTACCAATCGGCACAGATATACTCTCTTTTAGTAACCGAACATCGAAGACGCCACCGCCACATGCCCCTTCAGCTAGCTCCCTAGCACTTAACTGCACGATGTAATTTTTCTTAAAAGTTCACATAAGCAAAAACTCAACATCTTGATCGTAACATCTGCGACTACTACAAAACTTTACATCCATGACCAGCCATCTCTGATGGGCCAAATTGCGAACGGTACATTTTAAGGCTGGGAGGGTGAGAGAGGGAAACTTTTTGAATCTTTGGGAGGGAAAATTCAAATAATTCCAGCAAAGGTCAGTAGTTCACTTTGTGTATTTCTCCTATTTGTTATATGTTTGAACCTGTTTGTTTATATTGTATTGTAGCATTTGGATTCAATAATATATAATTGTATTGTGCTAATATCGTAGATGGACTGACGTTGGATGTATAATAATAATTGTTTGAGCCAAGAATTATTAATATAGGAGTAGCCCAGCTGAATTCTTAACTGCTTCGGAGGATGAAAGTGCTAGTAGGGGCAATGAATACATGCTTTGTCCTTGTGTATATTGTAAAATGAGAAGATGTTTGGTGACAGAGTGCAAGTTAACTATGATCTCTTTTTTTGAAAGGAAAAAACGGCACGAGGGCATCTTTTCATTGAATAGAGCGGAAGAAAAATACAACCGTAGGGCTTACAAAATTGTAAAAAGGAAAGAGGAAGCTGTACGAACTATACACGTAACTATACGGGTTTGGGATAATCTCGCTAAGCCGCTTAGCACCTCCGCTAGGATCCGAATCTAGCCTCTTCCTTGATGCTTGTTATGAGGAAGCTTGTTATCGTCGCTTTATGATCAAAGATTCGTCTGTTCCTTTCCCTCCAAATTTCCCGTGCGACTAACATGAGCAAGGATCGGAATCTCTTTTTGGTGTGCCCGTCGTATTTGCCCTACTTCCCCATCATTGTGCGACTGTCTGGCCTCCTCCCACCGGCTTGGATCTAGTTGCTGGAACCCCATCCAGGTCGTAACATAGCGCCAGATTCGCAAAGAGTATCTACATTCCGTGACTAGATATAGGGTCGTCTCAGCTCCCGTCGACAAAGGGGGCAGAGACCATTGTTATGCCATCCCCTCGCCGCAAGTCTATCCGAGGTCAAGACCCTATTCGCAAGAAGAGCCAAGCATGGAGTTTGCATTTCCCAGGCGCCCAAGCTTTCCATACTAGAGCATGAAGAGTTGAGGTGGTCGCCCGCGAACCGCACCCGATAGGCCGAGGTTGCCATGTAGTTCCCATGACTCGTGAACTTCCACGTGATCTGGTCAGCAACTTCTTCGTGAAAGACTATACTTGTTGCACGAAATATTGTGAAGTAGAAGTTACGAAGTTGTTATTGTGCACCACTACGGAAATCCTTTGCCGAGTGCCCGGGACACTCGGCGAAAGCCGTTTAACACTCTGCGAAATTTTCGCCGAGCGTTGCACTCGGCGAAATTTCGCCGAGTGTCCTTCGACACTCGGCAAAAAAAGTACACTTAGATTAGGTATACGGTGACGGAAAAGTTTGTCGAGGGCCAAAAACACTCGGCAAAGTTTTAAATTTTGTCGAGTGCCGGGAATAAAGCACTCGGCGAAGTTTAAAATTCGCCAAGAGCTTTTGCAAAAACACTCGGCGAAAGGGGAATTTCATGAGTGCTTTTGCCACAGCTCTCGGTGAAGTATGGGCACTCGGCAAAGAGGGTTGCTGAATCCCTGTGTTGCCCTCTTTGCCGAGTGCTTTGGCCATTGCACTCGGTGAAGGACCTCTTTGCCGAGTGTTTTCAAAATTTGCACTCGGCAAAGTGAAAATTTTAACCTGTTTTATTTGCTCGCCGCATATTTCACAAAATTTTCAAAATATACATCACATTCACAACCCCAATCATTCCACAACCCCATAAGCATCATTCCACATCCCCAATCGTATAACCACATCGACAACCACAATCAAAACAGCTTAGCCATAATTCACAATCCACAAGACATAAATATAATTCACAATCGTAGTCACAAGTCACAATCCACAAAACAGAAACATAGTAGTTCACAGTACGTAGTCCACTATTCGCAAACAAAATTCGAAGAAAATATAGTAGTTCACAGTAGATAGTTCAGAATTACAATTGTTCAAAGAAATTTACCGAGATGGCAACGGCGCCCAACCGTCGTGGTCATTAGTGGGGGTTATTTGATGCCGCCGACGAGACTCGCACAAAAGGAAAATAGAATAGTATAGGTTGTCAAGATAGTAACATTCGCAAAGAAGAAAAATTAAATGCGAGGTTAAGTGACTCACCGGAGTGCCTACAAAAGGATGTGGAGGAGTGAATACCACAGCCGTGGTGGCGGTACGACAAGAAGACCCATGTTTTGACGATTGATTGCATGTAGCCGTACATCTCGCCATCCTCATCTCAATCTCCCGCCGTTTCCTTTTCTCCTCTTCCAACTCGTCCTACAATATTCCATTTCAATTTTACAAAGTGAAGCAAATAATCGTAAATATTAATGAATTGAGAAAAAAGAATTTTCTAACCCGCCGTTTCCTTCTCTCCTCTTCCAACTCGTCCTACAATATTCCATCCCAATGTTACAAAACGAAGCAAATAATCGTAAATATCAATTAATTGAGCACAAAACCAAAAATTTCTCACCCGGAGTTGCTGCACTTGGTCCGTGAAGCGGTCGGCCGTGTGCGTATGGCCGGGCTTTCGCTCGTGCTCCTTGCTCGAAGCCGGGACGAGTGGGTGTACTGGCCGTGTCGAGAAGGTTGTCGCCAATCCAAGCACCGCCCATACCTCTTGCCTCCTCCCACCCTCATGACGACTTCTCCATCAATATCATGGGTAGTAGGATCGAAATCCTCCCCATGGAGCTCCCTTGCCATCATGGTGTTTCGACCGACGCGACCGTGGACGTCGCGTTGGTGTACGCGAGGGCCCGTCCTCCGGGTTGTAGTCGACTTTCGGACGTCGCCTTGCCCTTGTGGGCCAAAGCCCATGCCTTGAACTGGGAGATAGGTTGCCCATCATGCGACGCCGATGCGAACAAAACAATAGTATGGTTAAGAACTATTGAGCATTGGTCGTTGAAATGAAAAATAGAATTCACATACCCATCTAGCTGCATACCGATTGAGGCTAAGGTTGCCTTGGTGGTGTGGTGCACGGCATCATCAAACACCGCTCTCAAGCGGAGTGCGTCTCCTCGCCACTCGGCGCACCATCATCTATCCACCATGCGCTCCAAGCAATCGAGAAGCGGCCGCACCATCAAACAGCACCTACACGTCATCAAGTATAAGAGATATACCTAGATCAAATCAAATGTATTTAATCGTTCAAAAATCCGATGTTATATTTACCAAGCATGTATTGTTCCTTTGTCGAGTCATCGTTCTTGCTTCGGTTTTGGTGACCTTCATGTTGTTGTATGCAGCGTTGTATGCAATGATGGCCTGGATGTGCGCCTCGTAATGCATGTCGAGTCAGCTTTGCGACAGGATTTGTCGCCCACGCAGCCGCTCTTGCCTCGTATCCCGTCCGGCATCTAAAAAAATCCCGCATAAACACATTATGTATTGAGCCATTGTTTCAATAATGTGCAATGAATATGATGTATTGAGGGACGTGGTTTGACAAAAGACTTACCCACAACTCGGCCTTCACCCGCTCAGCCTCGTTGTTGAAGATCCTTCCATCTCGATCGGGAAATCGGGGATGGCGACGTAGTGGTCAAACGTGTAGGCAGTGCTCCGACCTTTCGACGACCGAACAAGGCCGGAAAGTGTACTGCATAGAAGACCCAGGATGTCGTTGAGTTGGCGTTTGTGATCACCTCCTCGATCACGTCCAACACCGACAAGTGAAAATGCAATGAATTATTAGTTTTAATTGTAATTTTTAACAAATCAAATGAAAAAGTATTGACAATATCCAAGGTTACTTACCAAGTCCCTTCAGCTGAATCACGGGCGTCTCTCGAATGGTATCGGTCGCCGTGGGAGGGTCGAGGGACCTCACAACCAAACAGAGGCGGACCCCTGCGCAGGCGTAACCCCACCGAGCCGACCCCCAACCTCCTCGCTCCTCCTCCTCCTCACTAGAGCTACTAGACCCCTCGCCTCCTCCTCCTCCCCGCTCCGCCTCGCTCCACCCGCTCCTCCCCGCTCGTCGTCACTAAAGGACGATATAGGGAGGGTATCCTCTTTCGACCCCCGCCAAGACAAACCTTGCGGCGACCCCCGCCGTGACTCCTACCAAACCCTCGCCTGCATCGGCCCTCGAATGGCATCTTTGGCTCTTTGAACACCAAAGCGCACTTCCTCAAACCACCCACCATCTTTGTTGAATCACCCGCACGTAGAAAAAGTAAACCAATCAAGCATGATATCCAAAAATACGAAGAGAGAGATGCAAAATAAATAGATAAAGAGAACATAGTTAACGCAGTGCATACATGTATTAGAAATAATCATCATGGTCAGGATTAGCTGGATCATAATTGTCATCATCACTATCACCCATGTCGATATAATCATTAGGTTCCTCCTCGGCAGAGGAATGTTGTCGTCCCTCGCATTTCCTAAATGTAACCGCTGAAGCAATTCTAAGTCCTTCACATTACGAACCTCTTCTCTAGTGTCCTCATCAACAACCATTTCATTGTCTACATCCAACCCCATCGCTTCGGTTAAGTCTATCTCAAAACTTCCTTGTAGCCCATCTTCTTGAAAGAACTCGTCATCATATGTGTTTGGGTCCATGTTGTAGTCTTCATTGTTTGGTACAGGTAGTTTACCGTGTGGCGCTACCTTGTACACAACATCCCAACCCTGAAGACGGTCGTCGGTTTGGCACGGATATGACAGATAATAAACTTTGTCGCCTATTGAGCAACGATATATACATCGTCTCGCTAGGACGGTTGACTGTCGAATTTCGACTAGGCCAAGATTAGGAGTCTGTCTCACTTGAGCAGATCAAACCAATGACATTTGAATATGACAGATTAAGAGGTCTACAACCATGAAAGTCGAGTTCATATATTTCTTCTATTCTTCCATAATAATCAACCCCATCGAGCCCCTGGAGTAAAAACTCCGTATTTATGGTTCTTCGATTGGGTCGACTCGCTCATGGCTTGTTGTGTGAAAGCGATATCCATTCACATCATAGCCAAAAAATGACTTAACCCTATACAATGAACAGCCACCGAAACTTGTCTCAACTTGGCACTCATAGACGCATCGTTTTGGCCCCGCAAGTTAAAGCAGGTTGTAGAGTCAAACTTCGCCAAGCATAAGCAAAAAGATTAAGCATTAGACAGAATTTTGATAGTACCTTATTTTTGAACCAAGAAATAAAATCGGGCATTCCATTTCCCGCACCCCGCCTTAGAAGATTTTCGACTTCTTGCGGGGTAGGTTCCCTTGGTTGACGCTGAATTGATGTTGAAATTCCCCGTATGAACGAGAACAAGAGGGTTGAACAATGAGAATAGTGACTAATTGGTAACAAATTTCTTGAGAACTTACCGCATGTACAGTTCCACTTCATCGAGGTTGGTCAACACGTATAGCATGATGTTGCGCCACTCATGATGATTCAATCTCTTGTTGGTCGCTTCACTAGAAGTTCCAAGTTGGCCTCGGAAAATACGAGGTTCAATTCATCTTCGCCAGCATTGTAACGAGGAGGTGGATTATGCACGCTAGGAAGGTTGTCGGCATAGTATTTTGATGTGAAATTTGAAACCTCCTCCGAATGTATGCCTCGCAATGGAAGCTTCAATCTTGCATTTATTTTTACATTTCGTTCTAATAACCTTCAAACATCTCTCAATTACATAACACCAACGCACCGCACAGCCCCCATTCGGCACTCGTGTGGGAGATGCGAATCAAATGCTGCATCGGATTGAAGAAGCTGGGAGGAAAGATCTTCTCTAACTTACATAGCAACACAGTGCCATTCTTTCCATTTCGACAATCACATCGGAGATAACTCCTTAGCACACATGACGGAAGAAATTGCTCAACTCGCAAGGACTAGCCGACATGCTCGGGGACATAGCCACGAACCATCACCGGGAGAAGCCGCTCAATCCATATGTGGTAGTCATGACTCTTGAGCCCGTTGATTCACATGGTAGATAAGTTCACTCCCTCTTCAAATTGGTGCATACCCATCGGGAACATCAACGTTTGGAACCATTCGAGTACTTCCCTCCTTTGGGCCCTCGTCGAACAAAATCGGCCTTAGGCTTTCTCCATGACTTGCCACCTCGGGAGGCGCCATGTCTAGCTTTGGTCTATTGCATAACATAGTTTGATTCACTCGAGCTTTTATGTTGTCTTTTGTCTTATCAGAATGTCCATGATTGTACAAAAAAGTGCCTCGTGACATTCTTTTCTGTGCATCACATCAATGTTATGTGGAAGAAGGAGATCTTGAAAATATGGGAGCCTCCACAATGCAGATTTTTGAGTCCGGCATGTTGCTCACCATATCCCGAAAACAATCGTCTTCTTCATTGATCTTAAGAGATTCTAATCGAGCACGAACCTCGGCACCGTCATCATCTCGTGGAGCAGCCTCTGTAATTATTACATCTTCGTAAAGTTCTTGATGTCCCGCCTTGAATGGATGGTCAAAAGGGAGGAATTGTCGATGTTTGTCAAAAGTAGAATATTTACCACCCTTCACCAACGGATGAACTTGAGCGCCTTGCATACCGGACATGGAAACTTCCCGTGAACACACCATCCGCAGAATAACACATATGCCAGCAAGTCATGCAGGAGTTATGGTACCAAATATGCATTTTGAAGTTTGTCTTTGTAGCTCGGTCATATGTCCATACCCCTTCCTCCCAAGTACGGACCAAATCATCAATCAAAGGCTCCATGTACACACTCATATTCTTTCCCGGATGTCCAGGAATTATCAACGACAAGAATATATTCGACCATTGGAAGATGACGCGGGGGAGATTGAGGGGAATAACGAACATGGGCCAACATGTGTATGGGGCAGCCGCCATTCCATAAGGGTTGAACCCATCCGTTGCCAATGCAACCCGTACATTACGAGCCTCTAGAGCTTTCCCATAATGAATCACATCAAACCTTCTCCAAGCTTCACCATCGGATGGATGTACAAGCTTCTCGATTGTATCGACATCCGAGCTTGTGCCATGTCATCCTGTTTCGAGGATTCCTGGCCATGTAAAGCCGTTGGATCCTCGGTATGAACGGAAGGTACCGTAAGATCTTCATGGGGATAGCGAGCGCCTCTTATGCCCATCACTAGAGTCTACCTCTACGAACCTAGAGGATCCACACTTTGCACAGTATTTTGCTTCCGCATGCTCTTTCCTAAATAGGATACATCCGTTCGGACAAGCATGTATCCGCTCATATGGCATCTTAAGTGCACGAAGGAGTTTTTGTGCCTCATACATGCTCTTTGCGTAAGGTGACCATTCGAAAGCAGCTCCCAACAACTATCAACATAACATCAAAGGCCTCTCTACTCCAGCTAAACCGGGACTTTACCGACATTAGCCGTGCAATGGCATCCAGTTGAGAAACTTTTGTATGCCCATGAAGGGGTTGTCGTGTCGCGCATGACAACATGTCGTAATATGCCTTTGCTGTAGGCTTTGGCTCCTCCTCCCTACATCCTTCATCGAAGTGTGCTTCTTCATAGTCATTTAACATGTCTCCTACCCCGGCATCGAATCAAACTCCTCGATGCGTTGTCGGACGACCACGTCTCTCCCACGGTAGGCTTCACCATGGAATGTCCACCGGGTATAATCAGCTGTAAAACCATTCTTGCAAAGGTGTTTGCCCATGATCTCTTTTGTTTGTCGCTTCATGTTACCACATTTGCTACAGTGGACACCATGTGGTACGTGCTCCTTTAACCTTGGCAAATGCATGTTCCAAGAAAGCATCGGTCTTCTCGATCCATTCATCGGTCAACGAACCGTGACTTGAGCGGTCCGTATACATCCACTCACGGTCATCCATCCTCTATCATATCGAATAATCATATAAATATTATTTCCATCTACCGAGTGCCTCTAATGTCTAATAGGTAAAGATAGGTCCTAATCCCACTGAGGATGTGTAGATGAGTTTACTTCCCATGCTCTAGTGCTCCGCTCGAGACAATTTCGGCAAGACCTCCGCCGTTCTCCAAATACACGTCCCGACAGGAGATTGTGTATCCGGAGAACAACCGAGAGATACTACCGAAATTCTAAGTCGGACCGAATACTAGACCATGGAAACTAAACGCATCTACACATTCTCGGTTGTCCAAAAACAAGGACAATTGAAAAGATACGGCTAAAGATATGCAAGAAAACGCATATTTTCATCCGTATCTCTTTCGAACGGGAGACGCCTAAGGTTACGTTATACACGTACAAACTACGGTAAAGACAAGCGCACCGCAAAATAGGGAAGCACGGCTCGATGGCCGGCACACAAGCGACGGCATGGTGCGCAATGCGACTCCATTCATACGGGCATATGTACAATAATCTTCAAAATATATATGTGCATACAATAAATATCATTTCTTTTACCATTGATTTGTTTATAATAAATACCTAAATTTGTTTCTTTTTGCCATCAATTTGTTTCTAATGTTGCACATGGTATTATATCGATTAATGTTTCTAATGCTAACAATTTCAAATCTATTAACAAAATTACCTAGGCCGGAGTGAGGGAGTCGTCAATCGAGGGGGCACGCGGGGGGCCGGCCGGAGGGGTGGTTGCTGGCCGGGAGGCGTGGCGGCGTCGGCCGGGGGCCAGGCGGGGCGTCGGCCGGGCAGCTCGGCCGAGGAGGCGTCGCCCGGGGGCGGGCCGTGGCCGGGCGGCTCGGCCGGAGGGAGAAGGCAGCCGGGAGGCGGTGTCCGAGGCGTGGCGCGTCGGCCCGGGGCGGCGTCGGCCGGGAGGGGGCGGGCAGGGCGTCGGCCGGGGCAGCCCGGCCGAGGAGGCGTCGCCGGGGGGGCGTCGGCCGGGCGGCTCGGCCGGGAGGCGGCGGCCTGGGGCGACGAGCGGCAGATGGGGGGGACGGCGAGTAATTTCGCTAACTCACGAAATGAATAGCGCCGAGAGGAGGCGGCCATATTAGTAATATTTGCCGAGTGCCGAACTTTGCCGAGTGCCACCGATCCGGGCACTCGGCAAAATCGATCTTTGCCGAGAGCCGATCGGCGGCACTCGCAAAGGCGTATTTCGCCGAGTGCCTAAGGATAGCTCTCGGCAAACATGCGATGAGGATCTTTTTGAACCATTTTGCCGTGTGTCACATTTGTGCCGAGAGCTATGCTCGGCAAACAATTTTATTAGTTTTTTCTTCTAATAATTTAGAAATTATCAAACGGACTCAAAAATTTACAAAATTTTTGCATAAACCCATATATGCTATTTATTGCCTAGGGAAAAAGATTTGAAATCAAACGATAATTCGACCGTCACTTTTTCTCCAAATCTAACCAATCCTTCTCAACACTTATAATCTACTCCGGAAAATCTTCAGTTTTGTGAGCGTCGTATCTGATAAAATATTCGAAACCTTCTCAATTTTTTACCCCAGCCTCAACGTATGATATCATGACATCCTAACAAATTTTATGATTTTCTCGACTTCGTTTGATATTTTTACAATTTTGAAATCATTCGGTCAACACGTTCCTAACCATGTTGCATGAAGAAAAACATCTCAATTTCTTTTCCTTTACCACATATTGACTCAAAAGGGTCTAAATAACATGAATATAATTTTTGCACTACTTTTTTTAATTTTTTAACCACTTGTAGTTCTAATTTGAGACTTGCAAAAATTCACGAAAATACAATAAATCAAAGAAATATAGCAAAACCAATTGAAAAATTATCAAATTTGATAATTAGGGATTACATGTTGTATTTACATAATAGAAAAAGTTTGGAGGATGGATGAGGAAAAATTTTGACATGTTTGCTGAGAGCCGTGGAAAGACACTCGGCAAAGGTGGTATTTTGCCGAGTGCCTACCAATAGCACTCGGTAAAGATGGTATTTTGCCGAGAGCCTAGCCCCGGCACTCGGCAAACGTGGTATTTTGCCGAGTGCCTTGCCCCGGCTCTCGGCAAAGATGGTACCAAACGGTATTCGTTGACGGCGGTTACTGTTTTGCCGAGTGTCCCTTATTGGCACTCGGCAAAATTGTACTTTCGTCGAGGGCCGTGTGGAGGCACTCGGCAAAACTGATTTTTTGCCGAGTGTTTTTGTTCGCCGAGGGCAAACACTCGACAAAGTATCTTTTTGCCAAGAGCCCGCTCGGCAAATATATTGTTCGCCAAGTGCCCGACATAAAGCTCTCGGCAAAAATTTTACACTCGGTAAACATGGGCTTTTCCGTAGTGCACCATGGAGTGGACGAGGAGTCAGATGACGATTGGATGTTTGTTCCTTCTTCGTTAGGTCGTGATATGTGTCACATTGATAATATTCTTCAAGAAATGTTGCATGATGCTGAACAGACTAGTTATAATGAGAGGCATTACGTAAAAAAATCCACCAGGTTGGTTGCTGCAGGCTGAGACACAGCTCTGTACCCTGGCTCTAAAACAAAGTACACAAAGTTATCGGTTGTTTTGGAGCTTATAAAACTGAAGGTAAGTAATGGATGTCCTTATAAAAGTTTCACATAACTGCTTGATTTACTTAAGGACATGCTTTTAGAGGATACCTTCAGTAAAGAAGGTGTTATGTCCATTGGGCAAGGAGATTAATTACAAGGATTCGGGCATGTTCAAATGATCACATAATGTACTACAAGCAAAATACCAATTTGAGAGTATGCCATGTATGTAAAGCTTCTCGATATAAGAGTAAAAGTAGTGCAGTTAAAAGCTAGTGATGATTTCCATCCCCGTCTCTTTACCCGCATCTACATGTACAGGGTACGTACTCTGCTACATATACCATATGCATGAGTTTGATAGAGACGGTTTGATTACCATAGCAAGTAAATTGTCTATAGTTATTTGTGTTGTTATCTATATCTATCTATCTATCTATCTATCTCCTATGTCCAGACAAGGTCATGCTAGAGGTCAACGATACTACCTTGGTTGCCTCTGCCTCAAGAGATTATTACAGTCACGTTGGGTCGGCGCCGACCACCTGCACCTCTTGCAAAGTCAACAAGGTAAGGAAGCTATGATGCCTTTGCCTCCTCGCAATGCGTCTCCACTTCACGGGACTAGTGTGAAAATTGGGGATTTTTATTTCCGGTCAGGATTTACGAATCGAAGGTTAATTGTCAATTCCTTGATCTAGAATGTTTCATTTGAATACTGGAAACCATGTTAGATTTTGAAAAGATAAATGGCTAGGTGTTAGATCAAAGTATTTGATCTAATCTTAACTTACATAAAACTAACCAGGATCATCTAGTCTAAATACATCTACTAATGCGGAAAAGATTAACAGTTCGGTGAATACCGGCGGCCGTGGCGTCCATGGTCGTCGGTGATCCCCGTAACGGTTGATTGCTTGATCTGCGTCGGGAAAGTAGCGCAGACGTTCCTTGAGGGTGCGCTCGGGGTAACGGCGTCCTTCGGGCGCCACCTACACTGTCCCGGGCGAGGAACTCGAACTTCCGAGCCTTCCAAGGCGCTAATAGATCGGAGGGTGGATGAGGGTTTGGAAAACACGGGACTCGTGATTTTCTCGTTAGGGTTTAACTCGGGTTAATCCCTTCTTATAGGGTCGCACTGTAGGCAAGGGGCCGAGCCCATAAGGCTAAGGATCGCCAACCGATCACGGCGAAATCGGACTCGGGATAAGTTTTCTAGTCCGGTAAGATATGTATCCATATCTTCCTTATACGTGTTGGTTACTATTGACCGAAATCAAATCCTAACTTAAATAAAATATCCAACACTAGGTACTTCCACATTTATAGAACAACACCCTTGTTTGTATCATGTTGCTGGAAAAAAACAATCAATTGTAGCAAATGTACTAAGTTCTAATAATTTAGATATTTTCTTCTGTAGGGTAGCTGTAGGGGATAAGGAAATAGACTGAACTAGTGGCTAGCTAGAGTTGTGCTTGTGTAACTCAATGATCAAACGTATATTTTCGTTTGACCTTCACGAATATTGTAGTTTCAGACATTATCTTCAAAAGCATCCATATGTATAGTAAATATATAAATTTCTGTGCACTATTGAACAACACAATATTTCGGTATGAAAAGATATTAATACTTCATCTGTTTTATATTATTATTTCATAGCGATTTGACTTTTTCTAAGCCAAATATTTTAAGCTATAAAAAATAGTAATATTAAATTTAATAAAATTAATTTAGTGCTATAAATATTGTTATATTTTTTGAAGTTTGGTTTAAAAAAGTAAAGAGGTAGTACATAGATATTTTAGGAGGACTTAATTAGTGGCCAGTGTTTTGCATGGTACTGTTATATTTGCATTTGCATCAAACTAACCTCACCTTAACTGGTCTAGTCAATTATATATGGCTCAGATTTAATTCCCCTCTTTTCTCCAGAGCGGTAAAATGGAGTACCCTAAAATCCTAAATTACCTTTATCCTAAAATATTTCTATCTAGATATAAAAAGTATTTTAATGATCAATTTAAGTACTTTTTATATTATAGCCATATAAATCTACCGAGACCAGCAGTGTAGCTATAGCTAGCTATGAGGCTATGAATGAAATGGTGGGAATTGAATGCTCAAGATCAATCTGTTTGTGGCTCTAATATATCTATATAAGCAAGCTCATCCCCTCCCACAGATCAATATAGCCACAAGCAGTAGTCTACATCAGGATCCCATGTCCCCCCGGGCAGCTCGGGAGGTGACAGCCGGCCGCCCCACCTCTCTCCCTCTTTCCTCCTCCGCCTCGCCGCCGCCCGAGCGACCGCCAGCAAACCCGCGCGGTCGCAAGGAAGGCGGCGGCGGGGCTCCTCGCCGCGAGCCGGGCGGGGGAGTCGCCCTGGTCAATGGCGGCGGCGGGTGACGAAGGCCGCGACGCCGGCGATGAGAGCCGCGACGGCGGCGACCGGAGCCGCTCCGCCGATGCCGGTGGAGGGCTCGGCGCCGGCGAGCGCGAGGTAGAGCTTGGCGATGAGCACCGGAGGCGATGGCAACCGCATCCACCAAAAGCTCGTGCGACGTCGCCGGCGCCGAAGAAGAGGCAGCCGCGAGGGAGCCGACGCCGAGGAACGCGATGCACACCATGCCGGTGGTGTTCAGCTACGCCCGGCGGTGAGGAGCCGCGCGGTGCGGCGGCACACCGGGATCTTAGCGCCACTCACCGCGGTGACCGTGGAGGTGGTGTACCGGCGCCCACGACGTCGGAAGGGCCCGACGGGGAGCCGGCCGCGGGGAGGATGCGTTCTTGCTGCAGTGTGGTGGTGCTCAGCGCGGCGGTGAGGGAGCCCGTCGCGGCGCTGGACTCGATGAACCTGGAGTGGCGTAGACAGCGTCATGAGGGCGTGCTTTATGGGTGCCGCGGTGGCTTCGTGGGCGCTGCGGTGGCGGCGTGTCGAGGTTGAAGCCGGCGCAGCGGAGGCGCTTAGGGAGGTTTTTCAACCGCCGCGAGCCGGAGTCCGAGCGCACGCTGCTCGACTCGCCGTGGGCCTCGGCCGCGCCGACATCGTGGGGCCCTTTGAGTACGGCGCCGACGCCGACAAGCCGAGCCACGGGGACCCCACTCAGATTACTGCGGCCTCCGACGAGGCCGACGTTGGCGCAGAGCGCCTACCGACGGTGACGGAGCAGAGGTTGTCGGTGGCAGAGCCGTGATGAGAGAGAGTGGAAGAAAGAAAAAAAAAAAAGAGAGAGAGGAAAAGAGAGGGAAAAAGAAAAAGAGAAAAGATTTGGGGAGGGAAAAAAAAAAAAAAGAGAAAAAAAGGAGAATATGTTAAAAAGAAGGGATAGCAAGAGTTGCGTGCCCGGATCCGATAGGTATTTGCGCCAATGGGGATAGACTCGAGATGCGGACGCGACGGCATAGCGAAGCTTTCAAGGTTTTTGCGGCAACTAGGGGCGTGGCATGACTGCCGGTTTCTAGCGGCTTACGCGACCGCGGCGGCTAACATTTTTGGCAATGATCAATGCGGTGTGGGACTACGTCGTAGACGGTGCTTGCGGCGACGACATCATGCGACGACTAGGCTTGCAGTGGACCGTGGTGAATGGTTTCAGCTTTGCTGGGTTATCCGGTGCGGTGCTTTGTCAAAATACGGCGCAAGCTTTTTCTCTGGTTTGATGGCTTGACGGAGAAGGCTAAGCGCAAGGGTGAAGCAACGAGGCCATGTCGACTCTCTACGATGGCTCAGTTGTTCGGTGGAGATCGGGGAAAGCAGGGCAACTACTCTTTCGCTATGACGGCAACAATAGAAACAGATCCGTGATGAGGAGTGTAGTAGCGGGCTTGGTGTGGCCCCCGCGAAGAGTAGTGCAGTAGCGGGCGTGGTGTGCCCCCGCGAGCGGCGAGGTGGTGTCCAACGGCGGATGTGGCGAGGCCCCGCGCGTTGAGAAATCTGGATCTGGTGGTTATCACCCGTTGGGTGGGGGTTGGCGTGTAGCGGCACAACGGCGACGAGTACCGCGTGGCGGAACCCTTTCGGTGAAGTGTGGTCTGTCTTCCTCTATTGTCTAGTTGAATTGAAGCTCGATGTAAAGTTGTCACGGCTAGTTGTGTGTAGGTATGGTGGGAGCCGTCGTGTAAGGCGTCGATGTATCGGCCGTGTGGTGTGAGTTGGTTTTTCTTAGGGTTCTTGTGGAAGCTCAACTTGAGCGTTTGTTCGGGTTGATGTCCCAATCCAACCGAATGAGTTCTTCTTCTTTTCCTTTTCGCCTATGGCCTCCTAAGATGGTAGTCTTGTATTTTTCTATCAGTATCAATGAAACACACACTATCTTGTGCGTTTTTGTTTAAAAAAGTAGTCTACATCATGTCTAAAAAACCTTGTATAGCTAGCTACATCTACTCTCCATCACAGCATCACTCGACCATGCATGGCGAGGCTAAAGCTTGCAATACTCTCAAGGAAGCCGTGCCCTGTCGCCGCCGTGCCGCTGCTGATGTGCTTGCTCTACGCCGCCGTGCCGTGGCTGTGTCGGCGGCGAGCCTCGAGCCGAGTGACGCGGATACATACTCGATGTGCTTCGAGGCTGGGGCTACAACAACACCGGGTGTACGATCAGGTGCCATGATATTTTATTTTTAAAAAGAATATATTAATATTTTACCTTCTGTATCGATTAGTTAGTTTAGAGTTCACGAAAGACATGACAGGTCCATGACATTCATGGGACACAGCCCTGCTGGCTCAGGCTGCAGGACCAAGGACATGACCCTCTACTGTTGCTGCTTGATCCATACATGCTTGGGGAGTATCTGAATGATTATATGCGTGTGTGGGTGGTGAAGCTATGAATGACATGTAGTGTTATGGCTCAAATTAACTAAACTCGATCTTGCATTTCATGTCTTGTGCTACATACATATGCTGACCGAGATATATTATATATATATATATATGAAGATCAAATATTGGAGAATTTGACGCCAACGAAGATGGTAACAATGTCATCCAATCCATCGATGATGTGAGCCTTCGTTTAAAAAGGGTGCAGATATGGGTGTGTTTTAATTATAGAGAAGAAAATAGGGAGAGAAAACGGAAACTGCGTTTTGAGATGTTACAGAGCAATACACCAAAGGGAGAGCATGAGTACTAGTGCATGGGATAAGACAACTATTGACAGCGCAATATAGGATCGTGATGTATCAGCTCGCAAAGATAAATTTAGATTTTATTTTACCAGTACAAAGGCGTGCTTCAAGAATATTGAGATTTGGTTTTAAATTCAATACAGAAAAAATGGTTTTAAATCCATTCCTGAAGAAAAAAGGATTTGGTTGTACATGCAGTTGTTTAAATATAAGTAATGTAATTAATAAAATTTACAGCTAGTGTTATAAGAACATCTAATATTGGAGAAGACAAAGAAGGCAACTCATCGAGAAACAAAATGAGTATCAAATATAATGAGGTTTGCTCCCATCTTTTTAAAAGGTATATACCTCAGACTTGAGATCGATAACTAATGCTAAAGGTTGAAATAAGGTTGAAAACTCATTTTTTAAATATTGTTGAATTTTTATTTCGTTTTTCAAGATATAAGTAAATGTGTTAGTCGGGAGGTATACACCTCCACCCTGGAGGTATATACCTCATAACTAACAATATGTGATATATTATATATACCTTTGTATACTTTAATTAGAAAAGCTTCATCATTACTAATCATAAATTTATCTTCTACTCAGTTTAATCAATTTATTTTTTATCTCTAAAACAATAGGGAGGTATATACCTCTTCAAGGATGAGAGAATATCACCAGCAAAATGATGGAACACAAGAACATCATGCACCATGATATGGCCACTCATCAAGAACAGTACCATGCAATTTAGTCTGATGGTTCTCATGGTCAGGGGAGGATAGCTCATTTTGTTGAGGTTTGGTGCTGTTGACACCTTTTTATGACCAACACACCACCGAGCCTCTTACGATGATGATGAAGATGAAGCAGGCTTAGATCTTTAAACTGCGAACAAACTAGACGATGGTGTAGCTTCTAGTCTTGACATCGATAGGATCAAAATCAGCTACAAAGCCAATTTAAATGTGTAAAATCACAATGAGTTTGATTGTCGAAACTTGGTTTCGGCAGTATATTTTATGGGGTCGCAGTCGAGATCGCCAAGCACAATGGGTTAAAAGAAGAAGAAGATTTAGACAGGTTCAGGCCCTCTCGTGAGGTAATACCCTACCCCTGTTTCGGTGGATTCGATCCGCCGAGTGTCTTTATTGATCTCGTGATCTAAGCTAAGGGCTAAAAGCTGAACTCCTCTTGGAATATCCCTCAAGGGACGCCCCTTACCCCCTTATATAGTCTTGGGAGGAAGGGTTTACAAGTCGAAACCCTATCTTATTCTAAGTTGGTTTCCTCAATCTTACCAAACCGTGACTATAGGCCGATTGCCTTATCTCTATCGGCAACCGTAACACCTAAGTCAAGTTCGGCTTACAGATATAGCAGGCGCAATCTATCCCTACCTCCAGTCGGATAAGCTTGCCATGTGGATACCCGATTGCCACAATCTCCACAGTAGCCCCGAGTCCTTTTCGGTCGACGAGACAACTCGGCTTCAGACCAAAGCAGCACTCAACCAAAAAATCTCTTTGACCGAGTGCTTTTGGCGCCGATTGATTCCATCATCTCTGCCCGAATCTTCCCAGTGGCTCCAAAGGCGTGAAGGACTGGAAAATATCTCAAAAATTCTCAAAAATAAATATCTAGGTGCATCTCCCGATGCACCTAATTATAGGTGTAGCCCCGACTATGTGGTTAGTCAAAAATAGACTAAGCATGTATCAAGAACTATAAAAAATTATTCTCATGTAGATGCCTAGCTCATGCTAAAGCAATCATAGAAATCTTATTACTCAGCAAGTTCATACTCAACCGAGTGAATTTGCCCGAGTCATCTCGAACAAATAATTCAATCATCCCTCATGGGTAAAAACACTCGGTAAGCTCTTGCTCAACCGAGTGGATTCGCGAGTAATCCCGAATAATAACTCAATCAACCCTAGCGGGTAAAAAGCACTCGGTAAGCTCATGCTTATCCGAGTAGATCGCCCGAGTCATCCGGAACAAATATTTTAATCATCCCCCATGGGAAAACAAGTTTTTTTCAATCATATGAAAAATATGACCAAGTTATTAAATAGCTTTTGCCATGATACTGGTCTCAATCTTATAAAGATCTTCACCAAGGTGGAAAACAAACAAGCATCGGTAAGATTACCCGACCAAATGCCAAAAACCAAACAGCCCTTGTTTATCAAGGCGGCTATAAAAACTCAGTTTGTTGGTCACCTTCCAAATTGCATCGTGTCGGCTTCTCATGAAGTCGACAAACCGCGGTATGGAAGGATCTTTAAAGGTATTGGGCACTCGGACACGCGCATATTGCCGGGGCAAATCTGCTTAAGCTCATCCGCTTAAGTCCCTAAGGACACGTATCGACCACACCTTAGTTGGGCCGTAGATTTTCTTATGGGCTCGGCCCACTCACCGAAAACCTAGCGCAACCCTCAAATCTTTCTTTATAAAGACACGAGGTCGTCCCCGCCTCTTCATCTTCCAAAATTCCCCTTCTCACAATATTGCTCATCGGTTCATCGCGGAGAACCCTAGGCTTGCGCGCTCCTCGGTCCATCCGCCAAGAAGCTTGCTCGCCGCGACAACTAGCTCCCGCAGCCAAAACTCCCACATCTATCGCCCAAGATCCAACCTTTCTCACCAGATCCGCTCCTCAACAACCTCGCTCTCATGGCGGAAGAAAAGAGGATTCCGTTCGACCAATGGGCCACCTCGGACGTGAGGGAGTACACCCTCAAGGAGATGGTGAAGCACGGAGTGCTTCCGCCCAAGGAACTTGTGGGATGGCGCCGGCGGCGGGGAGGACTTCCCGACCCCAAACACCGGTGAGCTCGTTGTCTTTACCTCCTTTTTTATTGCGGATTCAGTCTTCCTACCTCCGAATTCTTTCGGGGCTTTTTGACTATTATGGTCTTCAAATATACCATCCGAACCCCAACTCGATGCTTCACATAGCACTCTTCATTCATGTATGTGAAGCCTTCCTTGGCATTTTCCTCACTTCAATCTGTCCGTCGTATGTTCTACCGAAACCCCATCCGAACAAGGACCATCCTTGTGTCGTTGGCGGGCAGCTTCCAGCTTCGCGGATCTCTCCGCAAAGACTACTTCTCTCTCCCCTTGAAATCCTCGAACAAAGGCGGCACTCGAACCGGTTCTACATCAGCAATCTTGAACCCACCTCCCTTCCTTTGTCGGTCTTCCTCCCGTCCCCAAACCATCTTGGAGCACCATCCCGTTAGCCCAAGAATGGGATGAGGCCAACGATCTGCTCGCGAAGATCCGGCGATGAAGAAGAGGAACCTTCGCGGGAACAAATCACTCGGCATTTCATCAGTGCCGCGGCGCCAATCAAGGAGCGATCGAAGCCGGCCTTCGAATACGAAGGCGGAACGACCCCAATCGGGAGGACCCGGATCCGCTCACATACGAGATCCCGAAGATCCGGATGTACAAGCTCTTCTCATCCGGGATCTCGTCGAGCGAGCCCTCATACTACCAGTCCTTCCATTCAGCATCCATCGACCTCCTCCTCCAGTAAGCCGATTGATTGCTTTATAGTATCTTTCGATCTTGATATCTTGTCGCTTAACGTTGCGCCTTCCTTCTTCTGGGAGAACGCCTCTATCATTTCCAAGCCATATAAGATGGCTCATGATGACGCGCAGCATCGCCCCTAAGAAGCCGACCGGCGGGATAAAAATCCAAGCGATCCGGTCGGGAAGCGGGCGGCGCCGAGTGAGGACTCGAACAAGCGCGCAAGCAAAAGGCGGCGATCATCGAGGACTCGGATGACGACGTCCGGCTCCTCCAGTCGAGACTCCGCCTCTAAGGCGATCGCCGCGGACGCACCGAAGATCCGCCGATCAACCTGTAAGCTCGAAACCAAAGTCCTGAGCTCTTTCATAGAAAACTTTTCTTTATCTTCGCTGTATTTACTTGTGCAGAAGCCCCGGGATATAGATCCCGTCGGAGGGATGAAGGGCCGACCCGGCCGCTGCTCCGAAGCGCCAAGGCCGTCGAGCCAAAACCCCGGAGCCCGCAACCAAGTGCGAGCGTTCGGAGAAGCACCCTTCTCCTCGAAGGAGAACGCCCCTGGGAAGAGCCCCGACCGCGCTGGGATATCCCGACCGGAAACCGCCGGGCCTGGGAAGTCCACGCTGCGGTCCGAGCGCCCCGACCGAGGGTCACTCGGCACAGAGCCCGAAGAAGAAGAAGGGCCCGGCTGCCCCACCCAGGGCGCCACCGAAACCGGTGAGATTTGCTTGAACTTTCCCTTGTTCTTTCAATTTTGAATCTTTCATGTCTTCATTGGTCTTTCTTATTTGCCGCCACGGTAGAAGAGATCCCTGTGTTACGCCTTCGAGACACGGGTTCCTCCGATCAGAATCGAGTGGCGGGACTCGAAGGCGAGAGACGGGGCATCATCCTCGACCGGCAGTGAAAAGGATGAAAGGGATGCCCTCGTCGAGAGCCCGAACGTGGCGACCCGACCGCTCAACGTAAGCCTTCATCTTTCTTTTGATTATATCTTCGTTATCCTTCGTCGATCACCCTTACGCCCTTGCATGAAGGAATATTGCCGCTCAATGGCAAAATCCGAGGGCTGGAAAAGCCGGTGCCTCACTTAAACTCCTTGGAGGACGTTCGGCGACCGAAGGTCACCGGGAGGAGGCCGATTCAAGGGAGGCCGCTCTAAGGAGGAGATCTCGGAGCTTCGGGAAGCGAACCTCGACCTCCGCGGATCAATCGGAAGTAAGCCTGCGCTCTCCCGGCTTCATCATGATTCTTTTGTTGATCTTGTCCAATGATAATCCTCTTTCGTTGTAGAAAATTCTTCGGAGGTCCACTCGCTTCAAGTCCAACCGGAAGCGGTCAGCCTCGACAAGGCCGAGATGGAGGCCGAATTTGAAGGTAACCTTCTCGAAGTTGAATTTCATGTCTTGCTTCATTCCCGAGTGCCTTGACCGATCTAGGACTCCTTGCGGCTTATAAGATAAAGACCCGAGCCCAAGATGACGTCTTACTCGGGCGGATCAAATCCAGCGACGAGATACGGGAAGAGGTCGCCAATGCCGCCGCACCAATCTTGGCAGCCTTGTTTGATCAAGGGGTTGGGGCCGGCTCGCTGAGCCAATCGAGATCTTCGACAAGCTCCTACTGGCTCCCGAGCGATCTCGAAGAACATCACCGAAGCGCCAACATGGGGGCTGGTCTCGCTCTTGCACGTACAAGTCCCTCTACCCCGAGTGGATATTCATTCAATCGGGAGGGCTTCGCCGAGGGGACAACAGACGAGCAGGCCTTAGATATGCTCGGCGAGGCGCAGGAGGCGGCGAAGAAGATCTCTTTAGATGTAGTAAACAATTTCAAGCTTTGAACTTATATTCGACTTCGCTTTGTGAATGTCATGTAATCGTGATACTCTTGACATGGAATCTTTGTGACTATTTTTAGTTTATTTATGTCAATGCCTTGATTCGAGCTTTTGCATGAAATTTCTTAAGTAGTTTTCGTCTGTGTCATCAAGCCTAGGCTCGATTAGGTCATCGGAAAACTCTCGGTCCTTAGACACCGAGCTCGAGTCGAAGGACATTAAACAATGATAAACCAAATTATGCACAAAAATTTGACGAGGAAAATTCGAGCTTTATTGATATGTGTATCACCCCGACCGCTAGCTCAAGAAGTCATCTTGCTTGAGGTTGGCAGTCAAGGAAAACATGAGGCCTTAGCCGATTAGGCGTAAAACCGCCGAAGATGTTCAATGTTCCGGAGTTCTCCACCATAGACCCGTCTCGCGCTTTAGCCGTAGGCACCGTGCCGAGTCACTTCAGCGATTATATAGGGTCCTTCCCATAAGGGAGATAACTTGTGTCGGTTTTTGGTGGTCCGGATCTTGCGTAGGACCGGTCGCCAACAATGAAAGCTCGTGCTCGCACGTTGCGACCGTGGTATCTTCGAGCCCTTGAAGGTATTTAGCCGACCGGATGAGGGCTGCCTCGCGGGCCTCTTCCAATCGGGTGAGGTCATCCACTCGGTCGATGTCGTAGCGTTCATCGTTGAAGCTGCGGACCGGAGGGATTCAAACTCCATCTCATTTGGCAACATGGCTTCGCGCCATAGACCGAAAGAAAGGAGTTTGGCCGGTGGCCCGACCAGGTGTAGTTCGCAGCGACCATAGAACCGAGGGAAGTTCTTGGACCCACTTGCCGGCGTAAGGGCTTAGCCGGTCGAAGACGCGAGCCTTGATGCCTTGAAGAACCATGCCGTTTGCTCGCTCGACTTGCCCATTGCTTTTGGGGTGAGCTACCGATGCGTAGCGCATCTTGATTCCGAAGTCTTCGCAGAATTCCTTGAAGATGCCTCCTGTGAATTGAGTCCCATTATCGGTTATGATTCTCGTTTGGGACGCCGAAGCGGTGCACGATGTTGAGGAAAAATCCCGTGCTTTGTCGCAGTGATTGTGGCGACCGGCTTGGCTTCAATCCACTTGGAGAACTTGTCGATTGCGACGAAGAGGTGTGTGAAACCTCCCGGGGCTTTCTTGAAAGGGCCAACCATGTCCAACCCCATACCGCGAACGGCCGGAAAGTGGGATTGTTTGAAGCTCCTGGGCGGGACATGGCTTTGTCGGGCAAAGAACGGCAGCCTTCGCGAGTTCTTACGACTTTATCCGCGTCGGAGACCGCGGTAAGCGAAAAATCCTTGTCCGTAAGCTTTGCCGACGAGTGCGTGCCGCCGCGTGGCTTCCGCATATGCCCGAGTGGATATCTTGGAGTAATTGTTTCCCTTCTTCGGGTGTGATGCACCTCATTAGAATTCCGAGAGGGCTTCTCTTGTATAGATCGGAGTCGACCATGACGTACGCTTGGCAACGACGCCGGACGCGTTCGCTTCATCCCGGTCATCCGGCAGCTCTTGCTTGAGTTAGAAATTTGATGAGCGGCGTCCTCCGGTCGGTATCGATCATGGTGACTTCGTTCGTGGTTTGCTCGTTGGGAGCTGTCTTTGCGGTGACGGTTGGCTCGTAAAGATGTTCGACAAAGACATCTCGTTGGAGCAGCTTCGCGCTTAGATCCGAACTGCGCTAGCTCATCGGCAGCTTCGTTGTTATGTCTCGGGACATGTGAGAGTTCTAGCCCATCAAACTTGTCCTCAAGCTTGCGGACCTCTTGTCGGTAGGCCTCCATAGTGTCGTTTAAGCAAGACCAGTCTTTCATCACTTGATTGACAACCACTGGGAGTCGCCTTTCACAATAAGTCAACGAATCCCGAGTGAGGCGCAAGGCGCGATCCATGTAAAAGAGCTTCGTATTCGGCGACGTTGTGTGAGGCGGAGAAGTGGAGGTGAAGGGCATATCTTAGCCTTTCCCCGGTCGGGAGATCAGCACAACTCCCTGCTCCCAAGCCGGTGATCCTCTTGGATCCGTCGAAGTGCATGGTCCAGTGTTGGAGGTCTTCCCGAGGTACGTGCTCTTGCTTTCGATCCACTCGGCCAGAAGTCCGCTAAGGCTTGTGACTTAATGGACGTCCCGGCTTAAAAGTTAAGTCCAGCGGCATCGTTCCAGGGCCCACTTGGCGATGCGCCCGGTTGCCTCGCGGTTGTGGATGACGTCGCCGAGTGGAAAAGAGGTGATGACGGTGACCGAGTGACCTCGAAAGTAGTGTGCCAATTTCCTCGCGGTTATTAGAACACCATAAAGCAATTTTTGTACCGGGGTATCGGATTTTGGCTCCCGCCAATACTTCGCCGACAAAGTAAATTGGTCTTTGGATTCCGGGCCCGTCCTTCTTCTTCTCGTTCAACCACAAGGACCGTGCCGACCACTTGGTGAGTGGCTGAAACGTACGCAAGAGGGTTCTGGGGCTGAGGTGAAGCTAGGACGGGTGGCGTGGTAAGGAACTCTTTGAAGTCTTCAAAGGCCTTGTCGCCTTCGTGGTCCACCGGAAGTCGTCTGTCTTCTTCTGCAGCTTGAAGAAGGGCATGCCTCGTTCGCCGAGTCGAGATATGAAACGGCTTAGTGCCGCCATGCAGCCAGTAAGCTTTTGGACGTCTTTCGATTACTCTGGGGCTTCATGTTTAAGATGGCGTTGATCTTCTCCGGGTTTGCTTCAATGCCGCGATGTGATACCATGAAGCCGAGCGTTGCCCGATGGGACGCCGAAGGTGCACTTCTCGGGTTCAACTTCATTCGAAGGCCGGATGTTTGCAAAGGTTTCTTCTAAGTCGGCGATCGGTCTTCTTTTCGCTTGGTCTTGATGACAACATCGTCGACATAGGCTTCAACGTTTTTGCCGATCTGCGTCTGGAAGCATCTTTGGATCATGCGTTGGTATGTAGCTCCGGCGTTCTTCGTGCCGAAAGGCATGGTGATGTAGCGTAGGCCCCGAACGGCGTGATGAAAGATGTCTTCAAGCGGTCGGATTCTTTCAAACCGATCGGTGATAGCCCGAGTAACAATCCAAGAAGCTCGGGAGTTCGCAGCCGGCCTGTTGAGTCGACAACTTGATCGATGCGAGGTAGCCCGAATGGATCTTTGGGGCAGGCTTTGTTGAGGTCGGTGTAATCGACGCACATGCGCCACGCCCGTCTTCTTGCGGACCAAGACCTGGATTGGCTAGCGGCGGGATGAAGGACTTCTTTAATGAAGCCTAGCCAAGAGCTTTGCGAGTTCTTCTTTGATCGCGTCTTTTCGATCCCGTGCGAACTGCGTAATCGTTGTTTAATTGGTTTGGCGTCATCTTTGACGTTCAAAGAGTGCTCGATCACCTCCCTAGGAATTCCGGGCATATCGATGGTTTCCAAGCAAAAACATCTTTATTATTTTGGAGGAAGGTGACGAGCGCGCTTTCCTATTTAGGATCTAGGTCGGCGCCGATTACGCAGTTTTGGAGGGATCGGACGAATCAAGGGAGATTTTTTGGTCTTGGCGTCGCCGGATCCCGATTTGGCTATCTTCTTCGCGGGGACTTCGCCCTCTCGCCGAAGTAGATGCAGCCAATCGGACTTCTTGTTGGCCACGTAATCTCTCTCGAGATTGGGCCATGTCACGCTCTCCTTGTCGTGAAGGCTTGCTTCACATCGTCGCGAAGAGTGATGACGCCGTTGGGGCCGGCATCTTCATGCAAAGATAAGTGTAGTGTGGGATCGCCATGAACTTGGCAAGCGCAGCCTTCCGATGATGGCATGATATGCCGTTTCGAAGTCGGCCACCTCGAAGGTGACGTTCTCCGTTCGGAAATTCTCTCGGGCTCCGAAAGTGACTGGAGAGAGATATGCCCGAGTGGTGTTGAAGATAGCCCGGGATAACTCCGTGGAAGGGGCTGAGCTTGCTTTGAGTTCGACCCTCGGGATCTCGCATTTCGTCCATAGTCTTGGCAAACAGATGTTGAGGGCGCTGCCCCGTCGATGAGGACGCGCTTAAGCCCGATATTGCGGACTACGGGGTCCGTGACGAGTGGATAGCGTCCCGATGGACCACTCGGTCGGGATGATCCGAGCGGTCAAAGGTGATGGCCACCTCCGACCATCGCAGATATTGAGGGACTTCGGGTTGAGCCGCGTTGACCTCCCGGTCGGTTAGCTTCGTTTCCTCTTGGATTCATAAGCTAACGGGCCCCGAAGATGTGGTTGAGCTCCCCACTCGGATCTTGAAAAGGTTCGGCATTCTCACCGCATTGTTCTTCTTGGCGCCGGCGGGCCAGCCTCGTCGATCGGCTTCTTGTTGAGCCGCGCCGCGTATCGTCATAACCGCTTGTAGATAAAGCGATCCTTTGCCGCGTGCTTGTGATTCGGATGGTGGGTGCACCGGGCGTTCATGATGGCGTCGTAGGCGGCGACTCTGGGACGGCGTTGAGTATTGGAGGTTGCGGCGACCAGGTCTCTCGGATCGGCGCTTGCGATCTTTCGGCCCCGGTTTGTTGTTGTTGCCGCCATC
Organism: Oryza australiensis; assembly: GCA_019925245.2. Lineage (NCBI taxonomy): Eukaryota > Viridiplantae > Streptophyta > Magnoliopsida > Poales > Poaceae > Oryza > Oryza australiensis. Next base: position 79,322 of record JAIFGZ020000539.1, read on the forward strand.
CTTCTTAGGATTTCGGCTTCCTCCCGCTTGCTTGTCCTCTCTTCCGTCGGGCCGATCTTGACGGGCGGCCTTGATGGCGTCGTTTGATTTGGCGTATGAATTCGCCGTCTCAAACATCCGCTTCACCGTCTTCGGTGGCTTGCGTCCGAACTTGCCGATAAGCGGCTCATCACGGACTCCCTTCGGAAGGCGGCGATGATGATGTCATCGGTGATGTTCGGGATCTTGTTGCGCTTCTCGGAGAAGCGACGAATGTAATCCTTCGAGGCTCGTCCGGTTTCGGATGACATTGTAAAGGTCGAAGTGCGTCTGGGCCTCTCGAAGGTGCCTTGGAAGTTGGCGACGAAGTGGTCCCTCGCCTCGCTCCACGAGCCGATTGAGCCTCTTGGCGGTGGTGAGCCACCGGCCGAGTTCGCGAGGGCCACGGGTAGGTAGTTCGCCATGGCTTTGTTGTCACCACCGCGGCTCGGATGGCAAGGGTATACACAGTTAACCAAGATTCGGGGTCGGTTTTGCCATCGTACCTTTCTATCCCGGTGGGCTTAAAGCCACTCGGCCAATGCACTCGGCGGAGCTCCCGAGTGAAGGCCGGTACTCCATCGTCGCCGCTATCGGGTGATCCCTCCGATCTTCCCGAGTGCGACGGTCGCGCTCTTGGTAGCGGCGGTCGAGGACTTCCGCGAGATCACTCGGCGGGGTCTTCCTTGGCTGGTTGGGTAGCTGGAACCGTTGCGGTGGACTCGGTGGTGGACGGGTGGACGTCCATGTCGTTTGCGGCGGGAGTCGACCGTCTGCTCTTGGTGCCTCGGCATGGACTCGGAGGCGGGCCTCTTGGCCTAGTTGACGATCGAGCCGGCTCGGGCCTCCCGTAGTCTCCCGACCTTAGGGGTGGGAGCCGGCTTTTGTCGGCGTTTCGGCCACGGATTCGTCGGCCTTCTTGCCGAAGTGGTGGGAGGGCCGTTAGCCGTGGCGAAGCAACGATGGTCTTGATCTTATCCAAGTATAGGAGTCACGTTGGCCGGAGCCGTCTCCATGACGGTATCCAAGAGCGTGAGTGCGGCGGCGCGTTCACGCGTGGCGTCGGAAGACATTGGTGTTGCGAACCCGTGTTTGGAGGATGGCCTCCTGGCGGATCGTCCACCGCACGCAGATCCGCTTCCTTTTATCGGCCTCGTCTTTGCGTTGTTTGTCTTCTTGGTGTCTTGCGTTCGAGCTCCACTCGCTCGCTCTTCTTCGGCAAGCCTTCGGCCAAGGCTGAGTCGGACTCATCCGGCTCGGCCATGAGGACGTCGAAGCACTTCGGCTCGCATCCATATGGCGGTCGGAGTTGTCGGCTTCGTCGAAGGGATGCCGTAGAGATTGTCGGCCGGCGGAGCCGAGGTATCCGTTGAGCTCGAAGATGAACAGAGCCAAAGGACGGGAGGATGACAGCGACCTCCCTTGATCCCTGGGTAACCCGGATCGGATCGCCCGGCCAGTCGGAGCTTGGGGGATCGGCTCTTCCGAGTGGATCCTCGCCAACTCGGGGAGAGCGATGGCGATCGAGATCTTGGCGACGTTTGGTAACCCAAACGGCACCGAAAGGTCTTCACCGAGTAGATTGCTTCCGTCGGGAGGCAAGAAGATTGGCGCAGATCTCGGCGGCATTCGGTAATCCGAATGGCGCCGAGTGAAGTCCGTCGTCGGAGAAGGTGGATCGCATCTCGGTCTTCAAGATGTTGTCGAAGATCTCGGCGCTGTTGGAGAGCCCGAACGGCGCCGAGTGGGTTGTTCCCTCCGACCGGTTCGAATCCGAGTCGAGGAGGAGTCGCCGACGAAGTTGGCGGCGAAGTCGCCGAGTCTTGAAGGAGATCCCATCACGCTTGTCGGCGAGATTGTTGAAGAAGTCTCGACGCGCGGCCCCCTACCAGCGCGCCAACCGTCGAAACTTGGTTTCGGCAGTATATTTTATGGGGTCGCAATCGAGATCGCCAAGCACAATGGGTTAAAAAGAAGAAGAAGATTTAGACAGTTCGAGCCCTCTCGAGAGGTAATACCCTACTCCTGTTTCGGTGGATTCGATCCGCCGAGTGTCTTTATTGATCTCGTGATCTAAGCTAAGGGCTAAAAGCTGAACTCCTCTTGGAATATCCCTCAAGGGACGCCCCTTACCCCCCTTATATAGTCTTGGGAGGAAGGGTTTACAAGTCGGAAACCCTATCTTACTCTAAGTAGGTCTCCTCAATCTTACCAAACCGTGACTATAGGCCGATTGCCTTATCTCTATCGGCAACCGTAACACCTAAGTCAAGTTCGGCTTACAGATATAGCGGCGCAACCTATCCCTACCTCCGGTCGGATAAGCTTGCCATGTGGATACCCGATTGCCACAATCTCCACATTGATTTTTCTATGGTGATGATCGTTGACATCTATGTTTATTGGTTTTGTATTTGAAGATTATTGGCGATGTGGTTTTGGAGATGATTGGATTTTTAGACGGTGAACAGTGGTTTGTTGTTTCATGGTCCGGTCAGATCGGGCTTGTGCTGCCAGTCAGACCGACCAACTCAGTCCGATTCCAGATCGATTTCTTGTCGGTTTCAGTTTCGGGTAGTTTCTTTGGATATCTATGATTATTTCGTATTTCTATGCGTATAAATATTGTTGTGTGCTAACAATGAGTCAAGTTGGAGATAGCTTGTGCTCAGATATGATTTCTTTGTTTAATTCATGTGTAGATAATCTTTACGCCTCGGGAGAGTATTGCCGGTGATGGATTTAGAGTCAACTTGGAGATAAGGTGACGTCCGGATGGTAAGAGATCACGCAGCACTATGAGAAAGAGCAATTTTGCCGAGTGCCCGAGTATTTGCTTGAGTGTATTTTATCGGGCACTCGGCAAACTCTTTTTGCCGAGTGGGCACTCGGCAAAAAAAACACTCGGCAAAATATTATGTTTGCCGAGTGCATACACTCGCAAAAAACACTCGGCAAACAACCCAAATTGCCGAGTGTTTTTTACACTCGCAAAATTTACTGAGCTACATTTTAAATTTCTTAACGGCAAAATTGAAAAATAAAAAATACTTTGCCGTGTGCCCTAGATCCGGCACTCGGCAAAGAGCCTCTTTGCCGAGTGCCCGAGATCCGGCACTCGGCAAAGGATGGATCCGCCAAAGATATGATAAGTAGAGATACAACCCTTTTCTTTCACAAGAACATGCCGCGATTGGCTAGGGAGTGAGGTGGAGGGGTGCACACATGAGAGGTTGTGAGTTTGACTCCCATGAAGGACAATTTTCTAGATAAATTTCGTGCGGTTGGTTTGGGCTAGCTATGTTGGACCTAGGCCTAGTTGCTTGCTTGGATTGCATCCATTTTTTTGGCTTTATTTTTAAAAAAATCAGATTATAAACTTTGCCGAGTGTCCGACGGAAAACACTCGGCAAAGTCACCTTTGCCGATAAAAGATTTACCGTGTCCTCTTTGCCGAGTGTTACACAAACCTTTGCCGAGTGCATTTGGGCCTTTGCCGAGTGCTCGGGACAGTCGGCAAAGCCGTGGGTTCCCGTAGTGAGGATACTTAGGATAAAGATTAATGCATGTGGTTGGTGAAGTTTCCATATGGCATACAATGGAGATATTGTGTGCGTATGGGATGCAGAGTTATATTTTGGATAGAGTGTAATTTTATTACAATTGAAGTTTGTAAAGTTCGTTTCTTGTACGGGAAGGTTTCCTAGTGGATTAGGACTTCTTGTATGCGTTGGATTGGTGGCTTTAGGCTGCCTACTTCATGCATAAATAGAGAAGGAAGGTGTGGCTTTCCAGTATGAGTTTTAGAGAGAGTTGAGTTATGAGAAAGTTAGAGTTTCGAGTTTTTTTCGAAATTTTGTGAGTATTGTTGTTGCACTTTGTAGACATAAAGAGAAGTAATATATTTTCGATCTACTTTGAGAGTTCTTCGATTTATGTTTTTCGGGTGCGATGGTCCAACCGGAGGAATAACTATGGTTAGACCGTCGGCTTCTCATCGATCGACCGCTCGGAGTACTGCGGCGCGACCGGCGCACGATGGGTAGAGACTTCAACAACATCCGGCGGTCGACCGGATCTACACTTGCGGTCGACCGAGGTATACAGCGGTCGACCGGTGTAACAACTTCGGTCGACCAATCTACATCGAATTTTTTCAAGTGTAACTTTTATTTCCGTTGAAAGTTTGGTTTTGGGATACCAATCATTTACCCTCTCTGGTTGGCTTAGTTTGGGTAGTTAATCCTATAAAATGAATTGAATAGATAAACCAGCCTCTAACCCGATCTATATCCAAATAGTATAACGTACATGTCTCGCTGGCGAAACAAAAGATTTTCTTAACAAACTTACAAACCCGTAGTGAAGGCAGAGGGCTTATACAGTGAAAACCAACTAAAATATATGAAACTAATGCTAAAGCTAGGTGAAGAGTAAAGGAAAAGAACGATTCTTGGGAGAGTAGAGGAGTAAAAGAGTGAAAGCCAGCCTTGATTTGGTGAGGATTATGGTTGAAAGAAATATGGCTCTTCACACTCTCTCAACGGAGATGTATAATCTATGGATCCGAACTTTAGTAAATAAATCCTGCTATCTGTTTGACAGGTTCTTTCTACCGTTTTGTGCTAGAGTTGCCCGTTCTACTTATGTGCTTGCTTGAGCTAGTTGTGACCCTATTTATTGCTTGCCTACCCTCTTTGTTACCTTTTAGTCATTCTAGATTCAGAGTTTGTGAGCAAACTCGAATATATAAAAGAAGCCCGATGGTGCATGGGAAGAGGTTGGGGCGATATGCCGGCCGGACTTTGCATGATGCATCATCTACTACCTCAGTTTTAAAATATAAAGATTTATAGTATTTAAATTTTATATCGTAATATAAACATTTCTGCACTTATTCTCATGATTCCCATCAGTTTAATGATTGCAAAGCCAATCAGATACTTAAAAAGAGAACATAATAATTCAAAATTCAAAAATTAACAAATAAAGTGACTAAAAGGATATCTTTTTAGCTAACATTAGTTTACTAAACAACCTAGAAATCTTTATTCTAGATATCCTTATTTTGGAACAGAGAAGTATCAAGGATCTTGATTGAAACAAAATAAATTTTCAAAATGGACTGTCGAGAAACAGTCCGTTGAAAATTTGTTTTGTTTCAATCTAGAAGTTGGTTTTCTTGGCTTCTCTTCATGTTCTTACCCATTGGATAATCACTGGCTGCTTGAATCTCCAGCCCTGTAAATAGGGCCATATAGATATATGTATTAAGAAAACAATAACGGAGGAGCGCAAGTAAAAATAGCAGGAATTGATCTTGATTTTAATATTCATTACTATATCCTTATCTAGTAATTTCGTACCAAGAGTGTAGCTGCAAATAAAATGGTAGGAATTGATTAAGGTACCAATCTGCTTGTGCCTCTAGTCTATATAAAGCGAGCTTAATTCCCTCCCACAGATGTATCCAAGTAGAACAAAGAAGCCAGAGCCACTGGCAGTAGTGTACATCTAATCCAGAAGCTAATATCCTACGTACATCCTCTCCATCTCAATCGATTGATCATGGCGCTACAGCTTGCAGCACACTCAAGGAAGTCCGTTGTCGCCGTCGCCGTGCCGCTGCTGATGTTCCTCCTCGCCGCCGTGTCTGCGTCGACGTCGACGGCGACGGCGAGCTCCTATCAGCCGAATGATGCGCCGAGTGACTACGGGATGTGCTTCTTTGCTAGCAACTGTGAGAACACCGGGTGTGTGATAAGGTGCCGTGACCACGGCTGGAACCCTGCCGGCTCCGGCTGCAAGAAGTTCCCCGATATAGACCTCTTGTGCTGCTGCGCAAAGCCATCATCATCGTCTTCATCATCTTCACCCGCTCCATCCATTGCTTGATCCATTAATACGATCGAGTAACCATAAATTGTCAAAATGTATGTGTGCCGTGAGGTGAATGTATGAAGACTACATTAATGGATGGCTCAAATTTGATGAAGAATATGATGAATAATTTTACTAGTGATACACGCTCGATGGGCCGGGCGCCCTCCTCACGATCTCCAGATAAGAAATGACGTTGTGTCTTCGCCTCTTCGATCCAACTAAGACCAGCGATCAGCGATCAAAACTCCCGATAGATAGTTTGCCTCTGAAACCGAGTTAAAATAATATAATCAGGTCCGGTGACGACACTCACTTAATGATCAGCATAAACTTTTCTTTGTGCGTCGTTGATAGATCGTTGTCATCGCTGTGCCGATCAATATTTAAGCTGGATATAAGTAAATTTCCAGTGCTTATTATTTTATTTTCCACAAATAAGGACGTTGCTATACAAACCGAAATGTCATATATATGCACATTGATGGAGGACCATTAACTCTAAATCAATTGCACAGAGGTGGGCATTGCACAATGCCATTGCAAAATAAAACACAGTAAGGCTGTATTTTTCTTCTACCTTTCCTAACTCACCTATCTTGTTTTTCATGTACACACTTTTCAAACTTTTAAACGATATGTTTTTTAAATTTTTATACAAAAATTGTTTAAAAAGAATCGTATTAATTTATTTTTTAAAAAATATTAATATTTAATTATTTAATTTAATCATGTTCTATTTTATGTTATTTTATGTGTGTAGGAGATTAGTTTCTAACCTCATACACTACGGGAAATCCCCTTTTGCCGAGTGCCTGGGACACTCGGCGAAGCCTGTTTAACACTCGGCGAAAATTTCGCCGAGAGTTGCACTCGGCATAGGTCACACGGTGAACTTTCGATCGGCAAAGAGCTCTTTGCCGAGAGTTTTCATTGGGCACTCGACGAAATCTTCGCCGAGTGCCGCGTCGACACTCGGCAACAAAAAGTACACGTTAGGTTTGGTGACGGAAAAGTTTGCCGAGAGCCGGAAAAAACACTCAGCGAAGTTTCAATTTTGCCGAGAGCCGAGAAAGAAAACACTCGGTGAATTCCCAAACTTCACCGAGTGTTTTGACAAAAGCTCTCGGCGAACTTGAAAACATCGCCGAGTGCATTTGCAAAAGCGCTTGTTGGTCTCTTGTTTCAATCTCTTGTTGGTCGCTTCACTAGCAGTTCCAAGTTGGCCTCGAAAAATACTGAGGTTCAATTCATCTTCGCCAGCATTGTATCGAGGAGGTGGATTATGCACGCTATGAAGGTTGTCAGCATAGTATTTTGATGTGAAATTTGAAACCTCCTCCAGAATGTATGCCTCTGCGATGGAAGCTTCAATCTTGCATTTATTTTTACATTTCGTTCTAATAACCTTCAAACATCTCTCAATTACATAGCACCAACGGCACTGCACAAGCCCCCCCATTCGGCACTCGTGTGGGAGATGCATAATCAAATGCTGCATCGGATTGAAGAAGCTGGGAGGAAAGATCTTCTCTAACTTACATAGCAAAACAGGTGCCATTCTTTCCATTTCGTCAATCACGTCGGAGATAACTCCTTAGCACACGTGACGGACGAAATTGCTCAACTCGCAAGGACTAGCCGGACATGCTCGGGGACATAGCCACGAACCATCACCGGGAGAAGCCGCTCAATCCATATGTGGTAGTCATGACTCTTGAGCCCGTTGATTCGCATGGTAGATAAGTTTACTCCCCTCTTCAAATTGGCTGCATACCCATCGGGAACATCAACGTTTGGAACCATTTGAGTACTTCCCTCCTTTGGGCCCTCGTCGAACAAAATCGGCCTTAGGCTTTCTCCATGACTTGCCACCGGGAGGGGCCATGTCTAGCTTTGGTCTATTGCATAACATAGTTTGATCCACTCGAGCTTTTACGTTGTCTTTTGTCTTATCGGAATGTCCATGATTGTAAAAAAGTGCCTCGCGACATTCTTTTCGGTGTGCATCACATCAATGTTATGTGGAAGAAGGAGATCTTGAAAATATGGGAGTCTCCACAAGGCGATTTTTGAGTCCGGCATGTTGCTCACCATATCCCAGAAAACAACCATCTTCTTCATTGATCTTAAGAGCTTCTAACCGAACACGAACCTGGCACTGTCATCATCGCGGTGCAGCCTCGATAATTATTACATCTTTTGTAAAGTTCTTGATGTCCCGCCTGAATGGATGGTCGGGAGGGAGGAATTGTCGATGTTTGTCAAAAGAAGAATATTTACCATCCTTCACCAACCGATGAACTTCAGAGAGGCCTTGCATACCGGACATGGAAACTTCCCGTGAACACACCATTCGCAGAATAGCCCATATGCCGGCAAGTCATGCAGGGAGTTATGGTACCAAATATGCATTTTGAAGTTTGTCTTTGTAGCTCGGTCATATGTCCATACCCCTTCCTCCCAAGTACGGACCAAATCATCAATCAAAGGCTCCATGTACACACTCATATTCTTCCCGGATGTCCAGGAATTATCAACGACAAGAATATATTTGATCGTTGGAAGATGACGCCGTGGGGAGATTGAGGGGAATAACGAACATGGGCCAACATGTGTATGGGGCAGCCGCCATTCCATAAGGGTTGAACCCATCCGTTGCCAACGCAACCCGTACATTACGAGCCTCTAGAGCTTTCCTGAATGAATCACATCAAACCTTCTCCAAGCTTCACCATCGGATGGATGTACAAGCTTCTCGGGATTGTATCGACGTCCGAGCTTGTGCCATGTCATCTGTTTCGCGATTCCTCGGTCATGTAAAGCCGTTGGATCCTCGGTACGAACGGAAGGTACCGTAAGATCTTCATGGGGATAGCGAGCAGCCTCTTATGCCCATCACGAGTCTACCTCTACGAACCTAGAGGATCCACACTTTGCACGTATTTTGCTTCCGCATGCTCTTTCCTAAATAGGATACATCCGTTCGGACAAGCATGTATCTCGCTCATATGGCATCTTAAGTGCACGAAGGAGTTTTTGTGTCTCATACATGCTCTTTGGCAGAAGGTGACCATTCGGAAGCAGGCTCCCAACAACTGTCAACATAACATCAAAGGCCTCTCTACTCCAGCTAAACTGGGACTTTACCGCCATTAGCCGTGCAATGGCATCCAGTTGAGAAACTTTTGTATGCCCATGAAGGGGTTGCTGTGCTGCATACAACATGTCGTAATACGCCTTTGCGGTAGGCTCCGGCTCCTCCTCCCTACATCCTTCATCGAAGTGTGCTTCTTCATAGTCATTTAACATGTCTCCTACCCCGGCATCAGAATCAAACTCCTCGATGCGTTGTCGGACGACCTCGTCTCTCCCACGGTAGGCTTCACCATGGAACGTCCACCGGGTATAATCAGCTGTAAAACCATTCTTGCAAAGGTGTTTGCCCATGATCTCTTTTGTTTGTTGCTTCATGTTACCACATTTGCTACAGGGACACCATGTGGTTCGTGCTCCTTTAACCTTGGCAAATGCAAGTTCCAAGAAAGCATCGGTCTTCTCGATCCATTCATCGGTCAACGAACCGTGACTTGAGCGGCCCGTATACATCCACTCACGGTCATCCATCCTCTATCATATCGAATAATCATATAAATATTATTTCCATCTACCGAGTGCCTCTAATGTCTAATAGGTAAAGATAGGTCCTAATCCCACTGAGGATGTGTAGATGAGTTTCTTCCCATGCTCTAGTACTCGCTGAGACAGAATTTCGACAAAGACCTCCCACTGTTCTCCAAATACACGTCCCGACAGGAGGTTGTGTATCCGGAGAACAACCGGGAGATACCCCGAAATTTCGAGTCGGACCGTAATACTAGACCATGGAAAGTAAACTCATCTACACATTCTCAGCTGTCCAAAAAACATGGACAATTCGAAAAAGATACGGTTAAAAATATGCAAGAAGACGCATATTTTCATCCGTATCTCTTTCGAACGGGAGACGCCTAAGGTTACGTTATACACGGACAAACTACAGTAAAGACAGCGACACTCTGCAAAATAGGAAAGCACGGCTCGATGGCCGGCACACAAGCAACGGCATGGTGCGCGATGCGACTCCATTCATACGGATATATATACACTAATCTGTTAAATATATACGTGCATACAATACATATCATTCCTTTTACCATTGATTCGATTGTAATAAATACCTAAATTTGTTTCTTTTTGCCATCAATTTGTTTCTAATGTTCCACATGGTATTAATCGATTTCTAATGCAAATAATTTCAAATCTATTAACAAAATCTCAAAAAACATTCTTGTATGTAAAATTTGACAAAAAATACCGAAGGAGGCGGCCGGGCGGAGGCGCGGCCGGGGGCGGGCCGAGGAGGCGTCGGCCGGAGGGCGCCGGCCGGGGAGGCGACGCGGGGGACGCGGCCAGGGAGCGGCGGCGGGGAGGCGACGGCCGGGGCGCGGCCGGGGCGAGGCAGAGCGCGCCGGCACGGGGCGGCGGGTAGGGGCGACGGTCGGCGGCGAGGCGAGCGCGGGTTTGTGTTTTTTGCCTAAGTCCGAATGTGAGCATGGCACGGGAGGAGGCGGCCATATTAGAAAAGTTTGCCGTGTGCTGAAGCTTTGCCGAGTGCCCCGATCCGGGCTCTCGGCAAAACAAGCTTTGCCGAGGGCCGATCAGCCGACACTCGGCAAATACTTATTTCGCCGAGTGCCCTTCTCTATGCACTCAGCAAAGTTTTCCGCATTAGGGTTTTGTCATTTTTTCGGTGTGTGGTACTTTGCCGAGAGCTACACTCGGCAAAAAAACCCTTTAGTTTTTTCTTCTAATAATTTAGAAATTATCAAACGGACTCAAAATTTTACAAAATTTTTGCATAAACCCACATATGCTATTTATTGCCTAGGGAAAAGGATTTGAAATCAAACGACAATTCGACCGTCACTTTCTATCCAAATCTAACCAATCCTTCTCAACACTTATAATCTACTCCGGAGAATCTTCGGTTTTGTGAGCGTCGTACCTAATAAAATATTCGAAACCTTCTCAATTTTTTACCCCAGCCTCGACGTATGATATCATGACATCCTAACAAATTTTATGAATTTCTGACTTCGTTTGCTATTTTTACAATTTTGAAATCATTCGGTCAACACGTTCCTAACCATGTTGCATGAAGAAAAACATCTCAATTTCCCTTCATTTACCACATATTGACTCAAAAGGGTCTAAATAACATGAATATATTTTTTGCAATAACTTTTTTATTTTTTTAACCACTTGTAGTTCTAATTTGAGACTTGCAAAAAAATTCACGAAAATACAATAAATCAAAGAAATATAGCAAAACCATTTGAAAAATTACCAAATTTGATAATTAGGGATTACATGTTGTATTTATATAATAGAAAAAGTTTGGAGGATGGATGAGAAAAAATTTTGACATATTTGCCGAGAGCCAGGTAAAGACACTCGGAAAAGGTGGCTTTTTGCTGAGTGCCTAGACCTGGCACTCGGCAAATGTTGTCTTTTGCCGAGAGCCTCGCCCTGGCTCTCGGCAAAGGTTGTCTTTTGCCGAGAGCCTCGCCCTGGCTCTCGGCAAAGTTGGTTTTTTGCCGAGAGCCTAGCCCTGGCACTCGGCAAAGATGGTACCAAACGGTATAAGTTGACGGCGGTTAGTGTTTTGCCGAGTGTCCCACGTTGGCGCTCGGCAAAAATAGACCGTGTACCGAGTGTTTTTGTTCGCCGAGGGCAAACACTCGGCAAAGGGTCATTTTTGCCGAGAGTTTTTTTGGCCGAGAGCCCTCTGCAAATTTATATTTCGCCGAGTGCCCGACATAAAGCTCTCGGTAAAAAATTAAACACTCAGCAAACATTGGCTTTCCCTAGTGATACATGAACACAATCTAAAAAAACGCATGTAATACTATACATTATGGAAAACTTACCCGTGTGTCTCTTGGTAGCGTAGTAATAGGAAGAACACGGGAATTTCATCAAGTGCAAAAACTACACAGGATGAGCGCACATTTGTGGCACACGGAAAGAATTTCAGTACGTTGCTTCCCAGAGGGCACACTGGAAAAATTCCCATGTTTCTAGCACTCAGAGAATTTTCCAACCAGTGATATTACGGCCCATCGTCAACTAAATATAACTATTATATTATAATATAGTAATGTATTGCTTGTAGAGGGTTTGCGTTTTTTTTATCGACACAATTTTATCTTCTGTTCTGAATATTTAAAAGATACATAGAAACATCACACTCACACACTCGTGATTTTTTTCCCCATAACATGCGTTCAAAAGAGACAGGAGTAATGATGAAATTAGATTTATTTCCTCAAATATTAGCAATACAAAATATGTTCTTTAAAAATAGTGTAGGAGATCTGAGCCTTTTGATTATAGATAAAAATCAAGAGAGAAAACAAAGTTAGATTTTTAGATGTTATTCGATAATACACCAAAAGAATGGTATATAGATTACTGTGGATTGTGCAATATAGGTTGCACGATGCATCTGACAAAGATAAATTTGGTTTTTTAGCAGTCCAAGAGATGTGCTTCAAGTATACAGAGATTTGGTTATAAATTCACTTCATAAAAGATTTGTTTTTCAAATTGATTAAAAACAGATTTGGTTGTATATGATGTTGTTTATAAGAAGATATTAAATGTAATTAGTAAAATTTCTAAAGAGTGCCTAATTAGTCTATGTTTACATAAGAACATCTAATGTTGGAGAGGACAGAAAAAGCAAGCAATTATTCCACAATATCCTATTATACCTATGTATAAACACCAGCAGAACAAGAGTGCGAAAGAAGAACAGACTTCTTTCTTTAGTACCAAATCAACCACTACTACAAAACTCCTTGTCAGTGCCGCCCCATTAGTGCTGGTTAGCTAAAACCCGACACTGATGGGGGATTTCCTACCACCGAAGAAGTTCATGTTCCGAAAAGGCAAAAGCTGAAGATTAACCGGCATTGTTGTTTTCAGTCAGGCTTTTTATAAGACCGATATCAGAAAAAATATTACAAGTGATGGTTTTTTAGATGATTTGGCACTGAAGACTAAAGCGAGCTGCGTTATGAGCCGAGCCGACCTCGTGAAGATCCCTCCCCCATTGAGTTTACTCTCTGAACCGAAAGAAAAGAAGAAAACTTTTGATAAGATTGCTTGAGCCTCTTCCCCGGTGCCCCTCCCCTGTCTCCCTCACTTGAATCTAGTGGCTTAGCATTTGTTAATGACGTGGCTTAACTAAGGGCATGTTTGGTTCAGCTTTTGGGTGGCTTTTCATCCTGAGAAGCCAAAAGCTGAATCAAACAGCTAGCTTTTTATCTGGATTTTGAGAAGCCAAAAGCTACATCTGAACTAAAAAAGCCCAGAAGCCAGAAGCTCACTTTGGACAGCTTCTTTGGCTTCTAAGGAAAAAGTTGAAACAAATTACCCACTTGCCACTCATTACACACGAAAACGGTTCCTTCTATTATTTCTCCCGATAACAGAACGCGCGGCCGCTACTATGGTTGGCGACATATAGGGGCGCAACCGCTGCCCCATCGCCAGCGCCACCGACCCATCACCAGCGCCACCCCTTCACCAACGCCGCCTACTCGTCGCTAGCGTCGCCTCTTCGCTAGCGCCGCCACCTCGTCGCCAGCGTCGCCGCCCCATCGCCAGCTTGGGTGCAGTCATTCCCAACGCCTCATCGCCATCCCATCACTGGTTCATCGCTGATCCAGCAACTTGAGAAGGTTTGCAAATCTAGATTTTCTTTCTAATACAGATGTTGATGCTCTTGATTTTTTTCTAAGCAAATTTAGATTTTTTCCTAACCCCAAAGTTGGTTCTTAAACGGCCTCTGGCTTTTGGCTTCTGGAGTTTTAGCTTTTCATAAGCCAAAAGTCAGCTTCTGGCTTTTAAAAAGCTGAACCAAACAGGACCTAAATCACAGCCAGTCGATACTTATATAGGATTCATAGATTTATGAAAACAATAATGGAGAGCAAGTAAAAATGGTACGAATAATTGATACCTACTATTATAATAATATTCATATCCAGTGATTTGGTACCAAAAGTGTAACTATGAATAAAATGGTAGGAATTGATTTTTTGTCGGGATGACCGAAGGAGGTCATCCAAATGTTATTAAGATTTGGATTTGGTAGGAATTGATTAGGATACCATATTCTGTTTCTGGCTTTAGTCTATATAAGCAAGCTTCCTTCCCTCAGGATCTATCCAAGGAGAAAAGAACTCAGCCATTGGCAATAGTTTACATCTAATCCAGAAGCTCTAAAGCATGCAACATACACAATAAAGTCTGCAATCTCTACCACTGTGCCACTGTGCCACTGCTAATGTTCCTCCTCGCCACCGCAACTACGTCGGTGGCAATCTCCCATCAGTCGAATGATCTTGAAGACTTCACAACGTGCTTCAGAGCTAGCAGCTGCGATGACACCGGATGTGCGATAAGGTGTCGTGACCTCGGCTTGAACCCTGCTGGCTCCCGCTGCAAGGACTTGCCCGATATAGGCCAATGTTGCTGTTGCGGCCAACTACCTCCTCCTCTAGCATCATCTAGGCCTAGTGCCTGGCACTAGGCAAACCTTACTACTTTACCAAGTGCCATGCATTAGGCAAAGTCTTTGTCGAGTGCCCGTAGCCTAGCACTCGGCAAATAGCCTTTTGCCGACACTCTCTTTGCCGAGAACTCTTTGCCGAGTGTTACACTCAGCAAACCCTTTGCTGAGTGTAATACTGGCTTTGCCTAGTGTCCTGGACACTAGGCAAACACCAGGATTCCGATAGTGTCTTCTCCCACTTATCCAGAAATTAGAACCATTACATAAAGAAAGATAAAACCCCACACATTGTATATGTGTGAGAGCTGAATTTCGCAAGGTAGTCAACAAAGGATCTGCCATTAGAATAAATGTACAAAATAAAAGTAAAAGTCTCAAACCAAAGGTTTGTAAAACTATATTTTTCGTGCTACTTAAATTCTCACCGCCTCCACCATCATGCCCAAATTAGGACCGCAAGGTCTGTCGACTTTTTTTTCTCCTTCAACCAAAAAAAATAAAAACTAAAGAAATTATTTCTTAATTCTTTTGGCAACAACCCATCGAATAAAATATGTCAAACCAAAAAGAACAAGGAAGAATGAAGCTAGAATGTTATATTGCTTTTTATATCCACTGAATGGTTATGTTAAAAAAGAAAGGACCAAATGTGGCTTCCCTTCGACAATGAAATGACCAAATAAGCCAAAAGGTAGCTTGAACAAATATGACTTCATATGCCAAGTGATTGATTTTTGAAACGGATAATAAGATTTGGATTTGAACTTGACAAGTTCACAACCGTGCTCCAAGTGAAGTTTTACCATTCTTTCCATAGCTAATAGAATTTTAATGTAAACCGGTTAATTGCAAAAACTCAAATACAATTGCACCAAAAGATGATCATATTGTAAAATAATGAGCCATGAGAAATGTTGAATCTGGATAGCAAAAGAAAACCTACCTTTTTAATTTAAAGAAACCTAGCATTTTCTTTTATTTCAACATATTTTCCTCACCAGATTATAGCAAAAAAACACAACAAAAAACACTGAGACATTTGGTATAGGGCTTAATATGTAGCATGCATGATTTAATGGATTAACATTGCTTTAGAATAAATATCTATATGAAAGAAATTTCAGAATAACAAACATAGATATATATATATATATATATATATATATATATATATATATATATATGAAAGGGAAGAGTAGAGAAAGAAACAAAATGACATGTTTTTGTGTGTGTGTAATATTTGTGTATCCCCAACCGTTTTCCTGAGTTTATAATCCAGAATGAATAAGTCTAAAAGGTACTGCATTCTGACCATAGGACACATTGAAGTCTAAAATTTCAACA
Source organism: Oryza australiensis (assembly GCA_019925245.2). Lineage (NCBI taxonomy): Eukaryota > Viridiplantae > Streptophyta > Magnoliopsida > Poales > Poaceae > Oryza > Oryza australiensis. The sequence goes on from JAIFGZ020000539.1 coordinate 95,190, forward strand.
AAAACGTTCCCCCGCAAAATAAGTATTTACCCAATAGATTTCCTCTTACCACTGGTTTCTAATGTTTAGGTGTAAATGGTAGTCTATTTATACTAATTCAAGTGAGATTACCTTCACACCATAAAAGGTGAATATTGGCAAGTCGATAGCAACCTTGGCCACTATAAAAACTGCACTCTTCTCCATTGCCTATCCTGGCGAGGCTACGGTGCGGGAGACGGCCAGGGAGATTGAGCGGGGGAGAAGGCCGAGTGATTTTAATTGCGGATGGCGAAATCTGAGTGTAGGTGACACACGACATTGAGAGCGAGAGCAAAGAGTGTAACTGCTTCTTTTTATATTAATATAAATTGCTTGCTTCATTATGTATGCTTGGGTAGTAATCGCGAAATGTCACTAGTAAAGTGTTAAAATATATGTGTGCCTGCGAAGATGAATGTATGAAAAATATAGTACTTCTTTTTTATACTAAGAATTATATAGAAATCAATTACAGAGGAACAAGTCAAAATGGCAAGAATCGATATCGAATTGAGTACTGCTTACTATATCAATATCGAGTGATACCAATTAAATGTGTACCTGTGAATACAAAATATATAGTAGCCATTGATTGCTCAAGATATATATATATATATATATATATGAGCAAGCTCCTCCCACAAACACACATCTATCCAAGGAACTCCATCATCCTATCCATCATGGAGCTACAGCTTGCAGCACGCTCAAGGAACTCCACCTTCTCCGTCGCCGTGCCGCTGGTGATGTTCCTCCTCGTCGCCGTGGCCGCTGCATCATCGTCGTCGCCGTCGAACGACGTGGATATCTTCGCGACGTGCTTCATAGCTGACAGCTGCTGGGACACGGGGTGCAAGATCAGGTGCCGTGACCTCGGCTGGGACCCTGCTGGCTCACGCTGCGTGATAGATGTGATCCAATACTGCTGCTGCGGCTACCCAGATAACAAGCCTCCATCGGCTTAATTCGATCCATTGCTTGGTCCATTATGCATGCAATCATGATTGGGTAGTAACTAATAACCGCATGATGTGACTAATAAAATGTTACTGCGTCGTGAAGGTACAAGAATATATAATGTACTGCCGGATCAAAATATTGGTAGTCGATCGATCTTGCATGCCGTGTGATGCATATGATGGATAATTTTTCTTTTTACTAGTAAAAAGTCCCCTTTTGTGCGTGCGCTTGTGGGTGTTTGGTTGTTGCCTATGAAACTAATTTAATTAATTATCATGTTGCGATATCCACTTTGGCGATTGATTTGTTCAAGAGGAGTTGGGTACAAGAAAATTCCGTTTGCTTTGTTTTTGACCGCAAACAAGATAAATCAAAAGTAAGCTACCATCAGTCATATATTTTCTCTCGATGATTTGGTTTTAAATTCATTTGTAATGGTTAAAATTTTGGTTTTAAACAGAAAAGATTTGGTTTTAAATGCACTTCATCAGAAAATTTTGGTAAATTTGGTTTTTAAATGTACTTCATAAGAAAATATTTGGTTTTAAATTTGATTTTAAATGCACTTCATCGGAAAAGATTTGGTTTAAAATCTTTAAAGAAATAGATTTGGTCGTATGAGCCGTTGTTTAAGGATATCAAATCTACAGTAATTAATAAAATTTCTAGGGAGTGCCCAAGAGAAAAGCATTTAATGTTGGGAAGGACAGAAAAGCCAAGAAATTGATTCTCAAAGATTTCGTTGTGTCTTTATATAAACACCATAAGACTCTGAATAACACAGTGAAACAGAAGAATATAGAAATTGAGAATAGTTCTCCTTAATCCTAAGAGCATGTACAACCAGAGACCGGAGTTGTCTCTAAATTAGCATACAGACAGCTACAAAGATAAATCATATAATTCACGGACAAAAGTCCGTCTATAAACTTTGATACTTTGTATGTAGCTAAGATCAACTATAAATAAATTTGTGCATACCATGATGTTGCTATTTGATATAAAATGTATCAAGCATATAGAATATGATTACAGAAAACATCAATATAATAATTATATTCAGCGGTAAATGATTACAAATATTTTTTTAGAAAACATCAATATATGATTACAGTATATTTTTTAAAGCCAAATTGAAAATCCATATTCTTTTTCACCTCGGTTACATGTAATTATTTTCGTAGGAAGCACCAACATAAATCATAATGCAAGCATCATGTGCAGTATACTGTCATCAGATAGTACGTACGTCAACAAAGAAAACTCTCAGATGTTTTGGCATCCCATACCTGCAGTAAAAAGAGCAAATTTAAGTACTATCATGTAGTTGTTCCCATCCAATTTTCCTGCTTGCCAACCAGTAAAAGGAGCATGAAGTCAATCCCTGGTATTAGCATATCTGCCATGTTAGTACTAAAATTAGTCCATTGCAGGTCACTTCAAAAAAATATATGTTCCTTTTTTGAACTACAACAACATGGTGAGATCAACTATTCAGCAGTGAATGAAGTCACAAATATTCACAAGTATTCAATCCTAATTTTCAGACAAACTGCAGCAGCAACATCCAGTAAATATTCAGGTTTTTCTATCATCATAGTTAATAGTTTTCATAAAGTTGGCAAAAAGCAAAAGGCAAGCCTTGCCTGGGGAAATAACAGATAAATTGTGAGTAAATATACTCGAGTCAGTAACACTGAAACATACAAATAAAAGAAATTCACTGACAAATGTATATTACCTTCTCTCCGCCACTTAAGAATTGGACCTTTCTATCTAACATATCATCCCTAAAGTTGCAACGACCAAGGAGACCTTTGATATCATCAATTTTCCAATCCTCTGCTGCTTCTGCTACAGTATCCAGCACAGTTTTCTCCAAATCAAGTGCTTCAGCATGGTAAAGATCATGTACATGAATCTAGTGAGGGAAAAAATAATTTTTCCTACTGAAATAATGAAAGGTTGATGGTGCGCTGCAATTAATCTCTAAGACAAATCTGTGAGACATCACCGAGACAAATCTCCGAGACAAATCTCTGAATTTCTGCATATATTGAGCAAAGAAAAGCATGCACAAATCAATAGGAAGAAGAACAATGCTAGCTTACTAGCTAAGTCACAAATCTTCTAGTATGCTAGATCACAAATCACAAATCTTAAATCACAAGCGCGTGGGCACCATGTCACCGCCGCCGGCCAAGATGGTGGCGGCCTCCATGTCACCGAGACCGACCTCCTCGCCGGCAAGAGCGTGGTCACCGCCACCACAGGCGGACAGATGATGGCGCAGTTCACCGTGTCGATGCTGCACTGCTGGCAAAACTTTAGTCGTGGTTGATAACCCCTTAATATCTGCTTCAAATCAAAACTACGAAAACGAGACTAAAAATGTTTATCTTCAATCTTGGATGAAATACCCGGGACTAAAGATATATCTTTAGTCCCGGTTGATAACACCAACCGAGACTAAAGATTGCGGAGCCACGTGGCTGGCTCTGTCATTTTTAGTCCCGATTGGTGTTATCAACTGGGACTAAAGGTTTTTTTTCTTTTTTTAATTTTGCTCCATCTAGCTGCTAGCTTACTGCTTGTTAATTATATATTATGCATACATATTTTACACACATATATATTTATACATATATTTGCAATATGCATATATATATATATGTATAAATACATATTTTACACATATTTATAAATGCACTTAATTAAGTAAATATATACATGTATTACCAAAATATGTACACATGTATATAGACATATATTACATTCCTAATTAATTTCTAGTTCTATATCGTATATTACAAAAATTTCTCTACGATGTGGATCCAGGGTTATTAGCATACTTATTCCAGTAGAGGTCTCTCACGGGATCAATAACATGGTCGTTAATAAGTCCCATCACTTCTTCTCGAGCAGACTCTATGAAATCTTCGTGGAGGGTCGTTTGTCCCTCATCTAGATAATCTGTCATTTGAAAAAAAATAAGAAATAAATATATGAAATAAAATAAGAAACCGAGACATAATGATTGTTATACGTACATCCAGATCCTGGGAACATGTGATATGGTTACATAAGCAGTGAATGCAATCCATGACGGAGTAGCCGCATAAGTTTGTCCCCTTTGCCTGTTTTGCACACTAAAGGAGAAATAACGATAGATTTGATATTAATTTCTATTTTATAACAAATTGATGATTCAACATAATTTTGGAGCATGCACTCACCGGAAATTTCTTTTTCACTTCAAGTTTCTCTTCCCAAGTCCCGCGGACCCTCTTATGGAGCCGTGTCCATGCCTTACGTGCAGTTGCAAGCTCTGTGAGTAATTCTCCGAGAACCGCATATATAGTAGCAATAGAAACTAAGATGGCATTACCTGTTTATCACTACAAAAATCTTTGCGAAGGTAGACTTGGGTTTATCCATTGAATCATAGACATGGATCTGCGAGTGGCCAAGGTCGATAAAGAAGAAGACCGAGTGAAATCTGTAAATTGCGTGAGATGATATATATAAAACTATATATGTACGAGATGAAAATTGGTATGCAAGTGTTAACGACTAAATTTGGTAACCAAATCCCTAAATCCCTGCCGAGATAGAGACAGAGTCGGATTGAAAGAACAGAGTTCGAGTCGGCTGCGGTGCGATCGGCTACGAGGTCAATCGGCTGAGGTTGGATCAGACAAGGATATCCGATAGCCGATGCTGAGTCAGAGGAGAAGATAAAACTGTTTCCGATGAAAGTGCTTAAAGATAAATAGAAGATTCGGTTTCCAAATTACGCGTTAAAAGATATTGTCATCTATGAATAGAGTCCTGTAATGGCAGTTATATCTGTAAATTAGGAATTTGTTTAGGTTGTTTATTGTAATGTGGCATGAGTCCTTATCTCGGGGTATTGTCGTATTTTAAATAGTAGTTTAGATAGAGTCCATGGTCTGTACAGATAATGTTATTCTTGGGTATAAATAGGACCCGAGATCCTTGTAAAACAACATTCACACAATCAATACAACCATCAGCGCATCGCCTCCCTTTTTCTTCAGACGAACAACTGATCCGGCTTCGGGCTGCATCGTTTTGAGACCCAAGTTAAGGTAAATGTTTGTCGTTAGTGGTGTATCTCGTCGAATTTAGTGCTTCTATCGCTATGACACTCTAAATTCGATGATTTATGTTGCGCTAGTTGTCATATATCATATATAATCTAGAATAATGTTTAGATCTGTCTCGACATCGGCTCGTTTCTGTCAAGAATCGGCAGCCGATAGAGCTAGATCTAAGAGTTGGCCTAGGTTATATGCGATATCCATCGTCTCGAGGTATTTACATCAGCTACAGTAGATTAGTTTGTTCTTTTTATACTTAATGTTGCATCAGTATTGATCTATTAAGTCATTTTTAGAGCTTTTATGATCTATTCGGCTAGATGTATATGTTTAGAGACAGTGTCGGGGTTTCAACCGGACTTACTTGTTTTAATATTCTTTTGGTATATTTTGCTATCAAATTCATTAAAACCGCCTCTTATATTAAGATCTTGCTCTAGTTAAATGCCCTAAGCGAATCGTTCATCGCCCATGACAACTGATCGATCTAGGTTTAGCGCATTTAGCTCGATCAATATCTTTTCATAAGATGAATCGGAGTATTAGCCGATTCATAGTTGGACTTACGACATCGGCTAAACTGTTAAAGCATATATTTATTATCCCATTGTATATTTTGATTAAGTGGTTAATACTGTCTCGGCGCAGCCGATCTATTCTAGTCACTTGGTTTAAATACACTTCGGAATAGCATATATATGTAAATTGACTCTTGTAGCCGATCCAGTAGGATCTAACTTAACACTTAACGCATATATCTTTATTTTTCTTGTTGGTTAACAGATCAAACCAACTGGCACGCCTTGTACAGCATAGGTAGCCGAGAAGGACCTGCACTGGAGTTAAGCAGATCTCCCAACCAGTGCGTGAGAGATATTTCTCATCAACACGCTTCTTGGCACGCCCGGTGGGACTATCTCTGTCAACTCGGCTAGGACGTATCGACGCAGCTGACAAGATGGTCGACCTCAAGAGCCCCAGCGTCTCTCAGGACAACGTCGTGCCTGTGATGATGGAACAATTGTCGGCTGAACAACAAGCCGACTACAAAAAGATGGTAGAAGAGCTCCAAGCCAACTACCTAGAGTCGTTCACCCAGACAAGGTCTGGGGCCGTGCATCAAAAATACAAATTCAGCATGGACGAACTCAAGGCGTCCTCCTCCAGTGGATCGAAGGGCAAACAGAAGGCGGAGGAGCCGATCCAAGAACAAAACGATTCGGCCCTGCATACTTTGCAAGACCGAATTGATTCGGCCGTCCACCACACGCTGATCAACCAGAGTAGCATTCTTGTCAACACCCTTAACAACATGATTGTCACTGTGGTCGATGCCAAGATAGCCGATCAACTGCAGCGGGGGCCGACTTACTTCACACACGGCCAGTTTCCTGGTTACAGGACATTGGTCACCCAGAATCGGCCGATTTCACCACCAGCATGACCAGGGCCACCGGAGGGTTCACAGCCACCGAATCCAACCGGATCGGCCGCAAGGCCGTGATCACCATGTTGAACCGACAACAACCGCTGCCCCAGATCGATCACCAACATGTTCGACGACAATCGGCAGTTAGAGTCGGGTGCCCAGATCTGCCTGGATAGACAGTACAACGCCGGTGGCCGATAGTTGTTCCCGGGCCCACCAACGCCACCACCGGCAAATCGGCCGCCTCTCGCTGATCACCGGTTCCAGTACCAGTATCAAGGAGGCCGTCAAGTCATCACTACAGGCCCCAGACACCACCACCACTGTATCGGCAAGCACCCGCACCATATGATCCATATGAGCCAATACAGCAGGACAATTGGACCTGGGCCGATTCATATGATCCATATGAGCCAATACAGCAGGACAACCGGACCTGGGCCGATTTGATTGCAGACGTCATGCGCGATCAATTCGGCCTCAAGCCAAAGGACTCAGGGAACATGTATCGGTATCCTTATCCGGAGCATCTTGAGTGGATTCCATTGCCCAACCGATACAAAATCCCATACTTTTCAAAATTCTCAGGGCAAGACAACGTGTCTACCTATGAGCATGTCAGCCGATTCTTGGCGCAATGCGGTGAAGCGTCGGCTACAGACGCCTTGAGAGTCCGGTTGTTCCCTTTGTCTCTTTCGGGATTGGCTTTCACCAGGTTCTCTTCATTGCCTTACAACTCAATTCAGAGTTGGGTCGATCTCGAAAAAGAATTTCATAGCTACTTCTACACCGGCAACCATGAAATGAAGTTGTCGGACCTCACCAGTATTAGGCAGAAGCACAACGAGTCGGTTCAAGAATACATTCAACGCTTCAAAGAGATGAGGAACCGATGCTACAGCCTGGTGCTGTCGGACACCCAGCTAGCCGATTTGGCCTTCCATGGCCTGATCGCGCCGATCCGCGAGCGCTTCTCCGCTCAAGACTTCGACAGCCTGGCACATCTGGCACAGAAGGTGACGGCCCATGAACAAAGATTTCAAGACACCAGGAAGGCCGTCAAAAATATAACACAAGTCATCGTTGAGTCAGACTCCGATTCCAACGACGATGACGCAGAGGTGGTGGCAGCCGAATGGGCCAAGAATAAAAAGGCCATCGTCTGTCAATGGCTGCTGAAGACGGCCAAAGAGGAGAAATATGATTTCGACATCACCAAGGCCGATAGGATCTTCGATCTATTACTCAAGGAGAAACAGATCCAGCTTCCCGAGAACCATGTGATCCCATCGGCCAACGAACTGAAGAAGAAGAAATACTGCAAGTGGCACAACTCTACATCCCATGCCACTAACAACTATAAAGTCTTCAGACAGCAGATCCAGTTGGCAATAGAGGCTGGAAAACTCAAGTTCGCCGATTCCACTCGGCCGATGAAGGTAGATGTCAACCCCTTCCCAATCAATATGGTTCAAACCGGCCATAGGCGAGCTGATCGGCAGCGCAGAATGACGTACAGCTTAGCTGAAACATTGAAATGGGTCAATACAGAGGATAAGCCGACTGGAAGCCAAGTCGCGCCAATCAACATGGTGCGCCCCGTTGCCCGATCGGCCGATCGATGGCCGATCAACACGAACAGCCGACGCCCCTTCCAACAACAACCTTGGCAGGAAGAGGCTCAGTTTGAAAGATTTTATCGACAAGAGCCAGACACGCGAGGCCGTCGGTACGACAGGGATCACAGCGGTGCCGATCCCCATTGGCATTGTGAATTTTTTAGGCACTGCTGGGAAACCGGGATGAGGCTGCCAACGCTAGAAAATTGCCCGGCCTGTAGCGAGTACCGTGAAGACGAACACAGAAACCGGCCGATCACCAGTCCAATTCAGTTCGTCCCAAGGCCCATACAGCTCAACCGGCACCGGCAGTCCGTTCACGATCGGCTAGGGCCAATCCATCAAGACTTGTTCGACGAAGATGAGAACGATGACTACCACGACAAAGGAGAGGCCGATGATGAAGAATCGGCCAACCCCCAATGGTGCCCCTCTGACCTCTTCACCAAAACACAGAAACGAAGAATTCAAAGGCTAAAGCATGAAGGAAGGGAAGAAGAAGTACGGCAGATGATCGAAGAACAACGTCGTCGGTTGGGTAAAATCAAAAGGCGATGGATCCCCAAAAGGAAAACCACCACGGCCAACAAGGAACAAGCCAGGGAGAGTTCAGCCGATCAAGTCAGGAGGGCAGCCAAAGGGAAAGGCAAAGTCTCTACATCAGTCAATATGGTATTCATATTGCCAGCCGAATTCAGTGCTCCTTAAGCCGATGCAGACAATATTGAGGACGCCTTGGTCAAGCTAGCACTTTCCCCGGATCAAGCAATTTTCGACAAGCCGGAGGGGACCGAAAATCGGCATCTAAAGCCGTTATATGTAAAAGGTTTCATCAACGGCAAGCCGATGTCGAAAATGCTAGTAGATGGGGGAGCCGCAGTAAATCTGATGCCCTATGCAACATTGAGGAAATTGAGAAAGGGAGCCGAAGACCTGATCAAGACTAACATGGTATTAAAGGACTTCGGCGGCAACCCATCAGAGACCAAGGGCGTGTTGAATGTCGAGCTGACCGTCGGCAACAAGACCGTGCCCACAACCTTTTTTGTCATCGACGGAAAGGGGTCTTACAGCCTGCTGCTCGGGAGGGACTGGATACATGCTAATTGTTGCGTCCCTTCCACTATGCACCAGTGTCTACTTCAATGGGACGGTGACAAAATAGAGATTGTACCAGCCGACAGGTCAGTAAGCGTCGCCAATGCCGATTTGCCACTTTGGGAAATCGATGGCATTGATTGTTTGTCTGGGAAAATCTGGCAAGCCGATTTTCTAAATGTGTCTGATTCTGCCATACAGCCGATTGGAGACGACGGGCCGCAGCTGCTGCTCTGAGCAAGACATCGTGGAGGGCTCGAATGTCTACGGCATGGACACCACGGACGAAGACGATGGCAAGCTAGGGCAAGGTTTTACGTCGATCGACGAGTTAGAAGAAATAGACATAGGCTCTGAAGATAGGCCTAGGCCGACGTATATCAGCAAAAATTTATCTTCTCATTGTAGATCCCAGCTTATTGATTTATTAAAAGAATATAAAGATTGTTTTGCTTGGGAGTACTTCGAGATGCCTGGTCTTAGCCGATCTATAGTTGTTCATCAACTACCGATCAAGGCAGGCTATCGGCCGTTCAAACAACCTCCCAGGAGGTTCAAAGCCGATATGTATGATGCGATCAAAGCTGAAATAACTCGGCTATAAGATGTTGGATTAGTTCGGCCTTGCCGATACGCCGAGTGAGTCTCAAATATTGTCCCGGTATTGAAAAAGAATGGCAAACTTAGGGTATGCATCGATTTCAAAGACTTAAATAAGGCTACCCCCAAAGATGAATACCCAATGCCTATAGCCGATTTTCTCGTAGACGCTGCTTCAGGCCACAAAATCATCAGTTTTATGGATGGCAACGCAGGCTACAATCAAATCTTCATGGCCAAAGAGGACATTCACAAAACTGTCTTTCGGTGTCCTGGGGCAATCAGCTTGTACGAATAGGTCATTATGACGTTTGGGCTGAAAAATGTCGGGGCACAATATCAATGGGCCATGAATTATATCTTCTACGACATGATCGGCTCTCTGGTGGAGATCTACATCGACGATGTCGTCGTCAAGTCCATGGAGATAGAGGACCACATAGCTGATCTAAAGCAGGTTTTGGAGCGGACAAGAAAATATGACCTCAAGATGAACCCGTTGAAATGTGTGTTCGGCGTGTCAACCGTGCAATTCCTAGGGTTTCTTGTTCACGAAAGAGGAATTGAGGTCACACCAAGAAGCATCAACGCTATCAAGACGATACAACCTCCGAAGGACAAGAAGCAGCTTCAGTCATTAATCGGCAAAATCAACTTCATCAGGCGGTTCATAGCCAATCTTTCAGAAAAGATGGAGTCATTCACACCACTGCTTCGGCTTAAAGCCGATCAAGCATTCACATGGGGGGTAGAGCAGCAGAAGGCCTTAGACAATATCAAGAATTATTTAAGCTCGCCTCCAGTTTTAATCTCTCCACGGAAGGGAATATTGTTCAAGCTGTACTTGTCGGCCGACGACAAGTTAATCAGCTCAGTCCTAATCCAAGAGGTTGAGGGCAAAGAAAAATCTATCTTCTATCTCAGCCGACGGCTATTGGACGCGGAAACAAGATATTTACTAGTGGAGAAGCTATGTTGTACCTATATTTTTCATGCACAAAGTTAAGGCATTATCTGCTATCCAACGAGTGCACAATAATATGCAAAGCCGATGTCGTTAAATACATGCTATCGGCTCCGGTTTTAAAAGGGCGGATTGGAAAGTGGATTTTTGCCCTGACAGAATTTGATCTGAGGTATCAAGCACCCAAGGCAATTAAAGGACAAGCTATAGCCGATTTTATCGTGGAGCACAGAGATGGTTCAATCGGCTCAATCAAAATTATGCCTTGGACATTGACATTTGATGGCTCGGTATGCACCAACGGCTACGGTATCGGCTTGATCATTATTTCGCCTAGGGGGCAAACTTTGAATTTGCTTTCTCTATCAACCCCCATGCTACAAATAATCAAGCCGAATACGAAGCAGTGCTCAAGGGATTGCATCTTCTCAAAGAAGTCGAAGCCGACGCCATAGAAATAATGGGGGATTCGCTATTGGTCATCAGCCAGTTGTCAGGGGAATATGAATGCAGAAATGATGCGCTGATGGTCTACTATCAACAATGCCGAGAATTAATGGATAGCTTTTGGCTAGTTACACTGAAACACATCCCCAGAGAGCAGAACACAAAAGCCAACGATTTAGCTCAAGGGGCATCAGGCTACCGGCCGATGATAAAACAAGTCGAGATAGAAGTCGCTGCCATGACAGCCGATGACTGGAGGTTTGAGGTCTACAGCTATTTACAGAACCCCTCTCAATCGGCTTCAAGGAAATTGCGATACAAAGCCTTAAGATATGTTTTGCTCGACGAAGATCTCTACTATCGGACGATTGATGGCGTGCTGCTCATGTGTCTTAGTGCCGATCAAGCCAAAGTGGCTATGGGAGAAGTGCATGAAGGGATATGCGGCACGCATCAATCGGCTCACAAGATGAAGTGGTTGCTTCGGAGAGCAGGATATTTTTGGCCGACGATGCTGGAGGACTGTTTCAAGTATTATAAAGGCTGCCAGGATTGTCAGAAATTCGGCACCGTGCAAAGAGCACCAGCATCGGCTATGAACCCAATCATAAAGCCTTGGCCGTTCAGAGGATGGGGCATTGACATGATCGGCCAGATCAATCCACCCTCAAGCAAAGGGCATAAATTCATTCTGGTGGCAACAGATTATTTTACAAAGTGGGTGGAGGCAATTCGTTTGAAAAAGGTTGATTCTAGCGACGCAATCGAGTTTGTTAAAGAGCATATTATCTACCGATTTGGCGTCTCACAAACAATAACAACAGACCAGGGATCTATCTTCATATCGGACGAGTTTGTTCAGTTTGCCGATGGCATGGGGATCAAGTTACTTAATTCTTCACCATACTATGCGCAGGCCAACGGGCAAGCAGAGGCTTCGAACAAAAGTTTGATCAAACTAATAAAGAGGAAGATTTCTGAGTACCCTAAGCAATGGCATAGCTGATAAGCCGAATCACTTTGGGCATATCGGGTGACATGCCACGGATCTATCCAAGTCCCTTACAAGTTAATCTATGGGCACGAAGCAGTATTGCCATGGAAAATATCATCGGCTCAAGATGGATTCAGCTACAAGATCAGCTCACGGCCGATGATTACTATCACCTAATGATGGACGAATCAGAGGACCTCATGTTATCAAGGATGAGGGCCTTGGAAAAAGTAACAAGGGATAAAGAACGAGTAGCCTGTTATTATAATAAGAAAGTTGTACCTAAGTCTTTTGAAGTCTCTCGTTTGGAAATTGATATTGCCGATTGGAATAAGAGACAATAAATTCGGCAAGTGGTCACCAAATTGAGAAGGGCCTTTCAAGATCCACAAATACGTCTCTAAAGGAGCTTATATGCTAGAGGGTCTGGATGGAGAAGTGTTTGGAAGGGCGCTGAACGACAAATATTTAAAGAAATATTACCCAAGTGTATTGATCAACTCATGGTTCGGCTCTGTTTTGTTCAGTCGATTCGTGTTAGCCGATGCGTTGCGATGCAAGCATCGCCTTTAGGTAATTTTCAAGCCGTGTTTTTCCCCTAGTTCCCTATGATCGGCTGGTGATGGCCGACGGCTACGACAGCAGGACACAAGTGTGTTAAGTTCTAATTTCGTCGACAGCAAAGACATCAACGAAATTAGGGGGCATATGCATATACAATACAATACAATATCAAGGAGAAAGAGTGAATTTTTCAAAAATTTTCATGTCTTAAGAAGTTTAATGTGATTGGCAAGCATGCATCAAGTGGGGACCAAGTAAAGCAAGCCGATTACAGAAGATAGTTCTAAACAGTTGCAAGAGACAATGTAAGCCGATTACAAGTGATAGTAAGATTACAAGATTTACAAGTTATGCCCCAACTATTACAACCAACTCAGCGCTTAAGGAAGTCCTAGATGGCCGATATTGCCCTGCGGCGGATCATGTCTATTTCTTCTATGGCCCTTGCGTCGGCTGCGTCACTCCCCGGGATCGGCTTCATCGCCTTGGCCATGTCCGACAGGTTTGACACGGTTACCTTGATCTTTGCTCGTTGGTCCTCGATCTCCTTCGGCAGGCCGGCCACGCGTTGTTCTTTGACCACGATATCGGCATCAATGTTGGCAAGCTTGGCTATCAGCTCTTCCCAGCGTTTGCGAAGCTGGTCGAGTTCGGCAATCGGCTCGGTCTTCAGAGCGTCGAATTTGGCCTTTTCGGCAGTGATGTCTTGTTGGCTGGCCTTTATGGTAGCTTCTAGGGCCTTGTTCTCACGGCGATCGGCTATCCTTTGTTTAGCTCGTTCGAGTTTGTGCCGATGCGCCTCCAGAAAAGTAGCTGGTGCGAAGGTGTCAGCCAGCTGGTCCGGTAGCCGATCTTGGACGTCTTCGAACCAACTATGGATGGAATCGCAATCGGTAACCAAGAAATCCAGAGAGCAATCCAGTCGTTTGGCTATGTCCGACAAGGTGGCTTGTAGCTCATTGTCTGGTACAACCACAGCCTTATCGACGCTCTCGTTGGGATCAAGGAATTCTGATAAGTCGAAGTCCAGGAGATCGGCTACAGACTGCAAGTTGGAAATTGGTTAGAGAGCCAACATGACTAACAAGCCAATTTGTAAAGTTGAGCAGGACTTACTCGGACAGCTGGAACTGAGGTAGCCACATCCTCAGCATCATCGGCGCGTGTGGTCATCGGCGTCGGCTCCCTCGATGCATGGGGGGTAGATGTTGGGGCGCGGGGAGGCTGTAAAAAGAAAATGTGAGTTACAAATGGTTGTGCTAGTGAGAAAGAAATGAGGATTGAGTTTACCGAAGGAGGAGGAGTCGTTTTCTTCTTTGTGGCTAACTTCTTGAAATTTGGTTGTGCTAGTGAGAAAGAAATGAGGATTGAGTTTATCGAAGGAGGAGGAGTCGTTTTCTTCTTTGTGGCTAACTTCTTGGCCTATGGACGCAAAAAGCCGATAAGTTACAATGTGAAAAAGGTGAAAGATGGCAGGATTGAATAGTAAAAACACTTACCGGTGAGGACTAGGGATGCGTTTCGGAGGGCTTGGAGTTCGCTCAGTGGTCTGCTCGGCCGATGGAGTTTGGGCGTACCTGTCGAAAGGACTTGTTTCGGCTGTGGCAGCGTTGACGGCCTCCTCCATTTCCTCGTCCCTGACTTCTTCTTTGAGGGCCGCATCCACGTCTGGATCGACTGGGGGCAAGTCATCGGCTGGGATTGTCCTCGGCTTCTTTGAAGCACGTTTCTTTTTCTCTGCAGCTGGAGTAGCCGCAGCCGATGGTGCCGTCATTTTTTGCCGATGCAGCGGTGCATGGGTCTGGCCGTGGAGAAAAGTGCCCACCTTTGGCGCATGGCAGCCGATGATGGACGGGGCCAGCTCGCAGCCGCCAGATAACAGCCCAGGGGCGTAGTGGATGGCCACCCCTGTATTGCTTATGTGTGGAGGAGAGGAGTCGTTTGTCTGCAAAGAAATGAAGCATGCTTAGTCGATAATATAGAGAGAGGTTGAAAGAAAAACAGGGACTAAGATAAGGAAAAGGATACTTGCCGATGGGGTGATTTCTGGATCGATGATGGTCAGATACATAGAGGCCGACTGATGGAACAAGTGTTGCTTCCATTCATTCCACCATCGGCTGAAGATCGATGTCCTCCGCACTGCCAGATCGATGTTGTCAATGCTGCCTAGAGGGGGGCCAGGTATATTGATCAGCCGATTCATCATGATGTCACCCTCGATTTTGCCTCTGGTCTGGATCTTGTCTGTGTAATACAGGCTGATCGGCAGTTGACCCATACCAAGTTGCCTTGCGGCTACCATCGGATGATAAAATTCGTAGGACCTTTGAATGTTGCGTCCTTGGTGGATGCCGACTGGAAGTATGCAGGGTGTGATAGCCGATGTATATATTTCCCTCGGCTTGTCATAGCTTTCAGAGTTGAGTTCGTCCAGCCAAAAGTCATCTGGGAGTTCAAATCTTTCAAAGTCCATATAGGCAAACCATATCCTTGAAGTACTTAGGAAGCCGTTGTACAGGTTTCCAAACCAACTTTTGAAATGATCGGCTGTTAATTTGGATCTGGGATAGGTTGCTGCTGCTTCCCCATATGATAAGCATCGATGGGTGGTTACTTCTTCATCATCCTCAAATCTCGGTTCGATTAAGGGGAAATCGGCCTCTAGTGGTGATGGCATTTCTGCAACCTGGTGGAGGTGGAGGTTTAGCCACAGTTGCAACAGCCACCAAGGCCCTCCTGTGTTGACAGCTTGTTGGTAAGCTAGCTGAGCCGATGCGCTACTTAGCATTTGGTACAAGTAGCCGAGCAGATATTTCCCCAAAGGAACTTGTTTCTTGCTTACTAGGGTTTCGGCTACATGCTGCCAGTTGCTCGTCGACCCATAGCTCGACCCACAGAAGACATACTTCTCTAGCCACATTAATAGGAAAGCGGTGTGTTCTCTCTCAGTGATTGGGTCGTCCTTCATATTCATGGAAATAAATCCGCTCCAACCCCCTATGCTCTTGGTTTTGAAATTGTGAGAGCACTTGATATTGAGGCCGATTGGGTCGATTGTTGATGTTATGTCCAACCCTGTGATCATCACTATATCCATGAGGGTTGGTGTCATTGGCCCTTGCCTAAAAAGGAACGCATTTAGCATATCCGACCAGAAATAGGTGGCAGCCGATAAGAGAGGTTCGTCCTTTGAAATATCGGCTATGGTCAGGGCTAGGCATTGATTTATCCCTATCTCAGTCCAGTGGGTCTGTAGCCTAGCCGACATCCGTGAGAACCAAGCTGGCCAAGTTTTGTTCGTTGAGGGCCAGGATTTGAAGGCACTAGACCAGTGAGCTAGGTTGGGAGTAGAAAATCTGAAGGGGACTTTGTTCGTTTCGGCATTAATGAGCTCGCGGGGGTCTATGTTGCCAATCGGACCTAATAAAAACTGATTGGGGCTGGTAAGGCTTGGGATTGCAATTTGGCGGCCAAGACGCCGTGGTTTAAAGATGGAAAGACAAGGTTACAAAAGAAGAAGGCCAAATTGCGCGGAGTAAAGGATGATAGCCGATAGCCGATGAGACTTACCTCTGGGTATTCTGTCTGGGTTGCCTCGGAGTGGGCGCTTGAAGAAGCCATTGTTGGTGATTGCCGCTTCTTAGGGTTCGCCGAGGAAGACGAGGTCGCTGAGGTCGCCGAGGTCGCTGAGTTCACCGAGGGAGTCGTCAGAGAGCTCAAGGGTTGCTGAGGTGGCTGTTGGTTTGTGGTAATGTGACACATGCGGTGGCCGCGAAGGTGGTATTTGAAGGATATTTTCGGGTGGCCGAAACGGTTTCGATCGGAGAAAGCGGGAATTTGGAAAAGCAGCAAATCCGCGATATTATCTTATCACGGACTTGGGGGGCATGTGTTAACGACTAAATTTGGTAACCAAATCCCTAAATCCCTGCCGAGATAGAGACGGAGTTGGATTGGAAGAACAGAGGTCGAGTCGGCTGCGGTGCGATCGGCTACCAGGTCAAACGGCTGAGGTTGGATCGGACAAGGATAGCCGATAGCCGATGTTGAGTCAGAGGAGAAGATAAAACCATTTCCGATGAAAGTGCTTAAAGATAAATAGAAGATTCGGTTTCCAAATTGCGCGTTAAAAGATATTGTCATCTATGGATAGAGTCCTGTAACGGCAGTTGTATCTGTAAATTAGAAATTTGTTTAGGCTATTTATTGTAATGCGGCATGGGTCCTTATCCCGGGGTATTGTCGTATTTTAAATAGTAGTTTAGATAGAGTTAGGGTCTGTACAGATAATGTTATTCTTGGATATAAATAGGACCCGAGATCCTTGTAAAACAATATTCACACAATCAATACAACCTTCAGCGTATTGCCTCCCTTTTTCTTCAGACGAACAACTAATCCGACTTCGGGCTGCATCGTTTTGATCCCCAAGTTAAGGTAAATGTTTGTCATTAGTGGTGTATCTCATCGAATTTAGTGCTTTCATCGCTATGACACTCTAAATTCGATGATTTATGATGCACTAGTTATCATATATCACATATAATCTAGAACAATGTTTAGATCTGTCTTGACATCGGCTCGTTTCTGTCAAGAATCGGCAGCCGATAGAGCTAGATCTAAGGGTTGGCCTAGGTTATATGTGATATCCATCGTCTCGAGGTATTTACATCAGCTACAGTAGATCAGTTTGTTCTTTTTATACTTAATGTAGCATCAGTATTGATCTATTAAGTCATTTTTAGAGCTTTTATGATCTATTCGGCTAGATGTATATGTTTAGAGACAGTGTCGGGGTTTCAGTCGGTCTTACTTGTTTTAATATTCTTTTGGTATATTTTCCTATCAAATTCATTCAAACCGCCTCTTATATTAAGATCTTGCTCTAGTTAAATGCCCTAAGCCAAAATCAGTTCGTCAGCTACAGCCGACAGCCGACTGATCTAGGTTTAGCGCATTTAGCTCAGATCAATATCTTTTCATAAGATGAATCGGAGTATTAGCCAATTCACAGTTGGACTTACGACATCGGCTAGACTGTTAAAGCATATATTTATTATCCCATTGTATATTTGGATTAAGTGGTTAATACTGTCTCGGCGCAACCGATCTATTCTAGTCACTTGGTTTAAATACACTTCGGGGTAGTATATATATGTAAATTGACTCTTCTAGCCGATCCAGTAGGATCTAACTTAACACTTAACGCATATATCTTTATTTTTCTTGTTGGTTAACAGATCAAACCAACTAGCACGCCTTGTACAGCATAGGTAGCCGAGAAGGACCTGCACTGGAGTTAAGCAGATCTCCCAGGCCAGCACGTGAGAGAAATTTCTCTTCAACAGCAAGGCAGTAAAAACTCACATTGTATTGTACAGCAGAAGTAGCCAGGAATTGAAATGTTGTTGCGTCAGCATAAGGTGGATATTATCCTCTGTTTCCTTCGGATATCGTTCTACCATCTGCATGTGAATTTTGTGGGGTTCCATGAATCCTGTTTTGAACCATCCTCGCTTCTTGCACTGGTGGATCGCCTTTCTACAACGGATAAAATAATTTTAGTCAGCTACATAAAGGAGCTAAGGAATGAAATAAATATAACTGAACGATACTTATACAACACACGTGGCTATAGGAGAGACGTCGAGGGCGTCTCGCTGGTAGAGGTCGAAGATGTCCTCGAAACGGAGCCACAAGAAATCATCTCCTTAGAAGAAATAGTCGTTGTTAATACACGCCGTGATCATCTCTGTACCCTTGCTTGACGCGTCCATGTACCACTTGTGGAAGCGGTACATCTGTGTAGATAAGGTTTTGATCTCATTAGGCTTGACAAGAGGTCGTCCGAATGTATACTTGTATTTTATCTCGGCCTTCTTGATTTCGGCGACTCCAGACAGTTGGTTCATCAATACACCCGCTTCTGCCATAAATTTGTTAGCTGATCAGATTCAACAATTAGCTCAAGGGGATTTTAGGTTGCATCCCGAGCTGCGGGACAATTTTGGCCTTTTTGTCACCTTGCTATGCGCCTTCATGATGGTCCTGTCATAGTCCGACGCAGGTTCCGGTTTAGGCGGTGGCATAAAGTAAATCTTGAAGAAGGCCTTGGTTGTCGTGGCGATTTGAATAGGCTTCTCAGGAGACTTCTTCTTGAAATGTGACTTCACCTCAGCTTGGACGACCTCACGCAACTCCTCGGGAATCATGTCGAACACCGTCTTCTTAGGGGATGGCGGGAGTTGGTCAAGTCTTGGCATCTTGCTTCGTTGTGAACTGGTTGACCTTGACATTGACACCGAGGCTCGAGCTCTGCGCTTAGGAGGAGGTGGAGGAGGCTATGGAGTGGCTGACCGTTTAGGAGTCGGTGCTCGTTGAGGCGACGGAGGAAGCGGAGGAGGCTGAGGAGTGGGGGACCATTTAGGAGTAGGTGCTCGTGGAGGCGATGAAGGAGGCGGAGGAGACGGTCCACGCGGAGGAGATGGTCCACATGGCGAAGATGAAGGAACAGAAGCCGCTTCTCGCCCGGGAAAGATGATGAAGGGCTTGCTCCATAGAATGATCCTATGGGCGGTGCTCCTAGCGTCCTCTCCCATCTCCTCCGGGGATTTCCAGCTCAAGATCCTAGCAGCCATGTTCCATCTGTTCAATTTCAACTTTAGAGTACCTAGGTGGAACAGGCATGCAATGGTAGGTCTAGTCTCGTTCGACTAGTATCGTCATGCCCGATGCCACCTTTATGAGAAGAGAGTTTATTAATTAGTAATCAACCTTGATTGAAAGTTCTTGAAGAAGGGAATATATATATATCATAAAACTACGAGCATACCTTGAGTGAGAGGTTCCTGAATGGAATATGCAACTCACAAGGTGTTCGCTGCATGAACTCATCGACGGGGCATGGCGGGTACTCTGGATCTTCTAGGGCCAGTTCAGCCGCTTGGCCTGTAAAAGCGCAGCTACTGCACTGTTGCTGTAATTAGGCGGATCTGGTTGGCTCACATGTTGGCTCCGGTCCCGTTGGGCCAAAGATTCGGCCACCTTTCTTTCAACTATTTCATCGATTTGTGAGAGACGGAACTCCATGTCTGCTAGCTTTGCATCCATATCTCGCTTCTTTCGCATGCGGCTCCAATAGCTTTGGATGTCCTCTTGGAATCCGTATTCTAGGGAACGACGCCTTTTTCTCACGTTCATCCTGGATGCTCTGGGTTTTGGAGTGCGAGCATAAGCTCGTCCTTCTCTCTATCGGGATGGAATGAGCCCAAGGCAGAGGTATCCACTGTGTCTTCTAATCTTCTAGCGGCTTCTTGGATTGCATTGCTGTAGATTACTGATCTATCGGCAGGATTGAGCGATCCGCGTTGAGCATAAAACCAATGTTTTGATCGTTCCAGCCAGTTGGCTATGCCCGGAATGATCTCTCCTGCTAGGAGGTCAGCTTCCATCTGCTCCCATCTCGGAACTGCCTTTTTGATGGCCGCCCAACCCTAGCTTGTGATGGTATTGTTTCTTAGCTGTGTTGGCATTGTTTTTCTCAATAAGCGCTTGCGCTTACTCTCCTATCTTGTAATAGACAAAAGCGTCCTTGTGATCTCTCAGCTTGGGGAATTTGTCAAAGTTAGGGGTCTGGCCCTTCAGGATGTACTTCTTATGTAATTTTTTCTTAAAGTTCCTGAAGAGCTCGGCCATCTTCTTTAGCGTCCATTCCTTCACCCTGGCCTATACTGTCTTAGGAATGGTGAAGGTCTGCAGCACTGTTGACCACAACATCTCCTTTTCTGTGTCCGAGAGATAGCTCTGTTCATCCCCTCCTGTCCTGGTTCACTGCCAGTTCACTACGCTAATGGGCACGTGATCCCTCACTACCCATCCGCTGTGTGCCACAAACTTTCTTGTGGCGTTGGCTGGGGCACTTGGTCGACCATCTTGTACCACTTCCGTTATGACATGTCGACCCTCAATTCGCTTACTGATACCGCGTTGCCTGCGTGTCCTTTTCTCTCCAACGGCTGGAGTGCCCTCATTCCCCTCCTCGTTCCCCTCCTAGTTCAGGTATTTGTTGGGGTCCTTGTTCCCTTCCTCAACGAAATAGTGGCTGCTTCCCTATGCGATCTCGTCAAGGAGGAACTATTCATCCTCGTGATTAGCCATTTGATTGTTGTGCTTCAACGACTTGATCAAGTAATTCTGATCACAAGGAGAAAAATTATTCAATTAATACATGTATGATTCCAAATGCATAGGAGTCATCATTAACAGTAGGATTGAAAAATTATTCAATTAATACATGTATGATTCCAAATGCATAGGAGTCATCATTAACAGTAGGATTTCTAGACATCCTTAACACTAAATATATAAGTGAGGAAAATATAGATGAAATCTGGCAAATACTCGATCCAATTGTGCACATCCATAATGGTGACATTCTTCAGAAGTCTCTTCCAGGATTTAGAGAATCAGTCGTGATTCTAAATCCTCTTTCTCATCAAAAGAAAATTATCATGATGATGGAGAACACATTGGCGATGGAGCCTATTGCCACTGTTATCCATACCGCCGTGGATGTGGGGGAAGTTCTCCACTCATGAGTGCCGAGTAGGTGTGTGTACTAGAGTAGAGAGTATTATTTGCACGGATGTAGATATGAGGTAAAACATTCCATTGGAATTATCCTTAGTAGTACCCAAGTCCCGAGAACCTCCAAACGCACAGGATATTTGAAGCCTTTCCGTGTTCCCGAGTACTATCATCACGACACACCAGGGAGACATGGGAAAGCCTGCTGTGTGAGCATTCCAAAGAGTTGACCACACATAGTTTGTACCCTTTCCCATGTTTCCAGTGTTTACACCCAAAATTGGCACTTAGGAATCAAAATAGGAAAGATTTCCAATATTTGGAAATTTGCCGGTTTCTTCGGAGAGGCCGGTCTGACCGCCGTGTATAGGCCGGTCAGACCGGGCAGTGGGGCCGGTCAGACCGAAGGCATATGGCCGGTCTGACCGGCAGAGTCCGAAACCTAGACGACTTCGTTAGTTTTCGGGTTTCCTTTCTTCATACGGTTGTATCTCGGGTTTCCAAATATGTTTATCCCGAATAGGACATGGAGAAGGGTCTGTAGAGGGCAAGACCAACCCCTATATAAGGGTCAAGGCCGGTTCAATTGTAAAAAACAACCAATACACAATACACAAATCTACTTGAATCGTTTTTTTCAATATTCTTTACTTTTCAGCCATATTTTTCTACTTTGCCCTAGTTTAGTCCATCTTTGTCGATTTGCGCCGTAAATCGTCCGTCGCCGCGGGAGTGCGACAATTCTTTGTAAGTTTGTCTTGAAAACTTTCGTTTGCTCACGAGACGAGTAGTTATCAATCTATCCATCCAAATCGGTTTCACTAGCCGATTTGATCTACAAAACCCACTTTGCTCTAGTTTTTGCTAGATTGGAGTGGTTGGCGACTCCGTACCAAGAACCACCGCAAATCTTTAGGTGAATCGATCGTGTTCGTGCCTTTGTCAAAAAAGGTGCCAACACGATTTTTGGCGACTCCGCTGGGGAAGACACGACACCAACTCGGATTCGACGTCGCCATGTCCAAGCAAGCGGCGCAAGACGTGGAGCCATCCAACGTCATCCACATCTCGTTGGACGACCTGGATGGGGAAGCTCGCCAAATAATGGAGCAGCGCATACGAGCAATCACGCAGGAGGTGCTAGATCAATCTTGCACCAAAACACGACAGGGCGTCATTATCAAGCCCGGGAGCCCGCTCAAGGTAACTCGCGGCGAGGTAAGCGCTGATCACATCTCCATGCCTATTCAAAAACTTGTTGCTAGTACGGTGGATGAGTCCGTTACCGCCGCCGTGAACAATAAGGTTGAATCCGCTATGGAGGCTTGTTTTAATAGGTTGTTTAAAGCGCACATGAGTGGTAAATCCGGTCTTCCCACGACTGGTTTGCCGCCTACCTCGGTTTCAGGGGGGAACCAAACCCCTGTGAACCACATATTTAGTAAAACCGACGGGGCGATTGCCCAAGGCCCCGGCGAAAGTAGTTCTGCCGACTCTGTCGGTCTGACCGGCCCTCACTACGTCGGTCCGACCGGCCCTGCGGTCGGTCCGACCGGCCCATCACATCTCGGTCTGACTGCCCGACGGCCGGCCCGACCGAGCACAAGACGGCGGTCTCACCGGCCCTATGGCCGCTCGAGGGCGCCTTACGTCGGCTCCGACCGGCTCACCCTACATCGGCCGACCGGCCGCCGGCCGCCCGCACCCATACTACACCGGCCGACCGGCGGCTATCCGGCCGGTCGACCGCGCCTTACTCGGCCGGTCGACAGCCCATGGCCGGCCGACCGGCGCCTGGTGCAAGACAGAGATAGATCCTATCACGGCAACTCGGTTCTATACCATGTTCCCGCACACGACTCTCCCGTGGCTACCGTCCATGCACCACCCCCGCATGTCCCCAATCAATACAATGATCCTAATAGGGGATATCCGCGCGACACGAGGGATGGCCAATATGACAATATTGCGCCGCAACACCACCTTTTAGGCCGCGGTCGTAGCCGACCCGCCTAGGCCTGAAAATATGGAAGAACAAATTAGAAACATTATTACAGAGTCGTTCGGAATTGAGCCCAGAATCGTGCTAAGGTTTACCAAAAGCCGTATCCCGACTATTTCGATAACATCCCATATCCTCGTGGTTATAGAGTCCCCGAATTCACCAAATTCAGTGGAGATGATAATAGGACCACATGGGAACATATCGGCCAATTCCTAGCGCAATGGGGAAGCTAGCACTTCGATGCTTTTAAATTGCGCTTATTTTCGTTATCTTTATCCGGACGCTTTTACTTGGTTTACATCTTTAGCGGCTAACTCTATTCATACTTGGGCTCAGTTAGAACAAAAATTTCATGATTACTTTATACTGGTGAAACTGAGCTTAGACTTTGCGACTTGACATCGATAAGGCAAAAACATAATGAATCTGTTACAGATTACATTAAGAGGTTTAGAGATGCTAGGAACCGGTGTTTTAGCTTGAGTATAACCGAGAGAGACTTGGCCGACCTCGCTTTCAATGGGTTGCTTACTCCCATTAAAGAAAGGTTAGATGGCCAACAATTTCTCGATGTTAGTCAGGTAATGCAGAAGGCTCTGGCTCAAGAAAGCCGGGTCAGGGATGCTAAAAAGTTTGTCAGGCCCAGTGATAAGAAACCTCATGTTAGCATGATCGACTGTCCTACTAGTGATTCTGAGTCTGATGAAGGCGATCATGACATGTATGTCGCCGAGTGGTCTTGGACAAACAAGAACAAACCCTTTGTTTGTTCTAGTTTGACGCCGACTCCTCGCAAGGATCGGCAGAGCGAGATCAAATACAGCTTTGATGTGGCCAAATGCGATAGGATCTTTGACTATCTTTTGCAGGAGAAACAGATCAAATTACCTAAGGGCCATATCATACCCTCGTTAGAAGAATTAAAGCGTCGTTCTTATTGTAAATGGCATGATTCCTATTCACATTCTACTAATGAGTGTAATGTTTTTCGTCGACAGGTTCAATCGGCCATAGATGAAGGACGATTGAAGTTCACCGAGGGCCCGAAGATGAAGCTTGACAGCGATCCTTTCCCGGTGAATACCGTCGATCTTGATGGCAAGAAGGTGTTGATGTTAGTGATATGCCCTAGAGGCAACATGGAGATGTTGGATATCACGTCAATGTTTATGTATAAATGAATAAAGTGTTATTCAGTTCCATGAAATAGACATCTTGTAGTGATCAATAAGTACGTGACTTATTTATGAGACTCTTTATGTATGAATCTATTTCTAAACGATCCCTGATCATATGTCATATTGTTGGAACAAATATGATTCTAAGATCGACATGTTTATTGATTGATGATCATGTCTCATAGATCATGGGTATGGAGATACCAAATCAATAAACATGGACATATGTGTTGGAGAACACATTGTTGGATAGACCCACCATGAGACACTACAGAATTAATGTGCCATTAGTTGGTCTCGGTAGTGTTGGTACAAAGTCCTTAGACCCGAGATCACCATGGATTCCAACATGTGTAGTAGCCTCACTTTGGGACTACCAAACGCTATTCCGTAACTGGGTAGTTATAAAGGTAGTTTTCGGGTTTGCTATGAAACATGGAGTGGGATGTGAGTGATCAAGATGGAATTTGCCTCTCCTTTGGAGAGATATCTCTGGGCCCCTCGAGGTAATGGATTATGGAAATGCATGGCCATGCTAAGTTGATTGAGGAGTCAATCAAGCGGACGATAATCCAATACGGTTCGAGTGAATGGTTAAGCTATTGAAGGGATGGCACACATCTTGCCTATAGCTTAACGGTATCGTGAGACAAAGGGATTTGTGTACACATTACAGGTTCGAGCCGATATTATTCTTGTATACTATGGTGTCAATATGTGCCGCTAGGCGCCGCATTGACAGTCGGCCTGAGTTAGACTCGAGCCGACGATCGGCTAAGTTAGACTATAGCCGAAACCGAGTATACCTGAACCTGCTGTGGTCGCACGCTTAAGGGGATAGAATAGATATTCGAGTTGGACTCAGATACGGCTCGATCGGATAGGATCCGATCGAATAGAGTCCTATGGGCTTACGACGTGTGGGGCGGCCAACTCTATGAGATACCGATGAGATCCGATTCAAAATAGAGTCCTAATCGGCCACTAGTCCCGTCGGCCAACTCTATATAAAGGAGGGAGGGGTGGAGAGCCGTGACACGTCAATTGCATCGCGTGCAATGAGTCGCCGAGATCAATCTCCACGGAAACCCTCCCACTTTCGAGCCAAACCCTAGCCTTGCATCGCGTGCTAGCACACGGGTGTACGGCGTTCGTCCCCGGACGTGTGGATACCTGAGAGGCGCTGCTACGTTGCGCGCTCTTGATCGGCTGCGGTCGGGCGCATCGGAGCGAGGCGTGAGAACGTGGCCGGACGACTCGAATCGGCTGATTGGCGAATCGGCTGTCTCCGGGAATCGGCTACACTGTTTCGGATCGGATTGCCCTGATTGGCTATTCCGCTGCACTCTACTCCAATCGGTAACGATCTATCGGCCCTTACTTGCAAGTGTTCCTGGTTTGCGCGGTAGAAATTTTTGTTTTCGGCTAGCGTAGCTTCCGCGTAACCCTTCAGTTGATTCGGCCGGAGCAAGCCGGATCAGCTAAGGGGAAGGAAGTTGTCATCGGGGAGCCTAGGCCCAAAATGCTTGTCCCAAAGAGCCCGGAGGTTGGGACATGGAAGGAGAATAAGGCCAAGACATCTATATTGAAGAGGTCCTACAAGCCCAAAGTGACCTTCGACATGCTCCTTGACAAGTACAAAAGGAAGAGTGTCGAGAAGGAGCGCGCCAAAGGAAAGAGACCAAGATCGCCTCCTAAGGAGCGATTTGGTCCTTCATCGAAGGTTTTGGAGCCGCCGTTTCCCCATCTCCCTTAGGTTATGCCATGGGGACCATGCCCGATGCCGCCTCCAGGTTATCCGTTCCCTTACTTCATGCCTTGGGGGGCACCCCCGCCTATGTACAACATGCCTCCAATGCAGGATCACCTAAGGATGGAGAGAGGGGAGAAGATCGCCGCGAAGGCAGGCATCTACTTCTAGTAGAAGCCGGTTCCCCACTAAGGACCGACTTGATGGTGAGAAAAGGGCACACAAGCGCGTCAAACCTGAGGAGAGGGCTTCGGAGGCGATCACGATCAAGATAGGATCGTATGATGTGCCAGTGCCATCTGGTAAGGAGGCTAAGTTGATATTTGGCCTCGAACCGAAGTCGCAAAAGATGCCGCGCAGAAGACAAGCCGACGACGCCCCGGCTTGGCCCGACTCGCAGCTTCAATATCCGGCCGACCGAGCCTTCGGCCGGTCCGACGCGCTCCCGGCCGGTCGACCGCGCCATCTCGGCCGGTCCGATGTTCGCTCCGGGTCCGACCGGACCTGGTCGCCGGTCCGACCGCAGCACGCACGGTCTAACCGGCCAAGCAGGCCGGCCCGACCGACATCCCGGTCGAAAGATGGGAGTGACTCCTCTTCGGGTAAAGGCAACGGGGGACATTATTTGCCTCCTGGAACAGAGCCAAATCCTAGGTGGATGCCTGGGAATTTAACGGCTACTCAGAAGAGAAGGTTGCAGCGTCTTCGTGCTTCTGAGTTAAGAGAGAAGGAAGCCGAAGAGAGGAGAGACAGGGAGTTCGATGAGTTGCGACCACCGCCCGCGAAGGAGTGGAAGCGTAAGTCATCAACTGCTGGGAAGCCAGTGGTTGTTCAAAAGGATGAACAACCGGCTGTGAAAGCATCGTCCTTCGAGAACATGGAGATCAACATGGTTTGCATGTTGCCCATGGAGTTTTGCGCCATGGACGAGGCCGAAGTCGCTCAAATGTCACTAGGTCCAAAGGATGCGGTCTTCGAGAAGCCCGACGACTCCAACCGTCACATGAAGCCTCTTTATTTGAAGGGCCACATTGATGGGAAGCCGGTCTCGAGGATGCTAGTGGACGGAGGCGCGGCGGTGAACCTGATGCCTTACTCTCTCTTCAAGAAGTTGGGTCGCGAAGAGGCGGAGCTAAAGAAGACCAATATGCTTCTCAACGGCTTCAACGGCGAATCAACAGAGGCAAAGGGGATCTTGTCCGTGGAAATTACGGTGGGGAACAAGACGTTGCCTACCGCCTTCTTCATCGTCGATGTACAAGGTAACTATAGTGTCATCTTGGGGCGGTGTTGGATCCATGCCAACTGCTGCGTCCCATCTACTTTACATCAGTGCCTAGTACAATGGGATGGTGATGAGGTTGAAGTAGTTCAGGCGGATACATCGGCTGAGGTTGCCATGGCCGATGTTTCTGTGGATGGAAACATGGAGACATGCAGTGCTTGTCAGGGCTAGATCTTTCTAGTTTTGATTTTATTAGTGTTTCCAAAGAAGGCTTTGTACCCATCTCTGTAAAGCCGGCTAGTTTAGCACGGCTTGGTGACATTACTTTGTATGATGAATAAAGCAACCAATTTGGAATGGTTACAAAAGAGGGTTCAAGAATATCGGTCAACAAAAAATGATATTGGGAAAACTATAGAGGATTTTGATGAGGTGGAGAAGCTCGGTCAAGGATTCACGTCAGCCGACCCATTAGAAGAAATAGATATGGGAGATGGGAGTGTACCAAGACCGACCTTCATAAATAAAAACATGAGAGCCGATCATAGGGTTAAGATGATCGAATTGCTTAGAGAATATAATGACTGCTTTGCATGGGAGTACCATGAAATGCCCGGACTTAGCCGTGATCTTGTTGAGCATCGGCTTCCGATAAAGTCAGGGTTTAGGCCTTATAAACAACCTCCTCGTCGGTTTAACCCACTTATATATGATCGTGTCAAAGAAGAGATAGACCGATTATTGAAAGCGGGGTTTATTAGGCCATGCCGATATGCAGAGTGGGTGTCCAATATAGTACCGGTAGAAAAGAAGGGGAGCGGCAAAATTAGGGTTTGCATAAATTTTAGAGATTTAAATAAAGCCACTCCTAAAGATGAGTATCCTATGCCTATTGCCGACATGCTAATAAATGATGCCTCGGGTCATCGAGTCATTAGCTTTTTAGATGGCAATGCGCTACAACCAAATCTTCATGGCAGAGGAGGATATGTATAAGACAGCCTTTAGATGTCCAGATTTGTCGGGTTGTTTGAGTGGGTAGTTATGACATTCGGGTTAAAGAATGCCGGCGCAACGTATCAAAGGGCGATGAACCTAATTTTCCATGATTTGTTAGGTTTTATCCTAGAAATCTACATTGATGATATTGTAGTCAAATCGGATGATATGGATGGACATACGGCCGATTTGAGGTTAGCTTTTGAGAGAATGCGTCGGTATGGATTGAAGATGAACCCACTCAAGTGTGCCTTCGGTGTGTCGGCGGGAAAATTCTTAGGATTCATGGTGCATGAGAGAGGGATTGAGATTGATCCTAAGAAAGTTGAAAAGATTCAAGATTTCAAAGCGCCGGCATGCAAGAGGGAAGTTCATAGGCTGTTAGGTAAAGTGAACTATTTGAGAAGATTCATATCTAACCTAGCAGGTAAAATCGATGCTTTTGTGCCTATTCTACATTTGAAGAGAGAAGCCGATTTTACTTGGGGGCAGCACAACAGGAGGCATTTGAAGGTTTGAAAAAATATTTATCTACTCCGCCCGTGGTGCGAGCTCCTAAAGCCGGAATTCCATTTCGGTTGTATATTGCTGCTGAAGACAAAGTTATTGGAGCCGTTTTGACACAAGAAGAAGACGGCAAGGAGTACATAATTACATATTTAAGTCGCCGTCTTCTGGATGCCGAAACAAGGTATGTATTTGTAGAGAGGCTTTGTCTTTGCTTATACTATGCTTGTACCAAGTTGTGTCATTACTTGTTATCTAGTACATGCATAGTTGCTTGTCAGACCGATGTCATTAAGCACATGTTGCAAAGGCCAATTCTAAGTGGTAGGATTGGCAAATGGGCGTATACATTGATTGAATATGATTTGGTCTATGAGTCATTGAAATCTATGAAGGGCCAGATTGTAGCAGACTTTATAGTAGACCATCATGTAGACGTTGATTGTGGAGATGAAGTCCGTTTAGTTAGCGTTACACCTTGGAAAGTTTATTTTGATGGCTCCTCATGTAAGGAGGGTCAAGGCATAGGTGTAGTTTTAATTTCGCCCAATGGTCAATGCTTTGAAGCATCGGTTCGTTTAGAATATTATTGTACAAATAATCAAGCCGGATACAATGCTTTGTTATTCAGTTTACAAGTGATGGAGATCGTCGGAGCTACACATGTAGAAGCGTTCGGTGATTCGAATTGGTGGTGCAACAGTTGCCGGGTTTACAAATGCTTCGACGTATCATTGAACAGTATTTAGATCAATGCCTAGATATTATTGCGTTCGATGGATTTACTATTAAGCATATTGCTAGGAATGAAAATTCTAGAGCAAATGACTTAGCTCAACAAGCATCTAGTTATAGCATCAAACGAGGTTTATTTTTCATATTAGATCAACCGGTGCTTGATTATAATTTTTTGAGCGAAATTGGCAAAGAGGTAGACTGTAGGCGGTCTGACCGGCGGCGCACTATCGCCGGTCTGACCGTGGATGGCATTCGGTCTGACCGGCGTTCTGTGGCCGGTCTGACCGTGGGTGATTGCCGGTCTGACCGGAGTTGCTTGGCCGGTCAGACCGACTTCACAGAAGGTGCTGGGGGCACAATCTTCTCAATACAGGGGCCAAATTAAGTGGTAATTCAGACATGTGTGCCCTGGAAACATTAAATGATTGGTGAATTCCTTTGATTAGCTATTTGAAGGATCCTAGCCTTAGAGTTGATCGGAAAGTTCGGCGGCAAGCGTATAAATATATTTTGCTTGATGAAAAGCTATATCGCCAAAATATAGATGGTGTACTATTAAAATGTTTAGATGCCGATCAATCTAAGGTTGCTATGGGTGAAGTTCACGAGGGAATTTGCGGGACTCATCAATCGGCCCATAAGATGAATTGGCTGCTCCGAAGAGCGGGGTTCTATTGGCCAGGAATGATTGATGATTGCTTCAGGTATTATAAGGGATGTGAAGCTTGTCAACGGTTCGGCAATGTTCAATTGGCACCGGCTTCGGTGTTGAATCCTATAATTAAGCCATGGCCGTTCCGGGGGTGGGCTTTAGATTTTGTTGGTCAAATTTATCCTCCGTCTTCAAAGGGGCATCGGTTCGTGCTAGTTGCGATAGATTATTTCACTAAGTGGGCCGAAGCCGTGCTGCTAAGGAATATGACGCATAAGGAGGTAATTGATTTTATTCTGAAGCATATTATTCATAGATTCGGTATTCCTCAAACGTTAACTACAAATCAAGGAGCTTCTTTTATGTCTAAAGAAGTGAAAAGTGTTGCCGAATCTTATGGAATTAAGCTGTTGAGTTCGTCTCCTTACTACGCTCAGGCTAATGGACAAGCCGAGTCTAGTAATAAGACGTTGTTGAAGCTAATCAAGAAGAAGGTCGAGGAGCATCCGAGAAGGTGGCATGAAGTGCTTTCTGAAGCTTTATGGACGCATAGAATATCCAAGCATGGTGCTACCAAGGTGACCCCTTTTGAGCTTGTTTATGGACAAGAAGCCATTTTACCGGTTGAGGTAAATCTTGGTTCTCTTCGATATATAAAGCAAGACGATTCGTCAGCCGAAGACTACAAATCCTTGATGAGTGATAATCTTGATGAAGTGGTCGACAAACGTTTGAAAGCTTTGGAAGAGATAGAGAAAGAAAAGAAGAGAGTGGCCAAAGCATACAACAAAATGGTGAAGGCAAAGATGTTCCAAGTGGGAGATCTAGTGTGAAAGACTATTTTGCCTTTGGGTTCCCGATCTAAAGAATTCAGTAAGTGGTCGCCAAGTTGGGAGGGACCTTATCGGATATATGGAATCGTTCGAGGCAATGCATATTTCTTGGAGACACTTCAAGGAGAACGGTTTCAGCGGGCTATCAATGGTAAATATCTAAAGAACTACTTCCCGAGTATTTGGCAAGATGCTTAGGGAGTTGTGTGGCCGATAAATGAGTTATCGTCCCAAGTTAAAACATGTCTTATGCTTTTAGATTCACGGTGTTCATCATAAAAGGCAGGGGGGCATGTGTTTACACCCAAAATTGGCACTTAGGAATCAAAATAGGAAAGATTGCCAATATTTGGAAATTTGTCGGTTTCTTCTGGAGAGGCCGGTCGACCGCCGTGTATAGGCCGGTCGACGGCAAGGGGGCCGGCCTCAAACCGAAGGCATATGGCCGGTCTGACCGGCAGAGTCCGAAACCTAGACGACTTCGTTAGTTTTCGGGTTTCCTTTCTTCATACGGTTGTATCTCGGGTTTCCAAATATGTTTATCCCGAATAGGACATGGAGAAGGGTCTGTAGAGGGCAAGATCAACCCCTATATAAGGGTCAAGGCCGGTTCAATTATAAAAAACAACCAATACACAATACACAAATCTACTTGAATCGTTTTTTTCAATATTCTTTACTTTTCAGCCATATTTTTCTACTTTGCCCTAGTTTAGTCCATCTTTGTCGATTTGCGCCGTAAATCGTTCGCCGCCGCTGCGAGAGGGCGACAATTCTTTGTAAGTTTGTCTTGAAAACTTTCCGTTTGCTCACGAGACGAGTAGTCATCAATCTATCCATCCAAATCGGTTTCACTAGCCGATTTGATCTACAAAACCCACTTTGCTCTAGTTTTTGCTAGATTGGAGTGGTTGGCGACTCCGTACCAAGAACCACCGTAAATCTTTAGGTGAATCGATCGTGTTCGTGCCTTTGTCAAAAAAGGTGCCAACATCCAGCACTCAGAGAATTTTCCCACCAATCATATTACCGCCCATCGTCGACTAAATATAACAATGTATTGCATCTAGAGGTTTGTAGTTTTGTATTGACACAATTTTATCTTTTGTTCTGAATATTTGAAAGATGCATAGGAACATCACACTCACACACTCGTGATTTTTTCCCATAACATGCGTTCAAAAGAGTCAGGACTATTGATGAAATTAGATTTATTTCCTCATATATTAGCAATACAAAATATGTTCTTTAAAAATAAAGTGTAGGAGATCTGAGCTTTTTGATTATAGATAAAAATCAAGAGAGAAAACGAAGTTAGATTTTTAGATGCTATTCGATAATACACCAAAAGAATGGTACATAGACTACTGTGGATTGTGCAATATAGGTTGCACGATGCATCTGACAAAGATAAATTTGGGTTTTTTAGCAGTCCAATAGATGTGCTTCAAGAATACAGAGATTTGGTTATAAATTCACTTAAGAAAAGATTTGGTTTTTAAATTCATTAAAAACTGATTTGGTTGTATATGATGTTGTTTAAGGAGATATTAAATGTAATTAGTAAAATTTCTAAAGAGTGCCTAATTAGTCTATGTTTACATAAGAACATCTAATGTTGGAGAGGACATAAAAGGCAAGCAATTATTCCACAAATATCCTATTGTACCTATGTATAAACACCAGCAGAATAAGAGTCTCAAATAGCATAGTGAAACAGAAGAACACATCTTTCTTTAGTACCAAATCAACCACTACTACAAAACTCCTTAGCAGTGTCGCCCCATCAGTGTTGGTTACCTAAAACCCGACACTGATGGGGTATTTCCTACCACCGAACAAGTGCATGTCCCGAAAAGGCAAAAGCTGAAGATTAACTGGCATTGATGATTTCAGTCCACGTTTTTTATAAGACCTATATCAGAAAAAATATTATGAGTATCAATTGTTTACATGATTCGGCGCTGAAGACTAAAGCGAGCTGCGTTATGAGCCGAGCCGACCTGCGAAGATCCCTCCCCTATTGAGTTTACTCTCCGAACCGAAAGAAAAGAAAAATCCTCCACCATCATGCCCAAATTAGGACCGCAAGGTCTGTCGACTTTTTGTTTCACCTTCAACAAAAATAACTAAAGAAATTATTTATTAATTATTCTGGCAACAACCCATCGAATAAAATATGTCAAACCAAAAATAACAGGGAAGAATGAAGCTAGAATGTTATATTGCTTTTTATATCTACCAAATGGTTATGTTACAAAAGAAAGGAACAAATGTGGCTTCCCTTCGACAATGAAATGACCAAATAAGCCAAAAAGGTAGCATGAACAAATGTGACTTCACATGCCAAGTGATTGATTTTTGAAACGGATAATAAGATTTGGATTTGAACCTGACAAGTTCACAACCGTGCTCCAAGTGAAGTTTTACCATTCTTTCCATAGCTAATAGAAATTTAATGTAAATCGGTTAATTGCAAAAACTCAAATATTATTACACCATAAGATGATCATCTTGTAAAATAATGAGCAATGAGAAATTTTGAATCTGGATAGCAAAAGAAAACCTACCTTTTTAATTTAAAGAAACCTAGCATTTTCTTTTTCTTCAACATATTTTCCACACCAGATTATAGCAAAAAAACGCCACAAAAAACACAGACATTTGGTATAGGGCTTAATATGTAGCATGCATGATTTAATGGATTAACAACGCTTTAGAATAAATATCTATATGAAAGAAATTGCAGAATAACAAACATAGATATATATATATATATATGAAAGGAAGAGTAGAGAAAGAAACAGAATGACCTGTTTGTGTGTGTGTGTGTAATATCTGTGTATCCCCAACCGTTTTCCAGAGTTTATAATCCAGAATGAATAAGTCTAAAAGGTACTGCATTCTGACCATAGGACACACCGAAGTATGAAATTTCAACAAAAATGTTCCCCGCAAAATAAGTATTTGTCCAATAGATTTTCTTCTAATGTTCAGGTGTAAATGGAAGCCTACTTACACTAATTCAAGTGAGATTACCTTAACACCATTGAGTTGACAATGTTAAAAATGTGAATATTGGCAAGTCGATAGCAACCTTGGCCACTATAAAGACTGCACTCTTCTCCATTGCCTATGTTGGCTAGGCTACGGTGTGGGAGACGGTCAGCGAGGTTGAGCGGGGGAGAAGGCCAGGTGATTTTAATTGCGGATGGCGAAATCTGAGTGTAGGTGACACGACATCGAGAGCGAGTGCAAAGAATGTAATTGCTTCTTTTTATATTAATATAGATTGCTTGCTCCATTATGTACACTTGGGTAGTAATCACAAAATGTCACTAATAAAGTGTTAAAATGTATGTGTGCCTGCGAAGATGAATGTATGAAAAATATAGTGCTACTTTTTATACTAAGAATTATATAGCAATCAATTACAGAGGAACAAAACAAAATGGCAAGAATCGATATCGAATTGAGTACTGCTTACTATATCAATATCGAGTGATACCAATTAAAGGTGTACCTGTGAATAAATATATAGTAGCCATTGATTGCTCAAGATACCATTTTTTTTTCTTGTGGCTCTAGTCTATATATATGAGCAAGCTCCTCTCCCACACACACACACACACATCTATACAAGCTAATAGCTAGAGCTACTCCCCCCAATCTCCATCATCCTATCCATCATGGCGCTACAGCTTGCAGCACGCTCAAGGAACTCCACCTTCGCCGTCGCCGTGCAGCTGGTGATGTTCCTCCTCGTCGCCGTGGCCGCTGCATCATCGTCGTCGCCGTCGAACCACGTGGATGACTTCGCAACGTGCTTCACATCTGAGAGCTGCTGGGACACGGGGTGCAAGATCAGGTGCCGTGACCTCGGCTGGAACCCTGCTGTCTCACGCTGCGAGACATTTCCCCGCGGTGTTGGCCAATACTGCTGCTGCGGCTACCCAGATTACAAGCCTCCATCATCAGCTTAATTCGCTCGCTGTTGTTACATTTTTTCCATCCGATCCATTGCTTTGATCCATAATGCATGCAATCATGATTGGGTAGTAACTAGTAACCGCATGATGTGACTTATAAAATGTTATACTTTCGTGGTGAAGGTACAAGAATATATATATATGTACTGCCGGATCAAAATATTGGCAGTCGATCGATCTTGCATGCCGTGTGATGCATATGATGGATATAGGACAAGAATACTGAGACCAAGAATCAAGAGAGATTCAGTAAAATTTCCCCTTTTTTGTGTGTGCTCTTGTGGGTGTTTGGTTGTTCCCTATGAAACCAATTTAATTAATTATCATGTTGCGGTATCCACTTTGGCGATTGATTTGATCAAGAGGAGTTGGGTACAAGAAAATTCCGTTTGCTTTGTTTTTGACCGCAAACAAGATGAATCAGAAGTAAGCTAACATCAGTCATATATTTTCTCTCGATGATTTGGCTTTAAATTCATTTGTAATGGTTTCAAATGGATTTGAAAAAAGATTTGGTTGCATATGCTGATATTTAAAATTTCTAGGATGTGCCTAACTAATCTATACATAGATCGATAAGAATGTTTGATGCGTTGGAGAGGACAAGCAAAAGGCAACCAATTGATCCTCAGATTTTCTTGTGCGTTTTATATAAACTCAGGCAAAACGAGCAGGGTGGCTCAGCAGCGGTGTGGACACGTCGTCACTGGTCACCATTGTATCACGGCGATTAATTGTAAGAACTTAGAATGAGAAACCATGTATCGCAATTCACCTCACCTCAGTGACTCAGCATCCCACAAAGAAAATTTTAGTTTTTTTAAGCAGTCCAAAGGTTGTGTGGCAAGCAAGTACATATAGACATTAAATTTTGTTTTAAATGTTCTTCATAAGAAAAGATTTGGCTTTAAATTTGGTTTTAAATGCACTTCATAAGAAAAGATTTGGTTTTAAAATCATTAAAGAAACAGATTTGGTCGTATGTGATGTTGTTTAAGTATATCAAATTTACATTAATTAATAAAATATCTAGGGAGTGCTCAAGATAAGAGCATTTATTGTTGGGAAGGACAGAAAAGCCAAGCAAATTGAGGGTTTGTTTAGTTACCATCCAAAAATTTTACACACTGTCACATCGAAAGTTTGGACACATATATAAAGTATTAAATAGAGACTAAAAGAATAACTAATTACACAGATTACATGTAATTTACGAGACGAATCTTTTAAACCTAATTAGTCTATGATTTGATAATAAAGTGCTATAGTAACACTTGTGCTAATGACGGATTAATTAGGATTAATAAAATTTGTCTCGTGGTTTAAAGACGGATTTTTTAATTTGTTTTTATTAGTATCCGAATATCTCATGTAACACCCTTATATAACATCCAATGTGACATCAAAAACTTTACACCTATGACTAAACAAGGCTTGATTCTCAAAAATTTTGTTGTGCCCTATATAAACACCAGAAGACTCTGAATAACACATTGAAACAGAAAAACATAGAAATTGGGACTCGTTCTCCTTAATCCTAATGGCACTCATTAAGAACAGTACCACGATGCTGCTGTCTGATTGCTCTCATGGTCTTGTGTACCACTCTCCCATCCTGCCATGCAGTTAGAACACAGGTATATGCATGTTCATGATGAAAGCAACTATTTATTATTTCTTTCTTTCTTTCTGAAATTCCACTAGACATTATATATATATATATATATATATATAAAACAGAGTTCACTGATGAATATTGTCCTGCAGATGGATGGAGCAAACAGATGTGTTTCAATTGGCAGGGCTGCACTTTGGATGTGTGTAGTCAATACTGCTCACACAGGGGCCTCGATTGGCAAGGAGCCTTCTGTAATGATTCTTCTGACCAGTGTTGCTGCCAATACAATGTTCAGAGATGAACTAACCGTTGTACTCGTAGAAAATTCATCCTACAATGCATGCCTGCAACAGATTGTCCAGTAATAATGATAAACATGACAGCTTTTGATATATATGATCCCATTAGTATTCCTGCAAGATTAAGGATCAACATATTCTTACAAAATTAATAATTCACTCCTATCCTGAATGTTTGTCACTGCAAGGAAGAAAACTACATCTGAATGCCCGTGATGCCGATGGGCTCCGTGACCGGAGATTGATGGATTTTTACTCTATTAAAAGATAAAGATTATTCAATTCTTATAACTCAAGGTTTAGTATTGGATGAAAGCTCTTACCCATCAGGTAGATGGGTACGTATCCCTCTTTGGCCACCCATACCTATCAACCTATGGTCAAAACACTCATATGCCTAGTTAGAACTGTAGGTGCTATAAGGCCAAACAAATACTAAAGACAAAACCAAAGTATAATATCATCCCACCTAGCCATCTCTCAATCTTAGCCGTGTCCTCCACTTCAACAGTCACGAGGCGACCGTGGTCAAAGAGACAAGTAGGCTCGAACAGGTCAGGAAATTGGGAGTGAAGAATAAAACGAGCAGTGTTATGAGCCGAGCCGACCTCGCAAAGATCCCTCCCCCATTGAGTTTACTCTCTGAATCGAAAGAAAAGAAAAATCTTGATAAGATCGCTCGAGCCTCTTCCCCGATGCCCCTCCCGGCCTGTCTCCCTCACTTGAATCTAGTGGCTTAGCATTTGTAAATGACGTGGCTTAACTAAATCACAGCTAGTGGGTACTTATATAGGATTTATAGATTATGAAAACAATAATGGAGAGCAAGTAAAAATAGCAGGAGTAATTGATATATACTATTATAATAATATTCATATCTAGTGATTTGGTACCAAAAGTGTACCTGTGAATAAAATGGTAGGAATTGATTAAGATACCATATTCTGTTTCTGGCTTTAGTCTATATAAGCAAGCTTCCTTCCCTCAGGATCTATCCAAGGAGAAAAGAACCCAGCATTGGCAGTAGTTTACATGTAATCCAGAAGCTAATATAGCCTATGTGCACACTCTCCATCTATCTCGATTGATCATGGCGCTAAAGCAGGCAGCATACACAAGAAAGTCTGCGTTCTCTACCACTGTGCCACTGCTGATTTTCCTCCTCGCCACCACAGCTGCGTCGGCGGCGATCTCCCATCAGTCAAACGATCTTGAAGACTTCGCAACGTGCTTCAGAGCTAGCAGCTGCGATGACATGGGATGTGCGATAAGGTGTCGTGACCTCGGCTTGAACCCTGCTGGCTCCCGCTGCAAGCACTTGCCCGGTATAGGCCAATGTTGCTGCTGCGGCCGACTACCTCCTCCTCCATCATCGTCTTCTTCCACTTTTGTATCCACAAATTAAAACCATTACACAAAGAAAAATAAAACCGCACACATTGTATATGTGTGACAACTGAATTTCGCAAGGTAGTCAACAAAGGATCCGCCATCAGTATAAATGTACAAAATAATTAAAAGTAAAAGTCTCAAATCAAAGGTTTGTAAAACTATATTTTTCGTGCTACTTAACTTCTCACCGCCTCCACCATCATGCCCAAATTAGAACCGCAAGGTCTGTCGACTTTTTTTCACTTTCAACAAAAAAAACTAAAGAAATTATTTATTAATTCTTCTGGCAACAACACATCGAATATAATATGTCAAACCAAAAATAACAAGGAAGAATGAAGCTAGAATGTTATATTGCTTTCTATATCCACCGAATGGTTATGTTAAAAAAGAAAGGAACAAATGTGGCTTCCCTTCGACAGTGAAATGACCAAATAAGCCAAAAGGTAGCTTGAACAAATATGACTTCACATGCCAAGTGATTGATTTTTGAAACGGATAATAAGATTTGGATTTGAAATTGACAAGTTCACAACCGTGCTCCAAGTGAAGTTTTACCATTCTTTCCATAGCTAATAGAATTTTAATGTAAACCAGTTAATTGCAAAAACTCAAATATTATTGCACATAAAGATGATCATCTTGTAAAATAATGAGCCATGAGAAATGTTGAATCTGGATAGCAAAAGAAAACCTACCTTTTTAATTTAAAGAAACCTGGCATTTTCTTTTCTTTCAACATATTTTCCTCACCAGATTATAGCAAAAAAACACAACAAAAAACGCAGAGACATTGGGTATAGGGCTTAATATGTAGCATGCATGATTTAAAGGATTAACATTGCTTTGGAATAAATATCTATATGAAAGAAATTGCAGAATAACAAACATAGATATATATGAAAGGAAGAGTAGAGAAAGAAACAGGATGACCTGTTTTGTGTGTATGTAATATCTGTGTATCCCCAACCGTTTTCCTGAGTTTATAATCCAGAATGAATCAGTCTAAAAGGTACTGCATTCTAACCATAGGACACACCGAAGTCTGAAATTTCCACAAAAATGTTCACCCACAAAATAAGTATTTGCCCAATAGATTCTCTTACCACTGGTTTCTAATGTTAAGGTGTATATGGTAGCCTACTTATACTAACTAGTGTAGTGCCCGTGCTAATGCCACGATTTTATTTAAGGGATACACTTAAAAACAACCAGACGACAAGATTTTTTTCATTGTTTTTGTCTTACGCAATTGTATATGACCATAAATATAATCCGAAATACATTCATGCATAACAAGGCATAATAAAGTAATGTCTCACATACTACAAATAAGTTTTGAATTGCTTAAGTAGATCTTTGATATCTTCAAGGAAGTTTTCACATTCATTTGCATGATTGTTCAAAATGTCCAGCAAGAATTCTATCCTTAGTGTATGTGGTATCTATGAATGACACATACTAAGTTAACTTATTAATTTGATGATGATATGCATTCTTCAAATATACATAGAGAATATATATGCTCACAATGTTGATCAGCAACTTTTTCCTCTCCCACTTCTTTAGGTAATTATGTACAAGGAAGCCTGACAATTTCCTATAGAAAATCAAGTGTTTATTTGTTGGAGGTAAATAAAATGTATACTTGATAAGAAAGATTAAACATGTTATAAGTTATTACCAGCTATAACTTCTTGGAAGCCATCTTGGTAATTCACGATGCTAGTCAAAAAAATTCCCGTTTCATGCAGGACGCACCAATTTCATTGCGAGGTTAAAATGTTTGGCAATATCATGTAATGTAGTTATATATAGCATGGTTCGATCTTTACCCGTGTACAGTAGATTCAGAGCAACCGGATCCATATTGTACACAATTTTGTTTCTCCTGTCTATTATGAATAAACTATAGAGCCTATCCGGACAAAATGGTAATAGAACATGTAAACAAACACCTAGACTATAAAAGCAAAGTAAAATATAAATTTACAGACTTGTAGAATAAAATATAAATATAACACCTAGACTTTATAGATTTATAGAATATATATCTTACAGTGCTACATATGTAATTGTATCGTAGTAGTCCAAGTCAGGCCAGCATTCAAGCAATTTTCTTTAGTTTGTTGTAGTCTACTTCATCACGACACCGTGGATCTTGTCCAATCTGCGATATGTCCTGTTGATTTATAATTATTTGATTAATTATACAATTTACACACACACAACAAGGGGACAACTATTTCAACTTACACAAAACTGAAGGTCTATGAAGTGGTATTTCTCTTCTATAAAGAACCTGGCTATGTTGTACGCAACCGTCCGAATAGCCATGTTGAAGCAATCATGATCCATTGG
This sequence comes from Oryza australiensis, assembly GCA_019925245.2. Classification (NCBI taxonomy): domain Eukaryota; kingdom Viridiplantae; phylum Streptophyta; class Magnoliopsida; order Poales; family Poaceae; genus Oryza; species Oryza australiensis. The sequence continues at coordinate 136,145 of JAIFGZ020000539.1, forward strand.
TTTGTTTGCATCTAAAAGATCTCTAATTGTTTTTAGACTTATAGAGATTGGGTATGGTATGGTACTTTGGACACATTCTTTGCTGAAAAACAAGGACCAAAAACAAGAATCAGTTAATAACATCTTTTCTATTAAAGTAAATAGTAATAGACGGTTCATAATCATTTGAGTATAACTTCAATAATCCATCAACCACCCACACTATACAAAATGAATTACCACAGATTCAGCAAGGCAAAAAAAATAAAAAAAAGCCCTGTCAGGCCCATTCTTTGGTTGGGGTATAGCCCAAGGGGCCTTCCTGCAAGTTCAATAACAGAGACGGCGGGTATGAACGTCATCCAAAGTAAACACAGTAGATAATGTGTAGAGAAAAAAATTGTCATGATGGATTAAACAAGAAGATTGATGCCATAATTATTTATCAATCTAGATCTCTCTGTAATCTCCTCTGTGTTGCCTCTCTAGTTTATAGTAATTAGTATGTTATTATGCAAATAATTAGAAAAAAATAGTTACTCCAAACACTCTTTATCATCGATTGACCATATGTATGTGCTCAACCGATGCAACCCTTCGTTTCTATCCATGAATATTCTAGTAGATGATTTTGGCACATTAGCCGTAGTATCAATAATTTTAACATCACTTGGACCGTCTTCATCACCAGCTGGTTGTTCAAGTTCTCGATATCCATTATTTATGTTTAATCTCAAAATTAGCCCTATGGTAGTATTTAGTAATCTAGCAAATTTAGCAATCAAAATAATATATATGTTTGGCAGTCAAGCATTAAGTTGGATAGGTTTAATATTTTGAAAAAGAATGATACAAAGAGTTATTATATTGTTAATACATAACCACGTGAGTAAAATAACATCGTGACTTTTCTTTCGAGACAATCTAATTCCTAATGTTCAACTTCACAATCAGTGCGTAGACATAAAAAAAGTCCAGACCATCCAACAACATCAAATATTTCATCTATATCTTTTTACAATAGAATATATTCCTACTATCGAGTGGTTGATGTGGTAAGATTAAGGTTTACCTCATTTATAAGTCCCGGACCATCACCATCTACTAAATTCAAGTTTACAATCTATATTTCATATAGGCTTTTGATTTGGCATGAAAAGAAAATGAGAAAAGGTTTGAAAATCTAAAATTTGCACTGAAAAATAGAACTGGATTTGGCAATTGGCAGAACATAGTAATTCATGATGAGTTTGCTTCATAAAATTAACCTGAATACTAAAGCACTTTATTCAATCAACCAGATCAATTTCACCCCAATCCAATCAGTTTGTTTTTCAATCAACCAACAAAAAGGGTCACATTACATTGCTTCATATGGCACAACTACATTATCCAGAAATGTCACAGCACAAGAAAATCGTCTATCACCTTGCGGAGAGGTTGGTCAGTGGGTACTGGGGACAAAGTTTCGCCAAAAGGGCACTGACACGGTGCTTCATAAATCAAAACATTATGTGTTATCTTTGTCAATTTACAGATAAGCAATAGCATAGCTTTCTGAGATACATAAGCTCAACTTGGAAACAACATAACTGCATAATATTTTCAAACTTAAGCACAAACGAAAAATGTCAATGCTTGTTCTGTGCAAATTTTACAATATACAGGTGCATTTGCAAATGCATGTCATCACCCAAAAGACTTTATTTCAGTACCAAAGTACCAATGGCCATCAAGCTTGTAAGGTTTGTTAGTCGGTACAATAACTTGGTTATACTACAAAGACCCACCAAATTCACTAAGCTAATAACTTACTAACAGATGTTAGCTTACAAGAAATGTGTGATCTATGTATTTATTTGATTGGGAAAGGGATATCAGTAGCAACTCATGCAATGGCTAGTGTAACATCCTGAAAATCGGAGAACCGAAATCGGAACGTAAAAATCGGAACTTTCAAAAACCTTGGTTTATTGCTTCTTCTCGAGGTTGTTGTTTCTTATTTGCCAGCTCAGTTGCATAAATTTAGTCGTGGTCAATTCCCTTTTCGGCGTATTTGGAGTTTTCGGAATTGACAAAATGACGGTGCGAAAGTCGCATCAGGGTTTTAAAAAGAATCCGGGGAAAAGTGCGGATTTGTGAAAACGCATTCCGAGTAATATAAAATAAAAATTTTGGTTGGGAGTAGATGAATTAAAACACCAAAATAAATAATAAAATTCTCGGGGGGCGTACTCGAAATTTGGGAATTGTATTGTTATTAAAAATGGGTAAATTATGAAAATTAGGAAAAAGAATTTAAATAAATATGAAAAATAATTATGGAAAAAGGAAAGTCAAGAAAAAGTTCAAAATATAAGGTTAAAAATTATTTTTAGAATATTAGGATTTATTTTGGAATTTTTAGAAGGAAAGAAAATAGAAAATGGGAAAAGAAAATAGAAAATCGGGAAATTAAAAAGTCGCACTGTTCATCGGTCACCACTTGTTCGACGCCGTCCGCCCCGCCTCGCGTCCGCCGCGCGCGCCCGCCGTACCGCGCCGCACCCGCGTGCGCCACGCGCGCGCGTGAGCGCGCACGCGCCCGCGCCCGGCCGGACAACCCCACGTGCCCGCGCCCGGCCCCGCCCGCGCCAAGCGCCGTTGCCGCCACGCGCCCGCCCGTCGCACGGCCCGCGCCGCGCCCGCGCCGTCGCCGTCTTGCCCGGCCCGCGCCGCGCCTCGCGGCCTGCCATCGCCGCGGCCGACTCGCGCGGCCCGCCCGCTCGCGCGCGCGGCGACGACGCCGTGCGTGGCCCGCATTTGCGCCGCGCCCCTTCCGCCACGCCGCGCGCGACCAAACCGGCCCTCCCGAGCTGCGCCGCGTGTCGCGCACGCCCGAGCCGTCCCCCTCTCCACTCGCGCCGCGCCGCGCCACGCCTATAAAAGGGCCGCGCCCGCGCCACCATTTCACCGCACCGCCGCCGTGTTGTCGCCGTTCCCGAGCACCACCGCCAAGGGCCGCCGCCGTTTAGCCGTCGCCGCCGTGCGCAAGCCCGGTCCCGTGCCCCCTTGCTCCTCCCCGGCCGCCGTCGCCAGTAAGTCCCCGTTGCGCCGCCTTGTCCCTCTCGCCGCCGCCTCGTTCTCCTCCGGCACCGGTCGAACACTTGGCGGGCATGGAAGTGCGCAGAGAATAGGAAAAAGAAAAAAAAAAAAAAAGAAAAAGAAAAGAAAAGAAAAAAGAGAGAAAGAAAAATAGGAAAAATTTGGAAAAATTTTGGAAAATTGGGAAAATATTTTGGGATGACTTGAGTAAAATTTTGGGCAAAAATAAATTATTTTCTCGCATGTTTTCTCGGTGCAAAGTTTGAAAAATCAGAATCGGACGTTTTCCGAATTCTATTTCGCATCGTTTTTCAATCCGGATTCCGTTTAATTCTTTTCCGCCATCGAAATGGGTTTCGCTTTTGTGCTCAAACCCTCAAAGTTCGAGCACGAATTTTCTTCGCTGATATTTTCAAACATAAGTTCCAAATTTAATTGCGATCGACGACTCTGCGAAAACCCTAGGACATCGGTTCGATTCCAAAAACCCGGATTTTCCTCGCAACCCTTGTCCTAACTCGAGTAGAATTTTCGGCAAAACTCTTTGGAGTTGTTTTCATGGCTTTTGTGGTTCTTTTCGATCTCTCGGTGTTTAGTTGAATTCTAACTGAATTCAATTGATCTCTCGCACGTACGGGTAGCGTCTCGAAGAAACCGGCATCGACACCGCCGAAGATCCCACCCTCAAGTGTGCGAGCAAGGCAAGTCTTCACACCCTTTGAACATATTGATCCCCTTTGCGAAATGATGTTATTTTAAACTCTAAACATGCATGCTTTACCGAGTTACCTATACTTGTTATGCCATACCTTGCTATTGTTTACCTTTAGAATTACTCCTTGTAACTCGCGATGTGATACAAATAACCGAAGCATAACTTCGGTAAACTGCTTAGCCCTGCTAAACTTAGACCATGCATACTCATGACTTTATGAAAAAGCTTTGTGCTTGGGCAACTACCTTAGGGAAGGTAGTTGAGATTCGGCATGTGGAGACATGAGCGCCACATGGCCTTGATGAACTAAGTTTGGTGGAAATTGAAAGTACTATACAAATGTTTTAGCTGGGGCGCCGGATGATTTGGGTGGATTCCGGAAAAGGCAAGTGCCGACCCTGGTCAATTAAGGACCGAGCCATGAGATAGCCGGGAAACGAGCCAGTACAACCGTACTTCTCGAATGGGTATAGACCTAGCTGACTAGGTAGCCGAGCGGAGGCAGTATCCTTGCATAGATGGTTCTCTATGATGTGGTTATGGGATGAGAATGTGGCTGCGGCCTTCGTTATGAATCTGGAATTAAACTACTGTTAATTTAACTTAAAGAATTGGAAATGTTTTCCCTTACCCCGGGTGCGCCAGAACTCCTCTCACTGCTAGAAAAGGACGGCTAGAGTGCATGAGGGCCTAAGTTCATGGAGCGGGTACTGCCAAAGCAAGGTTATCGAAAGGCTTTGCCGTGACCGTCTCATGTGTTGAGACGTAGGCTCATTTGTTGGGCGTCGCGGAGTACGGGTAAAGTGTACATCCACCGCAAGGTGAATGAATCAATCTATTCGAATAGCCGTGCTCGCGGATATTGAGCATCGTGACAAGACTTTCGCTTGGCTAGACTTTGAACTTAAAAATACTTGGGATGGGTTTGCATGATGATTTTATTCGCGGTGGATCAACTTCTCAAGTATGCGAGAAGGGTGGACTCCCGAAAATCATGACGAACCGGAGACGGGAAGCCATCCTTGGAATCACGATGGATGGTAGACAGAACCGTCGCCGGTATAATAAACTATGAAATTAAAACTTGTTTCGGCTAGATGATAGGCTTGTGAAAAGAATTGTGAAAACCGGCTTTACGCAAAAATAACCCTAGCGATGTTCTTTGAATAACCCTATCATATGCATCAATTTCGTGTTGACTTGCCGAGTACGGTTGGTACTCACCCTTGCTATACGCACAAACCTCCGTGATGGAAATGAAGAGCCGAAGACCCCTACGCGTACTACCCGAGGGCGAGGAACCGACGGCGCATATTAGACCTTAGTCCCGGTCGTTGCTCGTGGCAATGGACAAGCCGCCGCCTCTTTCCGCCGCCTTATCTAAACTCGTTTTTATGTTGTATTCGGACCATAAGGTCCTGTGGATGAACAATGCCTTCGGGCCTATTTATGTAATATTGGTATTGTAAGACTATTCGTGCATGCGCACTTGATTATCCAAGATCGCATTCGTGGGTACCAACTACTTGATCCAGGAAATGGTACTATGAACACGAATGATTCCCGCCTCAAAACGGGGTCCACAGAGTGGTATCGAGCCATGCGACCGTAGGCTAAGACCAAATGGCGCCCTACCCCTAACTAGATGGCTAAAGGGAAATATCCCTACAGTAGGATCAGTCTTGAACTATTATTTCCGAAAATGCAAATATATCTTTTCTACATCTGTATTTCTTACCAAATGATTATGATAGCTCCCTCTCGCTAACCCTAAGTTGCCTATAAAAGCAGATGTCAAACCACGACGGAACTTGGGAAGTCACTTGCCCGCGGACGAGGGGTTCGTGGTACAACTCCGCCTCTACTATGATGCTTGAGATACCCGGAACCGCCCACTTATCACACCAAAAGACATGGCTCCGAGATGTATCCAGCTCGGGAGGCGCCGTGTCCATAGAAGCCCGCATGGGGAGTGAGACATCCTACTGCTTCCACACTCGCTACCACCGGGACCTAGCAGAAGCAGCTATTCAGGATGCAGCTCGCGAGGCCTTCCTTCGCCTTAATGCGGAACACCGTGCCGAACTCACAATGACAGAGTTCGTGCATCATCCTTACCGCGAAGAGGGCAACCCTGGCCGCACCGTGGAGGCTACCCCCGCTGCTACAACCCGATGGTCACGCGTTTATCGCGTTGGGCGGAGACAGACGATCGCACGAGGAGGCCCCGCCGAGATCAACGATCGCAGCACGCTCAATGATCCGGTCGATGCCACCAAGGCCGTGGAGACCAGATAAGCATGCCGGCAGCAGCACCGCAGCCAATGGTGCTCAGTATGAGCAACTCTCGGACCGCTATATGGCCCGAGGGGAGGCTCTGGTGGAGCTGGAAGAGCAGCTCAGGAAAAGCAAGCAGCAGATCAACCAGCTAGAGGAACAGTGCGCACTCGTCCCGTCTACGCCGCAGTACTTCCACCGAGCCCGTACCATCACATCCCGCCCCGTGCCCGACCACTATTACCATATGACTCCAGCAAGCTTTGATACATTTCAAGCTATGATGGAGCAAGCTTTCATGTTGAGCACGAGCCGCACCATACCTGGTCGACCCCACTGCTGCTACATCCATGGGACCCACCCCGAGCTCCATACCAGCACCATCCGAGCCGGATCGGGAGAGGGTAACCCCATCCAGATCTGCACCGATACGGAGTCCGAGGCGAGCCCATGGAGATCAAATGGGAGTCTAGCGACACCGACTCAATGGAGGAGGAAGTTCCCCTCGTCGCTTGACTCACACGGAGGCCCTCACCCGCCGACCGCTCGCAAGAGTACGCGGCCACCGAGTCGGAAGATTCGGCGTGACTCGAGGCCACCACCTCGAGCCGTGGGGACTTCGGTTTGCTTCAGCGGCAGACCACCCACTTCCGCGCCCGGCTCTTGCGGGTGGTTGGATGACTAGGCGGAAGGACCTTCCGGCCCAGCAAAGACTTCCTATTTACCCTTAATTAGTTGATCTAGTTGAACGATATAATTATTATTGCTATCCGGCATGGAGGATGTGTGTGTACAGTCCATGTACCCTTATGTAAAATGATGAACGGGCATCGCCTTGCGATGTCTTAATTCGTAAGCTTATTATTGTTTCACCTTGTCTGTTGAGTGAAGATCATTCGAAGGAACTTGAAGAAAAATTTCCTGTGAACCATAACCTAAACTAGACCGCTCTCTTAATTCATCTCTCTTCTTCGATGGCACATCGTCGCAGAGCCGCGGCAACCAACGAAACCCGCCGGAACCCAACCCTCCACCCGGCGGAGGTCATGGCTATGCGGACCCGGCTACTCCAAGCGATTGCCAATAATCAAGGAGGTCGAGGAGGATCGAGTCCGGGGAATTCATGAGAGCTAAGCCGCCCACTTTTTCCACGGCCGAAGAACCTATGGACGCCGAAGATTGGCTAAGAGTGATAGAAAAGAAGCTAACCCTCGTCAGAGTCCGAGAAGCTGATAGAGTTGTCTTCGCTACTAACCAGTTGGAGGGTCCCGCGAGTGACTGGTGGGACACCTACAAGGAGACACGAGCTGAAGACGCCGGCGAGCCAACATGGGAGGAATTCACGGCTGCGTTCCGTGAGAATTTCGTGCCAGCTGCAGTAATGAGGATGAAGAAGAACGAGTTCCGCAGACTGCGTCAAGGGAACACCTCGGTACAAGAATATCTGAACAAATTTACCCAGCTTGCCCGTTACGCCACCAGCGACCTGGCAGACGAAGAAGAAAAGATAGACAAATTCATTGAGGGACTAAATGACGAACTGAGGGGACCAATGATCGGGCAGGATCACACCAGTTTCCAAAGCCTCATCAACAAGGTCGTCCGACTTGAGCATGACCAAAAGGTGGTAGACAATAACCGCAAGAGGAGGCTCGCTATGGCTCGCCCATTTCGGGAACGCCACAACGCCCCAAGGGAGCCACCCGTCGGATGGAAGCCAAACGTCCCAGAATCGGACGTTCTCTCGCTTCCGACCATGTCAACAGTCAGCTACACCACGCTTCGTACACCCACACCAACCCTAGCCGCTCCGGAAGAAGGAATGTGAGTCGTTTCAAGCTGCGGAGAATTCGGGCATTACTCCAATAGCTGCCCAAAACCACGCAACACCCCTGTGCGCACGGGCGCCAATGCAACACCGTCCGAGGAACCCCACCCTGCGGCGGGGACGAGGTCCTGCTAGACCCCGCTACCCAACGAGGCTGCCACCGGGTTTCGACGTGGCCGGTGAATCATGTGCGGGCGAAGAAGCACAGGAGGACCAGAGCGTATTGATGGGTATGTTCTCTATCAACTCTACACCAATTAAAGTTTTATTCGATTCGGAGCCTCGCATTCATTCATATCTTCCCAAGTAAGCAAACAACACCACCTACACCAAGTAGCACTTAAGAGGCCTATGTTGGTACACTCACCACGGGAGACATAACCGTACCCCATGCCTGCATTAATGTGCCCATACGGATTAGAGACGTGGTGTTTCTCTCAAACCTTATGGTGTTATCGCCCCAAACCATAGATGTCATACTCGGAATGGATTGGTTGACCAAAAATAATGGAATTATAGACTGCAGTCGAAGGGAAGTCACGGTATCCACCCCGTGGGGATCACCGATGAGCATAACTATGGATCAAAACCCAAAGCTATGTGAACAAGCTGCGGGAGTGTTCACCATGCTACCTCTAGGTGGAATGCCGTAGTACAAGAATACCGGACGTGTTTCCCGAGGAATTGCCGGAATGCCCCGGATCGCGACATAGAGTTTATCATCGATCTAATGCCCGGTACGCCCCCATATCCAAGAGGCCTTATCGAATGCCGCCAACGAGTTGGAGGAACTCAAGAAGCAAATAAAGGAACTACAAGAAAAGGGATTCGTTCGCCCGCTCTTCTCCTGGGAGCTCCAAGTACTCTTCGTCAAGAAGAAGGATGGGAGCATGAGAATGTGTGTGGACTACCGATCGCTGAACGAAGTCACTATCAAGAACAAGTACCCGCTACCTCGAATCGATGACCTATTCGATCAACTTAAGGGTGCGCAGTGTTCTCCAAGGTTGATCTACGGTCGGGTATCATCGTTGAAGATTAGAGCCGGAGATATTCCTAAGACGGCATTCTCTACACGATACGGCTTATACGAGTTCACAGTGATGTCCTTTGGATTGACCAATGCCCCTGCGTACTTTATGAACCTGATGAACAAGGTATTCATGGAGTACCTGGACAAATTCGTAGTGGTATTCATCGACGATATACTTATCTACTCCAAGAACGATGAGGAACACGCGGAGCATCTACGACTAGTACCGGAAAAGCTACGAGAGCACCACTGTATGCAAAGTTCAGCAAATGTGAGTTCGGCTCAAGGAAGTCGCTTTTCTCGGCCATGTGGTTTCAGCGAGGAGTAGAGGAGACCCCGCCAAGGTCGAAGCCGTTATGGAATGGAAGGCACCCAAGTCAGTGACGGAAGTTCGGAGTTTCTTGGGCTTGGCCGGTTATTACCGACGGTTTATCGAAGGGTTTTCCACTGTAGCCCGACCTATGACTCAACTTCGAAGAAGGAAAAGAAGTTTGAATGGAATGAGAAGTGCCAAAAAGCCTTCGACCAATTAAAAGAAAAGTTAACCATGCCCCAATCTTGACCTTACCCGACAACCGGAAGGACTTCGTGATGTACTTGTGATGCATCCCGGCAAGGATTGGGAGGAGTGTTGATGCGGGATGGGAAGGTCGTAGCGTATGCCTCTCGGCGATACGACCCCACGAAGAGAATTACCCCACACATGACTGGAATTAGCCGCGGTTGTACACGCATTGAAGATCTAGAGACACTATCGATCGGGAACCACCGTGATGTGTATACCGATCACAAGAGCTTAAAATATTTCTTTACTCAGCTCGATCTTAATCTACGACGAGGCGATGGCTGGAGTTGATCAAGGATTACGATCTAGGAATCCACTATCATCCCGGCAAGGCAAATGTAGTGGCCGATGCGCTGAGTCGCAAAGCCCAATGCAACCACATGGGATTGGGAGATATGGCCGAACTTCAAGAAGAAATGGCTAAACTCAATGCACTGATTCCTCACGGAGAAGTGAACTCTGGAAATCCAGCCCCTACGAGAACTCAAATAGAGGAAGCCCAAAGAGGGAATGAGGAAACCCAGGAAATTAAGGAACGCATGGCGTTTGGACGCGCTCGGGAGTTTTCGTAGATGACAAGGGAATCTTGTGGTACAAGAAAAGAATCGTGTGCTGAACGGGGCGGTTTGAGGGATTGATCTTAAAGGAAGCCCACGAATCGGCATATTCGTTACATCCCGAAAGCACGAAAATGTACCGGATTTGAAAGGAGAATACCGGTGGCCTAATATGAAGAGGGATGTAGCCGAATACGTAGCCGTGTGCGATGTGTGCCAAAGGGTGAAAGCCGAACATCAACGCCCGGTGGCTTGCTGCGCCACTCAAGATTCCAGAATGGAAATGGGACGAGATAGGCATGGATTTCATAGTAGGACTACCTAAGACTGCGACTGATTACGATTCCATTTGGGTAATAGTAGATCGGCTCACCAAGACTGCCAGATTTATTCCCGTGAAAACTAACTACAACAGTGCCAAGCTAGCGGAATTATATATGAGTAGGATTGTGTGTCTCCACGGTGTACCAAAAGGATTATATCGGATCGTGGTACCCAATTCACATCTCATTTTTGGAGCAAGGTCCACGAGGCACTCGGCAGTCATCTTGCCTTTAGTACCGCTTACCACCCGCAGACTGACGGGCAGACTGAGAGGACGAATCAAGTGCTAGAAGACATGCCGAGAGCTCGTGCGTTGGATTTCACCAAGGATTGGGAGAAATGTTTGCCGTACGCCGAGTTCTCCTACAACAATAGCTACCAAGCCGGTTGAAGATGTCGCCAAACGAAGCTTTATTTGGTCGCCGATGTCGAACCCCATTAATGTGGTCGAAACCGGTGAACGAACCGTATTCGGGCCTGACATAATCAAGGAGGCGGAGGAAAAGGTTCGCTCGATCCGGACCGACTACAAGCGCTCAATCACGACAAAAGAGCTACGCGGACACCGTCGAAGAGAATTGGAATTTAAAGAAGGTGACTACGTGTATCTAAAGGTCTCACCACTACGGGGAACTCGGAGATTCAAAGTCAAGGGGAAACTCGCACCACGATACGTGGGCCCATTCTTGATAAGCGCTAGGAGAGGAGAAGTGGCTTACCAATTGGAACTGCCCGAGAATCTCTCCGATGTCCACCCAGTATTCCACGTATCGCAGCTGAAGAAATGTTTGCGGGTACTAGAAGAGCAAGCTCCTTTAGAAGCCATCCACGTCCACAGTGATCTTACTTACCCGGAACATCCAATTAAGATACTAGACGAGGCAGAAAAGAAGACACGGACCAAATCATGGCGCATGTACAAGGTACAATGGAGCAATCACACGGAAGAAGAGGCTACTCGGGAGAGCGAAGAGTTCCGAGGACGAATATCCACACCTACTCAAGAGGTAAGAAATCTCGGGGACGAGATTTATTGTTAGGGGTAGGTTTGTAACATCCTGAAAATCGGAGAACCGAAATCGGAACGTAAAATCGGAACTTTCAAAAACCTTGGTTTATTGCTTCTTCTCGAGGTTGTTGTTTCTTATTTGCCAGCTCAGTTGCATAAATTTAGTCGTGGTCAATTCCCTTTTCGGCGTATTTGGAGTTTTCGGAATTGACAAAATGACGGTGCGAAAGTCGCATCAGGGTTTTAAAAAGAATCCGGGGAAAAGTGCGGATTTGTGAAAACGCATTCGAGTAATATAAAATAAAAATTTTGGTTGGGAGTAGATGAATTAAAACACCAAAATAAATAATAAAATTCTCGGGCGTACTCAAATTTGGGAATTGTATTGTTATTAAAAATGGGTAAATTATGAAAATTAGGAAAAAGAATTTAAATAAATATGAAAAATAATTATGGAAAAAGGAAAGTCAAGAAAAAGTTCAAAATATAAGGTTAAAAATTATTTTTAGAATATTAGGATTTATTTTGGAATTTTTAGAAGGAAAGAAAATAGAAAATGGGAAAAGAAAATAGAAAATCGGGAAATTAAAAAGTCGCACTGTTCATCGGTCACCACTTGTTCGACGCCGTCCCGCCCGGCCTCGCGCCCGCCGCGCGTCGCCCGCCGTACCGCGCCGCACCCGCGTGCGCCACGCGTCGCGTGGCCCGCACGCGCCCGCGCCCCGCCCGGACAACCCGCGTGCCGCGCCCCGCCCCGCCGCGCCAAGCGCCATTGCCGCCACGCGCCCGCCCGTCGCGGCCCGCGCGCGCGCCCGCCGCCCGTCGCCGTCTTGCCCGGCCCGCGCGCGCTCGCGCATTTGCCATCGCCCGCGCGCCGCCGACTCGCGCCGCCCCGCCCGCGCTCGCGCCGCGCGCACGACGCGTGCGTGGCCCCGCATTTGCGCCGCGCCCTTCCGCCACGCCGCGCGCGACCAAACCGGCCCTCCCCGAGCTGCGCCGCGTGTCGCGCCGCGCCGCGCACGCCCGAGCCGTCCTCTCTCCACTCGCGCCGCGCCGCGCCACGCCTATAAAAGGGCCGCGCCCGCGCCACCATTTCACCGCACCGCCGCCGTGTTGTCGCCGTTCGAGCACCACCGCCAAGGGCCGCCGCCGTTAGCCGTCGCCGCCGTGCGCAAGCCCGGTCCCCGTGCCCCCTTGCTCCTCCCGGGCCGCCGTCGCCAGTAAGTCCCCGTTGCGCCGCCTTGTCCCTCTCTCCGCCGCCTCTGTCTCTCCTCGCACCGGTCGAACACTTGGCGGGCATGGAAGCAGTGCGCGAGAGAATAGGAAAAAGAAAAAAAAGAAAAAGGAAAAGAAAAGAAAAAAAGAGAGAAAGAAAAATAGGGAAAAATTTGGAAAAATTTTGGAAAATTGGGAAAAATATTTTGGGATGACTTGAGTAAAATTTTGGGCAAAAATAAATTATTTTCTCGCATGTTTTCTCGGTGCAAAGTTTGAAAAATCGGAATCGGACGTTTTCCGAATTCTATTTCGCATCGTTTTTCAATCCGGATTCCGTTTAATTCTTTTCCGCCATCGAAATGGGTTTCGCTTTTGTGCTCAAACCCTCAAAGTTCGAGCACGAATTTTCTTCGCTGATATTTTCAAACATAAGTTCCAAATTTAATTGCGATCGATGACTCTGCGAAAACCCTAGGACCTCGGTTTAATTCCAAAAAACTCGGATTTTCCTCGCAACCCTTGTCCTAACTCGAGTAGAATTTTCGGCAAAACTCTTTGGAGTTGTTTTCATGGCTTTTGTGGTTCTTTTCGATCTCTCGGTGTTTAGTTGAATTCTAACCGAATTCAATTGATCTCTCGCACGTACGGGTAGCGTCCCGAAGAAACCGGCATCGACACCGCGAAGATCCCACCCTCAAGTGTGCGAGCAAGGCAAGTCTTCACACCCTTTGAACATATTGATCCCCTTTGCGAAATGATGTTATTTTAAACTCTAAACATGCATGCTTTACCGAGTTACCTATACTTGTTATGCCATACCTTGCTATTGTTTACCTTTAGAATTACTCCTTGTAACTCGCGATGTGATACAAATAACCGAAGCATAACTTCGTAAACCGCTTAGCCCCTGCTAAACTTAGACCATGCATACTCATGACTTTATGAAAAAGCTTTGTGCTTGGGCAACTACCTTAGGGAAGGTAGTTGAGATTCGGCATGTGGAGACATGAGCGCCACATGGCCTTGATGAACTAAGTTTGGTGGAAATTGAAAGTACTATACAAATGTTTTAGACTCAGGGCGGCGGATGATTTGGGTGGATTCCGGAAAAGGCAAGTGCCGACCTGGTCATTAAGGACCGAGCCATGAGATAGCGGGAAACGAGCCAGACAACCGTACTTCTCGAATGGGTATAGACCTAGCCGACTAGGTAGCCGAGCGGAGGCAGTATCCTTGCATAGATGGTTCTCTATGATGTGGTTATGGGATGAGAATGTGGCTGCGGCCTTCGTTATGAATGTGGAATTAAACTACTGTTAATTTAACTTAAAGATTGGAAATGTTTTCCCTTACCCCGGGTGCGCCAGAACTCCTCTCACTGCTAGAAAAGGACGGCTAGAGTGCATGAGGGCCTAAGTTCATGGAGCGGGTACTGCCAAAGCAAGGTTATCGAAAGGCTTTGCCGTGACCGTCTCATGTGTTGAGACGTAGGCTCATTTGTTGGGCTGTCGCGGAGTACGGGTAAAGTGTACATCCACTGCAGTGTGAATGAATCAATCTATTCGAATAGCCGTGCTCGCGGATATTGAGCATCGTGACAAGACTTTCGCTTGGCTAGACTTTGAACTTAAAAATACTGGGATGGGTTTGCATGATGATTTTATTCGCTGGTGGATCAACTTCTCAAGTATGCGAGAAGGGGTGGACTCCCCAGAAAATCATGACGAACCGGAGACGGGAAGCCATCCTTGGAATCACGATGGATGGTAGACAGAACCGTCGCCGGTATAATAAACTATGAAATTAAAACTTGTTTCGGCTAGATGATAGGCTTGTGAAAAGAATTGTGAAAACTGGCTTTACGCAAAAATAACCCTAGCGATGTTCTTTGAATAACCCTATCATATGCATCAATTGTGTTGACTTGCCGAGTACGGTTGGTACTCACCCTTGCTATACGCACAAACCTCCGGTGATGGAAATGAAGAGCCGAAGACCCCTACGCGTACTACCGGAGGGCGAGGGAACCGACGGCGCATATTAGACCTTAGTCCCGGTCGTTGCTCGTGGCAATGGACAAGCCGCCGCCTCTTTCCGCCGCCTTATCTAAACTCGTTTTTATGTTGTATTCGGACCATAAGGTCCTGTGGGATGAACAATGCCTTCGGGCCTATTTATGTAATATTGGTATTGTAAGACTATTCGTGCATGCGCACTTGATTATCCAGTACTGCATTCGTGGGTACCAACTACTTGATCCAGGGAAATGGTACTATGAACACGAATGATTCCCGTCTCAAAAACGGGGGTCCACAGCTACCTATACTGCAATTTGGCTTTGCCATCATTCTGTGCTTGCTAGAGCCCGGTTCATATGGGTCAACTGCATACTGAAACACCAATGAAATTTATCTCATTGCCATTTTAAAGCACCCCGATAGACAAATTCTTCAGAATATCTTATCAGTCTGAGGGTGTGGTTCACTCCAACAAACCTTCTACTCTAAGTCTCATAGCCGAGAGTCACGTCTTAGCTACGGGATAATGAGGCCTTGACAAGCTTACTTAATATTTGCAGGATATTGTAGAGTCACTTTAATGTTTGTCAAAGATGAACTAACATTCATTTATAGGGCACAAATAAAATCTGAACTCGAAACAATTGTAATTCACAAGCTACCATACATGCAAACTGCTCTCCTTCACATGGTAGTGCTCACATGCTATTGACATCAATTAGGGGTATAGAGAGAAGGAGAGAGCGAAGGCGGTATTTTACCTGCTTAGAGAAGCAACTTAGGGAGGTGAGGGCGTGATGGATGAGATCGCTGGTGGCATAGGTTAACTGATATACCTCCATCCATCAAGTATGAATCTAGTACTTACATGATAAACCCAAAAAGACAAAATTGAAGGTGGGAAGAGATCAGATTGTATACCTCAAAATCAAAATTTTAATCCTTGTAGGTCATCCACTAGAAACAAATAAGTGCAAAGAGATCAGATCATATACCTTAAAAAATCAAAATTTTAATCCTCAATTAGCCACGAGCAGGTTATGTACTTGATTTGCCCACAATTCCCCCCTGGATACCTGTTCGAATTAGCAGGTCCAGTCCTAGTCGACTTGTGCTCATTCATATTCAACTTTATGTAAATCTACACACACTAGGCAGCCCAATAAATTAACTTCAGCTAATCCTAAGAATTAAACTGAAAATAAAAATGAGTTCCTATATGTGGAATTTGGACAACCCTCTATTATTTATACAGGGAGAATAGCGCTACGTCAATTTCTTGTGCTTTTCTATGGTCCAAAACTCTTAGAAATAAAACAAAATGAAATACTTGCTTAATCAGATAGAGCAGCAGCATGGAGATGCAGGAGGATGTATCAATTGAGCAGCAGCATATAGATGCTCAATCTCAAATTATCCTAAGCATATTGTATGGACATGCATAAGGATCTATCAATTGAACTTGGTTCATGAGGAATTGAGGCACCAGCAGTAGATGGATCGCAAACTCATCTTGGCACCACCAGCAGGAAAGATTGCCAGAGTATGTGCGCCTGCGTAGAGGGAACCACGAGGATGCTAAGGTGCTCAAACTACAATGAATAAGTGATTGACTCCGAGAGCCCTGCAAATTAACAATAAAACTATAAAAAGTGAAAATTACACATTTACACACATCATGATTTCAGTTTGGTATGGATTATTATGCATGGCTTTGTCTTGGATATTTTTTTGTATTTGCAAATGTGAAATGCAACTTGATGCAAATCTCTACCAGCAAAATAGCTAAACTAAAACACAAAAGAACATGTGAAGAGAAATACGTAGCAGATGACCAAGAACAACGGAGGGGGTACCTGCGGTGAAGCGTCACCCTGCCTCCCTGCCCAAAACAGAAATACATAGCAGATGACCAAGAACAACGGAGGAGGTACCTGCGGTGAAGCGTCGCCCTACCTCCCTGCCCAAGATCGCCCCCGACTGGATTGAGGGGTGACGACGTGATGGCGACCTGGACGAAGGCCGCCTGTTGCCCATGTTCCATGGCGACCCGTCGAGCTCACCCCACTGACTCGTCCGTAGCCCTGGGTTGTCGCATTCGACAGGAGGCATGACGGTGAGGGAGATTAGCTGGTAGCGCAACGGTGAGGGAAACTGGTCTGTGGGATGGCGGCGTGACGGAGACCGACGGGCACCAACAAATATAGTCGATCGGCGGTGGAAGCCGATGGCCGCACGGATGAGAGTGAGGGGAGAGCGGTGGGCGGCAATTAGGGTTAGGGGAGGAAGCAAGGGTGAGAGGAGGTGCGGGTTGAGGGATGAGGGGCGATCGGCGAAGGATGACGTGATTAGGAAGGGGAGGGGGAGGAATTGGTGGCGGAGGGGAGGAGACCGGTGAGTCGAGGCGACGATGATGTGGCGGCTCGGAGGAGATCGCGAGGAGGACGAGAGGGTGGAGGAGGGCGACGGGATTAAGGGGGCGAGGGTGGGGACGCAGATTGGGGAATGAGAGGGTGATTGACACGCGTCGTGTTGGGGCTTGGAGGATGTAGAGGTGGGGAGGTGGAGATGACATGGAGCGTTGGATTTTACACGAACTATAGGGTAGATTTGTCCGTTGGATCATGAGTAAGTAAGAGAAAAAGGTTGGATCTGAATCGTTGATAAGGTGTATTATAAGTGGTAGGGATTCAAATGAGATTACCTTCACACCACTGAGTTCACAATGTTAAAAAGGTAAATTTTGGCAACTCGATAGCAACCTTGGCCACTATAAAGACTACACTCTTCTCCATTGCCTATGCCTGCACACAACAATGAGAAACTAATGTGAAATAGCATATATGTCCCCTGAAAATGCCCCTCAAATGTTTTTTAAGGATCGATACGTCACTATAGAGGGAGGTGAATATAGAGACTTGTAATTTTCCCCAGAAATATT
Organism: Oryza australiensis; assembly: GCA_019925245.2. Lineage (NCBI taxonomy): Eukaryota > Viridiplantae > Streptophyta > Magnoliopsida > Poales > Poaceae > Oryza > Oryza australiensis. The sequence goes on from JAIFGZ020000539.1 coordinate 153,693, forward strand.
TCTCAAAAATGTTTCATGAAATCCTAATTTAGATCAAAGCCATAGGTCAAGCCAGATCTAAATTGGAGAAATGAAAAACGCTGCAAAACTTGGTAGGTCAAAGAATTCAACTTCTCCAAATACCCGAAGACATATGAGGCAGCCTCTTCCATCATGACAAGCAGATCCAAAATGTTGAATTTAAATTAAGGAATTTAAATTGCACAAAATACTAGGCACAGATAACTGAAAATAAACTTCATAAACTCATAAAACATCCATTATAAAAGGATGAACACAAAACGGACTCCTTAACTAAATTAAAATTGGACACACACAAGCCTTGAAGGTCATCTCTCTAAAATAGATCTCCAAGGTCATCTCTTTAAAATAGATCTCCAAGTTCTCTCGAAGGATGCCCTCAACACTAGCATCTCACCTCTATTTATAGCTCAAGATGTCTGAAAATCACTCAGACAAGGTCCAGATTGCCCTTAGAGCGGAACCACTCAAAGCAATCCCGGCCGTCCGTTGTTCCTTAGAAGAGAAGGAAAACCGCTGGATTATTGCCATGCGTCTAGACACACCGAAGACCACAGAAATACATGATCGCCCGCAGAGAATCCCAACGACCGAATCAACCTCAACACTGTGCGCCAATCTCAGACTGCCACGCGTCCCGGCTGAGCACGTGCCCGCGCGGCCTACACGCCACGTGCTCCTGGCCGGGCCCGCATGTCAGCGAGCCGACCCGACGACTGTCGCGCGCGATCTTCAGCCGTGGACCCCATGATCCGCGGCGACCCCCTTCGAGCCAATCAGGATGCGCCGATTTGGAGGGTCGATCCTTGGCGCCGAAGCCTCAGCGAACCAGGAAGCGCCACGCGTCCCCGCCTGAGCGCTCGCCCCTCTTTGTGCGACACTGTTCCGCATGGGTCCCACCGTACGGCGCCCGCGCTAGCGCGAACTGTTCCTTTCTTGCACCGCAAGCAGTCACCGCCAGGTCCACCTGTCATAATCACTGTAGCACTAGGCCGGGACTGGAACGGTAAACAGAGAGAAGAAAAGTCTGTAATAAGTTCCTCAAGTCTAAAATTCCTCCTTCTGCTTGTCTTTTCTTTTCCAATTATTTACTTGATCTTGTGAAGCCCGTTACGATGATCTCTCTACATGGTATTTATTCATCGTGTGCCACCTTATGTGCAACCTTGTCATCTGATATTCTCGATCGTTCTGGACCTCAACTTCTCCCTGAGTTTAGTCCCGATCCCGTCGCTGACCAAGATTGACCTCAAACACCTACACACAAATAAACAACAGATGTCTAGGCACAGATGACACAGATATCACAACCTGACCCGTGTAAGCTAACTCATATTTTTTTAAACTTTCTGACACTCACCAATTTTTCATCATTTAAAATTAAAATCACTCTTGGTTTCACATTCTGCCACACCTACAAAAGCAGAAACTTGATACTGTCACATGCTCATAGCATAGCACCAGTCTAAGAGACAATTATTACAATAAAAGAATCACTCAGAAAGATAATTTTAACATTTATATTTTCCTAATAATTATCCCATCCTCAAAAGAACTTGTGAACTTTAGGATATATTTTTTGTCTAAATGCAAAGCACATCTTGATGTGATTGTAGAAGAAGTTATCAAGTGACTATATCCAGTCAGAACCATATCCCACACATTTTAGTCCAGTGTGCAACTGGTTTGCAACTGGTTTGCAGCATTAGTGGTGAGCTTTTATGTCTTAAAAAATGATGTTTTGATTTTTCCTATTATCTGAATGTTCAGCCACATCATTGGTAACCACAACACTCTATCTTTCAATGGGACCAGACATAAGGAAGAGATACATCTGAAGGTTGAAAAATTTCTCAAAACATATGGCATATCAAAACCCACAAGTTAAGTCAAGAAAATTTTATAAACTTACCGATGACAAATTTTACCTTGTATGTGTATATCCATTGGTTGGCTGTGATTAAAGGAACCATAACATAACCAGGTTTAATCCTTAGAGTTCAACAAATTAAAATATATATATATATAACATTAATGAAAATCTATGTACAATACAGGAAGCACTTCAGATGAAGGAAATCATATGTACAAAATAAATCAAATGTTTAGACAAGAAAAGAAGACATCAGTACATCCATAATAGCACAATGTCCCTAATATGTTTCCTGTCAGTGCAGACGATTGTGATACAGTGCTTTGTATGTCCATTAAAATAAGCCGAGGCCAGTCGCCTTTCTGTCCTTGGGTGATTAATCAAATATAGTACTTCTTTTTATACTAAGAATTATATAGAAATCAATTACAAAGGAACAAATCAAAATGGCAAGAATCGATATCGAATTGAGTACTATATCAATATCTAGTGATACCAATTAAACGTGTATCTGTGAATACAAAATATATAGTAGCCATTGATTGCTCAAGATACCTTTTTTTCTTGTATCTCTAGTCTATATATATGAGCAAGCTCCTCTCCCACACAAACACATCTATCCAAGGAGAACTCCATCATCCTATCCATCATGGCGCTACAGCTTGCAGCACGCTCAAGGAACTCCACCTTCGCCGTCGCCGTGCCGCTGGTGATGTTGCTCCTCGTCGCTGTGGCCGCTGCATCATCGTCGTCGCCGTTGAGCTCCGAGCACCGGCCGAGCGACATGGATGACTTCGCGACGTGCATCAAAGCTGACAGCTGCTGGGACACGGGGTGCAAGATCAGGTGCAGTGACCTCGGCTGGAACCCTGCTGTCTCACGCTGCGAGACAATTACCCGCGGTGTTGGCCAATACTGCTGCTGCATGAAGTGACTAATAAAATGTTACTTCGTGGTGAAGATACAAGAATATATATATATATATATATATATATATATATATATATATATATATATATGTGTGTGTGTGTGTGTGTGTGTGTGTGTGTGTGTGTGTGTGTGTGTGTGTGTGTGTGTGTGTACTGCGGGATCAAAATATTGATAGTCGATCGATCTTGCATGCCGTGTGATGCATATGATGGATAATTTTTATTTATACTAGTGATAGGACAAGAATACAGAGAACAAAGAATCAAGAGAGATTCAGTAGTAAAATGTCCCCTTTTTGTGTGTGCGCTTGTGGGTGTTTGGTTGTTGCCTATCAAACCAATTTAATTAATTATCATGTTGCGATATCCACTTTGGCGATTGATTTGATCAAGAGGAGTTGGGTACAAGAAAATTCCGTTTGCTTTGTTTTTGACCGCAAACAAGATGAATCAAAAGTAAGCTAACATCAGTTATATATTTTCTCTCGATGATTTGGTTTTAAATTCATTTGTAATGGTTTCAAATGGATTTAAAATTTCTAGGATGTGCCTAACTAATCTAGATTAGATCGATAAGAATGTTTGATGCGTTGGAGAGGACAAGCAAAAGGCAACCAATTGATCCTCTGATTTCCTTGTGCGTTTTATGTAAACTCAGGCAAAACGACCAATTGACCAGTGGACACGTCGTCACTGGTCAGCATTGTTTCACGGCGATTAATTGTAAGAACTTAGAATGAGAAACCATGTATCACAATTCACCTCAGTGGCTCAGCATCCCGCAAAGAAAATTTTAGTGTTTTTAAGCAGTCCAAAGGTTGTGAGGCAAGCTAGTACATACAGAAATTAAATTTGGTTTTAAATGTACTTCATAAGAAAAGATTTGGTCGTATGTGCTGTTGACTAATATTGGTGTACAGTGCCCAGGAATAATCACATCTGATGCCTTTTATCATATGCTACAAAGTCAGTGTTCAGGGAAATAAAGGTACATTTTTCTTAAGCCCATTTCTATGCTATCAGTGTACATATTTCCTGTGACAACTACCTTGATACTGTCTTATCTAATCATATTGCTCTTATTTATGTTTGATATATTTTTTATCAAATAGTAACACACTGGTATAAAAAAATTATTTATAGTTAATCTTACATGCATAACATTAAACAGCTTAGAGATAGACATCTCGTCTGTGGGTTGTATGAGTTGTCTTTTTACCTGTCTGTGTGATAGTTGTCTGTGTGATAGCTTACAGATGACCCATGTCTCTGGGTTGTACATGTCTTAAAGATATCAAATCCAATATAAGAGCATTTATTACCTTAAAAGAATGCCTTTAAAAAAAGATAAGAGCATTTAATGTTGGGGAGGACAGAAAAGCCAAACAATTTATTTTCAAAGATTTCGTTGTGCCTTTATATAAACACCAGAAGACTCTGAATATCACAGTGAAAGAGAAAAACAGAGAAATTGGGAATCGTTCTCCTCAATCCTAATGGCACTCATCAAGAACAGTACCACGATGCTGCTGAGTCTGATTGCTCTCATGGTCTTGTGTACCACTCTCGCATCCTGCCATGCAGTTAGAACACGAGGTACACGCATGTTCATGATGAAAGCAACTATTTTCTTTCTTTCTTTCTTTCTGAAATTCCACTAGACTTATTCCACTGATCAGATTTACACACACATATATATAACAGAGTTCACTGATGAATATTGTTCTGCAGATGGATGGAGCAAACAGATGTGTTTCAATTGGCAGGGCTGCACTTTGGATGTGTGTAGTCAATACTGCTCACACAGGGGCCTCGATTGGCAAGGAGCCTTCTGTAATGGTTCTTCTGACCAGTGTTGCTGCCAATACAATGTTCAGAGATGAACCAACCGTTGTACTCGTAGAAAATTCATCCTACAATGCATGCCTGCAACAGATTGTCCAGTAATAATGATAAACATGACAGCTTTTGATATGATCCCATTACTCTTCATGCAAGATTAAGGATCGACATATTCTTGCAAAATTAATAATTGACTCCTATCCTGAATGTTTGTCGCTGCAAGGAAGATAACTACATCTGAATGCCCGTGATGGCTATGGGGCTCCGTGACCCGAGACCCGGTGGATTCACTACGGGATTCAGGGACCTGCTCGACAAAGGCACAAATGTACTCGGCAAAGGGTTTACCGAGTGTAACACTCAATAAAGAGGACACGATAAATCTTTTATCAGCAAAGATGACTTTGTCGAGTGCTTTTCGTCGGACACTCGACAAAGATTTTGCTGAGTGCCCGGAAGGCACTCGACAAAGAAAAGAACCCAGCCGGCCACTGGGGCGGTAATGGTGAGGCTTTGCCGAGTGCCACATCTAGATCACTTGGCAAAGTCAATCCCTTTGCCGAGTGACGGATCTCTACACTCGGCAAAGTCTATAATTCGATTTTTTTTAAAAAATAAAGCCAAAAAATTTGGATGCAACCCAGGCCCAGGCCCGACACAGCCACGTAGAAATTTGTCCGGAAAATTGGTCGAACCCGTGACCGCTCGTGTGTGCGCACCTTCGCCTTGCTCCCCTAGCCAACCCACCCCACGCGTGCCTATGATAGAGGAGGATTGTGTTTCTACTTATCATGAGCAGACGAAGCGGGGCCGGGCGCGCCGGCGAGGCAAAGCAGCGGCGTGGGCCGGAGGCGGCTTTGGTTCGCCGGGGAAATAAGGCTGGTTTGTCAAGTGCCCATGATCTGGCACTCGGCATACTGACCCTTTACTGAGTGCCAGATCTCGGGCACTCGGTAAAGAGGCTATTTGTCGAGTGCCGATCTAAGACACATGTATTTTTTTTATTTTTAGTTTTCTTGTTAAGAAATTTAAAATATATTTCAGTAAATTTTGTTGTGTGCTTTTTTGCCAAGTGCTATGCTCGGCAAAAAAATTCTATATTTCATGCAACTAATAATTTAAAAAGTATCAAACGGATCCAAAAAATTACCAAAATTTGACATAAACCAATCTATGCTAACTATTGCCTATAGAAAAAGTTTTGAAGTCAAAACCCAATTCGGCCGTCACTTTGCCTCCAAATCTTACCGATCATTCTCAACACTTCTAATATTCTTCGGTGAAGCTTTGGTTTGTGAGAGTTGTATATAAGAAAATATTCAAAACCTTCTCAACTTTTTACCACAGCCTCAACGTATGATATCATGACATCCTAACGAATTTCACGATTTTCGGACTTTGTTTACTATTTTTACAATTTTTAAAACCATTCGGTCCATGTTCGTGATCGTGTTTCCTGAAGAAAATGTTCGAAATTTCTTTTCATTTCTCGGATAAGGCCTCAAACTGGACTAAACAACATGAATATCATTTTTTCACTTATTTTATTCTATTATTTGAATCACTTGCGGTTCAAATTTGACACTTGCCAAAAAATTCTATAAATGCAAGAAATCAATGAAATATAGCAAAATAGATCGATAAAAATACCAAATTTTAAAATTGAGGACCATATGTTGTATTTAGAGAGTAGAAAAAGTTTGGAGGGCAGGGGAGGAAAAAATTCAAAAGTTTGCCGATTGTCGAGAAAAACACTTGGCAAAATATATAGTTTGCCGAGTGTCATCGAAGGCACTCGGCAAAGCAAGAAGTTTGCCGAGTGCCGGGTGGGGCACTCGGCAAAGAGGCCATTTTGCCGAGTGCCTGGGAAGGGCACTCGGCAAAACTAATTTTTTCCCGAAATGGCGTAATGCATAACGGCGTGATAGTCGTTACGCTTTGTCGAGTGCCATTAAGAGGCACTCGGCAAAATTTGTTGTTTGTCGAGTGCCAGAGTGGGGCACTCGGTAAAATGGGTTGTTTGTCGAGTGCCTGCGTAGGGCACTCGCATAGGGCACTCGGCAAACAACCGCTTTTAATGTGTGTTTTTTTACCGAATGTCCTCTCAGCAAAAAAAAGTTTGTCGAGTACTCGATTAAATGCACTCGGCAAAGACTCGGGCACTCGACAAATTTGTTGTTTCCTGTAGTGATTTTTATTCTATTAAAAGCTAAAAATTGTTCAATTCTTATAACTAAAGGTTTAGTATTGGGTGAAGCTCTTACCACCCATCATGTAGATGGGTATGTGTCCGTTCTTTGGCCACCCATGCCTATCAGCCTATGATAAAAACATTCATATACATAGTTAGAATTGTAGGTGGTATAATGCCAAACAAATACTAAAGACCAAACCCCAGTACAATATCATCCCACCCGGCCATTTCTCAATCTTAGTTGTATCCTCCACCTCAACAGTTACAAGGTAACCATGGTCAAGGAGGCAAGCAGTGGCGGATCTACAGGGTATGCCGAGTGGGCCCCGGAATACCTTGAGGTCCATGCGTAAGGGGGTATTTTATATATTTATATATATATATATATATATGTGTGTGTGTGTGTGTTAAAAAATTAAAACTATATGGCAACATATCTTCTCTCCAGCACGAATCTCGTCATGTCCGTCGCGCCGCGTGAAGACTCGGGACTCCAATCACAAGTCTACAACCGTTGTTGCCTATGGCAGTATGACTCGTCGCCTCGGAACTTGAAAGTCAGAACTCGGGAAGAGTGGAAGACGGGAACCATCACCAAATGCCCGAACCAGTGATGCCGAACCCGTGCGCCGGCCGCCACCCGTGATGCGCACCCTTGCTCCGCCACCACCCACGCACCGCCCGTGTGCCGACCACCACCCGCACCCTCGCGTCGCCCGTGCGCCAGCCACCGCCCGCGCGCCGCCGCCGGCCGCCAGCCGCCCGCACACCTCACTCTAGTCTCTGAGTTCTGTCTTTACTCTTTTTCTCTCTGTATTGGTTTGTCCTATATGAAAAAGAACAACAACTGAACCATGTGCTCCTCCGGTTAGTTTATTACTGATTTTCTTTTGTTTTTAGTTCCTCTTTTGCTCAGGTACTGCCTTGTACTGCATGCCTTGTATGTTTGGTTAGTTTATTAATATGAAGTTATTGTCTTCTATGTCGGCCTTCAATCCTTCTAATTCATTTAATTTTTTTTATGCATGAAAGCTACGCAGACTAGTTGAGTTCTACCCAAAGGATTCTCAAATAATAATTTGCTCAAACTTGAATTGCAGCTGCATAGTTATATTGATGACATGACACTGGATGATACTTTCAAAGGTTTACAAAATATTGTCGATATCTCAATTAAGCTTGTTAAAACAAAAAGACACAAAATGTATGATATGGTCTATGAGATTCTTAAATTGGTATTGCTTCTACCTGTGGAACCGACAAGTGTTGAAAGGACATTTTCTACAATGGTTTTATTAAAAACAAAATTATAAAATAAGATGGGATATAGTCTTTTGGATGATTATCTAGTCACTTTAATTGAGCGGAATATTTTCTTTCAAGTTGATGAAGATAATATAATTAAGACATTCATGTTCCTTCGAAAGCATCGAATAGATTAGTCTGAAGAATAGCATTGTAAGTATCTAATACTCTTTTATATATATATATATTCCATTATCAGTATGATGTTTGAACTATTTACATTGTAGTTAGTGTATCGTTTCTATTTAATCTAAGAATTAAAGCTTTATTGTGTTACTATGTAGATATATACATAATCACATTGTTAATTTTATAATTATTACTAAAATTTTGTGTTGAATTTTTTTTGACGGTATACACTAAGCTAAAATCCTAAATTCGTCACTGGAGGCAAGTAGGCTCGGACAAACATAGGGGTCAGGAAATCAGGAGTCGCCGTCTCTCGTCCTCTCCCTCAGGGGCGGAGCTATAGTATATGACAGGGTATCTAAGAACTCGGTCAAGAAAAATGTTTTGCTATAGTTTATCTAATTTTGTCATATAATGTACCCTTCAATGTAAACTTAGGTATTCATATCAGCTTAAATTCAGTCCAAAGCAGTGTAAACTTAGGTATTCATATCAGCTTAAATTCAGTCCAAAGCAGAGTAAAGTAAGCGAGTGGCACCTCTTTCATTTCATTCTAGCTTCACCCCTAACGTTCCTATCTCTTAATATCCGTGGATGTGGGTATCTGTTATCCGTACCGGTGTGGATACGTGGGAAGTTCTCACCCACGAGTACCGAATAGATATGTGTATTAGAGTAGAAAGTATTAGTTAGCACGGATGTAGATATGAGGTACAAAGAATCCGACGGGTGCATACACGATGACATCCCCTAGCACGTGCTACATGCCTGCAGAAACTGCCGCGTGTATATTAGGGCGAAATATTAGTCCGTGAAAGTTTATATTCAGCCCAAACATGAGTCCCTGCAGGCCGAAAGTTAGACCCTACACTATCCATTCAACCGAAATTGAGCCCTTGTATTAATCGATGCAGGCCAGCCCATTTTTGGGTAGAACTAGGCTTCAAGAGCCTATAAGGGCCACGTGAAGAAATGGCCCAGATAAGATCACGCCGAGGCCCATTCAGCTCATGTGTTCATCCTTGAATTCCGAAATTTGGCCCATGTTTCTACGCAGGCTAAAATTTGGTCCATGTATAAAACCCATTTAGCTCGCTGAGGCCCATTTTGTTGCAGTGGCGGTCCATAGAGTTTAAAAAGAGGCCCGTTAGTAGCAGTGCAGACCGACAGAGAGCCCAGCGACAAGTCCTAATAATATCGATTACAACTATTATGCAGATCAAATAAAGCCTAGTAACGGCCATTAATAAGGCCCATATAATCGCACGCATGCCACTCTCACCGAATTTAAGATGGAATAAGTCCACCTTAACTCCCTCAATATAGGACTAATCTAATTCGCATCTCTCAACCGCAATATCAAATATCTTGACCCTCAAACTATTTAAACCGATGTAAAATAACTCATTCGGTGATTTAGTGGATTGTTTTCATTGACGTGGCTCAATGACCTAGTCTAACTGGCTAAGTCAATATGTGGGACCCACATGCAGTGACTCACCCTCTTCTCCTCTCAATTCTCTCTTATCTCTCATTCGTCTCGACGATGATGACGCGGGCCTCAACAGCATCAAGAAGGATGGGCAGCAGCAAAGATGGCGTCATGGAGGCTGGAGGAACAGAGGCAGTGGCAGCATTCAGCGAGCCCCGAAAGCAACAACAAATATTGGGGACGAAGAGGGGTGTTGCTCGCTATCACTGCACGCACCAGTCACGACTACTCGCCGCCGCTCCACTAGTCGAGCGAGGGATCTAGCGGCACACAAGACGGTAGATAGGAAGGGAGAGGAGGGATCTAGCCACCGTTTCTAGAGAAGATGTCGGGATGGTCATCGTCGTTTGGGCCGACTCATTAACGCCCACTTCTCCTCTTTCAGCACCGGCGCCACTGCCAGCCACTCGGACTACACGTGCTAGGGGACACGGGGAGGTGGCCAAGCTTGGGACCCTCAATCCGGCCGAAAGGAACCTCTGGAGAGCACTACAGGCATAAGGGACGAGCCGATGGTGACGAGGTGGCACGACGACCATTCTCCCTCTAGTTCAAGGCTAGCCAGGCGACGATCGAAGGACGTGGAGCCGGGTGCTAAAGCAACGGGAGGTGATGCGACTCGCTTCACCATGCGTATGGCCCATCGACGTATGTTCCTTGTTGTTGCATCGCTGCCGGCCTCACTCGATCCTTCTTAAGCAAATCTGGAGGATGGCCTGGAGAAGGAGCATAGATAGAGATAGGTGGTGAGTCCATGGTCGTGGCCGGAGGATGGCCAGACGAAGAAGAGATCAGCATCATCGTTGTTTGGGATGGAGCTCCTGCAAGCATGGGGGCAATGGCACCATTGGAGACGGGCAGGACGCGTCCACCGTCATGACCGGCACCACTGCCGCCCCTACAAATGCCAAAGATGGAGAATGCGACAGCGTAGCAAGTGGTGTGCCACACTGTCGGCATATGCAACATGGTCGAGGAAAAGGAAGAAGAACAGAAGGCACTGACATGTGGATCCTACATCTATTTTTTATTTTATTTAGTGATCGGGCTGCCACGTGGACTCCACATTAGCAAATATCGTCATCAATACTGCTTTGGGAGTCTTTTAACTGGTTTTAAGAATTGGAGTCGTTATATCATGTTTTGTGGTTGAGGTATGTGAAAAAGATCCGACCTATATTTAAGGGAGTTATATTGGACTTTCTTTCCATTAAAGAAACGCAATTACCGCACGATTGGCCCATGCATATATAAAGGTGATCCATGGCCTCATTACGACCAAACACTGGGCAGCTCTCGATAAATTTGCATCACATACAGGGGCGGATCTACCACAGGGACAGTGGGGGCTTGAGCCCTCACTACTGGCGTGAGGACCATGAGAGCTCCCACGAAGCCCCCACTAAAAGTTTTTGTCATAGGTAGATGAGAAGGGGTTGTATCTTTGTATAGTTTGTTCAGATTTTTTTGCTTTTTTTCTGAATCAGCCATTGATTACATAGGATAGGAATGAAAACGGAGCATATAGTTTCTGTCCGCTTTGGAATAAAATGAATATGGATATTGTTCGGAGCAGAAAATTCTCAGATAATCCATATACAGATATAAATATGGATATTTTTTTCTCATAAATGAATACAAATATAATACAAGACTTTTTGTCAGGATACGAATAATAATACGTGTGGGGGATATCACCCCCAGGGTAGCCCATGCAAAGGAAAGGAGATCAACCGAGTCGAACCAGGAGCCCTCGACACCAGGGTCGAGAGCACGACCTCGTCCGAGGTCGGCCAGCCCGACCCCTGCCCCTTGATCTGACTCGGCCCCTTAACCCGACCTCTACAGACAACTCCGACCCGAAAAGGGTGAGCTTTCCCCTTTCGAAAGGAGGAGTCCTTGGCTAGTCACACGAATCAGGCAAGGAGGGGACAACCCAACAAGTGATAATATCACCCCGACAGGGCTACGCACAAGGTACCTGTAGAGGACGGATCCTAAGGCAAGACTGCGCACAAGATGCTCACGACGACTAGAATCCAAGGGATTTTTGTGTACTTTTCAAATTATGTCTATACTTGCTTTTTTACTTTATGACCAAGCTTTCTTGCACCCCAATCCCCTTTATAACTGCCCCCTTAACTATAAAAGGGATGGCAGGTTGCGCAGGCGGGGAGAAGGCCGGATCCAATCTTAGAACCCTAGCGTTTTCACCTTGTACATAGACTTTGATAAAACACCATCCCAACAAAAAACATGATGTAGGATTGTTATTCTCCGGGAGGGTCAAATCTGTCTAAAAATCTGGACTCACATTATTCTCAAGTCAACTATCAGATCCATTAGTAGGATGTCCTGACTACTCTTTCACCTCTTCGGATAGCCCCCTTGGAGGACTGATCGACCACCCGTCGACAATACAGATATCCGGTGAACAGTGCTATCCGGATATCCGCAAAAGACATGAAACATACTTTTTTTATAACTCTAGACCTTTAACCTACCTCTTTAGATTTTAATAATAGTCAATCTCACAACACTAGTCCATGCTATTAATATTATTTAAATTTTAGATATTTTAAATTATACTGTATGTATTTATACTATACATGTCGAATTTTTTAAGTCTATGATTAAACTTTTTATATAAAATAACTAATTATGTGTGATGGTATTTGTTTCTATTAGAAGTTTAGATGGTTTTTGTGTTCAAAAAATATTTGTTTTTTATTCGTGTCCGATCATATTCGATCCTGTATTCGAGATAATTCATATATATTCATTTTCATATCCGACAAAAAAAGAAAACAAATATGGTGTGAGAATTATACGTTCATACCCGCTCCGTTTTCTCCTATAACATAGGGCAAAGTGAACATCAGAATATGATAGCTAATGACAGGTTTATGGCTTAATACGTACTACTACTATAATTGCATCGGCATGATTGTTTTACCACTTAACAAAAGTAAAAGATGCAACGCAAAGTAGACAGGTTCTGGTGCACTATTGGTGGGCTTTGTAATGCCTATGGGCTTTATTTTTGCTTCCTCTCTGAATTTATTCGTTTTACTCATGCAGCTCTCGGCGCACGACCAAATATTATTTACGTTCCACTCACACACAAACAAAAAAAAATATTGGCCGTATTTTATATCTTACTCCAGCTGCTATTACTACTATGCAGGAGTAAATAAAAAATGTAATATGATTACAAAAATGCAAACCATCGAGCCTCGATCGTTGACTCCTTAAAACAATCCTTTCAACGGTGGGAGATAACTTTTTTTTTGTTTTGTTTTTGAAACTACGGTGGAGATAACTGGACAGAGAGCAAGCTAGGGTGAAGTTTCTGGTCCAGCTTGAACAGTTTGCACGGTGAGAGGTCGGTCGGTCCGGTCGACCAGCCGATCGATCGAGACGGAGCAACACACCTGCACGCACACACTCTCGTCATCCATGGCGACACACATGCAGCGCGCGGTGTCCGTGTCATTACAACACACGTCCACGGTCAGGACACAAATCCTCTATTGTACTACGTGTACCATAGATATCATATTTTACACATGCATTACAATTTACAACGGAGAATCTTCATCACCATAGTCATACTTCGTCATACTAGGGTGGACAAAAAGCTCGTGGCTCGTTAGCTCGTTCGGCTCGTAACAGGCTCGGCTCGGCTTGGCTCTTAAATTTCTTAACGAGCCGAGTTGGCTTTAAAAACTCGTTAGAGATAACGAGTCAGCTCGAGCTAGCTCGCGAGCCTAAACGAGCCAGAGCTAGCTCGGCGCATCACCTCCTGCCCTAACCCTAGTCCCGAGTGACACGGAGCCACACCGCGCTGGCACCGTGTGTATGCCTCCCGCCAGCGCCGCGCCCCGCGCACACCTCCTGCCGCAGCCGTCACGTGCCTGCTTCCCGCTGCACCCGCACCACGCCGACGCCATGCACCAGCTTCCCGCCACAGCCGCACCACGCCGGCGCCGTGCGCCAGCTTCCCGCCGCAACCGCACCCCGTCAGCGCCATGGGCACGCCTCCCGTCGCAACCACACCGCGCCGGTGCCACCGCCGCACCACGCCAGCGCCGCACGCACGCCTCCCGCCGCCGGCTCACGAGCCGGCTCGAGCTTTCAAACGAGCCGAGTCGCTAGGTTTTTAGCTCGTTAGGATAACAAGCTGAGCCAGCTCGTTATCCTAACGAGCTAAGCCGAGCCAAGCCGAGCCGGCTCGCTATCCACCTCTAGTTCGTCATACCTACCTTTTACTTGCGCTTTGATAAGTAGGTCGATGAGTACGTACTTTCATGTAACTGAGCTTATTGCGTGGACCTGCATAAATTTTAGCTCACCAAAATGGATGTGTGGACAACTTCTCCCTCGAATCTTCTAGAATTTGCTCCATCTTTTGCTCTTTGGATTTTCAGCCGCCACCAAAATTTAAATTTGATATCAAAATTATAGGTCAAATATTACATAACTAAATATTTAATATCAAAACTATCGTAAAACTACAGATTTTAAACTACAGATTTTAGAGGTCAAATCCCTAACGCTATCATTGTGTTGGAGCTATAATCGTCGTAGTTTTGTAAATAAATTGATACTAAACGTTTTGTGATAAATTTAACACTAAATTATAGTTTTATGATACAACGCGTTTTACATCGTCTTATGAAATTTACTCAAAGAAAAAACTATAACTCGCTCATGTATTGATGTGACAATCTCGATCTGCCTCCCTCCAAATCCCGACCTCTTCTCTAAATTCACCAAACGCAGCTGCCCCGCCAACCAGATTTGCGCAAACACGATTTGCGCAAACAGATGCTTACAGTTGAATCGCATATATGGTGCACCTACATATTTGACGAAATGTGGATGAGGCTATAAAGCAAGCAAGAACTGGTCCTTGTTTGTATAATTGAGTAGGAGTAGTAGCAACAATTAAAGCATACGACGACATATGTACGTGTGAAGGAGAAGGCACGGTATGTGTAACATTACATTCAGGCTTCAGAGTTCAGACACTGCCAGATCAACACAGCAACTGGAAGACCACCATTATCTCAATTTTACACAGTAAAACAGACTAGAGAATCTGTAGTAGGATCAATTAATGTTGTTGTTGGGAATCTCGAGATGAACTTGTAACAAGTTTTGAGATAACACTGCAACAAGTTGCAGTGTTAATTTTACAAGTTTTATCTTGAGATTACCTCGAGAGCCGAGAGAACACTGCAACAAGTTGCGCAGGAAACGATAATGTAACTGGCTTATTGCGATTGCAAATATCTAAAAAACAAATTAATTAATTAATTAATTGGAGATAGTGCAGAATACTGGTACCACAAGGATCGTATCTGAGTCAACTTATTTTTAAATTTTCAAGATAAAGATTCTGTAGATACGTACTAGTTGCATCCAATATTCAATATGTATCAAAGATCTCTACTTAAACAAAGAGTGTCCCGTAAGGTCTACAAAATCGTTTGCGTGAAGAAATGCACCATACATTAGTAGCTGTAGTCCCATAAGCCTTTTCATTCTAAAATAAATAAATCTGAACATGATATATTATATCTTGTATTAAATTTGTTTATTTTAATAATAATATATAAATACTACAGCTTGTGTCGTTGGACAGCTCTTTCATCGATTATCGATTAACGATCTGCAATGTGTTCAATTAAATGAACCCTGTGCACGTAGTAGTGTAGTACCTACGACTCTATAATCAAGGGCATGTAAAGCATTATAAAAAGAAAAAAAAAAGAAAAAAGGTGCACATGTCAAAAAAAAAAGATCAAGAAGCGGCTTGACCGTCGGATGCGATTAGGACCACAGACGTAGACACCTCCAAACCAATATATGCAGTTAAGCTATTTCGTCTCATGTACACTGTCACACAGCATGGGCTTCTAGAAGCGGCACTAGTCTATGATTAGGCCCAGTTCCGCATGCACACAAACCCATCTTTACTGCACGTGATGCAGCTTCTTCTTTTACGAATATTTACTGTGTTTAGCACTTCATCTTTCTAGGGAGTAAAACGTCGGTCCACCAAAATATAACGAAATAGATCAATCTGACTACTATAAATCCAATACTAAATTACTACTGTATTTTAAAACAGAGTACTTAGTATTTGATTGATATGCTCAGTAGCATATCATCGCTAGGTGTGAGTAATAATCTTGAGAAATATTAGGTTGGTTATTTAGTAATTCGGTAAAATTTTAAACCGCTAGTTATGTATAATAAGCTAGTCCAAATCTAGTGAGTATTTTACAACTTACGTTTTCAAAGTTAGTAAATAGTTTTAAAGAATAATATATAAGGGTCCCTTCTCTGTCGTCTCACCTTTCACTGCATCTTTCACACCTTTCTTCTTATTTTATATCATTAATATCTTTGTATCTTTCTCTTTCTTAAGTCCAACGAGATTTCCTTACCCTATCTCCTAGCTAACGACTTCGATGAGTAGCACCGCTAGCCCACTGTATTTCTCCTCTCTTAGGACGAAGGCGACAACGACACTGTCTTATCACCTCTATCTCAGCCACCGCCCACCGTTAGCTTCTGCTTCGGTCCATAGCCTCCCTCTAAAGGCGCCCCCACCAACCGACGAACCTTCGATCCCAATCCTAATAACCTAATTCGGCATGCTCGCTGTAATTTGATTCATCATCAATGCCGCACCGTAACTAGAGAAAATGTCGCCTCTAGTGAGCTCTGCGTGCACCGTTTTTCTTCTGCCTCTTCACAGAATGGTTGGAGGTTATAATATTGGATGTTGAAGACAACTTCCCGGCCCGTTGGAGATATTTGAGGAGATATCACTCACCTTATAATCAAAGAAAGCCTATAAAAATAAAATATCATAAAATTAAATCTAAATGTCAATTCGGTTTGTAAGATGTAAGATTCAGAAACCGTGGAGTGAGTTTGTGTTGAAAACTTACAAACTAAAGTTGTACCACAATTCGTTCTTCTCTTTCTGTGAGTTTCATGTGTCTCAAACAATTTACATGGCATGGCATGCCCACGATAGTGTACACGAATGAATGGATATTGGGCATGAGGCATCGTACGTACTTGCTGAGACGAGAGCACACGGAACAATGCTTCTAGGACAAATGGACAATGCTTCTAGATCATAGGTACGGTCAGCCCGAGCGGTCTGAATCTGTCACATCTGTTCATGAACGAATTACACATTTTGTCATACATGACAAGAAGTCCATATTTTTAATTTCTGATTGACTAGGGCTTCCACCAAGATTGACAATAATGCTGTTTTGTCCTGAATGAGCGCATGATTTAGGCCTTCACATGGACTATTATCATACATTATTTACTCCCATAAATACATCTAAAAATATGCTTTTTTTAAAAAAAAGGAAAAATTTCTCTACTATATTGTTATCTTTGTTTTAAGCTATTTGCATGACTTTACTCGTCAATGTTTAAATCTTAACACCCATGAACATTATACATATACAGACATGTTTTGAGATCAGGTTATGTAATTGGTTCTTCTCTATTCGAGTATGTGTTAAAGGTTATATTTATGGAGATATGAGTGTACCGTTGTGAGTGTAGTCATACATGCATATACGTCTGCTATGTAATAAAAAGATTAATTCATATATATAATCCTCAATATATAATATGCAACGTTAACTAATCTTTCGTAGTAGTTACGTTAATCGGCAGTGGTGTCTCCACGATTAGCATGAAGTACACAGTGCAGAGAGAGCGCCCCAACAAACAACGCTAGGAGTATTCCGGCCGGCAACCAAACTGGCGCAAGTAATCCCCGCAGCGCACGCCGAACGCGCGCGTTGCTTGTGTTTGTGTATACTATCAGCTTCTGCTCAGAAGATGAGATCGATCCGCGCGTGGGGGTTCCCCCCTCTCGGCAACCGCAAAAGCCGTGACGAGCGAGAGGCCCCAGCGCCCGCCACGACGACGACAACCAACAAAAGGCAGAGGCGTCTTGCGGAACGGCCTGGGCCGGCAGCACACGTGAGTGGGGCCCACCCTAAAACAAACCAGACGGCCCCACCAGGTTCTCCATCTCCCGCACCTATTGCTGCCCTCATAGTAGGGTGAAAACCGTAGATATAATCCGGATTCCGTTCGAAAAATTGGATATGAGTATTGTTAGCCGGATAATATTTGAATAATTTTGGATTCGAAAATGAAAACGGATAATTTTTTTCGGATACAGATACAGATACGATGAAGACATTATCCGACGGATAACGGATATGGTCGGATAATATTCAGATACCTTACCGAATAATATCCGAACCGCTTAGAAGCCTTGGCCCAGCCGGCCCATAACCTTCCATAAACCCAACCAAAAAAGAGTCAAAACCCATTAGGGCAGCTAAGAGCGAACCACCTTACTCCCTCAACGCTCCGGGTGCCATCGGGGCAGCTGAGAGCGAACCACCTGCCTGCCCCTTCTCCGGCAACGGCGGCGGCACGGCATGCGCTGGCACCCAGTACGCCGACCCCGCCGACTCCGGTTGCTGCGGCTGCACACCCTGCCGATGCTGCTGTTGCAGCCCTCCTTCGGAGTACACATCCAGGAACACATCCATCGTGCCGGGGTGCGCGATCGACCACGTGACGACGACGCCGGTGGCGGCAGCGGGATGCCCCTGTGCCATGGTCGCCAGCTGGCGCTGCTGCTGCAGCGCTGCCTGCTGCTATTGCTGCTGCTGCCGATGCTCCAGCATCCGTTGCTGCTGCTGCTTCTGCAGTGCCACCAACTGTTGCTGCTGGATGATGGCGCGGACATGCTCTGACTGCTGCTCCTCGTCGGTGAGCAGGAAGTTCTCCACAAAGAATAAAATGTTGGTCTTGCAAACTGGTTACTACCTCCGAATACATGTTACTAGTACTCACAACTCCAATAGTGCTGAAATAGCTAGTACAACTTAGATGAATTTGATTTCATCTAGCAGTTTGTGAATTCCATTCTTCCGAAAACCATATGAACCGCAGGTTAGATTTTCTTGTGGTGGACCATGGACATGTCCATCCAGATTCAAATATAATACTTGACATTAACATTAATGTTACATTTATGGATACATCAACATTTAACATTTAGGGGCGGATCTATGGCCCGAGCTGTCTGGCTGTAACCCGGACCGAGCCCACGTAGCTGAAAATTTGAAATTTATTATATGTGTTGCTTAGGTGAAAAATTATAAATATTGATTAGTTTGAGAGGGTTTAATATTCCGATCAATATCCATTACCGTATTTGTTTTGATTCGTATCCGTTCCGTATTTGTTTTCGATAGTATTTGTTTCCGTTTTCGTATCCGAGGTTTCCGATTTTGAATCCGATTAAAAAAAATATAAAAACAAATATGGTATAGTTATTTTCCGATCGTACCGATCTGTTTTCACCCCTACCTCAGAAAGACCGGCACTGGTACGTGCCCCCCACGAAAGGCTTCATTTTATAACTTTGAACTAATAAACATGCTAAATAATAGTATTATACATGTTATATCACTTGATTTGTATTTCAAAATAGATTCATGTTATGCTAGTTTTATATCCGTTGATAACATCATATAATTGAAAACTAAGTAAAATATTTATATACCTTATAATTTGGAATAGAAGGAGTTCTTCTCAATAGAAAAACTGTAAAAATCCACCATAATAAGCCTATGGTTAACTGAATCAGTCTAGCGAGTCAATTTTGTTCAAATGCTTGCATTACACATATTCTTTATGTCTCATTGATAATTTTCTTTGCATATAGCGAAAATCGTATGCGACAACATTTAAGCTCTCATCAACAGTTATATTTATGGATTATCTAAGAAAAATGTAAGAGTATGCTTATATAAGTATTTAATTTTAGTAAAGACTACATTAACGTCTTAAATTTTAGGAAATCAAACTAATTCGGTTAAGCACATGTGTACCAGGATGGTTTTCAACCAAATTTGTGGGGTCGAATGTCAAAGTTTAAATGACTTATGGATTGATTTTTGTAATTTTCCATAAATACACTAGTATTGATGTGACACATAATATTAGAATTAGGTCTCATACTAATTTGTTTATTTTCGAACAAAAGAAATACGTATTATCATGAAACACTTTTAATTCCCGATTCTATATACTCGAACATGCGTCAATCAATTGGTTAAGACTAGTATATCACTATATAAAAAATCTTACTCGCTTCGTTCAAAAGCCTGTATTTTATTTTTTAGTTTTTTAATGAGATGTTTGCATTTATAGTCTCTATATATACATTAAGGTTTGAACGAGAAGAGTGTCTATTGGATTTAGGGGGTGTTTGATAGAACTCCAACTCCAAACTTTAGCTCTGGAGTTTGAAGCTGGTGAAAGATAGTTCTAACTTTCTATTTTATTTTTTGAAGTGCTTCATTCAGATTTATTTGGAGCTGAAGCGTTTGGTAGGGCTCCAGCTCCACCAGCTTCACCCCACCAAAATCCCCACCAAAATCCAGGATATGAAACCCTACCAAACACTCCTTTAGCACCATTGCATTAAATTTATATCAAAACTCGAGTAATCATCATCCAATTCATCGCATGCATGTGAAAACCGTTGTTGCATGATCACGAGTATAGATTGAAGTTAATTTTTTTAATATCACTGACAACATAAAATACATAGAAAAATTTTAAATGATGGGAGTAAAACTTAACTCAACTGACACGACGAGAAATAAAAATACAAATACAACGTATGAATTTGACATAATACTATCATTCAACCTTGAATTTGTTTTTTCCTCAACAGTACCAAGTAGTTGATTTTTTTTCTGAAGTGATAAGTATTACTATACTTTATATTATCATTTTTTAAAATTGCAACCGTTTACACTAAATTTGAAAGAAAAATATAATTTCCTCGAGACTGGAATCCACTCTCCGCATTATTGTTCGAGATATAGTACTATATTTAATGTGGAAAGCAGTTGTGCTCGTCTCGGCTACGTGGCACGCCACGGACGGCAGGATGCCAACCGGGGACTTCATTTACTTACGACTTGCCCGCGTTTGAAACGGCCGGCACAGCGGCACAGACAAGAAACATCTGTTCAGATTCCAGCAGTAAATGTAACACCACTTCATTAAAATCCGTCTGGCTTTTCTAGAAGCCCAGATGACAGAACCAACACATAGTAAAACACGCCCCTTTAGATGACCTTCCTTTATAATAAAAGATAAAGATAAAGTTAGAAAAACTAAAAAAAACTATTAACACATAATAAATTAAATTTCAATTATTATAAATTTTAAAAATTAAATTTATCTGATATTTTAAAAAATTCTATGGAAAGTTTTCGCACGAGTATACTTTCTTCATTTTCAATTAATTATGATATATTTTTCTAGGTTATTTTTAAATGATCATCATATTAGTATTTATTTATTAAATTTGTTCGTTGTTTGTACATGAGAGTAAATAGATATTGATGCATGGATGTGCATCCATGTACACCACTCAATATGTAATATCTTAGTTTGTCAGTGGCTAGAAAGTATTAAGGATGGTGTATGCATTAAGTTTGTTATCGAATTAAATGTAATATGAGAGAATTATTAGGACACTTCCAATGAAAATTACTCTTAGTTTGTATACCTTCAAAACCCCATGATAAGAAAGTAACATTCTCAATGCATAGTCACTAGTAGCTTCTATAGATTAAAAAATTTAATATGTTTTACAAAGATTTGACTGATTAGTTGTGGTGTATCTTTGTGATCCAATATGCTGCGTCACAAACCAATGCATATCCAAAGTGTCTCTGCAGAGAGAACTACAACCAACCAAGCAGCAGCTGCCAGGAGCAGGGAGGTCATCGTGACGCCGGGCGTCGCTGGAGGAGCAGCCGCCATAGCACCCATAGAGCATCGTAGTGTGGGCCATGGTGACTGTGCGGCGCCGCCCCGCCGCCAACGTGAGCACTCCTTCCTCTGCCTCCGTCTCTGGCACACGCGGCCTCACCCCCACTCGCGGAAGCACGACGGCGACGCGAGGGACGGTGCCGACGGCGGGAGGCTCGGCGGCGACGACGGGGGACGCTGGGGGCTGAAATCGTAGGGAAGCGCGGGAGCCGACGGGACGCGGATGCGGAGCCGGGCGGCGGCCAGGACGCGGAGCCAACGAGATACGGGATGGCGGCGACGGCGACGGGGACGCTGGGGCCGGATGGCCGGCGGCGGGGACGCTGAGGGCAGGACGCCGCACTGGATCTGAAGAAACTAGGTTGCCGTCCCCAACGGTGGTTTCGTGTGTTTTGATTCTTGCGATGACTCGGTTTCTAACTTGGAAACGGTTTCTTCATTTTCTCTTCTCTCTCCTGCCACATCTGCAAAATTCAAAGGGTAATAAATAGAGATAGAAACCATGATAAAGTCTTTATTGGGAGTGCCCTTAGTTTCTTTGGTCTTGGCGTATTCCCGCGTATTCCTATAAGGCTATTTTCAGTGCAAGTTTTATAAAAGTTTCAATCTAATTGAATGAGACACTTTTAGTTCTATGGACTATTTTTTATTTGTCGCTTAATGAAAACTGTGGGACCAAGTAAAATAAAAAAGTTAAAATAACCAATTAAACTGTATAATAAAATTATACGCTGATAAAAAGACTTGTTTCATTATCTATTTTATAATTTTAAAAATTAAGAGATGAAATCCATTAAGATTGACATTACACAAAAATAGTGATGGCCGCAGTTGGCGTGATGGCGGCCGCGCGCGTCTGCCTCGTGGCGTTGTGCGTTTATTTTCACTTGCTCTCACGACGGAGACTGGGCGGATGCGACGACAGACGTTACAAGTATAATTATTTTTTTAATAATAAAATAAATCTTGGTTTTTGCTTCAGAAGAAACTTCAAATATAGATAGACTGGGACAAAATTCAAATTAAACCTGACGGATGCCTTCCGCCGATTACAGTATTGTTTAGTATTTACTGTGTTGTTTTAATACTACTATTCCACCGTAGCTGGCGATTTCACTTTCACAGGTAGATTAGCGGGTCATGGTCGATTAGTTAACACGGCGAGTTTGCAGATGACTTGTTTAAGTTGTATATACATATATGCTCTCAGGTGGGTCACTGCTGGAACGGTGACGTTGTCGATCGTATGATTGGTTTGAATAAGAGATATGTTAGTTTGGAAAGTACAGTATGGTTTAAAATATAAAGAAATGATAGGGTAATTCTGGTCTCATAGAATTATTAATTATTTGGTAACACTATCAATATTTTAACTTCAAACTACTCATTTTGTATCAGTATAAATATATCTAAAATCGGGTATAAAATACAGCTTAGAAAAAAGTTTCATAGTAATACTGATGTAAGTAGTTGTTAGAAAATTCTTTTAAAGACGTGATATAAATAGTCCATATCTTTACCATGATTAGAACTATGCGAGTACGAGCAAGAAGAGAGACAGCGAGGAGAGAAAAATGAGCTAACATATTTAGGGAATGTCTTAAAAAGAAGATATTTGGGGAATCTTTTTAGAATAGTATGCTACAGTAAATCCCAATTATACAAATGTACAGTGCACAGATCTCGAAGTAAAAACTATCGAATCTCTCGAATCGAATCAAAACCTGAATCTGCACCATTACTTGATCAGCGTGCATGCTTTTTTTACAGATACTACCCTCACATGCTTACACGTATTCACATGAATGCATCATATCATGCGTTAAAAAAGATTGGAGGTCTAATTGATCTTACGATGAATGTAATCCTAAATCAATAGGAGTCAATATGTTAACCAAACTTGCTGATTGCATTCTAAACATATTTAGGCTCCTTTGAAATAAAAAATAGGAAATTTTAAAGGAGTTGAATCCTATAAAAGAAATTTCTATGAGGTCCTTGGAACAAATTTTCAAGGGATTAGGTTAGGTTACTTGAATTCATATGAAATTTCTATAAAATGGCATGTTTCGTGGAAATTTTATAGGATTCTTAGTATGAGTTTCAACATCTTAAATTTTTTTTCTGTGTCTATCTCTGTTCTAAATCATGTATTTATCCTATGCAGTTGTATTTATCTTGTGTAGTTTGTACGTGTTTTTCATTCTACTCCTATGTTTTGATAATCATGCATTCCAAAAAAACTCTTTGGAGAAACTTTGGTCATCGATGCTATATTCAATTTGCTGTAGGACAACTAAAGGTTGTGTTCTTTACCGTTGTCGTTGGACAATAGTAAAACGTGACTTTGTTTAAACACACCTTAAAAGATAATAATTTATTTAAAAGGTTGTGGTCTTTACCTTGGACAATAGTAAAACGTGACTTTGCTTGAGCACACCTTGAAAAGATGGTAATTTATTTGATGACATCACAACCATTAAAATATAATATCTATTCAACTAAAAAGAGATAAGGCAAACAAAATGCCTGTTTTGCCCTCTCGTTCTTTCTCACCTCCTCTGCTAGCACCTCGCTGCTTGCTAGGGTTTGAGAACAAGAGAGCAGAGAGACTGGTAGAGTGAAGATATAATTTGGTTCAAACCAAAAGTACCACCTCATTCACATGGGTAGGAGGGGCATTCTGATCATCTTATAATTTTTATCTCAAGTGACGAGAGACGAGACAAACATGATAAAAATTTATCATGGCCCTGTTTGGATCCAAGGGTTAGAGTTAGAATAAGTTAGATTGAGCCAATTTAACCTAAAAGTAGTCAAACAGGAGAGTTAGAGTTAGATTTTTCATCTAACCCACCCTAAAAAACTATCCCCTCCAAAGAGTGATTATTTGGGTTATTTCAAGTGGGGCCCACAACAATCCATCTTTTCCCTTCTCCGGGCCGCATGGGATCTCGGATCTCCCAACGCCGGCTCTCCTTCCCTTCCTCCCTCGGCCGCATCCCGTCGCTCGTCTCGCTGGGACGGCACCCTGACGCTTCGTCTCCCCCGCCGCCGCGGGTGGCCGTGTGTTTGGTGGGTGGTGCGCGGCGGTTCGAGCTCACGGGCCCCTCCATTGCACGCCACGTCCTCGCCCCGCTCGTCGCGCATCAGCAGGAGGAGGAGAAGAAGAAGAAGAAGAAGGAAGGCGGCGGCGAGGGTGGCGACGCGCCCATCGTCGACGTGTTCCTCCACAACCCGCTCGATGCCGATGCCTACAAGCTCTCCCTCCTCGCCCGTGCTGCGCCGCCGGGCTCTAGGCTGGCCACCGTGCGGGTGTTCTAGCCGGAGCGCATCGCGGTTGGATTTGTTTGGTTTGTTCCTTGCTTGCACATCAAACCACGCATGCATGCTACCTCTCTGATCGATTCCATTGTAGCTTCGACGCGTTGCGTCGTTGTCTTCATCCTTGACTTGCTTGCTGCCGCTACAAAATCTTTTTAAAAACACATTTTTACCAATTGTTTATCGACTATTTTTGCTGTTCTGTTTGTTGAAACAATACTACACAGGAGCCAGCCACACAAGATCCTGCTGGAAAGCATATTTAAATGAGTTAAATGATTTAAAAAGTTAATATAACCATAAGATTCAAACACCCTTGAGTTAGAGTTAGTTCAGAGTAGTCAGAGTTGAAACTAACTCTAACCTCTAACCGAGTTAGAGGAGCCAAACAGGCTCCATGTCTTTTAGGTGTCCTTGCACCAGGCTACCCTAATAAATTTTGTCATTTATAAAAATATTAATAAGTTAGAACATCTAATTAGTGATTAAAATCATATTCGAAAGATATCGATATCTTTTGGAAGATGGTTGGAGTATAAAATCGAATTTAGGAGATATGCGTTCCTGGTGTCCACAGCCTGCACGCCACATCTGACTACACATACACAATGCCCATCATCGGTTGATTGTCAACGTCTGTCCCACTGTTGGTGACACGTATTTGGATGAAAAGATTAAATTTTAGTCCGTATTCATATCGAACGTTGGATATTAATTTAAAAAGATTAAATGTAAAGTAATTATAAAAATAATTATAAAATCAGTGGCTAATTCATGAGACAAGTTTATTAAACCTAATTAATTTATGACAAGAAATGTTTACGGTAGCATATCGTCAAATCATGATATAATTCGATTTATTAGATTTGTCTCGTAAATTAGCCATTGATTATGAATAAATTTTATAAATTATCTATATTTAATACTCTAACATAACATTTAAACATTCTGTATTTAATTTTAATGCCTAAGACAACGTACCTTTCCGTTCAGTTTGTGTGACAACTGACAACCAATAAACTAATAAATAAACCAATAAAAATTCCTTAATCCTTACTTAAAGATAAGGTGAGAAAAAAATTAATCTATAAAAGACCAAAACGATAGGACAAATAAGAGAGCAAAACGCCAACGCGTCACACGTCTCGTTGCTTTCTCGGTGTCATTTTCTCGTCTGCTTTGTTGATTCTAGAGTTTCCCAAACTCTAGAGCCAACAGATGGGTCAAACAGATCTCATCGCCCATCCACAATAATCGCATCTTATCGTAGCTAATTGTAATAATTATTTTAAATTCAGTATCATACTATCAGTTTGAGATATTTTTCCTGTCCGAATTATCTCCAAACCATAGGAATTTTTGCTCCCGACGAATTCCTTTTTTTTCTTTTCAAACCAAACGGACCAATCGCTCGCGTGTATATATAGCGAGGTGGAACTCGAACTCCATGGCTTCGTGCGTTCTCGCGGCGGCGGCTAAGCTTTTGGTTCTCCTTATCTTTGTCTCCATTGGTGGGAGGTGTGAGAGGAGGAGGAGGTGATGGCGGAGGAGGTTGCGGCGGTGGTGGGGAGCTGAGGGGGAGCTTCAGGTGCGGGAGGACGCGGCCGGCGGAGTGGCGGGCGGCGCAGCTGCGGGGGATCGTGAGGATGGTGGAGGAGAGGGAGGGGGACATCTGCGACGCGCTCCACTCCGACCTCGCCAAGCCTCGCATGGAGTCCTACCTCCACGAGGTGAGCGGTTGTTCTTTTGGATGGATTACTGAATTGAGATTGGGATAGGATTGGATTTGCTCTGCTCTGTTCTCTTCTTCTTCTTCTTTTCTGCTCTGTTCTTCTTTTCGTCTTTTCGTGGCTAAGAAAGATTCTTGGGATTGGCAAGAACCGCAAATAAACTTGAGTTGATTCTTGGTTTCTTGATTCTGATTTCATCTTGACTGGAAGTAAAATTAGTTCGATTATATTCAGAGCCAGATTGATGCTGAATAAATCGAGGTGATTGAAGTAAAATTAAATCTCTTTGGTGTTTTGATTGGTGTTGGGATAGATCGAGGTGATGTGTGGGTTGAGTACTCGCTGCTAGCTGCTCTGCTGTTCTGGTCTCCGCTGCTTTGGGAAAGTAGCGATTCTCTCTTAGTCTCTTTTCTCTTTTCATGTGCTTTGACGCATACAATTGTTGAAACTGTCGCGTGCTCCGCTCCGCCAATTAGTGGTGGTCAAACACTCCACACCGGCGTTGCTTCCACGAATTCCTCTCTCCGTTTGGTCCCAGATGGGTAGACGTTCTTGTCAGATTATTATTATTATTATTATTATTATTATTATTATTATTATTATTATTATTATTATTATTATTGTGACTACTATTCTATTATTGTTGTAGACGTTCTTATCGGATTATTATTAAAAACTGTTTCTACTATTGTTATTGGTTTGCCTGAAAATTGGTGTGTCTTTGTCTTGCTTACGAGGTGCAACTTTGTATGTATCGCTACTTGCTGTGTTCTTCAATTCTGTTTCATTCTTTATCTGAACTCTGTTTGTCCAATCCTGGAATGCCTTGATTGAGTGCTTCCTTGCGTTTTTGAGATGCATTCTTTAAGACGTCACTGTAGCACTCAAGCTAGGAATATATTGATTTTGAGTGTAATTAATCTGCCTCTGTGTCAATGGAAGAGAAAAAAAAATTCTTTTGCTGCTACTTACTTCACAATCTATGCTCATATTTCTCAGCAAAAGGCAGTAGTAGTGGAATAAAAGTTGAGAGATTCTTCTCACCTGTCACTTCAAGATTGATTTTTTTACCCTTCTGATTTAGCAGCTAGTAACGACTTCTTGCTTGCCTGTCTTTTCATGACCAGATATCATTGGCAAAGGCAGCCTGCACATTTGCCTTGAAGGGGTTGAAGAATTGGATGAAACCTGAGAAGGTATTTCCTTTGCATGCTCAGTCTCCACTCCACTACCCCTTAAAAGTCTATTCTTTTGTGGATCAGACCCTAACGATGCTAACCTTCATAAATTATGTTCAGGTACCTGCCGGCATCACTACATTCCCATCAACTGCACAAATTGTGTCAGAGCCTCTTGGTGTCGTCCTAGTCATCTCAGCCTGGAACTACCCTTTCTGTAAGTTAAATGATGCATATTCATATTTCATACTGGTAATTGCATAAACACCAATATTCTATAGAGTAATGCTATTGAGCAGGGATTAAGTGGAATTTTTGGTGAAGAAGTTTGGAAGATATTGTTGCTATGGACTAGTTTGTTGCATGATGCTGAAAGTTTGTGGCATGCTTTTTATGTGCTCGAGGATTGGTTACATGTCATAGTTGGTATCTTTCCTTTTCATTGGAACTATTCTTTTTCTATATTACCATGCATATTGCAACCAACTTGAGTCCTTAAATAAACCTATTTTACGTCACAGATCTACTCCATTTCTTCCATATCTGAGCATTAGAAGCTTATGTTTCAGCACTACTTGAAAAATGGGGATCCCTCTTATAAATGTTCTCCTTTTTTATTCACCAAACACAAACTTGAGCTTTTTTAGGGTCCTTGAGAAAATGAGAAGGCACAAGCTTTTTTAACAGTATTAATTTGTGGTACCTCTTGGCATCTCTACATTACTATGAAGGTACTACTAGGTACCGCAAATTAACACTAGAAAGGTCTCTCCTGTCTTGGTGTAATGAATAACATTTTTGGCCTGCTTGCTGACCGTCCAAAAAAATTTAAGACAACTTTCCCCCCAAAGACGGCCCTCACTCGTTCAAACTTCTAATCACTTCACCTTTTCTTTTTGTAGTGCTCTCCATCGAGCCTGTCATAGGAGCAATCGCTGCTGGGAACGCCGTTGTGCTGAAGCCATCAGAAATTGCACCAGCCACCTCAGCATTGTTCGCGAAGCTGCTGCCTGAATATGTTGATAATTCTTGTATAAAAGTGGTGGAGGGAGGCGTTCCGGAAACAACCACACTCTTAGAACAAAAGTGGGACAAGATCTTCTACACAGGTTAAGTTCTTATCTTCCATACTTTTCATGGTTCTATCCAGTATAGTAATGAATTAATTATTTTTCTTGAGCTGCTTGCTACTGTTCCAAACTATGCATCCTCTTCTGTTTTGCTAAGCTTGCCATGCTGTTAAGATGCTTAAGTGCACAAATTCCTTTGAGACTGCAGGTAGCGGAAATGTAGGCCGCATAGTGATGGCAGCAGCGGCAAAGCATCTTACCCCTGTGGCTCTAGAGCTTGGTGGAAAATGCCCTGCAATTGTTGATTCTAATGCTGATCTTCATGTAAACATCTGCTTGTGAACTGTCAAGTCCTTCGATAGTTACATATAAAAACACTCTTGTTTCTCAAGTTCTACTAACATTTTTCCTCCATGTAGGTTGCTATGAAGAGGCTAGCTGTTGGCAAGTGGGGCTGTAACAACGGGCAGGCATGCATTGCTCCAGACTATGTTATAACAACAAAATCATTTGCTCCAGAGCTGGTAAAGAATACCGTGCACATTACAGCTAAAGAATTTATTGTGCTAATTGAAGTCCTATTTGCTTAGCCATGAAGCTTTCATTTTGCAGGTTGACTCTTTAAAAAGAGTTTTGAAAAGGTTCTATGGGGAGGATCCTTTGCAATCAGAAGACTTGTCCCGTATTGTGAATTCTAACCATTTCCATCGATTGACAAATTTGATAGAAGATAAGAAAGTCTCCCAAAAGATTGTGTATGGTGGCCAAACAGATGAGAAGCAACTGTAAGAATTTAATTTCAAATCTGACATTACTATTGGGCTACTAGCAAAAGGAGTTTGATTGATCTTTAACACTTTGTTCCATACATTGCAGAAAAATAGCTCCTACAGTGTTGGTAGATGTTCCTCTTGATACAACTCTCATGGCGGAGGAAATTTTTGGTCCCTTCCTTCCCATTGTAACAGTAAGTGGTTTTTCTCTGCCTTCATCTTGTATATCTTATAATTAATATCATTTTATTTCTTAAAATGTTCTTACAACCACATAAAACGGAAGGTTCAAACACACACACACACACACACACACACACACACACACATATATATATATATATATCAACATAATTTCCTAAATTAAAGTGAGAAGTGGTACTATTACAGTAAAAAAGGTATTTTGCAGGTTGGTTCTTGTGGCAAAATTAGAGCTATACTTCCATGATCTTTGTCTAGTTTCATTATGCCATAATTTTATCTTGCCGAGTCAACATATGCTGGCTTTGCTGGTACAATCTTAGTATCTGATTCGTTCTGTTTGCACTAATTCCTAGGTTGACAAGATCGAAGATAGTATTGAGTTCATCAACTCAAGGACCAAGCCACTTGCAGCCTATCTTTTCACCAAGGACAAGAAGCTGCAAGAAGAATTTGTATCCAATGTCCCAGCAGGAGGAATGCTCGTAAATGATGTTGCCCTGCATGTAAGTAGTAGTCCTCCCTGAAACCCTGAACTGAAAGTAATAACATTTGCTTACAACATGCTGATCTGATATGATTTTTCATCTAATTTCCACCACAGCTCGCCAATCCGCACCTGCCATTTGGCGGTGTCGGCGACAGCGGGATCGGCTCCTACCATGGCAAATTCAGCTTCGACTGTTTCACCCACAAGAAGGCCGTCCTGATCCGCGGCTTCGGAGGGGAGGCAACTGCTAGGTACCCACCTTACACGACTGAGAAGCAGAAGATCCTCAGGGGCCTGATAAACGGCAGCTTCTTTGCCCTGATTCTTGCCCTCCTGGGCTTCCCCAAAGAGAAGCGTTAGAAAACTTTCAGTAGTTCAGTACAGTACTTGTGCATTTGAGTGAGCGCAGGCCATGCTGTCAATGGAAGCCATTTCCTGCATGGTGTTTTACACAGGTGTACATTATATTGTCGGATTTTCTTGTGTAACTTATTGAATTCTACACAGTGTTACATAAATAAAGTACATGATTTGTCAGTAATTCAGTGCCCAGAAGGGAAAGGATGCTTTGTAATGAGCATTCCTGATAGAATGAATTTGTTCAATGTCATTGTACTTCACCCCTCTTCTCCCTCTTGACTTGAATGCCATTCTTCTGCATGAATTTTCGCTCACCAAAATGGATGTGTGGACAACTTCTCCCTCAGAATCTTCTAGAATTTGCTCCATCTTTTGCTCTTTGGCTTTTCAGCCGCCACCAAAATTTAAATTTTAGAACTTAACTTTGTTTTTGATTTGTTCATCATAGTTTATTTTTTAATTGGTTTTTAAGTCGCCAAAAACACATATATATAAAATTTACTTCCAAATTATTTTTTGCTAATAAACGTTATGTCTTATATTATAATCAGCTGTATTCCATCTCAACATATAACCCTCCGTATGCTTTAGACGTCTTCATGCAAGTGCCAAAAGTGCATCAATCCTCCATTTTGCATTAATCTTAGACATAGATTTTCAGTTCTCTTTTTTTTTTACTTTTCTAGACAAATACTGAAATAGACTTGAAAAGAGACATGAACGCATGAAGAAGACATTGAGAAAGTTTTTTTTTCCTTTCAACACAACACTAACCTTCTTTTCTTTTTGCCTTTCTTTCCTCTGATTTGGCTGCATGCTGCTGCAAGAGAAGCGGGGAGTGTCCTCTGTGCGGTCTCCTCCTCACTCTCCCGCTTAATCCTCTCTTCCTTCCATCCAAACTTGCCACCTATGGCGCCCTTAAAAATACTCAACCAATTTGACACCACACTTTCTTCTCAACAAGATCAATACCAATGGAGATGGATGGCTGCTTACTGTCAGAAGAGGACACCCCTTGATTAACACAGCATCATCTCCCTCAGGTTTGCATCTTGGTCTCTGTTTAATTTGATGCAGATTTGCAAATGAGTTGGCCACTGGAATTTGTATGGCTTCAGGATTTTTCATATTTATTTTGATTTGAGTAATGTAAAATTTGGTACTGTACCCTCTCAAGGACCGTAAAATTTCTCTTTTTGGATTTAGTTTGAATGTAGTATTGATTTTTTCCTTCTTTTTTTTGTTATTTGAATATGCAGAGAAGAAGAAATTCTGAATTCTGCACAAGCATATATATTTGCATGAGCTGAAGGGAAAATGGCTCTGTTTGATCGGAATCAGAAGCAGCGGTCGTCGCTCTGCTCGACGGCGACAGTCGTCGTGTTCGTGGCGCTCTCCCTCGTCGGCCTCTGGATGATCTCGTCGCCGGAGACCATCCCGGCGACGGCCAACGTCAACAAGAAGTCCGACGTCGTCGCTGTCAAGGAGGAGGACAGCTCCCTCGACGCCACCAACAACGTCAAGCAGAACAGCGCCAACGTCGTCGCCGAGACCACCACCGCCGACGAGGCCGCCGCCGTGGACGAGGACGACAACCCCGCGAAGCCGGCCGGCGGCGAGAAGGCGGCGACGTTGTCCAAGGACCAGACGTTCGACGACGAGAACGGCAGGACGGAGGGCGGCGCGCTCGTCAAGCCGGAGAGCGGTGGCGACGAGGCGGCCACCGACGTGAAGGAGATCGGCAGCCTCGAGCAGGCGGCGATCGACATGAAGGACGCCACCGAGCAGTCGGTGGGTGACACCAAGGAGGCCGTCGTCCAGGACAAGAGCTCCGAGGAGATCACGACGGCGGCGAGCGACGCGGGGGAGAGCGGCGGAGACGGCGGCGGCGCGGCCAAGAACAAGCAGACGTTCGACGACGAGAACGGCAAGCTCGACGGCGTCAACCTGGTGAAGGACGTCGAGAACAAGACGATGTCGGAGGAGAACGCCAAGCCATTGCCGGAGGAGACGACGACCGTGAGCAGCAAGAACTCGATCGTCGCGGCGGTGGTTCCGATCGAGACCACCGCCACCGCCGCCATGTCCGACGAGAAGCTCTCCGACAATGGCGAGCAAGCGCAAGACGAGCAGAGGCAGCAGCAGACGGTGGAGGCGCTGCCGAACGGGCAGGCTGACCTGCTGACGGAGCGCGCGGCGCAGAACGGGTCGTTCACGACGCAGGCGGCGGAGTCGATCAAGGAGAAGAAGAAGCGCGCCGAGAGGAAGAAGAAAAAGAAGAAGGGGAAGGACGTCAAGAAGGCGAAGGCGGCGGCGGCTGTGGCGGAGGAGGAGGACGGCGGCGGGTTGTCGCTCGGCTGGAAGCTCTGCAACTCGAGCGCCGGCGCCGACTACATCCCGTGCCTGGACAACGAGGCCGCAATCAAGAAGCTGAAGACGACCGCGCACTACGAGCACCGGGAGCGGCACTGCCCCGGGTCGCCGCCGACGTGCCTCGTCCCGTCGCCGGAGGGGTACAGGGAGCCGATCCGGTGGCCGCGGAGCCGCGACAAGATCTGGTACCACAACGTGCCGCACTCGGAGCTGGCGGCGTACAAGGGGCACCAGAACTGGGTGAAGGTCTCCGGCGAGCACCTAACCTTCCCCGGCGGCGGCACCCAGTTCAAGCACGGCGCGCTCCACTACATCGAGCTGATCCAGTCGTCGTTCCCGGAGGTGGCATGGGGGAGGCGCAGCCGCGTGGCGCTCGACGTTGGCTGCGGCGTTGCCAGCTTCGGCGGCTACCTGTTCGACCACGACGTGCTGACCATGTCCCTGGCGCCCAAGGACGAGCACGAGGCGCAGGTGCAGTTCGCACTGGAGCGTGGCATCCCGGCGATCTCCGCCGTGATGGGGACGCGCCGGCTTCCGTTCCCGAGCAACGTGTTCGACGTGGTCCACTGCGCCCGGTGCCGTGTCCCGTGGCACATCGAGGGCGGGATGCTCCTCCTGGAGCTCAACCGCCTCCTCCGCCCCGGCGGCTTCTTCGTCTGGTCCGCCACGCCGGTGTACCAGAAGCTGCCGGACGACGTCGAGATCTGGGGAGGTGTGAGTCGATGACGATCTGGCCTCCTCGCCTTGTTGGTTCTTGCCATGGTTGACGAGGTGGTGGATGCAGAGATGGTGAAGCTGACGAAGGCGATGTGCTGGGAGATGGTGTCGAAGACGAGTGACACGGTGGACCAGGTCGGGCTCGTCACCTTCCGGAAGCCGCCGGACAACGCCTGCTACAAGAAACGCCGGCAGAAGGACCCGCCGCTCTGCGAGCCCTCCGACGACCCCAATGCAGCTTGGTAAGTCATTTGCTTGTAGTTTTTCTCCCAATAAATTGCGCTTTTTGCAGTACACCAACTTGAACTTGATAAGTGGGTAAAAGTTGTAAAATAAACTCGAAAAGAGAGCGTACTGATGCAATAACTTGGCAATTTTGTGCATTTTGATAAGAAAAAAAATACTACCACTTATCATTTTGTTGCTATGCTTGAATGATTCATTTTATACTGATTTAGCACAATGAGGCTCCCAATTTGATTATTTTGTCCCAAAACTTATTTGTATTTCATTTTCACCTGAGGTTATAATTTTTTTTGCAACACAAATCCATTACAACTAGAACAAGTATTATGAAGGCTTATTTGATGAGTTTAAACAGAGAAGTAAGAAGAAAGAAAAAGAACCACCTCTCATGTAACTTTAAAAAAATTATAAGAAGATTGGAGTTACTGAAATTTGTGTCCAAGAGATAACCTGTTGTTGCCTCTTAATTTATGAATATATAATATGAATGAAATTAGAGGTGATGAGGTAAGGGTGAGCATAATCATTCCTAAATAAAATTAGATATGGGCTCTATACCATATGGGTCATCATGTGGCCATTTCAACTCCTAAGACTATCTCCAACAAGTCTAAGCATAGCAGCACCCAAACTCAAAATGCATGTTTCAGGCCACTGTAGCAGGGTCTAACAGAGTACCCTACAAAGGACCCATTTTGGATGCCAGACAAAGCAAGACCCAAAAATGAGTATACTTTCTCTTTAAAACTTATTTGCAGAGAGAGGTCTTACTGTCGGATAAGATAAAAAATGAGTATTGAATCTATTGTCTGTAGCGTTACCCAAATATAAAATGGGTCTTGTATTTTAGGTATTGTTGTTGGATATAGTCTAAGTGAAAATGTTTGGACTAAAATATACTCATCAGTTGTGCACAGTTGTGCGCTGTTATGTTTGTTGTTTTAAATTATTACACTAGATTGTATCCATCGACCAAATTTTTATAACTTAAGGTAATTTATTTTTGTCTCAACAACTTAAGCTTTTTTTGGTACGTGTTGCTCTCAGTCCTTGTATAACGTTATGGGCAACACCATAGTTACCACGTTATTACTAGTATGATTATTTATTACTAGTGTAAAACCTATTAAAGATATGATAAAGTTATAATATTATGAAACTATTTTGGAAGATAAATTAACTATATCACTTTCAAAAACTAAATCAGAACATTTAAAGAAAAATCGATTATCAAAGTTTAAATGTGTTGACTATACATGTTTCAGTCAAAATAGAAATAGTATCATATAATCAAATACTACGTGTTTATATATTATTTCTATGTATGTTATATCTTTCTGCAACAGCTTAAGTTTTTTTCTTTCTTTATTTTATTTATTTATTTAAAAACATGGAAATAAAATTTTCATATCTAGAATTTCTAGAAAGATATAATTTTTTTAAAAATTAATAACAATTTAGATAACATACAAACTTTTTAAAAAATAATAATTATTTAGATAACATACAAACTTTAAATTTCTAAGCGTTTGATATGCACGCTAGCACAGGAACATAACGTTGCGGGCATGCATGCACTGGATACCGATGGACCCGTCGGTGCGGGGGTCACGGTGGCCGGAGCGGTGGCCGGAGAGGATGGAGAAGACGCCGTACTGGCTTAACAGCAGCCAGGTCGGGGTGTACGGCAAGCCGGCGCCGGACGACTTCGTGGCGGACTACGAGCACTGGAAGAAGGTGGTCCGCAACTCGTACCTCACCGGCATGGGCATCGACTGGAAGACGGTGAGGAACGTCATGGACATGAGAGCCGTCTACGGAGGGTAAGATCGCCGACGAGCCACCGTCCATCGCCGGCCATGAAGATCGTTAGTTTGAATGTTTAGTCTTGTCTCGATCTCTCCGACCAGGTTCGCGGCGGCGCTCCGGGACATGAGCGTGTGGGTGATGAACGTGGTGACGATCAACTCGCCGGACACGCTGCCGGTGATCTACGAGAGGGGACTGTTCGGCATCTACCATGACTGGTGTGAGTCCTTCAGCACCTACCCGAGATCCTACGACCTCCTCCATGCCGACCATCTCTTCTCCAAGCTCAAATCCAGGTACAATAAAATTCACAACTCCACATCACTTCATTCTACTTCACACTTCACATTTGGTACAATAATGCCAGGCTGAAATATTCATATCATTTCGATATGAGAAATTTTATGATCATTAAAAGAGAGTTACCAGTTTTTTATAAAATATAGAATCCCTATTGGTCTGATATCTGAGGTACTGAAAGATTTTAAAAAGTTTAAAAAATACATAGTTTTTTAACCGAAAAACTGACACGAGGATGTCCCTTTCATTGAATAGAGGGTTTAAAAAATACATAGTTTTTTTAACCGAAAAACTGACACGAGGATGTCCCTTTCATTGAATAGAGCAGGAAAAAATACAGTCCTAGAGCTTACAAAACTTTAAAAAGAAAAAACTTGTAAATGTACATAGCAGACTAAGAGATAAGCTCTCAAAGCCGCTTTGCCCCTGCTAGACTCCAAAGCCTAGCATCTATTTTAATACTCGTTAGAAGGAAGCTTGCTGTCGATTGTTTATAGTAAAAAATCCTCATGTTCCTTCTTCCAGATTTTTCGGATGACCGGTACAATTAGGGATCGAATGGCAAAATCATTTTCATAATACACTATAAAGTCTGGTATTTTCATAGTACCTCCTCGAGAATGACAAAATCATTTTTTTTATTGAAGGCTTCTACTTCTTTTTATCTCAAAATATAGTTGACACTGTTTAAATTTATATTTTGAGATGGATAGAGTATTATCGAGGAATGATAGTTGTATTATCGATCTGAAAAATAGTGTCTACAAAAATATTGAACAAATGGTGGTTTTGGTGTGTGAAGGTGCAAGGTGTTGCCGGTGATCGTGGAGGTGGACCGGATCCTCAGGCCGAACGGTAAGCTCATCGTGAGGGACGACAAGGAGACGGTGGATGAGATCAAGGGGGTGGTGAGGTCACTGCAATGGGAGGTGAGGATGACCGTCTCCAAGAACAGGGAGGCGATGCTCTGCGCGAGGAAGACGACGTGGCGGCCCACGGAAGTCGAGGCAAGATGACCTCGCCGGCCGGCGATCCATGTAGTGGTCTTTTGGTCGGTTGAGCTGGTAGCTGCAATACTTAGCACGTACAGGGTGATGTACACTACACTGGGTGCTGCAGCATTGCAATAACTGAGCTAGGTACTGGAGTTTGTAGCTTTCTTTTGTTTTTGTTCTTCAGAAGTTTTTATAGTTGTATACTGAAGAACCTGTGACTTGAGGATTTGATAGTACATAGAGATTTGAGTGGCACAATAGCACACATCTGTGGGGATAATTCTGTGAAAATGGCCTAAAAGTAGCAGGTACCCAAATAGAAATTCACATGGTGAGATTTCTTGAATGGGTGTTTCTCAGCCTCAATTACCTCATCAAGTTAAAAGATGATGAAAAAAATTGTTTATCTACCTTACACATGGCTGCATCAATGTACCAATGGAAAGCAACTAGATTACCCTGTTAGCGGCTAGAGGTACAGATAAACTACCACCTAAAAATACAACTGACCATAGAACAAAGCTATTTCAGCCATTCCAACTAAACAGGCAGAGCCATCATGCATGAAGATGCAATCACATGATCCGGTAATGGCGTGTCTCACAGTAATGGTTTCGCAATATTTGGGGAAAGTTTAACTCTGTCAGTATGAGAGGACTCAGAAGTCCCAACGTTGAAGCTGTACTCTAGCTTCAGCCATATCCTTCTGCGCCTTTCTTCGGCGGTAGAAAATAGGACAATCCCGGCTGCGATCATCGCACCAACAGAAGTTTAAAGCTTGTGGTTGAAGAAGCTTATAGCTAGCATGTGATTGAAGTGTAGCAATTGTTGAATGGAAGAAAAATGCCAAACCTTGTGCAGAGAACGTCCTGATGAAGGGAGCCTTGGCACTCCTGGCACTGCGTCCATAGTCTCCCAAAAAGCATCTCCAGCTCAGAAACTGCAGACGTTAAAATTAATTCAGCCAGTAATCAAACGCTAGGAGACTCAGTAAACCCTTTTTGAGAGGATATACCGTTTTCTACAGTTTTGCAGTACAACTCTGCTTCTCTTCCATTGCAATGCGAGCAAAGTGTTTGATTGGAACCACTGCAGGGTGACAATACAGTGATTAAAAGATGAGGTTTTAACAAGAACGTAGTTGAAATATGGTTTTACTACTTAGATAGGGGTACCAAAAATGAATGATGATCTTTACACTAAGATGGTATTTTTAATGAAATCTTATGGCGAACAAGATCTAAAATCTAATATTGAAACTTTGAAAGGAAATGTTCACCACAAATACTCCCTCCTGTCATTAATATATGATGTTTTTGCACTAGTTAATGACCGGAGGGAGTACAATAGGGAAAAAAGGCATACTTCATAGATTTTTGCATTTGCAACAAAGTAGGAAAGTCACCTTATAACTGCTTTGCATCCGAGGCATGTCAATTGTTTCTTTGCAAATTTCATTATTCCACTGTTTGAAGGAGTTGATATTGAAACAGCCCTGGTGTGACTTCCATGAAGCAGCTCTCTACTGGCATTCTTCAGAATCGGCTCAAAGATCCTCAAAAGTGGCTAGCAATCAATAGTAAGTTTGTTAGAATTGGAGGAAGAGAATTTTTAATATCAAGAAAGGTGTTCTGGACATACTTTGCTGATTTGGTTCTCAAGGTAGTATTGGGGATCTATTGGTATGTTATTATCCAAAACATAAATTGGATCTTCTGACCTCTCATATGCCTACAAGCAGAAAGACTTCATGAAAGATCAAACTATCACCATCACAAGATAGATACATGACATGACTCTGCAATTCAAAGTACGCGCAAGTTTACCTTTGCCCCTTTTGCTGCTTTGATTATAACATAAGGAACCCGGTCACCAACAGTAGGAGCAGTAGCAGCATCCCTCTTAACCAAGGAAAAAAACAGTCAGCAACATCACTGTCTCCGATCTTGATCAGCAACATTCAGAAAAAAAGACAATGGCTCATACCTTTCGCATTCTCTCAGCAAGCTCCACATGGGCAGCTTTGACAGCATAATCCTCTCCTGTTTTAGTCAAACCCTGTACAACAAACAGTTAATTGACAACAAATAGACCACACAGAGAATTCTAATCATAACAAGTGCACACATTCACCTTTGTTATAACTAGAAGAGATAAGTCTACACGGTTCATTAGTAGATCAGATATGGTGTTCTTGACATATTGAACTGC
This sequence comes from Oryza australiensis, assembly GCA_019925245.2. Lineage (NCBI taxonomy): Eukaryota > Viridiplantae > Streptophyta > Magnoliopsida > Poales > Poaceae > Oryza > Oryza australiensis. The sequence continues at coordinate 193,186 of JAIFGZ020000539.1, forward strand.
ACCAGGAACATCTCTGTCCACTAGTATTTTATGAAGGCACTCGGTTACCAGGTTCTTTACTAATAAACAGTTGTCCCTTCTCACTGTTTCAATACCTATGAGCAAAGGTAGAACCATGTTAAAGCAAGAAGGTAAGATGATATCTCAGACAAGACCAAAAAAATACCTTTTGTATCCATTTTGTCAAATTTCTCAGGATTTGTCCAATACAAACCAGCATATCTCTTCTTGCTAATCAGTAGATAAGGGAAATAGATCTTCTCAAACTCGAGCTTGATGGGCTGCAGGACAGGTATCAAAACTAAATGAGTTGAACTTCAAAGTAACAAAATTGAAAAAAAAATGGATACTGCATATGCAAAATTAGAATAGGAAATGCAAAGAGCAAAATTCTGTTAAGGTGTATTACAACGAAGATCATTTCAGAAGATTTTGAAATGGAGTATTAATGTCAAATAACAGGTAACACAATAGTTTATGGGTCACCTTAATAAATGTTCCACTAATATAGTCTGCAGCTTCTCTTCCTAGCTTCATTGCGTCCTCAACAGTAGAAACACCGAACTGTACCATTACAGAATCAGTATCTCCATAGATGACCTGCAATGCAAAAAACAAAGCATGAAAAATGAGAATATAAGGGAGATGGCGGCCTAACCAATCTGACTAAAGAAACAAAAGATCGTGCATGCAAGCAAGAAAGTGATTATTGTGCTGATGTCTGGCCACCAACTGCAAAGTTTCAGATTTATGTCAAAACAGAATATGGCAACTCCTCATTCACCTCTGCGTTGTGCTCATAGCCTCCAAGTGTCGTGAATTTATCTTCAACAAGCTTTTTTGTATGTTCAATCATCTGTCGACCTGTTTGATAATAATAAATCAGTTTTATGCAATTCAATATCTCTTGTTAGCTAACCATGCAATCAATGTACTGATCATGTTACATCCAGAATTGATGCTCACCATAGCTGGTCACACTTGAAGAAATTTCTAAACAAGGTAATTGACCAACAGTCGCTCCAGTAAAACCATAGACAGAGTTTGCACTTATCTGAAACATAAAACATCCAACAATATCATGATTCAATGAGTGCATATTTGTGTATGACTGATTTGAGGGAATTGGAGATAAAAAGGCTATGTAAATACTTTTAGGGCAAGCTGACGACCATCAAGAACAGCCCTTTCAAATGGATCCTTTGCTTCCTGAATAAGTAATTGGTGAATTTAGCATAGGATGTAAATGTAGCAGTTACAAGTGCAGAGGATTTTATGTACAATTTGCTCACTACAACAGCAGGGGAGAAACAGAGAAAGATACCTTCAAATCTGCTTTCGCCCTTTTCCGAGCAGCCAACAATTCTTCAAGGATTTCAGGAAGTATACCCTGATATTTGAGACATCAACTTGTTTAGGAAACAAGTGCTGTTAATAATACCTTTTACCATGTCAGGAAGAAATTACCTTTTGCACCTCTGGTTTCACAAATGTTTCACCAGATGGGGTTTTGTTGACACTTTCTGGAGGCAGGTTGAGTTTGCGGGCATCCTCAGGGGGCACCTTCAAATAGTAAACAGGAACTTTGTGAATACCCATTAAATTCAGAGAACAAATGTTACTGCTGTATGTAGTAGGTATTATAATCAGAAATTCAGAACTAATTTTTACCAAAGTACAGTAGCATAGGTTATATGCCATCATGATGGATGGATACAACGAAGCAAAGTCCAAAGTCGCAATAGGTTTCTCATAAAATCCAGCCCTTGCCTCCAAAACCTAAAAATTGAATGCAGGCATAAATTGATACAAGATCAACTAATAACTGGACAACAGAAGGAACGTAGCTAGAATGATCATTGCACAATCATTAGAAACATGACAAAGAAAAAGAAAGTGAGCAAGTACAGAAATATATTTTTCTCAACAGAACCCGCAAAGCAGTTATTTTTTTGCCCTTTTTTAGATTTTATTGATCTCAGACCATTACACCAAGGTGATACAATTAATCTAAGACCACTCTTGGCCTAGTTTTTTTTGGCATGAATTCTGATTTCTTAATAAATGCAATAGCTGTATCATAACATGCCAGCAAACAACCAATGATGAACTAGAAACACACAAATCATGTCCATTGACTTACAGTTGCACCTTCAAATGTATCTTGTGCAGACCCTTGACCCTTTATATTTGGTATAACAAGGTTTTTCTGTTTTGCTTTCCTGAGTAGCTGCGAGAGGACCTGAGGAACAATTGTACTTATTAGAATGCAGTGCATTATTTTCATTAGCAGTTTGGTGTTTTTGTCACCTTAATGCTCTGTCCCCTTGAAAGAAGAAATGAAATGGGAACTCCAGTGACTCTTGCCATTTCCACATAGTTGTAGACATACATCAACTTATCTAGCAGTCGTTGTGGAAGATAGGCATCCTGTATTTACAGTAATTGTAAAAGTTAAGCAGGTATCCATTCTTTAATAGCAAGTCAAAGCAGACCAGAGCTAGGCTTCCATTGGCTAGTTTTCAACTGGTGCATCAAAATCAACAAGGAACCAAATTATCATTTGAATTACAAGACTTCTAACAGGAGTATCACGCTAGCTAATATCTAAGCCACTGGCAGTCTAGCAGACCTATTTGCAAATAGAAAATTAGAACACAATTGTTTCCACATGTTGAAGCAGTATTAACAACCTTATGGTACTGCTAAGAAGAAAACTATATATCTGGCTGCCAAATCGGTGATTATTGCACAAGAAGCACCGGCATATGGTTAGCTGTTGTATGTGGTTTTGCCATACATTTGATTTTAAGAGGGGATGGACAGTGGTCCCACATGTCGGAATTTTGGGGAGTTGGTGGTGGTGGTAGATTCACCACTCACCACCACCATGCCCTTCTTTTAAAGGAATATAGAAAAATAACATCGTTGTCATGGAAAATAAAATATAGCAATGTCGAGTGAAACTCCACAATTCAACCAACACACTTCATAGAAAGTCCAGCTTAATAGAAGATAACTAAAGGGAATTTTTAGCTGACCTTCAAGCAATAAACTGCAAGTCGTCTTCGTGTCTCTGAATTCCCATTTTGAAGATCAGATATAATTGAGTGATGAACATCCTCTTTCTGCCCAAAAGAAGTCCAATAACAGAAAAGTTAAATGAGAATATTTAATTCAACAAGGTACTGCATTGTTAAAGCATAAAAGAGAATATAGCACCCATTATGCAGGTAGCTTTGCAACAGAAAATCAAGCCAGCGAGAGTGACCAAACACAGAAGATTTAAATGAAAAGCTATCAACTGGATTAGAAGCACTCTGGGGTGTGCTAACAGCAATTGAGAGAACTTGAAATATCTCTCGTCTGGACTTACTTGCTCCCCGAGGAAATGTGCAGATACAGAGTTTAATGAATAAGAACTAAGCTTGTAATCCCGTTGCATAGCCTGCATTATAAACAGAAAATAAAGATAAGGAATAGATGAAACAATGTAATAATGTATAATAGCTACCAGTCTAACTATTGTGCACATCACTAGATCATAACCTGCAGAAGATCAAATTGTACTCTTCCTTCCACTGCTACATCTTTACTTTCACGCATACCATATTGCCTGGAAATGCATACAGATAGGTCGTTAAGTTTATGTTACATGGTCAAGGGTGTGGTTGTATGTCCAGACCACCCAAGTTGAAGTCCTCGTCGAGGCAGATTTGGATACTTATTTCTTATTAATTAAAAACCACCTAGTTCCACCTAGGTTGGTCAAGTTTTTTAAGTTCATGTTACATGAAGGAGAGAAATACATTTTTTTCTCTTCATTGCATTTCATTTTGAGATTTTTAGACAGCAAGATATTGCATCAATATCAATGCAGCTTGCGTGCCAGGAAATAGTGTCGTAGTAATACCCAATGATTAATGCAACATGGAAAATGGAAGGGATTGTGAAGTACAATGCATCATATTGGCTCTTCAATTTTCTCCCATATGAATGAAAGGTATATGTACACTCCCATATGAATGAAAGATATATGTACATCAAATATTTATCTTACTAAATGATGTGAATTTTGTGAAAATTCAAGAGATAACACACAATGTCCAAGTTCCTGATGGATCAAACATCTAAACCAGGTTGTGCTAACACGCAGAGAATACAGTGGATATCTAAGCAGGACAAAAAATATGCTTATGCAGGAAAACATGTGGAGTGAAATGACTTCTTACTACAATAACAATGTCACAACTCATTATAGGATAGTAATTTCTACACAACAAGCAGCATCTTCTCCTTGACAAATGGGAAGGAATGGTGTTATCAGCTAAACGAGACTATAAAAAAATCGTATGCACAAATTCAAAAAGAAATACTGCATCACCATATAACCAAATAAAATAGGGGAAATAACATGAAGAAAGCATGAACTGCACTGTAAGTAAAGGGAGGAGCAATGCAAGATTACATTTCAGCAAAAAGTACCAAACATAATTAGAAGATACAACTGTTTGGCTATAAAGGGACTACTGTAACACATGGTGAATATTAGATGGCTAAAATCTACTCTGGATGATAAATGAAAACTAATATGGACTAGAGTGACTATAGAAAGTAACCTTGAAGAGAAGGTTGTGTCACGGACACGAACACGACTATTTCTGATTCGTCCAAGTATTGGAAACTCTACTATCTTAAGAACCTCAGCTCTCTGCAAATGTATGAAATCAAACTAATTAGATATCCCAAATTGCCAGAGAGTAAGAATGTGTGATATATTTACAAAATCCTGTACCTCAATAAGATAGGGTAAGTCAAATTTGCAGATATTGTATCCAATTATGATATCAGGATCCACTTCACGTATGAAATCCTTGAAAGAATCAGTCAGAATCAGCTTAGTTCCAGTAAGTTCTCTGTATGTAATCAGAAATTGTAAAGTCCAACCGGCATTACTTACCCTCCAAGCAAGTAGAATATCCCTCTCTGTGTCAAATGACATAACATCAACTCCAACAATGGGAGAACATGATTTAAGTGTCATAACATTCCGTACAAAAGGTTGTCCTTCTCCTTGAAGGGTGACCAAGTTAGCTATCTATTTTCATCCAGACAAGCAAGTCAAGAAACTGTGTACATAGAGATATTTGGAATTGAAACTAGATGATATAAAGTATCAACTATTTGTAGATAATGAAATCAACCTGAATAACAGGATCATGAGTTGGTTCTGGGAAGTGACCTTTGCGACCGGCACATTCAATATCAAAACTTAATATGCGAAATGGAGCCATCTTAGAATGTTCTCCTTCAGCAGCATGGCTTACCAAATCCGAATATCTGTTACTTGACTTAAGGATGCACACAACAAATAATATCATAGTTCAGTAATAAATTTGAAGATATGCGCTTAGTATAAAAGGATACAGACAATCCAACTCTAGCTGACAATAGGACATGATACGAGCTGCCTTCCTATACTTTCCAGCGGGAACTTCAATCCAATTGCCACCAACAATATTGCAGTCAATCATGAAGCGAAGTGCAAAAAGAATGTTGCTTTCATATGTCAGGAAACTCTTCGAACCAAGGCCTTCGATTGCTATGCCCCTTTCCAGGATGCCTATAAGGTGCAAAGTGCAAACATATGCCAATTGTGGTAAGCCAGCAAAATAATAATGAGAAAGTAACTGGTAGCAGCCTCTCAGTAGATCATAAAAGATAGGCACAAAGTAAAGATGATAAAATCACACAATAATATATTACTGCAGCTTAAAATGATATTTAAGCTATCCATGCATAAAAAGATTGTGACCTCAATATACAACAATGAACAGTAATCATCTTGTCTCTTAAACAAACACTTACCGCGACAATTAGCAACCATTGTAGGCAAAGCGACCACTATCTTGAGGAAAGGCTGAGATTGCTGTGGTTGGTAATGCATGATTGTCTGCTTCTGCACAAGTTCAATTCTCTTCACAAACCTTGGCACATTGCTGTTCCTATTTGAATCCTTCATCCTCCCCTGTAATACAGAATGATGAAACATGTAAAGAAAACCCGTACTGCCAAAGTACCCCATTTGTGAAAAAGTCTTGATATAAGACACAATGGAGCACAGAAACCTCTAGTGTTTGGTGGAAGCGTGAAATATCATCAGGGCCCATCCCCATTGGACAGCTGATGTAGAAATACGGCTCAAATCCATGCACTTGGCAGCACACACTGTGACCTAATGTTAACATGACAACATCATATATGAGCATTAGCCATATGATAAAAAGAGGAAGAAAGTGATATGTTTTAACTAAAGAAATATATAACCTTCTCTAGTGACACCAAATATCCTGAGTATAGCTGCAGGACCAGATGAGTTGGGGAGCAATTCTTTGTGGCTCTCACCAATAATATAATCAATCTCCAGCTGCTGAAAAGCTAGAAATCCAACAATACGAGCAGAGTCAAGAAGAAGATAAAACATGTCGCTCAACAGTCAACATAGATCTCTATTCAAAATAGACATAACAAAACAGATAGCAGAATATCTACACTATGACAAACAATCCTTACAAAACAAGACCATCACATGATTATTACTACCTCCAGTCATCAAATGATGATGTTTAGGACATCTTCTCGCATTCCAAGATGTAGTTAAGTAGTAGCATTTGTTACATCCTACCGTATTCACTACCATGCATTGGAACACATCTAGCAACACAAACTTCAGTGCTGAAGTTGCAACCAAAAGCTTGTGACCGGCATTTGGCTAGCTCAAGAACAGCAGCTATTGATTGCAATATATATACAGATGCATGCTGATGTGTATTTGATAGGGGTATAGGTGGCCAAATAAATACAAAACCATCCCATCATTATTTTTTGTTGGACTTGCCCGTAAAGGTTAGAACATGTTTCTTTAACAACTGCAGGGAGTAGCTTGTTCATTGAAACATTCATATCATAGGTGGCCACAGAAAGACAAAACCATCCCATCATCATTCTTTGTTGGACTTGACCGTGAAGGTTAGAACTTGTTTCTTTAACAACTGCAGGGAGTAGCTTGTTAATTGAAACATTCTCATATAACTGACTAGTTCCATCTCTCATGTAACTAGTGATGTTAGAGAACTCTAGGTTGGACAGGATATGACCTCTCAATTCACAAAGCTCAAACTAAGTAGTCTCTGTGCAAAAACAATCATTAATATTACACTTATACATCAGTTTGTCGACGAAAAATTGGTAATGATTTCTAAGATAAAAGTCTAAAGCAGCCCAAAGTACAAGTACAAAGAAAACCAAGGTCTACTAATTTAAAAACCACCAATAGTTCAATTGAATATAACAGAATCAGCTTTCTCTTGATGACCACAATCGATAATTTATCAAATTAAGGTTTACATTTTTCGGTAAAAAAAGTTAAGGTTTACATTTAGTTACCCTCCATGCATGAATCAGGCACAAAACCAATACCGTACACTGTCACAGTCCATGTCACACACTACATAGAACCTCCTGTCTAATGCACAAAACCCAAAATTACCAACCAAAAAGGAAAAAAAATCACCAACCAAAGCCAGACTAATTGAGCGCACCAATACCACAAAAGTCCCATCATTCTGGCCCAAAATGGTAGGAATTAATCATGCTCTCAACTGTTATAACTGAATCTGAAAAAAAACCTGCTAGTTTGCACATAATTAGCTACAATACCCAAATTCTAGCACTGGATCTCACCACATCAATTCAATCAACGCTGCATTTGGACAACACAAAAAATTATCCAGTGAAAGTTGCTCAGCTCTGGATCCACCCCAATTACGCCTCCCTCGGTAACCCAACTGCACATACCGGAGCAATACAAACACGTATAGGATAAGAGCAGGTGGGGGAAGGGAAGGAGAGGACCGTACCAACAGTGCTGGAGCAGCCGGACGCTAGGTCGGCGCGGAGCGCGGGGCGCTTCCAGCGGGAGAGGCGGGAGGCGAGGGCCTCGTCCCGGTCGAGCAGCAGCAGCGCTGCCTCGTCCTCCGCCAGGATGGTCTCGTCGAGGAAGACGTCCTCGTCCATCATGTCCTCCTCCTCCTCCGCCGCCGCCGCCGCGGCGGCGGGTGGAGGCGGCTGCGGGGTGCCACCGGGGTGGGCCCGCTTCGCCGCCGTCCCGGCCGGTGCCGGGGGCGGCGCCCCTCGCCGCTTGCCGCCGCGTCCGCCTGAGCTCATCGCCGAAGAGGGAGGAGTGGGAGGGAGAGAGGAACGCGGGAAGAGCGGGGAGCGGAATTTGGGGTTCCCGCCATTGCTGCGCGATGTAGGGTTTTGTTGGGGAGGAGATCTAGGAATACGCCAACCTTGTGTCGATTACGTAAAATGGATCGAAGTGAATAGTCAAGGGCTCAAGGCCCAGTCAAATATCGGCCCACGAGCGATTTTTTTATGTGAACATTTTTTTAAAAAAAGTCCAGTCCTCAACTATTGTCGAGTTTTATTTACATCCCTCAACCATAAAACCCACCATATATTGAGTGTCCAATACAAATTGAGTTTGAGTTTTTAGCAGTATTAAAATCTGCTCTGGGTAATGGCTGATGTGGCATCTTTGGTCTTTGTCTCACATAAAACCTACGTGACGCTAGAAACAAAATTGAAAAATAAACACTAATATACCTACGTATCAGTGGATGTTTGCTTAAAAAAATTAAAACAAATTATATCGACGCACATTTTTGTAATTACAGTGGGACTCATACTTCTGCCTCTCTCCAAAATGTCTCTCATCGCCGTGGTTGATGGGACCAGTGGCCAAGGCAAACCGCCATGAATCGAGCTAGTGAGGAGCCATAAGCCTTTTATCCAATCCTAACTCTAAATACTACTACAATGAAAGCCTCTTATATGCAGAGTGCTTGCCTTGTGCTTTTTTCTCATATACTCTCGTACAGTCTGTATGTCTGTATCCAATAGAAACGTAATTTTTTAAAATTTAATGGATAAATCCGTATACTTCACTTGTTTGATTAACAACTTATCCTACTTATAAAACTGACTTTTTTTTACTGTAACCATGCAGTAGTGACTACTGGATTTTATCGAAACATTATACAAGTTCAGCCTGCAATAATAAAACAACAAAATGAATGAGTATTCAATAGGTCATCCAAATCATATAAATAAGAGCTCTGGAACACACAATTATTAATTTTTTTCATAATTTCCACTAGAGTGAGTTCAATTTCAACAAGAATCTAAAGAAATTTCTTTGAAGGAGATTTAGTTGCGGTGTGGCTTCGTAGGATAAGAGTCACAATTTTACAATCGAATAATCAATGAAAGCCTTAAAAATAATTAAAATAATGATCGTCATAATTAGAAATTTAGTATTAAATACATTTGTGAGGCACAAACTACATTTTGTCCATTCTTAAGGCTCTGTTTGGTTCAGTTGGTTCAGTTTTTCAAAAGCTAGAAACTAGCTTTTGATTTTTGGATTTTGAAAAAATAAAATTCCAAAAATCAAAAGCTATAAGCTGGAGGCTATTTAAGAGTTATCTTTTGAGTTGGCTTATTTAGAATTGTTTTGTTTTTATGTAACGATGACAAGATAATTGATTTTAACTTTTACCTCGAAGTTAGAAAAGTTGCCCAAAGTGAGCTTCGGTTATGGGCTTGTCACGCCCGATTTCCGTTCGGGATTAAAAATAATTAAATAATACAATCTCTAGAAATTAAATAAACAAGAAAAGTGAATTATCAAGTGAATTCATTGAGGAAATTAAATTTTTTAAAAAAATCATAGCTGGGAATATTCTTTAATATTATCATTGCCCTAAAATACACTCGAAAATTTTTGTGAAATTTTGGAGCTCCGAAATAATTTTAACAATACAAAAAGCATTTAATTAATTATTTAAATAAATTATTTAATCATTAAATGAATGATTTATATTTTTATTAGATACTTTGGTTGCTTGTCTATTTTTAGAATTTTTCTTGGATTTATTTGAGCCTTGAAAGTATTTATAAAGATACAAATGTCATTTATCCAATTAAATAAAATAAAAACAAATTTTAAATCTTGTTCCTGTTCAAGGGTCGCTTTCGGCCCGTTCCCAAAAGTCTAAATCACCTCCCGGTTAGGCCCACTCGCCGGCCGCTCCTTGCGCAAAACATGTTTTAGCACCTCGGCCGGCCTCTCTCTCCCCCTCACTCAGGCGTGGGTCCCAGCAGTCAGTCTCCTTCTCTCCCTCCCTCTGACATGTGGGGGTCGGGGCCCACAGGTCAGCCCTTCCTTCCACCTCCGGCCACCCTGGGCCGGAAACCGCCATGGCCGCCTCGTGCCTCCACGTTTCTCGGCCACCCACTCCGCGCGCATGTCCCGGACGCCTCTCTCCACTCGTGCGCGCCCCCCACTCCGCCCGCACCTTGCGCCACCTCCCCACTCCCCGTGGGAACCGACGTCGACTGCCTCTCTCTCACTCGAACCCGTGCCGCCCCACGTCGGCCATTTTCCGTGCCACCCTGGCCTCGCCGTAGCCTCCCAAGCCCCTTAAAAGCATCCTCGTGCTCCCCGATCGTTTTCCCCTCGAACTCTCGAGCCCGCAACACTCCCCATCTCCCTCCCCTCATGAAGCTGCACCACCACCGTCCCGGCCATGTTCGGTAACGCCCCACAGTCGCCCTAGCCATCGCCGCAACCCGCCGTGTGCACCGCCGACTTCGCCACCCCACACCGAGCATATAACAGCATATACATGACACATAATAGCATATACATGAGCCATGACACATAACAGCATATACATCACACACAGACAAACATAAGAGAGAGTAGATGGAAAAATAAATATCGAGAATAGAGCCTTTTTAATGACAATGACATTGTGTCATTGTGATGTTGCCTCATTAAAAACCTTTCTAGGTAAAAACTCACACCTCGTGAGAAAACCCTAGAAAGGAAAAAAGAGTATAGTAAGCTCTATTCTCAATTTATAATTCTTCATGTTCAACATAGTTCAATATTACAGACCAGTGAGACCACATGAATCACAGGCAACAACACATCAAAGGAATCACAGCCAAAGCCACATGTGCACAACACACATATATCAAAAGGCACACAACCACAGCACAGCACAACACATATAGCAAGGCAGCAAGCAATGCAAGCACTCCACCCTCCAGTCCAAGACAAGAAGCCACGCTAAGGCACCATCCTAGCACTTAGTGTCGGTTATCGCTAGCCTAGAGCCACCACCCTACAAACAATTTTGTTTGATTCAATCTATATGCAAAAACAATGATTCAATGTTTCAAATTTGTATGATTGAATTTTGTATGAGATACTTACAGTGTTACACCGACGAGATTGAGTCATCAAGATACAAATCTACAAAAGAAGCTTCGAGCTCTTTGTTCTCAACAGCATGTTGAGCCCGAGCATCTGCAAGCTCCCAATCTTTGATGCATGTAAGCATCTCAACCATCTCATCTCATGTGTCAAACTCCTTCGTCGATCCTCAAGAATTCTGCTTGTGAGACTAAATGTGGACTTTGAAGATATAGTAGAGACTGGAACAGACATAATATCCTTGGCTAATATAGAGAGGATTGGATAGGTTAGTTTGTGCTCATGCCACCAATTAATAATATTGAAATCATCATCATAACATGTGATAGTGTCACTATCAAGATAGTCAGATAACTCAGAGACAACATACATAACAGCTGGAGTAGTAGTAGAAGTAGAAGGAGGAGGACCACTTACACCATAGCACCAAATATCTTGCCCCAAACTTGCATTTTCTTACCTGATGTATTTGTTGATTGAGATGGTCTTTGCAATCTAACAGAGGAAAATTTTTGCTCATATTTTTTAAAAAGCAAATAAAGTACATTTTTAACTTCAACATAATAGGCAGAGTAATCAGTGCTAGTGGGAAGTGATAACAGCTGAAGGATGTTATGAAATCCTCTCATCTTAGCTCTAGGATCCAAAATAAAGGCAAAAGAATATAACATAGGAATTTTTTGCCAATATTTGCGAAATTTCAGTTTCATGGGACTAACCACAAATCTTAACATCTCATCATGTTCATGCTGATGCAAATGCATAGCAATATCATATATGTGATGCAACATTAAAGGACTAGTTGGATAGTAAACACCAGAAAGAGCAACAGTGGATTCATAAAACAATTCAAGAAATTTAAGCACTTGTTCACCAACTTGCTAGTGAGAATCAGTCAAGAGAGGTCTATTATCAGCTGAGACCCATTTAATTGCAATAAAAGCATGAAATGTACTCTTATATGACATGAGATGCTTGAGCACGAGATATGTTGAATTCCATCTAACATCCATGTCTAGCTGAAATTTACGAGGCCTAACCCCCTTAGCAATGCAAAAGTTCTTATATTCAGCAATACGAGTATTAGAAGAATTTAAGAATGAAACAGTGGTTCTGAATGCATGAGTATAAGGCTTAAGCCTTTTCAAACCAGACTTAACAATTAGGTTAATAATATGACAAGCACATCTCTGATGCAATAGTGAATGACTAGGATTAGGGTCACGACCAAGATATCCAGATAACATAGGTATTAGATGTGTCATGGCAGATGTATTAGCAGAGGCATTATCTAGTGAAACAGCGATAACCTTATCTTTCAAAGCATAATCATCTAAAACAATAGCAATACGCTCAGCAATATTAATACCAGAATAAGACTCATCAATGAGCCTAAATCCTAAAACCTTCTTTTCTAACATCCAATTAGCATTAACATAATGAGCAACAACAGTAAGATAATCTTCCTTAGCATTGCCAAACCAAATATCAAAAGTAATAGCAACAGAAGAGACACTAGATTGCAAATAATCCTTAATCTTAGAGCGACGCTCATTGAAATGCTTAGCCATATCTCTATTTGTGGTTTGCCTAGATACTTTCTTAAAGATATGATTATGAGCACGCTGTATATACTCCTCAAATGCATCATACTCACTAATACCAAGAGACAAATCAAGTCTAGCAATTAAACGACACAACTCAGAACGAGCAACAGCAGGACTATACTCCCAATTCCTAATAGTACCATCAGGATTCATAGAGAGTCTAGATTGAACAGCAGCAGCATGGGCAGATTTTTTTAGGCAAGACTTTTGATGTCTAAGTAAATGACCAGTACCACTAGAAGACTTAGCAGAAAGAACAGTTTTGCAGTGAATGCATTTGGCACTAACCAGAACCTTTTTGTCGTTTACCTCCTCAAAGATCTTGTCCAGATCCTTCCAGACACCGGATCTGGCCCTCTTCAAGGAGGCCGACGACGCCGCTCCAGAGCTGGTGGAGTCCGTGGCCACCGTCCCCGTCGGGGTTGTAGCCTCGGAAGCCCCATTATCTGGAGCAGCAGCATCAACATTGATCGGCACAAGAGAGCTACCGAACAACGCGTCTGCATCTCCGGCCAGATCGTCGTCGTCCTCCTCGGCCAGCCCTTGAATCGCAAGGTCGTGATTGGTGGCAGTCTGATTTGGATCAGACGCCATCACCTCTTCTCCGGTCCGGTACTGCTCCTCCGTCAAGATCACCACCTCAACAACTTCGTCCCTCAACGACCTGCATCGAAAAACAAGAGCGAAGCGAAGGAGTGAGCACCCGGCCGGACTAGAGGAAGAACAAATCAACAAATAGATCAAGTAGGGGGGAGGGGACGAACCAGAACGGCCAGAGCCCGGAGCCGGAGATGACGACACGAGACGACGGAGCAGTATCCAAGACCGTCGGAGTGAGCACACGGCCAGACTCGAGGAAGAAAAATTCAACAGATAGATTAAGTAGGGGGAGGGGACGAACCACAACGGCCGGAGCCCAGAGCCGGAGATGACGACACGAGACGACGGAGCAATATCAAAAGTGATGGAGGAAGAACAGATCAACAGATTGAGAGGAGGTGGGGAGAGAGAGGGGAGGGGGAGCTGTATCCACGAGCGACGGAGCAAGCGAGCACACGGCCGGAGCCGCTGGACTCGAGGAAGAACAGAATAAGTGAAGAGGAGAGAGAGACTAGAGACTAGAGAGAGGGGAAGGGGGAACCGGGGCGTGCCGGCAGTGGCGGGTGTGCGCTCGGCGGCGGGCTCCGGCGCGGCGCTCAGTGGTGGTGTGAGGGCGACGGCCGACGGTGAGCGACCGAGCGGTGGATGTCTAGATCCGGATCTGGATGCGTTGGCGGAGACGGAGAGGCGCGTGCGGGGCGGCTAGGGTTAGGGTTTAGGGGTCACGGGTGGGGGTGCCGGGCGGTCGTTTTATATGGGGCGGGGCGGCCGACGTCGCCCGTTGAGTTGTCGTGCCGCTCGCGAGCCGCGACCAAACCACCGTGCTTGGGCCGTGCTCGCCCGGTGGGCGGGGTTCGGCCCGAACATGGCACGATGCCCCGTGCCGGGCTGGCCTGTGCACGATAGTTTTGGGCCAGTCGTGCTTGGGCCGGCCTAAAATTGGGCTTCGTCGGCCGTTTCGCCCGGGCCATATGGCCAGCTATACCCGTGGCCGCCCGATCCCCTTCGGGGTGATCTGGGTCATCCACGTGGCGGCCGACGTGGCTGCCAGCGGTGCCGCCGCATCGACGCCACATCGGCAGGCCGTCCCCCGTGGCCGCCTGTGTGGCCGTCCACGTGGTGGACCGTGGACTGAGTCCACCGTGGTCCCATGCGCCGTAGCCGCTGCGCTGGCATCCCGCTGACGTCAATCCTCGCCCCGTTGACGTCAGCAGCACCTTTTTTCCCTTGTAAAATAAATAAAAATTGCGCAATAAATTATGTTAATTTTCAGAATTCAATTAAATGGTCAAAAACTTCTAAAATTCATATCTAATTCATACGAACTCCAAATTTGGCCATTCAAATTGCAAAATTCATCTAAAATTGAGCTTTACATGTTTGTTTACTTTACATATGTTGTTTATTTGATTTTTATTAGGTTTTTCCTCGTTTTACGTGTCGGCATGTAGACTTCGTTGTTTCGAGTGTTCGCACTCACGAAGAAGAGAAGATCAGCTGAAGAAGCAAGACAAGTCACATTCCCCCTTGACGCATATTGATCCAAATTTATAAAATATTTATTCTTTGCAAATAAAATTACATGTTTTTCTAATTACACGGGGATCGGGACAACCTATCTGATCGCTTGTGTCATGTTTAATTGTTATCCATTCATTGTCAACCTGGGTGATTAATTGGACTAGCTCGCATCACTTACGTGATCTTTCTAGAATTATCTACGCTTAGCCATGCTTAATTACACTAGCTCACCTAATGGGAAAACTACACTCATAGCTAATAGTCTCATGAAATGTTGGTAGTGGACCAGTATTATCTTGGAATAAAGTTGAAATTAAAATATGACTAAATGGTGGGTTGTGGGTTCATGGTTTTGCTTGTCGCACCCATGGCAATTAAGGACCGGTTCATGGGAAACCCTGAAAGACTTACAGTATTTACCACAAGTCAGCATGGGCAACGACTGGACCTGTAGTGTAGCATTTTCCTGGCCGACGCATTGAGGCAAGGGTGGGCGCGATGGAGTTCGAATGGACCAGGCAAGGTCTATGCGGCTACCGGATTCACCAAGGCACCAGGGGGCTGCCTACCTTGGACATAAAGGTAGGGGCGAAACCTCAGTGTGATGTCGCTTGGTCAGGGGGAGTTATGCGAAGGGTCTTGTCATGATTTCCCCCTTGCAGTATCGTGGAGATACTTTGAGGCATGGCAACATGTGTGGAATCGTGTCTTGTGGGTACAGTTGTATACCTCTGGCCAGAGTAAAACTATTCGAATAGTCGTGCCCGTGGTTATGGGCGATCGACCAGATTCACCACGATTAGTCCCATCTTAATAAATTGACTTAATGGAACTGGACTAGTTCAGGTGGTTTGGTTGGGTCTGTTCAACGTGGAGATAGCGTTGTTCAGTGAAAGAATTAATCTTGATTAAATAATCAACTATTTTACTATTTTAAACTAAAAAGGTTTACAACCGCATTTATGCAAAATAGCCCAAGCCATTCTTGTCTTCCTTTGCATGTCTGCATTTCTCCGTGTGGCTTGTTGAGTACGGTGGTTGCACTCAACCTTGCTATTTCCCCTTTTCCGCAGAAGTGTAGTGGTTCTGAGTTGAAGACGGAGTTAGAAGACCAAGGCTCAGACCCCAGTTGAGTTTGCGTGTGGAGTGGAGCTGAAGCCCCGCTAGGATCGCTTTTTTTCGCTGCTGTTGCTTTTTTCGGGTGTGAGAACTAAGTGTCTCTTCTGTAAGTATCTTACGCTTTATTTACGCTTTGGATCTGTTTATTAATTTGTCAATTTGTGTACCCTGGCTGATTCCTAGACAGGGATTTAATACAGAAAATAGTCTAAAAATTTGGCTAAATTTTTAGGCGTGACATGGCTTTTCTTCTGACTTTTAGTTTTTCAAAAGCCAAATTAAAAAGACAACTATTTGATTTAGTTTCTGACTTCTCGGACTGAAAAACCATAAAAAATTTGAACCAAAATCTGAACCAAACAGTCCCTAAATAATACCACCTCTATTTTATTTTATATTATAAGTTTTTTTCGAAGTTTAAGTTTATAATAGTTTATAAAAAAGCATAACAATATTTTAAACACAAAACAAATATATTATTAAAATATATTAAATACTAGTTTAATTGAAGATACTTGGTGTTGTGGACGCTCCTAGACTTAAAGTAGAAAAAAGTCTAATTATTACGGCTGATCGTCATTTGTCTGTCATTAAATGCTAATAACTTTTTAAGTGATTAAACTATAATGAAGGAAAGAACAGAATTTCTATCTCGCGCAGCTGCGCCGCGAGCATAACTCACGCGCACCACACGCGTCAGTGCGTCGCGGCTTCGCTCACCCACGGGCCAGTGACCACGCTCCAACCACGAGCGGGCACACGAGTCACACGTAATTAGCACCACCGAGCTTATTTTTAATGGCTTTCTTAAAATAAAATAATAAACAAAAATTTGATTAAAGATTTAAAATATGGATTGATTTTTTTACTTTTAGGTTTGGGATGAAAGTTTCAAAATTTTGAATGGAAAGTTCCAAATTTTCGGTAGTGTTTCTTTGATTTTGAATTGAAAGTTTCAAATATTTGGTAGTTTTTTTTAAAAAAGAGAGTTGAATGTTTTGAAAATATTAAATTTAATTTGAAAAGTTTTATAATTTGAGTTGGAAGTTTTTAAATTTTCGCTTGAATGTTTTTAAATTAACTTGAAAGTTTTGAAAGTTTTAAAATTCTAGTTGAAAATTTTCAAATTTAAATTTAGAGTTCAGCTGGAAATTTTATATTTTTGCCGATCTTTTAATTTTAGTTAACACTTTCCATTGAACAAGTGCTAACAAAATTAAAACGAAAAAAGGAAAAAGCGCTAATGAAGAAAATAACTGTCGTCGCATGGGCGACATGCATCCGTGTGGGTCCCCCATTACAGTCAACATCTCGCGAGTAGATGGCCGTAGGCTTCTGCGCAGGTAGCGCGTATGTGATAGTTAGCCACACCCATGAAAGAATAATCCTATGTTTAGCATGCAACACGATGTCATGATATGGTATTTTTTTAAAAAAAGTTTTTAGCTTTTTTATAAAAAAATACTACTATGGTCAAAGTTGTGAATAGTATGAGATAACAAATCTTTTATCGTAGTTTAATTATCACCTAAGATTTATGCGGTTTTCTTAAAAAGATTATTGTCTAGCAAATATCGTCGAGGTTTTTTTTAAAAGATCATCGTCTTACATATCTGTAAAGAGTGAATGTGTTCCATGTAATATTTAAATTATGATGCAATAACACGAAACGACGGATCGATGAGGATTAATTTTAAAACGACTAAAGTGTTGTTCAATACGTCTTTGGCTAGGTGATATCAAATTTGGATGGAAGGATTATTTAGAGACGAACAGAGGGAGTGTTTTTATAAGACGCGCTCGCATCCTGCTCCCAATCTTCGAACCTGTCTCATGGGGATTCGTTAACCCAGCCAAAGTGGTACGTTTCAAAAGAAAAACAAAGTGGCACAATTTGCACTGGCACGTCTACTGGTCGATCAGACCAGTCGAGTGGTCGAAACCGCACCCAGCGGGCCTAGGACCAGCATAAGATCCTGAATTCTAAAATGAAGAGGCTGATAAGTAGCACCTGAATTACTACTCCTCGTTGAACTTGAACATAAGATTCACCTTTATATAAAACTAGAAGTGGAAAGAGTTTTATTTTAGTGAAACCTTTTACGTACTGTTTTCAAAAAATGAAACACACATGAAATATCCATCGAAAGCGTAAAAAGACTCATTAGATACTAAAATGATCGTACGAAACAATGAAATAAAACTATTTCATTGAGGAAGCTTGTTTCATTAACTCTTACCAACGTTCTTATGTCTTAGAAATAATGGGATGAAACCTTCCATTGAGATTGGTCTTATAGTACTAGTTTGGATATTGTGCAGCAGTATAACATAAGAATCAGTTACATTTAGTGCCTGTTGCTGGTTGGACCACATGAGTTGCTCCACTTGTCACATTTTGAGTAGATCGTGAAACTATACCCTTAATTTTAATTTATGCGTCATAGTAAACTCTGCTTTGGTTCGAGATATACATTGCATAGTTCCAGAGAGGACCTTTAGGAGCTCAACGTTTTTCTTATCGTCGAGGATGAGTTATCACACCTCGACAATAAACACGGTTACATGCGGCTTTTATAAACTCTGCTTACAACAAGATAATTGGGCATTTCCCTTCAAATGTTGAAGCAGCAAGCATACACGAATTGGACTCTAAATGGTATTGAAAGAGTGGAGGGGTATTCAAAAACCATGGGTTGCTCTGTTCTCATAAATCTTTTTTTCCTTGAGTCGGAATCTGACTATATGATGATCTTTGAAGGGTTAAATAGTCTAGCTAGATTCATCCACGTGGCTTGTCATTTAAATCCCTGCTTTGTTTCACATCTTCCTGCTCTCCTTAATTGGTCTCGTGCGGCCTTACTTTCTTTAATTTGTTTTTTCAGCATCTCGTACCATTTGATGGAGCACTGGAACAAAGTACTTCGTAGATGTTTCCCACTTCTTTGATACAGTAGACGTGAGGTGGTACATGTTGTTCTGTTTGAGAGATAAAACTACGTTTGTTTCATGGAGTCTTTGTCACACCAAATGTTTAGATGTTTTTTTAAAATATTAAATGTAGATTATTTACAAAAATCATTCATAGTCGATGGCTAATTCACGAGGCGAATCTAATGAGACTAACCGCGCCATGATTTGATGATATGATACTACAGTAAACATTTGCTAATAGATTCGTCTCACGAATTAGACATCGATTCTATAATTATTTTTATAATTAATTCATGTTTATTTTTTAAAATTGATGTTCAAACATGTGATGTGACACTAAAGTTTAGCCTATAGATCCAAACACCACCAAAGAGATACTGATAGAACTTGTTGGATGTGGTCTCTGTCTGCTCTGTACTTACCTCTATCTGATTTAGCAGGAATGGCATGGTCCTATCTGCAGGCAGCCTAAAACCCTTGATGGTATATATGTCTTTTAGTTGACTTATTATTTTTTAGTGTTGACTGATGTATACTGCTGACAAACTTATGTAAGTTTGATAGATTTTTTGTTCAGCATTTTAAGTTTCCTTGTTGCTTTCCTTTTGGTGGCATTTGTTACTTTGGCCGGGATCTTTTCGAAGTTAAAACTAGATTATCCGAATTTGTTCTTTGGAGGTTTCTTCATGATTCAACTAGCCGACATTATATGTCCATCCTCACATAGATGGGTTAGTACTGATCTAGCTCCTAGTATAGTTATTTTTTTTCATGAATACAACTGATCAATAACAGCTGGATACTATAATTTGCAGGAAAATGATGAGCCTTCAGTTCTACAAATAAAAATATGTTCAAGTTTAATTATTATCTTTGTGTCTTCATACAATTTCGTTGATATGTACTTAGAAGACTTTTGGAGCTCCCACAGAGAGAAGCAGCAATGATGGTAAAGTTAAATTATCATTTTTATCCTTTGTCCATTTCACTAAAAAGCTCCTTTAGTCTTCATGGGCAGTTGCCAGAAATACTGATGATGGGATGATTTTGGTTTCTTTTGGCCATCTATAGTTCTATAGCCCTATTTCGTACCATGTAGGACGCCTTCGTATATTAATATAGGATGCTATTAATTTTTAATATGATATTTAACCATTTATTTTATTAAAAAATTATATAAATATTATTTCTTTTATCGTGACATGTTTTATCATTAAAAAATTATAATATCAATTTATACTTTTATACATTTATATTAAACTTTAAAATAAGATAAATATCAAACGTCATAAAAATTAACGGCATAAATATAGTAGTACTACATTAGCATGAACCTGTAGATAGATGACAATTCATAGCTATTGTTCTCAAGATAACCAAACAGTACGCTCACACACTCTTGGATGCAACTTTGGAAATCAGTCATCCTTAGATGTGTTTGGTGTATAGTGATTCCAATATGCATGGCAGCATGGGAGTAAAGAAAGCTTTGCAGCAGCTGTAGATATAGGTTGTATATGTTATTGGTGCTTATGAGCGGGCCCACCATGCTTTATGGGTATTCAGTTGAATATCCAAGATTTTTGATAAAAAAAATTCATATATGTAATATATATTTCATATGATGTGAAAAAGTATACAAAATAGACTTTTTTTATCCAACATGACATCATCCCATCCCCTACTCCCTCCTCTCCTCGGCCCATTAGCCCATTAGCCCAATAGTCCAAATTAGTAAAAAAAAAATGAAACCCTAGCTCACCTCACCTTTCTTCCCAATCTATCCCGAGCTGCCTCTCCTTCCGACTTCCCTGGCGGCACGTGCGCACGGCCGGCGCCTGCGAGGAGCGACGGCGCGGCGCCCAGCTTCCCGGACCCCGACGCGACGGCAGCGGCGACGCCCACCTATCCTCGTGGCCCCGCCCCTCTCCCGGCTCCCCGCCATCCCCGGGCCATCGGCGCGCTGGCGCTGCGCGTCGCAAAGGCGTCGTCGTCGAGACGCCCACGCATGACGCGGCACGCGCGCCCGCGGCAGCCGCCGTGACTCGCCACGACGCCGTCCCCGTGGCGCCGCCCATCGCACCACCACCAGTGCCACCCCATTTGAGGTTAGTAAAATTTTGTGTCACCCCTATTTGAGGTCAGTAAAATTTTGTGCATCAAGTATTTGAGGTTAGTAAAATTTTGTGCATCAAGTAGTGAGAGAAAAAACAACTAATTAATTTGAGCTTTACTAGACAATCTTATTTGACACCAATTTTTTTTCCATACTTGTGATTACATAGTAGCTATGTAGTGCACCTGTTATATAATAACACTATGTAAAGTAAAAGAATTAGTGAAAAGACATCCTAAATAAGCAAAATTAGTTTTCATAAGAAATACTCAAGAAGCTTATTCTTTATTCCTTTTATGAAATTGCAACGGATTGCTAAACTCTGGGTTAGAAAAAACTATTAGATTGCTAAACAGATTATTGCTAACTTATGCCGTTATATATTATAGAACTACTAGACTTTGAGTTAGAAAAAATTATCCTTTTCAATTTCGAATACCCAAGTTAAAAATTCTGGGCCCGCCGGTGTTGCAGCTATACTTAGGTGGTGTTTGGTTCCCAGAAACTAATATTAGTCTCTGTCATATCAAATGTTTAGATGTTATTTTGCAGTATTAAATGTAGATTATTTACAAAACCCATTCATAATCGGTGGCTAATTGACGAGACAAATCTAATGAGCTTAATTACGTCATGATTTAACGTTGTGATGCTATAGTAAACATTTGTTAATCGTGGATTAATTAGGCTTAATAAATTTGTCTCATAAATTAGCCACTAATTCTGCAATTATTTTTATAATTAGTTCACGTTTAGTCCTTCAAATCGACATCTAAATATCCGATGTGGCACAGACTAATATTAATCCCATGAAACCAAACACCCCCTTCCCCCTTAGGCTTCTTGTCTTCGGAATTCCTTTGGTTTTTCGTATGCACATTTTCAAATTCTTTTATAAAAAATTTTGTAAAAATTATATTAATCATTTTTATTTTTAATTAATATTTAATTAACTATACGCTAATCAGTAATTTTTTACGCCCAACTCCTCCGGGACGAAGTCTTAGGATGTTTGGTGTCGCTAGAGAAGGTTATATGCTCCTATGTTGAAAACTTGTGTCTTCCTCTCATTTGCATATTATGACCGTGGTGACAATATCATTAGCCGTGGCGCAGATCATCTTCAGGCATTAATTGGACCAGCGGAAGTAAAATCATGGATGAACGCACACAGAATTTGGTGACTCTCTTTAGCACAATATCTTGGGATGGTCATATATATATATATATATATATATATATATATATATATATATATATATATATATATATAATAACAGAGCAGCAGGGTAGCAAGGATTATGTTTGATTATGACTAGTTCTATTTGAGCCTATCATGACAGAAGTTGCTCATGTTTGTTGGCTTCCGCTGTTTGTGTAAACTGCATTGATACGATGCAGTTTTCTGAAATCTCTTCTTCTGCTTCCTGAAATTAAGCTTGGGAGGCCGGCATTACCTGAAGCTGCGTACCGCCAGTGCTTTTCACTTTCGTTTCCACCGAGAATTTCGGTGTCACCAAAATTTCGGAACGTTTCAGAAATTTTGAAACTTTTTTGCACAAAGTTATTTGAAAAATTAACTACTTTTTACTGAGTTTGAATAAATTTTAACCAAATTCTTGCATGGCACGGGGGAGGTTTTTTTTTGAAATTTCATAAATTTTGAAATGGAATTGCAATCCCTGCGCACCACGCCGTCATGCCAAGTTGGGATCGCTTTGAGCTTCTCGCTGCGCCGTATTTCATATTATGACGCATGGCTTGTGAAGACTATAGGATGCCGAATTAACACCTTTTAACGTGAGAAGACTTATGATACACACGCATTTAATTTAATGTGGAATGACGAAATGTGCAAATATATAATAGAGAAGTTTAATAGTAGAGATAACTATGAGTTTTTTTTGAGATTGAGATAACTATGAGTTTATAAAGTCATGGTCTGACATGGTCTGAAGACTTTTTGAACCGGGACTAAAAATGACCTTTTGTCCGGTTGGTACCACTAACCGGTACTAAAGATCATAAAGTCATAAAGTCTTGTTGCACTTTTTAACCAGGCCTAAAAATATTTTTTTAGTATTGGTTGTTATTGATTCTAGGATTATAATAAATTTTGACAGATGAATCAAATACCACTTATCCAGTAGTGAAATTATCCAAACGTATTATCATGGCCTCAAACAGATTAAAATAAGATAAAGAAAATCCATCATCTCTCTCCAACATGCATACCTAAGACACAATTTGTCTGACGCAAGGGCCTGTTACATTCTCTTTGCATTAGAATCAGATCCTAGTACCCAACTCTTGGTTGAGACCAGTTTAAAAAGATGTATGTTACATTGTCGTATGGGTGCAGCTCTATCCTTCTCTCAATCTTGTAGTGCCTCCTCTAAATGCAACACTACATATGCTCACTACCACAAAACAACACATCAGTGCCACCTTCATCAGTGCCGGTTTGATTAAACCCGGCAGTGATGATGGTTTCTCGCTCCATAGAACCTGCAGAAGCAAAACCCGGCACTGATTTGTGGATGAGAACTGATTTTGTGATGATTTCAGAATGAATTGATTATGTGCGATGATTTGTGGATGCAATTGAAATGTTATCCGAGCCTAGGAAACCGGCGGCTCAAAGCATCGGATTGAGTCGGCTGTTTTTTTTTTATTTTGTGGAGACCTCCTCTGTGTTGGGTATTTCCTCGATACTGATTTGCTGGCACTTCAAAGTCTTGTGTCGGGTTAGGAACCAATGCTGATGCTAGTTATGACCTGACGCTGATATAGTTTTATGTAGTATTGGCTCTAACAACATTCTTTCCTTTTCTCCTCTCCCAATATATAAAAGTGATAACAGAAATATTACTCATGCACATTGTGGATGCAATACTACTACAATAAAGGTTTCTTGGTGGAGCGTATTCACAGACCGGATTACATTAAGAATCAGCGTGCCGAAATCGACCAGTACCACAATCACAACTGAGAAGAACACGCATGATCGCCCGGCCCAATTTGCTGCAGAACCCAACTGCTCCGTCGTTCGGCTGCTGCTGCTGGGTGGAGCCCTCAGCTCCCAGCTCGATGTCGACAAACTCGCCGCTGATCAGAAGTTCTGGTAGGTTCGTCGTCAGCGACGGCACATGTGATGGGAGAGACGGTGGCAACGGCGGCGGCGATGGCGGCGGCGTAGGTGATGTCGACAACATCATGGCGGCGCAAGCGCTGACGGCGAGCTAGCGGTGAACAAGGAGTTTGTTAGGTTAACTGCAACTTAATTAGAGCTGTGGCTCGGATCGGCATATATTCACATGGACGCTCGATTCAGGATGTGAATCGGACAACGACGCCTTAATGCATCACAGCAAACGGAGTCGGAGCGTCGCACACCAAGTCGAGGTGGTGCAGCGACCTCGATCTTGCATTGCTTGGTCCAGAGGCTGGGCGGGCACGTGTCCTTCGATTCGTGCGCGCGGCGAGGACGAGAGCCTTCGGTGGCCTGTTTGAATTTTTTATGTAGTAGAAGTAGATATAAAGATTTTAGAATCGATATAGTCAAAATCATCCTTATTGGTTAGATATAAGTTTCGAGCATATGAAAGCCATGGCTAAATTTGTTATAGCAAAAGCTTTTTTTATTATACTCACTCCATTTTCCCCTGGTAATCTGCATTTCCTAAATGAAATGGGAGAGCACCGTTCTCTTCCTAAAAAAACTCACTTCATTTTTCAACGTTTAACACAGTTGAATTTTTTACATACGTTTAATCATTTATTTTATTTAATTTGTGCAAATGAGCAACCCGATAATTATGTAACTTTTTAATAAGATGAATTGTCAAACGTATGTCAAAAAATCATTGATGCTAAACATCAAAATCTCAAAAAAGTATTATACTTATGCAACTATTTGGATTTATACAAAAGAATTTGGTGGTTCAAACTTGTTGATGTCCCCAAGTCTAGGGCAATTGCAAATTTTTCATTGGTTTGAATCGTTATTATAAGATTGTCACTAGAAAATTGAAAAAAAATCGCTAGAATGGTCATTCAAGTGACATCCTTGCAAAATTGAAAAAAACTAGTGGCAAATTTGCAAATACCCCAAGAGGCTAATACAAAAGTAAGTAGTTAGTTATGGATGCAGTTTCATTTTGAAATGTAGGTCATGCTTATGCATGATCCACATTTTCCACTAAACGTCTGCCTCTGCGATTGGCGTTATGAAATCAAGTGTTGTTTGGTTTTATTTGTGATGAAAACTGACAAGGAAATTGGGAACCACGAGTTAGTTTTGGTTGGAAATTTGGTTTGGAATGTTGTGGTGATTGTCGTTGTGAGTGTGAGCGATTAACATGAATTAGGCTACGATATTTGTGTCAAAAATAATTTGTTTGGTCTATTTGTGTGGAGGTAATTGAAAATGAAAAAAAGCAGATGTCTAGTACGATCATAATGCCATATGATAAGGTGGCACTAAAATCAGGATTCTTAAAGAATAATCTTGATCAGCCAAGGAGAATAGCAACGCACGCGGCGAGCTTGGGTTGGACGCCGCGGTCTCTTTAAATTCTCGCACAAGTATTGCCTTCTCTCTTTCTAAATCTTCGTGGAGTGTGTTTCTGCTTTCCCTCTAATTCTATTGGCTCTTGTTTTCTTTATGATGAATAGAGAGGCAACCTCATATCGATTTTGAGCGATTTGAGAGGTTGAAGGCCTCATCTAAACATGATTCTTTGTAGTTTTTTTTGACCTTTTTCTAGATCTATAGCTTATTACATAACTACGGTCTAAGAGATTTTTGAACAATTATTTGGGAAAGATTTTAAGAAGCTATATCCACTCCTTCTATAGCGGGTATCTGTCTTTTAGCATCTATATCTATATTAAAGTTGATCGAGTTAAAGTTGATGAATCCAGAAAACTTCAAAAGCTGCCATGACCTGAAGAGAAACTCGATAAGCTCTCATAAACTAACACAAAAAAATTTGCTCCTGATGCAGGACGTTAGGTCCGCAGCGAGCACGTAGTTGTGGAGCTACCCGTGCTACTTCAGTGTGATCAAGCAGTGAATCGACAATGCCAACAGTAAGCACAAGTTGGATATGCAACATAGTGTGCTGATTTTTCAGCATTTAAAGCAGTTATGTTCTTTCATTTGCAGAACAGTATTTGACAATATACATGAATGGGAAACTACCCAGTACCCACTACCATACTTTTTTGCTTTCTGAAATTTACACGCTTCTTTTAATTTGCTGTCAATCTATAGTAGCTGAGGCTGAGGTGATTCACTGATACTTTTGTTAGCTTATATGGGTTATAGCCGTATGTGATACTTTTGTCAGCTAATCAGGAGAGCGGCATAGGATTTCACATTTTCTACCCTGCTATACATCTGTTCTTTATGTAGTACATAATTTCTTTTGCTCTTGGTGAGGATTCATTCAATTTGACTTTCCTCACATTTTTTGTTCTGCCACGTCTTGCATCTATTATATTGTCATAACTTTTTATATCACTTATACTTGAACCATCATAATAAAGGACAAAAAGAACAATTTGACTCATCATAATAAAAGGACAAGATTAATATCATAGCTCTTACCACCAATGGAGTACCTTCACAGATCTCGAATTTATTTCATTATTTTATGCTCATTCTTTTCCTGGATTGACAGGTGCTAGGTAAAAGCTTAGGGCACTTTCAATGCAGAAACCACTATGGTTTCTATCTCTATTTAATACACCTCTATTTATTGTAATTTGCTGACGTGGCACATTATTTATTATGCAGAGAAGGACCAAAACAAAGAAACTGTTTCCACCGAAGAAATCGTGTCGACTCGCTGCTCGAAGCGCTGAAAACTGGCGTTTGGGACAACGGAGTGGTTTCTTCAGATCCCGTGCGCAACGTCATTTGTTGGAGTCCGTTTCTTCACCCGCCTCCCTCATCCCCTCGCCAGATCTGTCGCGTGCTGGAGTCTTTGCACCGGCACGGCACCGTCGCTGCACCTGCCTCTCCATCCCTGGCGCCAGCGCTGCCGCCCCACTTGCCTCCCCATGCCCTCCCCATCCGCACCATCGCCAGGAGCTTGCCCCTAAACCCTTCGGCTCCTCCCTTCTCACGATACTTCGTCGCGCCGCCCCCTCGGCTGCCTCCGCCTTTACCTTCTTTCGCCATGCCCTCTCCACCTCACCATCCTCTTCCGCCGCAGCCACCGCAGCCGCCGCCTCCTCCGTCGTGAACTCCATCATCCTCCACTCCCTCAAGGAGCACTACCTCGAGGTCTCCAAGATGACGCCCCACCCAAGATCAGCCCGCCCAAGCCCTACACGATCGTCAAGGGGGCCTTGGACCAGGCCTCCAGCCCCGTGCTCCGCCGCAGGTACGGGGATGCCGACGAGGAGATCCTAATCTTCGTCGTCAGGCTCGCCAACATCATGCCCCCCGGTGCCGACTACGACTTAGACGGCGATGGTGGAGGTGGGGTGAGCGAGTCGATTAACCAGCTTTTCCTCCACGTGGACATCTCTAGGCCAGGGAGCAGCAAGTTGCTGCAGTTCCTGTGCGGGCTGTACCTCGGCGCCGTGGGGATCCATTCCGTCTGCCTCCGGCTGAAGACTGCAGAGTCTGGGACGACGGCTTTGGCTGCGAAGGGCTTTGACTTCTACATATTATGCGGGAAGGATGATATGATGGATGGACATGGACTTCTATTATTTGGCTATGATTGTGCTTTTGTGCTGCTGCTGGGCAATTGAAATTGCATGTGCTTCTGTCCAATTTGCTGCTATGTAATTGTTTTGGACTGCTATCTATGTACTGATGCAGATTATTGTTTTGGACTACTATCATTGTGCCACAAAGATGTGCCACAATTGATCAACTTTTTTTATTTTGCATATTTATTTTTTTAGTCTATAGAAACTACTATTAATGATCATGCATTGGGGAGAATAGTTTCTCGATGTGAGGTCTTCGAGCTATAGAAACTATGGGTAGTTTCTACATTACGAGTGTCCTTAGAGGCTCATGCATCAGGCAATAATTACATTAGTAGGAAGGAAGTTATGGCTCTGCCTTTTTTGGTTTTATTCCCATACGTAAGTAACCATGAGCTGCAACTAAACCAAATCTGATATTACTGTTGTCTACACGCTTAATAGTTAAGTATCACTATGCCTAAATTCCAAATGTGTCCTTTACTTTCATCCATGATTAAGCAAGGTGTGAACCTCAGATTCCATTTGTGTAGGATGGTTTCACTTTTGCACCCCCTGTTCTTTGGCAATGAATTTTCACAACATATCGGATATTATGGGTATTTGATCTAGGAATAGGTACAGTTTGACCTAATTTGGTGGAGCATCCGTGATAAATGCTGGTTATCTTGGGGGTGATATATAGCTTCAATGCCAGATTAATCTTAATCTTTTGTTTTCTACTTTTTTTACAATGGAAATTAACAACTAAAATTAAGCTTCATGGCTATATAGGAGATTGACGCAACAAGAAATTTATCAAGGAGATCATTACTGGAGAAACGATTTTTCTGGACGAGGCCCCAAATAGGTTTCAGGCGGGCCATAAGAGATAGCGCCTGGAAAAACCGGTCCCGGGGGGCCGGCTATTGGCCCGCACGGGATAATCGCATTATCCCGTGCGGTCCACTTAACCGACCATACGGGATAATAACACATTATCTCGGGCGGTCTACTTAAGGACCCGCACGGGATAATGCATTTTCCCGTGTGGGCCGTTAAGTGGACCGCATGCGATGATACGGACTGTTGCTATATTTCTTTGATTTATTTTATTTTCATGAATTTTTTTGTCAAGTCTCACATTTGAACTACAAGTGATTAAAAAAATAGAATAAAATTAGTGAAAAAATTATATTCATGTTGTTTAGACATGCTTGAGTCATTATCCCGTAAATGAGAATAAATTTTGAATTTTTCTTCATGAAACATGATTAGGAACATATTGACCAAATAATTTTAAAATTGTATAAATAGGAAACGAAGTCGGAAAATCATGAAAATTGTCTGGATGTCATGATATTATACGTAGAGGTTGTGGTAAAAAATTGAGAGGGTTTCAAATATTTTATCGGATACGTTATTGCGTGCGGTCGGCTTAAGTGCCCTCGCACTCGGCAAAATTTTGAAAAAAAATTCTTCTCCACCCTCCAAACTTTCTCTACAATGTAAATACAACATGTAACTCCTAATTATAAAATTTGGTATTTTTTGATTGGTTTTGCTATATTTTTTGATTTATTTTATTTTCATAAATTTTTTGCTAAGTCTCACAATTGAACTATAAGTGATTAAAAAACAGAATAAAATTAGTGGAAAAATTATATTCATGTTGTTTAGACATGCTTGAGTCATTATCCTGTAAATGAGAATAAATTTTGAATTTTTCTTAATGAAACATGATTAGGAAACTATTGACCAAATGATTTTAAAATTGTATAAATAGCAAACGAAGTCGGAAAATCATGAAAATTGTGTGGATGTCATGATATTATACGTAGAGGCTATGGTAAAAAATTGAGAAGGTTTCGAATATTTTATCACATACGACGCTCACAAAACCGAAGATTCTCCAAAGAAGATTAGAAGTGTTGAGAAGGATTGGTTAGATTTGGAGAGAAAGTGACGGCCGAATTGTATTTTGATTTCAAAAATTTTTCCATAGGCAATAATTAGCATATATTGATGTATGGAAAAATTTGGTAATTTTTTGAATCAGTTTGATATTTTTTCATTAATATCCAATTTGATAAAAAAAGAGAGAGGGTCGATTATCGCGTGCGGGCCGCTTAAACCGCTCGCACGGGAAAATATCTTCCCGTGCGGGCCGCTTAAACAGCCCGCACAAGAAGATGTTTTCTCGTGCGGGCCGTTTAAGCGGCCCGCACGGGAAGATCATTTTCCCATGCGAGCCGCTTAAACCGCCCGCACGGGAAGATCGTTTCTGTGCGGGCCGTTAAGCCGCCCGCACGCGATAATCGTCGCCTATATAATGGCCGCGCGGGCTCTCAAAAATTCTAAGTCCCCGGTGAAAACAGATCTAGCGCCGCCAAGCTGCCGAAATTTCGCACCCTCGCCGCGCCGAGCAACCGTCGCCCTCACCGAGAGATCCGCCGCCTAACTCCTCCCCACCGACCACATCCGCCCTTCACGGACCTCACCACGCCCTCGCCGCCTTGCCCTCGCCGTCGACCGCCACCGCGCCCTAGCCGCCTTGCCCTCGCCGCCCATCTCCCGACGTCGCCCGACCGTCGGCTTCATCGACGCCGACGCCGACCTCACCGACCTCGATCGCGCGTGCCACCGACGCCGTCGCATTCGCCGGCCTCAACCAACTCCTCCCCGCCCCCGCCAACCGCCGCCGCCCGCCCACCGTGCCACAAACCGCCGCTCGCCCTCTTCGCGCCACCGACCGTCAACCTCCTCACCGCCACCGGTTAGTCATTCAAATTTTAACTTCTGTTGATTCTTGTAAATTTTGTGATATGTGTTGCGATGTGAAATGTGCTGTGAGATGTGCTGTGAGATATGTGTTGATGTGAAATCTTGTTGATGTGAGATATGTGTTGATGTGAATATGTGCTGTGAAATGTGCTGTGAAATCTTGTAAATTTATTTGATGGAACTATAGTTGATGAATTTTTGATGGACTGTTATTTGATGAATTTTTGATGGACTATTATTTGATGGACCGTTGATGAATTTTTGATGGACTGTTGATTTCACTGTAAGGACTATTGTTGATGGACATTCTGACTAACTTGAATAATACCTCCTTGACATGCATTAGCAAATTGATTCAATTCAATCACGTGATTATCTATTGTGAAATGCATGACTTGTATTTTGAATGATTTCTACATGATCTCTGCCATGCTACTTCAACTATGGATTGGCCATATAGTTTATGTCACTGTATAAACTATACACGTGGTTATTTCGTATAAACTATACGGACGGACGTGGACGGACGAACACACGAACGGACGAACGACCGAACGAACGAGTGTTCGTTCGATCGTTCGTTCGGTCGTTTGTTTTTGGATGAATTTTAGATTTTAGGTTAGATTTTAAATATTCAAACACTTATACCCACCGTCTCCTCGGTATATTCTAATCTCCCTCTCTCCTCTCCTTCTCCTCGGTCTCTCATCTCTCATCTCTTTCCCTCCCCCAATCTCACCTCTTCTCACGGACAAAATAGACAAACATATGTATTTTCATCGCTCATCTCTAATAAAGAGAAGAAGAAAGAAATAAATACATTTTTTCAATCTTCTCCTCTTTAGTTTTTTCGCTATATTTTTTATGCATGTCCTTAATATTAGATAATATAACAAATTGTGCGTTCACAAATTTCACATGTTATGCGTTATGAACAACCGTAGATCAAATGTCGAACGAGAAAGCTCCCTCTGAGGCACCCAACGTCGAATCAACGGAGAAGTCTTCGAGCGAAGGCACATGGCATGAACCAAGCGATCCGTTCATCGAAGTTATGCAAGCACCAACACCACCGGTTGAAGAAGACCCCGACTACATCCCTATCGAGCAAGCAGTAAGTCCAGCCATATTGTTTTGATCCCTATCGTAGGATCTCATTTAAC
The DNA here is from genome assembly GCA_019925245.2 of Oryza australiensis. Lineage (NCBI taxonomy): Eukaryota > Viridiplantae > Streptophyta > Magnoliopsida > Poales > Poaceae > Oryza > Oryza australiensis. Next base: position 225,088 of record JAIFGZ020000539.1, read on the forward strand.
GTTATCTGTTGTACGTACAGATGGAAGCAAGGCGCCACTCAAAAATAAAGGCCGCCAAGTCTGTCGTCCGGTCTGCCGAAGTCGAGACGGACACAACAACGTTCGGTCCGGTAGAAACCGACACGTCCGCGAGCGCTGGAGAACGTCAAAAAAAAGATGTGGTCAGAGAAGTAAGAACCAACCCCCAAGGAGACATATTATATCACCTCTCTAAACCAGGATAGAAAGCCATTAGAGCCCAAGGTAGCAATGACAAAGTCCAGCAGCGGTTGCGGGGTACTGGCCAGAACCCACGACCCTTTAAATGTAGATTCCTGGGAGCAGGTGGATGATAACTTGAAGAACTTCATATGGAACGAGCTGCAGAAGTGGCTTGTATATCCGCCTGGTTCAGAGGATCTGGGAAAAGAGTTTGCATTAAAAACGATTGGAGAGAGGTGGAGGCGTGGAAATTGGACTTGCACACTAACTACGTGCAAAAGAACAAGTCCCCATTCGAAGACTACGGTGGGATTACGCCCGCCGAATGGGATAGGTTCGTGGCGAAGATGACAAGCCCTGAAGCCTTAGCACGGAGGAAGAAGATGTCCGACCTCACGAAAAGGAACAAGTACCCGCACCGGTTGGGCTCTAGCGGCTACGATGGCCACGTAGAGAAGTGGCGAGCAACCGAAGAACAGTTTGCCGCCCAAGGAAAGCCCCTGCTTGTGGATGCACTAAAAGAAAGAAGCAAAAACTGGGTGTGGGCACGCAGCACGGGACAGGTCACCGACGAGGGAGAGATCCTGTTCGAGGATCCGGATATAGAGCGTGTGACCACAAGTCTAAAAGACATTGCCGAAAAGGAGAAGATTGGAGAATTTATTGCTAAAAGAGAACACGATCAGTTGTTGGACTCACAACAATCAGTGAAGAATAAAGCGGAGGACCTGCAAAATTGGACTTCGGACGAAGTACCAACAAAGTACGAGTACGGCAAGCCGTTCCTACCATGGCACGTCATGGAAGACATGCCCTGGGAAATCAGGCTAATGCACGAGTGGTACCTAAAGGCATCCAGATTGGGGCTCAGCATGCTTACCGTGAAGGTCCTGGATGATGCGTTCACCAGTGGCCCAAATGGGATGCTGGTCATCGATTTCAACGACCTTCATGCATTATTCAGGATGGAAAAAATGGATATAAATCTCGTTGCTGCGTTTTGCCTGTAAGTATCAGCCTAACTTAATGTCATTAATGAATTGATTTATAAACTAACTTGTGAATAATTAATTACTCGCTGCATTACTTAAGATGCAATACGCAGACGCGAAAAAGACCAACTATCCAGCTGCGTTCGTTAACCCAACAAGGATATGCTGGACGGAACACGAGTTACATATTCGTGAAGACTCCGCTGAGCTCAAAGGGAAAACAAAGAAACAAAAGGACGCGATCATCAAACAATTGCACAGGGACAAGATTATCGCGGTAGCCTTCTACTTGGGCCATTCTATGTTCGAGCACAGAGACAAAAATGTCCTAATGGTCCCTTATGCATTGCAGTAAGTAATATTCATCCGTAAAACCGATATTTTACTAATATCACCTATAATTAACATATCTCTTCGATCTTTCGTAGCGATCACTACATACTATTTCTAGTATATCCGCGAGACCACTTGACCGTAGTGTTTGATCCGGCACACTACAGCCAGGAAAGATTTAAAGAGTTCCTCATCATTTTAAATTTGTAAGTACTATCATGCACCATTTAATAAGTTTTGTCTGTTTTTACTATCAAATAATTAAACAATTGATCAGTGAAACATGCAATTATTTTGTCTACAGAGCACACCATAATTATGTAAGGCAAGGTGGACCGGTGAAGGATCCACAAAAAAAAAGCTTCTTGTAAAGACAAATTGGCCGGTAATTATATGCTCGATATATGCCGACATTTTATACCGTGTTTAACTTCAAATTACTGATGCATGCACATAATAAATTTTATTCAACACAGTGTTATAAGAAACCACCAGGCACTAACCTTTGCGGCTACTACGTGTGTGAGATGATCAGAATCTACGGGAGATACACTACTAAGTTCGAAGAAGTAAGTTCATTAGAGAAATATATCTTTCTACATGTTATCGATCTTATATAATTTTCCTAATCGTATGTATATGTGTACTGTTTTTTCTTAAACAGATCACACAGATCACGGAAGTTCCAGTTGTAGTGAACCGGTTCGACGATAGAACCATGCTTAACTTAGTTACAGATCTTTGCTGCTTCATCCGTCGCGATGTCTGCAAACCATTTGGGCGATTTCTACGATCCGGAGAGCGAGCTGACGATGGACGATAAATTCAAACGACTTAGGGAGTGGAAAAAAGAGCACCACCATTAAATAATTTGTAAATTTGTTGCTAGCTAGACTTATGTTAATTTGCGAGACGAAACTAGCTTGATATGTATATAAACATTACGCATGATCGATCTGTGTTATATATATATCTTTTACGAGGAAATAATATTAAATGTCTTTTTTCTCGTACGCGAAAAATATTTATATATTGACCCATTTAACATTACTAAGAGAGAGGAGAGGAGAGGGAGAGCACAGAGAGGAGAGGAGAGAAGAGAGAGGAGAGGAGAGAAAAGAGAGGACAATAGCTAGCTAATAGAACGTATACATAAAATAATGGGCACGACCATCTTCCCGTGCGGTCGGCTAAGCGGCCCGCATGGGAAGATAGAATATTCCGTGCGGGCCACTTAGCCGACCGCACGGGATAATCGATCTTCTCGTACGGTTGGGCCGCCTGTACGCGAAAATGATCTTTTCCCAGACCTTTTCACGCATGCGGGCAGACCTTCCGTATGAGAAAATATCTTTCGGTCCGCATGGAAAAACCGTTTGTTCAGTAGTGGATGGTATTAATTAATTGGTGTATGTTTGAAAATTCTTCTCTAAGTTCTCTCTCTAGCAAAGGTGGAATTGATTGGTGTGATATTTTCTTAATTAGAATATCATATCTTATAGTACTATGTATAGAATGCTTCATGATTAGGAGACATCAGGTCTTCACATCATTAACCTTTCATTGTTGTTCTGACTACTTTAGTGGTTAACTATCTTTTTAAAAAAGAATTGTTCACTTGTAGTTAGTCAAATCCTGTACATTAGGTTCTCTTTTTCAGTCTTACAAGCAAGCAAGCAGCTATTTGATATGTACATTAAGATTTATGATTCAGTAGTGGAACTTTCAGATCTCCTTAGCATGTTTGCTGCAACTCCCTTGCTTATATATGGCTTATTCGTGATCAATCGAACACCCATTTCATCTGATCTGGAAGAGATTAATAAAAACATATTGCATTGTGATTGATTTCTTCAGCACAATGTCTTACAAAACTGCTTTTATATGATCAGGTTGTGTGCTATCACCGTGGCCTGGTACATGCTTGAAGGTTGTACCTCCTAGCGATGGACGAAGTGACTGAATTTTGCTCGCCAGAAATGCGGCCATTTTATTTACATTTTCTACAGCTTTGCTACCATGATTAATATGATGCATGAAACAATAAAAATGCTGCTGCTTGTAGCAATAAGTTTGATTCATATTTGGTTTTAACTTGACTCTAAGTGCTAAAAGCTAGCTAGGCAGCATTGCATGCTAGGTCGGTGGATATTGAGCTGAAAACGCCATACAAAATGACTTATTAGATTAGTACGTTGTTTTAGCATCTATCGACCTCGTATGTTTGTTAAAAGTGCCTAAATAATAAGAATGAGATCAAAATAATAAAAAAGTAATTATTGAGATTAAATGTATAGGTAGCACGCAGGTAATTTTTAAAGATTGGTAATCGCATGGGTGCTGTGCGTTGCTAGAAAATAAAAAATGTAATCCTAAAATTAAGAAATGCAGTTTCTTCCTTGAAAAAAAAGAATAGTATAAAAAATAGATGATCGATCATGTATAGCCTAAGTTTATATATTTACGAATTAGCTCTAACATTATGATATCAAAGCCTTCTTACGCTGTTGCATGTTCCCATCATCCATAACTCAATCGGCCTCTTGCGAAATTTGTCAGCACAGTGAAGAAGACACTGATCATATCCTCCTCCACTGCCCCTTGGCGTCGGCCTTCTGAGTTTGATCCAGATTTCACCGTAGAGATAGACGTACTTAATGGTCAATATCCACCTCTCAAAGCTGTCCGGGAACCTCTCCAATACCCTCCACAGCAAACTTCCTTTTGGACTGAGAATGCCTTGAGATAAGAAGTTCTCCATAGTTTTCTTTACTTCCAAAAATGCGTTATTTCTTGTAAGCACCTTCCATGATCTTCAATACACAAAAGGCATGATAAATATGAGCACGCATGGAAGACTTTCTTGTAAAACAAGGTAGAGCATACGAAGAATCAAGAAAAAAAAGTGAGATCTCTAGTCTAGTGTATCGATCAATTAATTTATATGAGATGTGGGTGTGTTCGCTGCACAAGTGTACGGATGGCTCACCGGAGGATGAGATTGTCTCTAGCAGATGGTGCAGTGGTTGGCGAGAAGAAGAAGGTAGCAAGGGTAAATAAGAGAATCTAGATGGGATGGGAACATGAATTGGAAGAATGATATTGTTGAGATGTACAAGGCTACAAGCTTCATTCAGGTACTTATTTACATAAATCATTCAGCCTACCAAAAACAGTACTATCATCAGAAGTGTATATGGAACAGCTTGAATACAACGAACTGACTAAGCTCCTGAATTCTCAATATACTGGTATATTATATCCAAGTTCTTAACAGAATGGACTAGGGTTGTTACCAGGGTTTGCAATGCCGGCGGCATATGCCGTGCCGCCCTCGGCGGCACGGCGAATTCGCCAAAGTCGCGAAAGCCGGCGGCAATGAACATTAAAAATTTGAATTTGAACGATTTCATGCGTACCGCGAAACCGCACGAAAAACCGCGAAAACCGTGCAAAAACCGCACGAAAACCGTGCAAAACCACGCAAAAACCACGAAAACCGCGAAAAACCATGGAAACCGTGAAAACCGTAATTTAAATTTGAACCAAATCGAAATCCGCATCGTGCGCGGATTTCACGAAAACCAGCGCCATATACCGCAGTTTTCGCGACAAACATTGCGAAATTTATATTTTTTTGTAAAAAATATATATTTTTTGAGTTACAATGAATTTTTCAAATTTTTTGAATTTCCACGAAATTTTTTAACGAAAACCGCGGGGATGCCGTGCCGCACCCCCGCGAAACCACCGAAAACCGCGAAAGCCGGGCCGGCTTTCGCTGCATCGGTAACCCTGGTTGTTACTGCTTTGCACAAGTATAATCAGTAAAAATGTAAAGGATATTCTTTCATGCTCAAGGGGATGATGCTCAGAAGATCCACAGTTAGGAGACTAATTATGCACTATGATGACATGCAAGTGAAACATTGTAATAGAAGTGTTTGTAGAGTGTAGGCAATACCCTTCTTTATATTTGGCTTCGATTGACTGATGTGCTGCCTTGATACCATAGCTCAAAAGCATTTTCTTAATGCCATAAAGTAAGGTTAGGGCTTGAAAAGATATACCAATTTCCTTTTTGTCTGCTAAAGGAATATTTGGCAGGGGTGCTTGATCGAATTTGTCCTTTAACATGCGCAACTGGTCTGGACTCCACTGGAAAAAATAAGTAAGCAATTAATAATGCACATGAGTAGCAAATCATAAGTTCATAAGTGCATGAGCAGCAAAGCATCAGGACATAAGTAGACAAATGCTTCACCTAAAATGAATGCATGTAGATGATCGATGTATTAAAGACAGCATGAAACATACATTTGAAGCATCCCTCTGATCAATCACCCTAGCAGAGCGCAATTTAACAAGATGTGGACGTATAATACCCAGAAGCTTATCATTGATTTGTTCAGTCTCATTGCCAACTGGTATCTGCATTGAAACAAGTGACCCGTTCAGCAGAGAGAAACAGCATAGACAACTTACAAATTTATCACTGTCCATGCACACCTCTAAAGTTCGAACTGTGCGCCTCTGAATATAACGGCTGACTTCAGGATCACTTTCATCACAGTGAACCAACTCAGAAATGTGCAAATTGTTGATAACATTTTGTATAGCTGGTTGCTTTGCTGAATGTTAAGCACAAAACAAGATTAAAAATTAGCAAGCATCTCCATTTTTCAGCACTTTTATTTTATTTTGAGGAGACTAACATCCTGGTGTAGCAGTCAGAGCTAAAATCCTTAATGGCACTCGAGCTGCCTCCAACTGTCAACAAAGCAGAAAAGTATAAAAAATAACAAGCAGATGTCAGAATGACTCATTCATTTACACTCTACCAATGTCATCTTCTTCAAATGAGCTTGATATGGAGGAAACCCATGAAAGATAACCAACAAAAGAGATTGCTTGGGTATCAAATATACCTCACGCACAACAACACAGTAAGCATAATTTCTTGAGGCTCGATGAGCTTCATCTATCACCAAGCAAACGAGTTGATTCACCATGCATATCCCTGCCAAAAGCCAAATTCACGTTGTCAAATCAGAGAAGTAGTAGCATTAAAGATAGTGGGAACAAGAAGAAACTACTGTGGGCGGTCCATTTCTGAAGCGGGCAGTCCAAACATGAAATTGAGGTAATAGTACTTAATGAAAGGTGGAAGAGAATGGTAAAGCTAGTGTCGAATGGGAGTAAATTATATAGCTGTGTTGACACATGATTTCCTGGGCCGATATGAACTACAAGTTTGGACATAATTTGTCGTCATGTGTGGGCTTTTATATGCATCTGTTATGCACAAAATTTCTGCCTTCTTTTGTGCTGACTCCATTTCAATGGAAGTTCTAGTGCAACTGTATTTTCATTATGCGAGAAATAAGTCATGCTGTTTCTTCCAGAAATAAATCAATGTCTGGTTGCCACTTGCCATTCTAAACTACTCATAAAGCAAAACATGGAACCTTCAAAGACAAGGTACAATTGTAAAATATCCAATAAAAATATTAAAAGCATAGGACAAACAAGAGAAATAATCACCAGATTGTATATCATTCTGAAGAACTTGTGGAGTGACAAAGAACACTCTTTTAGACTTCCAAAAGCATGATTGCTTTGAAGGGCTTAGATTCCCCTTCAAATCAATTGTCCACTCCTGCAACAAGTAAAAAGCAATAGTTCCAGGTACTGGTAGAGAAGAAAATGTGATCTTCATCTGATACAAGATAAGCGTAAACATCTACGGAAATAAATTAATACCTGTGGTATTCCCACTGTATTATGGCATGCCTCAATTTGCTGAGTAACAAGAGGGCGTGTGGGTGCAGTAAATACAATTTTCCCTTTTTTCCCAAAAATTACATGATAAGAAGAGCAATTGTCAGCAAGGGTTTTTGCCAATTGACAACAGAATAGGAAAAGAATTCCAGCATGGTACAAAAAAATACCTTCGGGAAACCATCTAAAGTAGTTATACATCACTACGGCTGCAATAAAAGTTTTACCAAGCCCTGTTGGTAAAGCCACTAGTGTATTGGTAAATAAAGCCTTCTCTACAAAATATTTTTGGTACTCTCGGACTTGTACATTAGCTGCAACACATGAACAAAAGCCACTTAAATTACATAGCTCACACATTGACACCTTGGTTAGAGAGCTAAGTGATTATGTGTAACCTCTAAATATTTACAGAGCAAACATGATTACAGCAAAAGTGAACTACAACAAGAACAGAAAGGAACATTTGAGAGGTGTTTCAGAAGTTATTTTTTGTTTTGCTTATTGGAATCGTTACATTATTAATCTCTGAGGAACGGAATATTGCACAGGAGAGTTTCCCTAGGTAGTTAGGCGGCTATACAACTTCTATAAAAAAACAAGATTTTTCGTAGAGATAAAATGACACAGGGTCCAAGTGAGCAATCAAAATACTTAGCACACCAGTACTGATTCATGCACTATTTGTTTGTGTCTAAACCAGGTTATTCTTGCACACTGTTTCATTTGCCAATGAAATGTTCTAGAAAACTACTCATAACGGAGTGATTCTTCTCGAAATGCTAGTAGATGTGGAAAACGCTCGCTTGGATAAATCCACGTTTGCACCGCCTCGTGGTCCAGAGCAACGGCGCAGGGCTTAGACACGATCTCCTCATCAGCCCTACGCGAGCACCCCTCACCGGCGAGGTCACCGGCGCCACTCGGCCGGACCGGCGCTGCTGCGGGCGGTGAAGCAGACACAGGTGCCCCCCCCCCTCCTTCGCCATCTGCCTCCTCCTGGTGAAGAAGTCAACGAATCGGTCGACAACGAATGGGTCGAGCGTCGACTGCCGCGCGCCGGCCACCGCCGCCGGGGCCCTCGGAAACGCCGCCGCCGCCGCCGTCACCACCAAGGGGTCGGCGCGCGACGGCACGGCCGCCGAGGGCTCCGGCGGCGGGGCACGGTCCGGAGCGGCGGCGGAGGCAGAAGCGAGGGCGCATCGCCTGTCGATCTCCTGCACGGCCGCCTCCCAGTCGAAGTCCTGCAGGGGTTAGGGTTCCCAGAGCAGGTGAAAACGCGAGCGGAGGGGGTGACCGGAAGAAGAGAAGGAAGAGCTTACGTCGTCGTCGTCGTCGTCGATGATGATGGCGGGGTGCGGAGGCGGCGCGGCCATTCCGCCGCGCGCGGGAGCTTCGAGAAGGTTCGAGAAGGTTGGGGGGTTTGGGGTAATTTTGGGAGGGGAAGAGGCGGAGGATTTGGGCGAGGAGACGGAAAGTTTTCGGAGGTGGTGCGCGCGTGATGCTGCGGGCGATCGCGACGGAACGGGCCGGCCCATGTCATTTGGGCCTTAAAGAATAGCAGCAAACTACGGCCCATATATGTGATAGATATGCGGCCCTTATCGGATAGGCCGGAACAGGATTTGTGGGCTATGTAACGCCTTAAATATGATGGGCTGGAAATGGATTTGGGCTACGTGTGGCACATCATAATGGGCCGTAATGGGCTCGTAGGCAAAGTGAGGCCCATGTTACTCGGCCTGGAAAGCATCACGAATCTTACGCCTCGTCTTGTGATTAAAATATATATTTTACCTCAGTTTTGATTTGTACGTTTTTAAAATGGCTAAATAGTATATTTGGTGTGAAAACTTTTATACATTTCTCTAAAATATCAGATAAACTTATTTTTTTAAGTTTAAAATAATTAAAACTGAATTAATCATGTACTAATAATTTCTAACTTACGCATCACATACTTAATCTTAATCTTCATAACCTCAAATTCTGTTTGTTTCAGCTTTTCAAAGGCTAGAAGTTGGCTTTTGGTTTTTGGCTTTCGAAAAAAGTGAAGGCTGTTTGGAAGCTAGCTTTTAAGTTGATTTATTTGGCAGAATGGAATGTAAAATACCCATGACGTCCCAGCTATTTTTAAAACGATAAGTATTTATTGCTAATAGTAATAATACTATAAAGTTGTATCATATAACATTTTTCATAACAAAATAGATTTTAATCTTGTATATTTTGATGGCAAACGGGTAATTTATTGTAACTTTTCCCTCTGAAGCCAGAAAAGCTTCCCAAAGTGAGCTTCTGGCTTTTGGGCTTTTCTAGTATAAATGTGGCTTTTGGCTTTTCAAAAGCCAGATCAAAAAGTCAGTTGTTTGTTTTAGCTTCTAGCTTTTCAGGCTGAAAAGCTATCTAAAAGCTGAAACAAACAGAGGCTTAGGATGTGTTCAGCAACTGCACACTGAGAAAAACTTACTCATGCTCAGTGTACATTTCCTAAACTGCGTTATGTTTTTTTTAAAAAAAATACGAGGGAATAGCACGACCTTCTTCACGATTGATCCGGTTATGCCGTGAAACCTTGTGAACTAAATGAACAACACGATGCCCGTGCAACGCACCTTTTATCACGAATTCGTTAAAAACACGCTTTGATAGGTTGATTCACTCGACCACACAAAAAATGGATCTATTGCCCCCTCAAATCCCTGCAAGGAAAAGCAAGAACAATCTATGGCATAACTCCTAATTTCTCTCTCTAGTTTGATGGCAAATCTGCTGCATTTCTCATTAAGAATAAACATGGTCTACCCTTTTGGGTTGTGTACAAAGGCATAAGTAGTTATTACATGGGTTAGAAATTAACTAGGAATCAAATACAACACAATTTAAAATCCTATATGCAACATCATCAGTTTGTTTTAGCTCTTGCCGTGAAACCATAAGAAAATAGTGTTCGTGGGCCTTCCATCATGTGGACCATGAAGTTAGATTTCCAACAAAAATGCTCACATATCCAAAACGGACTCTATACAAGAGAAACAAACGTTTTAGTCAGGTATGTCCAGGTTGACGCAAACCAAGTTTGAATTGAATTTTTTTCTTCCTAGCCTTCAAACTCTGATTTTGGAAGGCTTTAATGGTGGGAACTTGTAGATGGACTCCTTTCCTACCCAAGATGGGCCTTGGGATAATAGAACCCCATCCAAACATGTCATCCAAGGCCCACACCCAACAACGATGCCACTGCTTGCATGCCACCCGGTTTGGTTACGCAGGATGTCTTCACACATGCAAGTGCCATTGATAGAAAGCACCGATTGATGTTGTTTGATCCATTGGAAAATTGATATGATAAGCTTTAGAAGTATGTAAGCCATGCATGCTGAAAGCCTCCACATCAATACACAATTCGTCATCAACTGCATGAACAGAACAACAACCGATCTTCTCTATGTGTGCCACTATCTCCCTCATATTCCATTGGACCCACATATTATTTATGTATGTCAATGATTCAAATCTCTCATGTCTAAAAGTAATCAAGTGACAAATATTATGTAGCATCAAATTCTCATATATTTCACGCATGGAATTAGAGAGAAATGAGTTCATCTTATGTTTTGATTCGCATGCAAAGGACAATATACAATTGGTAGATAGATCCACATCATCCTTCCTTTCTTCAAGAAAAGTCATCCTTGGTTTTTGGTGCTATGCAATTGTGCTAAACTAAGAAAATAACATGTATGCATGACATATGTATATGTCATTAGTTTCAAGGTTCCTTGTTTTACAACGATACAATAAGCATAGTGCCATAGGGCATTATATCAATGTTTGCATCAATGTGTTTCCCGTTGTTCACATCATACCTGCTCATATCAAATTTTCTATAAAAAATACTTTAAAATCATATTTATCCAATACTTTAAAATCATATTTATCCATCTTTCAAGTTTAAAATAATTAAAACTTAATGAATCATATATTAATGAATTACCTTGTTACGTATCTTCTTAATTTTCTGATATCCCTTCATCTCAAACACATCTTTTACATCCTTCGAATTCACATGGGTGGATTGTGTGGACAATAATAACCTCACAATCACGCGTGGACGTACACTCATAGCCTCACATGCCTATGGTCCAAATTAGAGCCTTCGTATCACATTGTAGGGAACAATTTGATTATATTAAACACATCCGTATGTATATAGTCTCTTGACATAACCTAGTATAATAAATTTAGACAGCATCGACTATGAACCCAATCATAAAGCCTTGGCCGTTCAGAGGATGGGGCATCGACATGATCGACCAGATCAATCCACCCTCAAGCAAAGGACATGAATTCGTTCTGGTGGCAACAGATTATTTTACAAAATGGGTGGAGACAATTCCTTTGAAGAAAGTTGATCCCAAGGACGCAATCGAGTTTGTTAAAGAGCATATCATCTACCGATTTGGCGTCCCACAAACAATTACAATAGACCAGGGGTCTATCTTCATATCAGATGAGTTTGTTCAGTTTGCCAACGGCATGGGGATCAAATTACTTAATTCTTCACCGTACTACGCACAGGCCAACGGGCAAGCAGAAGCTTCAAATAAGAGTTTGATCAAGCTGATTAAGAGGAAGATTTCTGAGTACCCCAAGCAATGGTACAGCCGATTAGCCGAATCACTTTGGGCCTATCGGATGGCTTGCCATGGATCTATCCAAGTCCCTCCATACAAGTTGGTCTACGGGCACGAAGCAGTACTGACATGGGAAAACATCATCGACTCAAGACGGATTCAGTTACAAGATCAGCTCACAGCCAATGATTACTATAACCTGATAATGGATGAATCAGAAGACCTAGTTTTATCAAGGATGAGGACCTTGGAAAAAGTAACGAGGGATAAGGAACGAGTAGCCCGACATTATAACAAGAAGGTTGTGCCTAAATCTTTTGAAGAGGGCAAACTCGTTTGGAAATTAATATTGCCGATCGGATCTAGGGATAATAAATTCGGCAAGTGGACACCAAATTGGGAAGGGCCTTTCAAGATCCACAGATACGTCTCCAAAGGAGCTTATATGTTAGAAGGATTGGATGGAGAGGTATTTGGAAGGGCTCTGAATGGAAAGTATTTGAAAAAGTACTACCCAAGCGTTTGGATCAACTCATGATTCGGCTCTATTTTTCAGCCGATTCGTGTTAGCCGATGTCTTGGCTTGTGCAAGCATCGTCTTTAGGTCGTTTTTACGCCAAGTTTTTCCCCTAGTTTTTGACAATCGGTTAGTTTTGGCCGACAGTGACGACAACAGTGGCAGTTTTTGTTAAGTTCATAATTTTGTCGACATCGCAGACATTCACAAAATTAGGGGGCATATATACAACAATCAAGAAGGTGGACATCAAGAGGATATCAAGAAGAGATTTTTTCAACTTTTCTAAATGTTAAATCCTTCAGAGTCATCGGCAATCAATAACATTAGATAAGATAGTATTTGAGCTGATTACAGGATTGAAGATGAGTTCTGGCCGATTACAACACACTTTCAAAAATCTAAGGCTATTACATCGGGTACAGAGTTAAGAATGCATCTATGGCCGACAACGCTACAGCTTGGATTGCCTTGACTTCGTCGATCACCACTTGGTCTTCGGCGTCGGAGCCGGGAACCACCTTGGCCGATTTGTGGAGTTCTTTCAAGTGCTTGATGGTGGCCGTTAACTTGCCTGTTTGGTCTTCGGTGGCTTTTGGCAGATCGGCCAGCACCTGTTCTTCGGCTGCAATGTTAGCTCGACATTGTTCTAGCCGCTGCAGCAAATCGGCTTCTTCGGCTTTCAAGCTGGCGATCCGGGCCTAAGACGTGGTTGGGCCGGCCTTCAGCTCGTTCAGCTTTGCTTTTTCGGCTTCCACGCTCTTCACCATGTCCCTGATCTGGGTAGTCACATCGGCCTGGGCAAGTCTTTCGATCATTCGATGCAGTGCGCGCCCAAGCCTTGACCAATGTAGATCGATGCAGACAGCAGCGGAGACCTTGGCGGCTAGATCGTCAGGGAGCTGGCCCTCAATTACGAAGAATCAAGACTTGGCCGACCCACATTCTTCCACCAGCCTGTCCACGTCGATGTCCAGCCGACAGCGTATGTCTTGAAGTTTCTCCTTAAGCTCGTCGGCTGGGGTTTTGGCTAGGCTAGTTGCTTCTCCTTCTTCGTCACCAAGAAATTCTTTGATATCAAAGGAGAGCAAATCGGCCAGAGGCTGCAAAGGAAACAACAAGATTAAGCTGAGATTAACATGACTGATTGTTCAAAGTATTGCGAGAAGAAGGATGAGAATGAACTTACTCTTGCTGCAGGCATTGGATCAGCTTCTTTTTCAACTTCGGCCGGCTCGACAGTGGTAGTGTCTTCTTCGGCGGGATCACTAGCCGGTGTTACTGCACCAACTTGCTCATCGGCCGGCGTCATGACGACCTCAGCTTCTTGGCCACCCACAGCCGATGTCATGTGCTCGCTCGACACTTGGGGCAGTCGATGGAGATGGAGGAGGCTGCAAAAGAAAAGACAAGTGTCAGTTGTTGAATCAGCTGGAGTTAGTAAGCTGAGATACAACCCAAAAGAGATGGCTACTGGTGGAGCGTGACATGGAGGACGGCGAGCCAGCTTCTTGACCTAGATAAAGTATATTCGATTAAATGCAAAGTGGTATTATGCTAAAGCCGAATCTAACAAGACAAGGACTTACCTGCCGTTTCTTCACGGGAGGGCTTAGAACTGGCGGGCTGTCGGTTGGAGGACTGGTTGAGTTATGGCTCGAATCACTTGATTCGGTCGCTGCTCCGACAGCCGCTGACATTTCTTCATCAGCAACCTCCTCGTTGAGGAATTGGTCGATGCTGGGGTCCATCGACGGGAGGCTATTAGCTGGCGCGATCGGCTGCCTTTTCTTTTGTTTCTTTGTAGGTGCAGCCGATGGCTTCGCGCTTGGAGCAGTTCTTTTTTGCCGGGCTAGCGGCTGGCGCGTCTGTCCGTGCAGCAAAGTCTTCAACTTGGGCGCGTCCCAGCCGATGGCCGATGGAGCTAGCCCGCACCCGTTCGACAGAACGCCTAGGCGGTAATCGATTGGAGTGCCCGAGTTACTTACCGTTGGTTGTTCTGTTTCAGTCACCTGCAAGGGGAAAAAGGTTCAAGTGTTAGCAGATTAAATCAGCCGATGATCTAAAAGGAAGAATAACTTGGAATTCGGAACCTACCGAAGGGATTTCATCCGGCAAGAGCAGAGTGATGTAATGAGAAGACCGTTGGTGGAAGATGTGATGCTTAATTTCAACCCACCATTGGTCGTAGGCTAGGCTCTTCTTGTAAGCTAGCACCATGTCGCTGATACTGCCAAGGGGGGACCAGCTATGTCCATCAGTTTGCTCATAATGGGGGCCTGGTCCACAATTCCCCTCGTTTCAATCTTATCGGCGTAATAACAGCCGACGGGCAGTTGCCCAAGTCTGAATTGCCTGGCGGCCGACACAGGATAGTAAAATTCATAACTCTTGGCCACTGATCGACCCTGATGGATCCCAGTCGGCAGTATACAAGGACTGAGAGCAGTTGTGAACAATTCCCTGCACTTGGGGTAGTCATCCGAGTTGATTTCCTCCAAGTTGAATTCAATAGGCAGCTCGGAGAGTGGCCGGTCCCTATAGAAGTACCAGCTACGGTTGTCCTTTGCAAATCCGTCATACAAGGACACGAACCACTCGGCTAGCAAATCGGTCGATTGCTTTGACCCGACGTGCATGGCTGCTGCTTCTCCATAGCTCAGACACCTGGTGGTGGTTATCTCATTTCCTTCATCGTCTTCGATCGGCTCTAACTGCGGGAAGCGCGCTTCAGTCAAGGGTGGCCGACCGGCTATTTTCTAGGTCATCAACACCAGCTAGATCTGAAGGAACCACCACGGGCCCCCAGTATTAACAGAGGCATTGGCGGCTATTTTAGCAACTGCTTGATGGAGGGTTTGATATAAGTAGCCAAGGAGGTACTTGTCCAAAGGGATCTTTCTCTTTTCCACCAAGGCCTCGGCTACAACCTGCTAATTGGCAGTCGGCCCACAGCTTGAGCCGCAGAACACAAATTTCTCTAGCCATATCATAAGAAATGCAGCATGTTCCCTAGGGCCGACTGGTCCATCCCTCATATTCATAGCCACATAGCCGTTCCATCCCCCTATGGCCTTTGTCTTAAATTGGTGTTGGCCTTTCCTAGTCAGGCCCTCAGGGTTAGCCGACGACAGAATATCTAGTCCAGTGGTCATGACTACGTCGGCTAGGGTGATGGTCATTGGGCCTTGTTGGAACATGAAGGCATTCAATGTGTCATTCCAGAAATAGGTTGCAGCCGACATCAATGGTTCATCTTTTTCCATATCGGCTATGGACAGAGCTAAACATTGAGCTATCCATATTTCTTCCCAGTGGGTTTGCTTGGCCGATTGCATTCTTTTATACCATTCAGGCCAAGACTTGTCCATGGACGGCCATGATTTAAAGGTTTCAGCCCAGTGATTCAGAGAGGGTTTCCTCATGTTATAAGGTATCCTATCAGTTTCGGCTATTATGATGTCGGTTGGGTCCTTGTTGCCGATAGGCCCTAGAAAATATCTGTTTTTATGAACAAGACTGGGGATGACTATTTGATGAGACAAGTGCTACAATCGAAAAGGAAAACAAGTTCATGGATCAGAAACCCTAGAATGCAGATCTATACATCAAGGCGGTAAAGGAAGGGTTTTGAGCCGATTAGGGTGTACCTCAGGGAACTCAGCAGGTGCGGCGACCGATGCAGTGGCAACGGTGGCGGAGGAAGCCATCTCGTAAACGGGGATCGCCGGGAGAAGAAATCGCCGCTGCGGGTCTTGAGGATTGGACAGGTCACCGGAGAGCTTGAAGGTATTTGCTGAGCTGGCTGTTTGTTTGACGGCGTGACTTGTTTGGCGGCTGCGGGGGCGGTATTTAAAGAGTTTTTTGCAACGGTCGAAACAGAGTCGCGCTAGGATTGCGCCTTGGATTTGAATCGCCTAAAATCCGCAACATTTCATATCGCGGACTTGGGGGGCATGTGTTAACGACCAAATTTGGTAACCTAATCCCCGGGTTTGAAGCAGAGATTGAAGCGAAATTGGAGAAGATGCGCGACCAGAGAAGAGACGGAAGCAGAATCGGCTGAGTCCGAATCGGCTACGGAGCCAGTCGGCTGAGTGCGAATCGGACTAGGACGGCCGATAGCCGATTCTGAGTCGAGACAGGGGAGGAGCCAATCCCGATGGAAAGCGTGAATATAAAGTTGGATTCGGTTCCCAAATTGTGTGTTAAAGATATTGCCATCTATGGATAGAGTCCTGTAACGGGAATTGTATCTGTAAATTAGGAATTTGTTTAGATCTCCTATTGTAATGCGGCATGGGACCACGTCCCAGGATATTGTCGTACCATGTACAGTAGATAGCTAGCAACCATGTTCGACACGGACTTTGTTGTACTTAGGTATAAATAGGACCCGAGACCCCTGTAACTAAAATTATACATACACAATCAATACAACTTTCGGCGCATCGCCTCTTATTTTCTTCAGACGAGTTCTTGATCCGACTTCGGGCTACATCGTTTCGATCCCCGATTAAGGTAAATGCTTGTCATTAGTTGTGTATCTCGTCGATTCTAGTGCTTCCATCACTATGATACTCTAGATTCAATGATTTATGATGCGCTAGTTATCATATGCCGCATATAATCTAGAACAATGTCTAGATCTATCTTGCCATTGGCCTGCTTCTGTCAGGAATCAGCAGCCGATAGAGCTAGATCTAAGGGTTGGCCTAGGTTATATGCTGTATCCACCGTCTTGAGGGGTTTATATAAGCTAAAATAGATCTGATAGTTCTTTTTATACTTAATACGGCATCAATTTGATCTATTAAGTCGTTCTTAGAGCTATTATGATCTATTCGGCTAGATATATGTTCTTAGAGACAGTGCCGGGGTTTCAGCCGGCCTTACCTGTTTTAATATTCTTTTAGTATATTTACTATTAGATTTATTAAAGCCGTCTCTTATATTAAGATCTTACCCTGGTTAAATGCCCTAAGCCGAAATCAGTCTGTCAGCATCAGCCGACAGCCGATTGATCTAGGCTTAGCACATTTAGCTTAGATTAATATCTTTTCATAAGATGTATCGGAGTACTAGCCGATTCACAGTTAGTCTTACGGTATCGGCTAGACTATAAATGCATATATCTATTATCCTGTATATTTAGATTAAGTGGTTTGTACTGTCTCGGTATAGCCAATGTATCTCAATCACTTAGTTTAAATGTGCTTTAGGATAGCATATATATGTAAATTGATTCCCTCAGCCGATCCAGTGGGATATAACCTAACCCTTAACGTATATTCCTTGATTTTTTTGTTGGTTAACAGATCAAACCAACTGGCATGCCCTATATACCGCAGGCAGCTGAGAAGGACCTGCACTGGAGTTAAGCAGGTCTCCCAGGCCAGCGCGTGAGAGATTTTTCTCATCAACACCTGTCCAATATTCCATGATATTAACCATCCACAAACCGCACGATGTCCTATACATTAATTAATTAATAATTAGAAAAAAATCAAACATGAAAACAAGTCTAATGGCATTTTACAAAGTGGCATGGCATGAATTTACCCATCTTTTTGCATTGGCTCTTGGATCTTCTCAATAACAGGCCATGTTGAGAAATCTAGGTTCTTCCACTTGTCTCGGTTAAGGTCTTTATTATGTTCCAATACAAATTTCATTTGTCTTTCTAGTCCTTTTTACTGTTATCATAATTGCGTATCACTTTCTCAAGATTAATAACAATATAATAAGAAAACATGTCAAAAAAGGCATAATTACTCACTACAGTCTTGAGGTCTCTACGGTCCAAAATCATTAGTCCCATTGAATCGAGTACATGTACCTCTCGTAGTTCAGCACGGACAACTGCCAAGTACCAGTGGCTTTTTTTATATTAATTGGAAGGAAAACCTGCACCAAACTTGACCATCAATATATCTTCTCCAAATAAAGAAACAATCCAAACAAATATAATAAATGGCACAATAAAGTTTCACCATGTCAGCTTCTAAATAGTTCTGCACCCTCTCATTAATGTTGTCTGTCTTATGACTTAATGCCACCTTAGGGTCACCATCTCGCTCAAGAAGGCTGCAAATATATGTATTCTCCAAAAAGACCTTTCTACCTTCTTTATGAAGTAGATGCTTTTCATCCCTAATACAGTGAATATATGCACTTAAGACCTGTATAACAAAAGAATATAATAAGTAGATCATATAGACAGCATTAAATATTAATATTTAATTATTTTCTGGTCTATACTTCACCATTAAATTGCATGTTATATGAAACATGCATTCCATATCTTTTCTATCTAACCATGCACCATCAATGTTCACCAACACTTTTTTTCTCAGATGCTAATTTCAGGTATTCAATAAGATCGTCATCTTCTTTGGTGCACATGTAATCTACAAAAAAAATATTATATTTTCATCATATAAATAACCAAGCAAAAAAAAAGAGATGCAATAAAGTAAGTATAGAAGCATTAATTACTTACCTTTGGGCATAACTTTAGCTATGTGTGATTTCTTTGGTTTATTATGTTGTGCCATTCTAAGCATTGTCAGAAACCCATTGTCTTCTTCAACATCGCACATATCAACCTTCACTTCCTCTTGTTCTATATGCATGGTAACTTGATCTATAAGCATCTTATTCATTGTCAAACATTGATACTAACAATAGTTGTAATACTGAAAATGCTTACCCTTTTGTTGTGCGTCATCGGTTTGGGCTACCACTTGGGATTTTGTGCCCACCACAACTCCATCGGGATCAACTTGAGCGATGTGTGATTTCTTATGTTTCTTATGTGGCGACTGGGATGACTGCAATTCACATTCTTGTGTAACACTGCCAACGACCTTCACTTTCTCTTCTTCTATATCATGGCAACTTGATCTGTAAGCATTTTATTTTACTGAAATATGAGTTATGGATGATAAATATTGCTTAGAAAAAGTGTGTAAATAAAGAAGGAAATTTCCAAATCTCATGAATATAACAGATGGACACTTGTTAGTGACAAGACGATGGTACCTCTAGAAAGCTCCATAGGACGCGCCATGTAAGAAACAACCTTGATCCAATTTGGGGAAGAGCTGTTGGAGACGTCACCAAACCTTTAAAAATATTTTCATATCATACAGGTGATACACTTGTTTTTAAAACCTAAAATGACATTTACTAAAAATTAAATTATGTCTTTGATATGGATTTTGGATGCAACACACGACGGATATGTACAGCAGAATTCAAAAAGTGTTGATAGGGATAATGAAAAAAGTGTTGCTAGCACATACTCTTTATCTGTCTCGTCCGTTCCCCCTTAATTTTTTTATCTCATCAACTCATACCGATCGTACAATGATCTATGGTAGTTGAATGGCATTGTTGGTTGCTCGATTTGTTTTTCCCAACACGATATACTGTTGCATACCTGCTATTCAAGTGGCAGTTAACCGACCCAGGTCGCAGCAGGTTTACGGCTACCAAATATGTAACGCCAGCCTGCAGTGAACTGCCTAACTTGGACTGAAGAAAATCTAGTTTGCTTTTAACAGCTAGACACTGTGATCGGTAGTAGAACTGAGCACTGACTAAAATTGCTCGTTAAGGCAATTGCTGATAGCACGGATGAGATAAGCATTTGGAAAATTCAGAGTTTCAAACGTACTGCTGCTTCTACTGTACCCTGAGCTCCCTTTTCAGGCTGTTATTTCTCACATTTTTCCTTGGATTAACATGCGTTAAGATGTTCAATAGTTTAAGCTAGTGTTAAAAGGAACATTTAGTTTTTTTATCATTGATCAAGTAGCAGTACGTTAATTCATGACCCTCACATCACATGAATGTAAACAAGCTGAGTTCATAAACAGCTTAGGGTACAGTAATATAATCTAAGGTTTATATAAACAGCTTGTGATATATAACTCAGCTTAGGGTACAGTAATATAAAGGTACAGTGATATATAACTTGTTTTTTATCATAAACATCATATGAATCATGTGGTTCATAAACAGTTTTTTATCATTAAATATTAGGCCCTAAACAGATTAATTGTCTATCACTTGGGGTGGTATGGGAAATAATGCAGAATTATTTGCATTGGTCATGGTGTCATGGATAAATATAACAAATTTAATGTAGATCAATATAAAAATTTGTGTTTAAATGAAAGAGCGTTAAGAATTGTGGAGATTGTGGCAATCGGGTATCTACATGGCAAGCTTATCCGACTGAAGGTAGGGATGGATTGCGCCTGTCATATCTGTAAGCCGAACTTGACTTGGGTGTTACGATTGCCGATAGAGATAAGGCAATCGGCCTATAGTCACGGTTTGGTAAGATTGAGGAAACCAACTTAGAGTAAGATAGGGTTTCCGATCTGTAAGCCCTCCTTCCAAGACTATATAAGGGGGGTAAGGGGCGTCCCTTGAGGGATATGTGATTTGATAAGCAAGAGCTTTAGACACACGAGATCAATAAAGACACTCGGCGGATCAAATCCACCGAAACAGGAGTAGGGTTTTACCTCACGAGAGGGCCTGAACCTGTCTAAATCTTCTTCTTCTTCTAACCCATTGTGCTTGGCGATCTTGACTGCGACCCCAGAAATTATATTGCCGAAACCAAGTTTCGACAGTTGACGCGCCAGGTAGGGGCACGCGTCGAGACTTCTTCAACAATCTCGCTGACAAGCGTGATGGGATCTTCTTCAGGATTCGGCGACTTCGCCGCCAACTTCTTCGACGACTCCTCCTTCGACTCGGATTCAAACCAGTCGGAAGGAAAGACCCACTCAGCGCCGTTCGGGTTCCCCAATAGCGCCGAGATCTTCGACGACATCTTCAAGATCAAGATGTGA
Organism: Oryza australiensis; assembly: GCA_019925245.2. Taxonomy (NCBI): domain Eukaryota; kingdom Viridiplantae; phylum Streptophyta; class Magnoliopsida; order Poales; family Poaceae; genus Oryza; species Oryza australiensis. The sequence goes on from JAIFGZ020000539.1 coordinate 246,422, forward strand.
TCTGCTCGCTCCAACGAAGGACTTCACTTGGCACCGTTCGGATTAACGAACACCGCCGAAATCTGCACCAATCTTCTCGCATCCCCGACGGAAGCGATCTACTCGCGAAGACCTCTCGGCCGTTTGGGTTACCAAACGCCGCCGAGACTTTCAGCAAACTTCTCTCCCCGAGTCGGCGGCGACCCACTCGGAGGAGCCCACACCCCAGGCTCTGACTCAGACTGGAACGATCCAGATCCGGGTTACCCAGGATCAAGGGAGGTCGCCGTCATCCTCCCGTCTTTCAGCTCCTGCTCATCTTCGGAGCTCAACGGATACCTCAGCTCCGCCGGCTTCGACAACCTCTACGGAATCCCTTCTGACGAAGCCGACAACTCCGACTGCCGCATGGACTGTGAGCCGGAGTGCTTTGACGTCCTCATGGCCGAGCCGGGCGAGTCCGACTCAGCCATGGCCAGAAGGCTTGCCGAAGAAGAGCGAGCCGGGCGGAGCTCGAGCGCAAGACACCGAGGAGGAGAAACAACGCAAGGACGAGGCCGACAAAAGGAAGCGGGATCTATGTGCAGCCGGACAATCTGCCCAGGAGGCCATACTCCAAACACGGGTGCGCAACACCAACATCTTCCAGACGCCACAGCAGAATGCCGTTGCCGCACTCACGCTCTTAGACACCGTCATGGAGACGGCTCCTGCCAACGTGACTCCCATACTTGACAAGATCAAGACCATCGTCGCTGCCACGGCTAACGGCCATCCCACCACTTCGGCACGAAGGCCGACTGAATCTGTGGCCGAAACACCAGACAAGAGCCGGCATCCACCTCTAAAGTCAGGAGACTATAGGAGGCCCGAGCCGGATCGGTCGACGACCAGGCCAAGAGGCCCACCTCGCGAGTCCACGCTGAAGTACCGGGAGCGGACGGCCGACTCCGCGACAAACGACACGGACGTCCACCCGTCCACCACCGAGTCCGCCGCAAGTTCCGGCTACCCAACCAGCTAACCGAAGACCCCGCCGAGTGATCTCGCGGGAAGTCCTCGATCGCCGCTACCAGAGCGCGACGACGCACTCGGGAAGATCGGGGATCACCCGATAGCGGCGACGACGGAGTACCAGCCTTCACTCGGGAACTCCGCCGAGTGCACTGGCCGAGTGGCTTCAAGCCTACAGGGATTGAAAGGTACGATGGCAAGACCAACCCTGAATCTTGGCTAACTGTGTACACCCTCGCCATCCGTGCTGCAGGTGGCGACAACAAGGCTATGGCCAATTACGCCCGTGGCCCTCGCAAACTCGGCCCGAAATTGGCTCACGAGCTCGCCAAGAGGCTCAATCGGCTCGTGGAGCGAGCGAGGGACCACTTCATCGCCAACTTCCAAGGTACCTTCGAGAGGCCGCACACACTTCGACCTTTACAACGTCATCCAGAAGCCGGACGAGCCTCTGAAGGATTACATTCGTCGTTTCTTCGAGAAGCGCAACAAGATCCCGAACATCACCGATGACATCATCATCGCCGCCTTCCAGAAGGGAGTCCGTGATGAGCTGCTCATCGGGAAGTTCGGGCGCAAACCACCGAAGACGGTGAAGCAAATGTTCGAGACGGCGAACTCATACGCCAAATCCAATGACGCCATTAAGGCCGCCCGTCAAGACCGGCCCGATAGAAGGGAGGACAAGCAAGCGGGAGGAAGCCGTAATCCTAAGAAGGATGGCGGCAACAACGGCAACCGGGCCGAAAGATCGCAAGCGCCGATCGGAGGACCTAGTGGCCGCAACCTTCAACACTCAACGCCGTCCCCGCGTCGCCGCCTACGACGCCATCATGAACACCCAGTGCACCCACCATCCGAATCATAAGCACGCGGCGAAGGACTCGCTTTATCTACAAGCGGTTCGCCAGACGATCGGCGCGGCTCAACAAGAAGCCGATCGACGAGGCTGGCCCGTCGGTGCCAAAAAAACAACGCGGTTGAAAATGCCGAACCTTTCCAAGACCCGGTGGGGAGCTCAACCACATCTTCGGAGGTCCGCTAGCCTATGAGTCCAAGAGGAAACAGAAGCTAACTGACCGGGAGGTCAACGCGGCTCAACTCGAAGTCCCTCAATATCTGCGATGGTCGGAAGTGGCCATCACCTTTGATCGCTCGGATCATCCCGACCGAGTGGTTCACCCGGGCGCTATCCACTCGTCCCGGACCCCGTGGTCCGCAACATCGAGCTTAAGCGCGTCCTCATCGATGGGGGCGCCCTCAACATCTGTTTGCCAAGACCATGGATGAGATGCGGATCCCGAGGGCCGGGCGAAGGCAAGCTCGCCCCTTCCACGGAGTTATCCTGTGGCTATCTTCAACACCACTCGGGCATATCTCTCTCCCAGTCACCTTGAGCCCGAGAGAACTTCCGAACGGAGAACGTCACCTTTGAGGTGGCCGACTTGAAACACATATCACGCCATCATCGGAAGGCCTGCGCTTGCCAAGTTCATGGCGATCCCTCACTAAACCTACCTTTGCATGAAGATACCGGGTCCCAACGGCGTCGTCACTCTTCGCAGCGACGTGAAGCAAGCCTTCACCTGCGATAAGGAGAGCTGCGACATGGCCCAATCTCGCGAGAGATTGTGTGGCCAACAAGAAGTCTGATTGGCTGCATCAACTTCGGCAGAGGGCGAAGTCCCCGCGAAGAAGATAGCCAAATCAGGATCCGGCGACGCCAAGACCAAGAAGATCTCCCTCGATCCGTCGGATCCCTCGAAAACCGCTGTAATCGGCGCTGACCTAGATCCCAAATAGGAAAGCGCGCTCGTCACCTTCCTCCAAAATAATAAAGATGTTTTTGCTTGGAAAGCATCCGATATGCCTGGAATTCCTAGGGAGGTGATCGAGCACTCTTTGAACGTTAAAGATGACGCCAAACCGATAAAACAACGATTACGCCGATTCGCACAGGATCAAAAAGACGCTATCAAAGAAGAACTCGCAAAGCTCTTGGCTGACGGCTTCATTAAAGAAGTCCTCCATCCCGACCGGTTAGCCAACCCGAGTCTGGTCCGCAAGAAGACGGGGCAATGGCGCATGTGCGTTGATTATCGACCTCAACAAAGCCCGCCCCAAAGATCCGTTCGGCTGCCTCGCATCGACCAAGTCGTTGACTCAACAACGGCCGCCAACTCCCGAGTTTCTTGGACTACTCGGGCTATCACCAGATCAGCTTAAAAGAATCCGACTGCCTGAAGACATCGTTCATCACGCCGTTTGGGACCTACTGCTACATCACCATGCCTTTCGGCCTGAAGAACGCCGGAGCCACATATCAACGCATCATCCAAAGATGTTTCCAGACGCAGATTGGCAAGAACGTTGAAGCTTATGTCGACGACGTTGTCATCAAGACCAAGCAGAAAGAAGACCTGATCGCCGACCTAGAAGAAACCTTTGCAAACATCCGGGCCTTCAAGTTAAACCCGGAGAAGTGCACTTTCGGCGTTCCATCAGGAAAACTGCTCGGCTTCATGGTATCACATCGCGGCATTGAAGCAAATCCAGAGAAGATCAACGCCATCTTAAGCATGAAGCCCCCGAGTAACCAAAAGGACATCCAGAAGCTTACTGGCTGCATGGCGGCACTAAGCCGTTTCATATCCCGACTCGGCGAACGAGGCATGCCATTCTTCAGACTGCTAAAGAAGACAGACGACTTCCAGTGGACCGCAGAAGCCAACAAAGCCTTTGAAGATTTCAAAGAGTTCCTTACAACGCCACCCGTCCTGGCCTCGCCTCAACCCCAAGAGCCTCTGCTGCTGTACGTTTCAGCCACTCACCAAGTGGTCAGCACGGTCCTTGTGGTCGAACGCGAAGAAGAAGGATGGACTCAGAAGACTCAAAGGCCAATCTACTTTGTTAGCGAAGTATTGGCGGGAGCCAAAATTCGCTATCCTCAGGTATAAAAGCTGCTCTATGGTGTTCTAATAACCACGAGGAAATTGGCACACTATTTTCAGGGTCACTCGGTCACCGTCGTCACCTCTTTCCCACTCGGCGATGTCATCCACAACCGCGAGGCAACCGGACGCATCGCCAAGTGGGCCCTAGAGCTGATGCCGCTGGACTTGACTTTTAAGGCAAGGACGTCCATAAAGTCACAAGCCTTGGCGGACTTCCTGGCCGAGTGGACTGAACAGCAAGAGAACGTGCCTCGGGAAGACCTCCAACACTGGACCATGCACTTCGACGGATCCAAGAGGATCACTGGCTTGGGAGCAGGAGTTGTGCTGATTTCCCCGACCGAGGAAAGGCTAAGATATGTCCTTCACCTCCACTTCTCCGCCTCACACAACGTTGCCGAGTACGAAGCTCTTCTACATGGACTGCGCCTCGCAGTCTCACTCGGGATACGATGGCTTATTGTGAAAGGCGACTCCCAGCTGGTCGTCAATCAAGTGTTGAAAGACTGGTCTTGCCTAAACGGCACTATGGAGGCCTACCGACAAGAGGTCCGCAAGCTTGAGGACAAGTTTGATGGGCTCGAACTCTCACATGTCCTGAGACATAACAACGAAGCTGCCAATAAGCTGGCACAGTTCGGAACTAAGCGCGAAGCTACCCCAACAGACGTCTTTGTCGAGCATCTCTACGAACCAACCATCACGGCAAAGACAACTCTCACCAAGCAAACCACGAACGAAGTCGCCATGACCGATACCGACTGGAGGACGCCGCTCATCAAATTCTTAACCCAGAAGAGGCCGGATGACCCGGATGAAGCGAATGCGTCCGGCGTCGTTGCCAAGCATACGTCATGGTTGACTCGATCTATACAAGAGAAGCCCCTCCGAATTCTAATGAGGTGCATCACACCCGAAGAAGGAAAGCAGCTACTCCAAGACATCCACTCGGGCATATGCGGAAGCCACGCGGCAGCACGCACTCTAGTTGGCAAAGCTTACAGGCAAGGTTTCTTCTGGCTTACCGCGGTCTTCGACGTGGATAAAGTCGTACGAACCTGCGAAGGCTGCCAGTTTTTCGCCCGTCAAAGCCATGTCCCGGCCTAGGAGCTTCAAACAATCCCACTTTCCTGGCCGTTCGCGGTATGGGGGCTGGACATGGTTGGCCCTTTCAAAAAAGCTCCAGGAGGATTCACACACCTCTTCGTCGCAATCGACAAGTTCTCCAAGTGGATTGAAGCCAAGCCGGTCGCCACAATTACTGCTGACAAGGCACGAGACTTTTTCCTCAACATCGTGCACCGCTTCGGCGTCCCAAACAAAATCATAACTGACAACGGGACTCAATTCACGGGAGGCATCTTCAAGGAATTCTGCGAAGACTTCGGAATCAAGATCGCTACGCATCGTAGCTCACCCCAAAAGCAACGGACAAGTCGAGCGAGCCAACGGCATGGTCCTCCAAGGCATCAAGGCCGCGTTTCGACCGCCTAAACCCTTACGCCGGCAAGTGGGTCCAAGAAGCGCCCTCGGTTTTATGGTCGCTGCGAACCACACCCGGTCGGGCTACCGGCCAAACTCCTTTCTTTTTGGTCTATGGCGCAGAAGCCATGTTGCCAAACGAGATGGAATATGAGTCCCTCCGGGTTCGCGGCTTCAACGATGAACGCTACGACCCCGACCGAGTGGATGACCTCACCCGATTGGAAGAGGCCCGTGAGGCAGCCCTCATCCGATCGGCCAAATACCTTCAAAGGCTCGAAGATACCACGGTCGCAACGTGCGAGCACGAGCTTTCATTGTTGGCGACTGGTCCTGCGCAAGATCCAGACCACCAAAGATCGACAAAAGTTATCTCCCTTATGGGAAGGACCATACATAATCGCTGAAGTGACTCGGCCCGGTGCATACCGGTTAAAGCGCGAAGACGGGTCTATGGTGGAGAACTCCTGGAACATCGAGCATCTTCGACGATTTTATGCCTAATTCGGCTAAGGCTTCATGTTTTCCTTGATCGCCAACCTCAAGCAAGATGACTTCTTGAGTTAGCAAATGCAGTACATATGTCAATAAAGCTTAAGTTTTCCTCATCAACTTCTGTGCATGATTTGGTTTATCATTGTTTAATGGTCTTCGATTCGAGTTCAGTGTCTAAGGACTGAGAGTTCTCCGATGACCTAATCGAGCCTAGGCTTGGTGACAGTCAGACGAAAACTACTTAAGAAATTTCACACAAAAACTCGGATCAAGGCATTAACATAAATAAACTAAATATATCACAAATTCTGCTTCAGAGCGTTATGGTTATGCGACATTTACAAGACAAAGTTAGAAAGACAAATCAAATCTTGAAATTGTTTACTACATCAAGGGATATTTTCTTCGCCGCCTCCTGCGCCTCACTCAGCATGTCCAAGGCCTGCTCGTCCGTCGTTCCGTCAGCAAAGCCTTCCCCGACCGAGTGGATATCCACTGGGGTAAAGGACTTGGTCGTGCAAGAGGCGGACTCGCCCCATCTTCGGCTGCTTCGGTGATATTGGCCGATATCGGTCGGGAGCGCCGCGCAGCTTGTCGAATATTTCGATCGGCTCAGGAACCGGCCCCAACTCCTTGATCGAATAAGGACAGCAAGATCGGCATGGCGGCATTGGCGACTTCTTCCCGCATCTCGTCGCTTCGTTTGATCCGCCCAAGCAAGACGTCGTATTGGGCTCGGGTCTTTACCTTGTAAGCTCTCGGAAATAAAGCAGCACAAGAAGTTTTACTCCAAAGAGGATTACCTTCAAACTCGGCCTCCATCTCGGCCTTGTCGAGGCTGACCGCCTCCAGCTGGACTTGAAGCGAATGGACCTCCGAAGAATTTTCTACAAAGGAAGATCGTCAACCACCGAAATTAACATAAGAATCATGAAGAAAATGGAGAGACGGGCTCACTCCCGATTGATCCTCGGAGGTCGAGATTCGCCTCCCGAAGCTCGGCGACCTCCCTCCTTAAAGCCGCCTCCCTTGACGCGGCCTCCTCCCGAGTGGCCTTCAGCTGTCGCTGAACGTCCTCTAAGGAGTTCGGTGGGGAACCAACCTCTCCGGCGCCTCGGATTTTGCCATAGAGCGGCAATACTCTTCTTCAGCGCGCAATGGCGGAGAGTGATTGGTGAAAGATAATGATAGTACAATTAAAGAGAAAGTCGAAGGCTTACGTTGAGCAGCCGGGTCGCCTCGTTCAGGCTCGACAAGGGCATCCCTTTCATCTTTTTCGGCTTGCCGGTCTAGGATGATGCCCTGCCTCTCGCCTTCCGAGTCCCGCCACTCGATCCGAATAGGGGGAACCCAGGTTTAAGAGGACTGCAACCTGGGGATCTCCTCCACTGTGGTCGGCAAGCAAGAAGGATAAATGAAGACATGAAAGGTTCAAACTGAAAGAGTAAAAGAGTACTTCGAAACAAATCTCACCGGTTTCGGCCGCTTGCTTAGGTGGAGCGGCCGGCTGGCCTCCTTCTTCGGCTCGCGCGAGTGGCCCCGGTCGGGCGCTTGAGCCACGGCCTCAGGTTTCCCGGCCGCTGACTGGTTTCCAGTCGAGATCTCCCGGCTGGGGGCTCCTTCCTCGGAGCATCCTTCTTCGGAGGCGAAGGTTGTTTCCCCGGAGCGCTCGCACTTGGTTGTGGGCTCCGGGGCTTTGGCTCTGCTGGCCTTGGCACCTCGGGAGCAGCGGCTGGGGTTGGTCCTTCACTCCCCCCGGCAGGATCTATGTCCTGGGGCCTCCTGCGAAAGTAAACACAGCAGATGTAAAGACAAAGGAAAGTTTTCAACGAAAGAGTTCTGACTTCGGTTTCAGAGCATACCTAGTTGACCGGAGGATCTTCGGCGCCGTCCGCGGCGATCGTCTTAAAGGTAGGGTCTCGGTGGGAGGAGCCGGGACGTCGTCATCCGAGTCCTCGATAATCGCCTCCCTTGCTCGCGCGCTTGTTCGAGTCTTCACTCGCGCCGCTCGCTTCCCGACCGGTCGCCTTGGATCTTGATCCCGCCACCGCTTCTTGGCGGGCGACGCGGCGCGTCATCGTGGGACACCTTGTATGGCTTGGAGGTGATAGAGGCGTTTTCCTGCAGAAGAAAGAGTGTACAATGTTAAGAGACAAGATGTCAAGGTTGAAAGATACTATGAAGCAACCAATCGGCTTACCGGAGGAGGAGGTCGGTGGATGCTGAAGGGAAGAACCGGCAGAATGAGGGCCCGCTCAACTGCAATTCCAGACGAGAAGAGTTTGTACATCTGGATCTTCAGGATCTCGTACTTGAGTGGATCTGGATCTTCCCGATTGGGGTCCGTTCCGCCTTCATATTCGAAGGCCGGTTTCGACCGTTCCTTGATCGGCGCCAGTCGGCACCTGATGAAGTGCCGAGTGATCTGTTCCCCGCGAAGACCTCTCTGTTTCATCGCCAGGATCTTCGCGAGCAGCTCGTTGGCCTCGTCCCAATCTTGGGCTACTGGAACAGTGCTCCATGATGGACTGGGGACGGGAGGAAGGCCGACGAAAGATGGCAGGCTGGGTTCGAGGTTGCTAATGTAGAACCAGCCCGCATGCCATCCCTTGTTGGAAGACTTCAAAGGAAGAGAAAAATACTCCTTGCGGAGAGATCCGCTGAGTTGGAAACCTGCCCCGCCAACGACGCAAGGGTGGTCCTTGTTCGGATGTGGTTTGAGGTAGAACATGCGACGAAAAAGTTGGAAGTGGGGGAGGATGCCAAGGAAGGCTTCACATACATGAATGAAGAGAGCGATGTGAAGCATTGAGTTGGGGTTCAGATGGTAGAGATGAAGTCCATAGTAATCCAGAAGCCCCCGGAAGAACTCGGAGGTGGGAAGGCTGAACCCGCAGTAGAAAAAAGAAGTGAAAACGACGAGCTCACCGGTGTTCGGGGTCGGGAAGTCCTCCCCCGCCGCCGGGCGCCATCCCATGATTTCCTTTGGCGGAAGCACGCCGTGCTTCACCATCTCCTTGAGGGTGGATTCCCTCACATCCGAAGCAGCCCATTGGTCGAATGGAATCCTCTTTTCCTCCGCCATGAGAGTGGTGTTGATGGGAAGTGGATCTGATCGGAAAAGGTCAGGCTTTTTGACAAAGTAACGTGGGAGATTTGGCTACGGAAGCTGGTTGTTGCAGAAAGCGAGTTCCTAGATGGATGGATTTGGGAGCGCGCGAGTCTAGGGTTCTCCGCAATGAACTAATGAACAATGTTGCGAAAAGGGGAATTTTTGGAAGATGAAGAGGCGGGGACGACCTCACGCCTTTAGAGAGATTTGAGGGTTGTGCTAGGTTTTCTGGTGAGTGGGCCGAGCCCATAAGAAAATCTACGGCCCAGCTAAGGTGTGGTCCGATGCGCGTCCTTAGGGACTTAAGCGGATGAGCTTAAGCAGATTTGCCCTGGCAATATGCGCGTGTCCGAGTGCCCTGTACCTTTGAAAATCCTTCCATACTGCGGTTTGCTTGACTTCATGAGAAGCTGGCACGATGCAACTTGGGAGGTGACCAACAGCTAAGTTTTCATAGCTGCCTTGATGGCAAGGGCTGTTTGGTTTTTTGGCATTTGATCAGGTAATCTTATCAATGCTATCTATTTTTCCCACCTTGGTGAAGATCTTTATAGATTGAGACCAGTATTATGGCATAAGCTATTTAATAACTTGGTCATATTTTTCATACGATTGAAAAAACTTGTTTTCCTATGAGGGATGATTGAAATATTTGTTCCGGGATAACTCGGGCATATCCATTCGGATAAGCGTGAGCTTACCGAGAGCTTTTCACCTATAAGGGTTGATTGAGTTATTTGTTCTGAGATGACTCGGGCAAATTCACTCGGATGAGTATGAACTTGCTGAGTAATGAAATTTCTATGATTGCTTTAGCATGAGCTAGGCATTTACATAAGAATGATTTTTTATAGTTCTTGACTATATGATTAGTCTGTTTTTGACTAACCACATAGTCGGGGGCTACACCTAATTATGTGCATCAGGAGATGCACCTAGATATTTATTTTTGAGAATTTTTTTAGATGTTTTTCCAGCCCTTCACAGTCTTTGGAGCCACTCGAGAAGATTCAGGCAGAGAGATGGAATCACTCGGCGCTAAAAGCACTCGGTCAAAGAGGTTTTTTGGCTGAGTGCTGCTTTGGTTTGAAGCTGAGTTGTCTCGTCGACTGAAAAGGACTCGAGGGCTACTGTGGAGATTGTGACAATCGGGTATCTACATGGCAAGCTTATCCGACTGAAGGTAGGGATGGATTGCGCCTGCCATATCTGTAAGCCGAACTTGACTTGGGTGTTACGATTGCCGATAGAGATAAGGCAATCGGCCTATAGTCACGGTTTGGTAAGATTGAGGAAACCAACTTAGAGTAAGATAGGGTTTCCGATCTGTAAGCCCTCCTCCCAAGACTATATAAGGGGGGTAAGGGGCGTCCCTTGAGGGATATGTGATTTGATAAGCAAGAGCTTTAGACACACGAGATCAATAAAGACACTCGGCGGATCGAATCCACCGAAACAGGAGTAGGGTTTTACCTCACGAGAGGGCCTGAACCTGTCTAAATCTTCTTCTAACCCGTTGTAGCTTGGCGATCTTGATTGCGACCCCAGAAATTATATTGCAGAAACCAAGTTTCGACAAGAATGAATCAGTTATAATATGAATATATTTTTTGTGCATCAAGACAAAATTTGTGGTTGATGATGAAGAGAACCATAATAGTGGATGACATCCGGATAATAAAAGAGGGATATATATCAAATATTGTTAGAACTTAGAATGTAGATCATATCAATGCAGTAATCCATAAATCAGACCATCCCCTTGCTGCAAGAAAGAAGGAAAAGGAACAAATTAAAAAAGTGCTTCGTCATACGTGTTATACGATTTCTCAATTCCATCCCTTTCTCATTGTATAAAATAGATATAAATAGCATTGGATTGTTTGAGATGGTGATTAAGTAAATAGTTTACCTTATATAGTCCATTCATTACATAGATCATGCACACAAAGCATTATTTCGTGTTGGTATAAGTAGATTGTACATGGCAAAACTCTATTCAAGTACATGATCGAACTGTCTTACTTATGATTGATTATTTATGATTGAAGTAAATGTCTCACGTCACCTGCTATAGTTATCGTTAATCACAATATTGCTTACTTACAACACAACAACAATAAATTAATAATATAGTCATGTTACTTCTATAAGTTAGTATAAGTTAGTAGTACTACAAAAATTCCAAGGAAAGCCCGCAGCCGAGCACACCACTACTGCACTTTCACCATCGCGGTGCGAGCTGTCGTCATCCGTGCCGTAGCAATCCCCGTGCCACATCTCACGTAGGCCCGCACCGTCTCGGACCCACAAGCCAGCGGCACGCGATAGCGAGACGACTCCAGCACGACGCGGTAAGCGAGCAAACACGAGTAGGTTGCCGTTGCTGGTGGCCAGCTCCCACTTTAATGTCGCAGCCGTAATCCCGAAGCCTCGGACCATCCCCTTCCTCACGCGAGCTCCTCCGCTGCCTTCCGCGTCTTCCACTGTTGGTTCCTCTCTCGCCACCGAGCTCCACCCCACGGATCTTAGCCTCCCACTCCTCGTCGCGAGGCGCCGCTCTATGAGCCGCGGCACGGGGAGAGAGGAAGCTGAAGCGGAGCGGCGGTGGAGCGCGGGCGCGACGGCGTGGCCGTGCGGCGGTGGCCAGTGGAGCCTAGAGCGCGACGGCGGCGGTGTCCGCGCGGCGTCCGCTACGGCGGCAGCGGCGCAGTAGATCGATTCGGCGGCGAATCGGCGCGACGTAGAGTTACTCGTACGTATTCATCCCATATCTCTCCTATTTTTGGATTTTTTTCGGTGGAAAAAGGGGAGTACCTCTACCTGGGCCCCGCCGTCGACCACGTCTTCTCCGTCGCTTGCCTGCTTCGTCCCGCTCGTCCTCACTTCCCGAAGTCCAGCGCAAACAGGGAAACCACAAACCTCTCAGGATGAAGGGAGAGATAAAGGGAGGAGCAATGCCTTCAATGGAAACAAAATGCAAATCAGGAAATATTACAAATTGCAATGGAAGCCAGTATTTTGATTCTCCAAATCTCATGCAGAACATTTTCCTTTTATTGTTTTGAACAACCGGTGGTTGTTTTCTAGATTGTGATGGATTTATCAAACTATCAATATGTTCCATTGTTTAGTTTCAGTATTATGACATAGAAAATCGTCTATGATCTTTGCAAACCTACATGTTTTGACGGTGTTCTTGGGACAACTGAATTAATAAATCTGGTTTTTGTTAGTGTTCTTCGTATGTGTTTTCTAATGCGTTCTGCGAGACATGAATTGAGACAAAACGATTAAGTGTTTGTATTCTTTTGTGTGTGTTTTAAAGTGCAAAACTATTACTTTGGCAAGCTGTAGCCAGAAGCCTGCAAAACTATATAGCTCTAGGACCATTGAAGCACAAGTTATCACCTCTTGTGCCTCCCACTTCACTCTCGCTGCAATGTGTGGGCACTCTTTACATATATTTATAAGTACTGATTTTTACTCAAATTAATGAAGCATAACTCAAATAACTGGATTTTAACAATTTCGGGGTTGGTAAGTTAATTTGCAAACATCTCCTTGGTAAAACTGATAAAATTATTTGGCATGATATTCAGTTGGTAGAGACAATTGATTCCCTACAATAAGCAAGCAGTTCATGTTGCTACCATTTTTCCAGAACTTGTACAACGGTGACCGTTGAAGCTTCTGTTATGTGTTAATTCTAAACCATTGTTGTTGTAATATCTATAATCATACTTACACATGGGAACTGAAAACTGTCAAATTAATCTATTTAACTTAGTTCGGTGCTGCAGGTGCTCATCAAAGAGACATGTAAAGTAGTAATTCCATAGAAGAATAAAATTATAAGTAACATTTATTTTGCAGAAATCAAGCTCCATTTCGTGCATACACACCACAAAGAAGTTTTGTTATTCTTTGTCATAGTGAAACTAACTTGTTTTTAGTACATCTGGAGTTTGTCTAAGAACAGATTGCAAAGGTTTTATATGTGATCAGTGCACTGTGGTAAGGAACAGAGTTAGGGGTGGGTGTTGTGGTTCATTGACCTTATTCGACAATTGCTGGTGAATCTTGGGAATTTTCGCTAACGTATATAACTTCATGTCGCTTTGTGTATTTTTAATAGGGTTTGAGGAATTTCAGAAAAGTTCAAAGGCCAGATTTAATGTTTATTGTTATTTTAATTTTTCACATTGCTTTAGTGTTTATGGTTATTGTATTTTTTCTGTTGCAACTTTGCTAGTGTGTGTGTAGTGGTGGGAAATTTTCAGTTCACATTGGTTTGCTCAGGTTGATTTTGTACAAATTCTGTGCAGCGAGATGGAATTGGATGTCGTTTTTGGCACTGGGAGGAACAATATGAGTACTTGATGAATACTGGGCATCTTAATGTCAGTTTGGCCTGTGGTTGAACTACGGGCAGCATCAACATCAAACCATGCGAGTACAACAACTTTCCATCAGATAATCTAGTTTCAACTTTCAAGACCGCAAACAGAATGGCATCCATACTACTACACCTGCAGTGGTCATGTACTACCTGTTTGTTATTTTCTTCTAACAGTATGTTGCTTCGATGTAGCTGAACTGCTGAAGGCATGAATGTAGCTTGTATTATCAGTCACTGCATAGTATAACTGGTAGTATAATTTTTGGTTCTTTACCAATGTAGATGCATCAATCAGATCAAAGAAGTGCATTGAGGGGAACAACAAAATATTGTCCAACACTTCAAACTACTGGTCAAAGTTGCAACAGTACTGATCAATGGTGACAATTAGTATATAGGAACGGAGGGAGTATTGAAGAACTCTGGTTACAGCGAAGAAATCTAGCATTAAATTTTGCCATCGAAGGAAGCTTCAAGGATTGAAGGTGTTCAATTTTATTTTCACACTCTGAAAACCTTTCTTCGCACTGCTTCGATGACTGGTACTCATTGGCAAAACTAAAGTTTCTGAAGACCTAAAAAGAATACCTAGTTAAACACACTGAAGATATATTATCCATTTTGCATAGGTTGCAAGTAACAAGATATTTATTTTTCCTAAAAGGAATGCTTCAAATGTAAGAATCTCACCAGAAATATCCTAAAAAATCTGTAAAAATTTTCATTCATGTTCGAAAGAAAGCATCCGAGCACAAAAGGCATGGAAAGAAATCCAACTTGTTTCTCCACAGAAGATGTACTACCACTACACAATGAACTATCAAACTTGATTTATGGCTATTAGTAATTAATAATATAATTTTATGACAAAATATGAAGAATCAAGCATTTCTTATGTGAAGAACTGAAGACCATAGCACCTCAGTGCGATACTAAGTTTCTGCATTGGTCATGAATACAATATTTCTTAACATATATGACAACACTATATATATGTTTTGTACACATGTAAATAAATATGAGTTTGTCACCAAACTGTCACAAGAGAGAGAGAGGACTCAGAATTGAAAAAAAAATGACGTATGGCCAAGAAGAACACGGGCCAAAACTCCAATGGGCATTTCTTCTAACAAAGATGCAGCTATAAGTGACAGGTATCTTGCCACACAATTATCTCCTAAACTACAGCGAGTGTGTAATCCGAAAAGAACCTGCATTGACACGAGCAAACACATGAGTAAAGGATTGATGGAGTACGCTTTGCAATTGTTTGGATCAAATACAATTTCAATAGTGGAAAAAAGAAAACAATTATCAAATCTTTTGATAAACGATAGATTGTTATGACTTATTTGCTCAATCAGTAGCAACTTTTCTCCTGGCTGCCCTTGCGTTATCATACTCAAACTTGAACACATATTTATTGGTTTCAGTTTTCTAGAGGATAAAAATTCACTCATCACCAGTTCAACACATCTTTGTATACTATATTTTTGGTGCTCGTCCCTATAGAATCCAATTCCTTATTAGGCTTTGCTAAAATTCTAGTTGTTTGCCTTGAAACTCCCCTTGACAAAGCGACATAAAGTTGTCCATATGAAAACACAGGCTCTGGAAGGTAGATGCCAACATTTGGGATGGTTTGGCCCTAGGCTTTGTTTATGGTCATTGCAAAACTTAGGCGAATCGGGAACTGTTTCCTTTTCATCTTGAAAGGCAGTGAAATATCATCGGACAGAGACATTGGAATCCTAGGTAGGAACACCCTTCTGCCTGCATGCTGCCCACTAACAATTTCAGCATCAATTGTGTTGTCCTGGAAGGCTCTAACCATTAACCTTGTGCCATTGCACAACTCATTGTTTGGATCAATATTGCACAGAAGAATCATAGGGTAGTTGATTTTTACTTTTAGCACATGCGGTGGAAGACCATTTGGAGTGATGGAGTTTATGAAATCAATAGGATAGTTTTTTCTTGAATCATCATCGACAGAGTCAAAGCTATGGTAAACTTTTTCCTGACCTGGAAACCTATCAATCATCTTCTCATTTAGTTGATCCACATGTTCATTTTTGGTAGAAAGGATGGCACGTGTGCTCATATAAGTTGTTGATCGTGCATTGTCCTCAAGTGATGGGAACACATGTTGGATTAGCTTGTTCACACAATCATCTGTATCTGTATAACCAATCACAATATCTTCTGGCAAGTGAACATAATCGTTGCCAATTGTCTCATCAGTTCCATTCCCAATTCGAACGAGGTAATCTGAGAACCATGGGTCAGATTGAGCCCTCATGTTATGTGTCAACCGTATCTTTCTGATACTATCCCACAAATAAGATCTTTGCAATGTAGCATCCGTCACATGTGCTCTGGTCCCACGTGTTACCACTGGAAGCACCTATCTAAAATTTCCTCCAAATACCATGACCTTCCCCCCAAATGGCAGCTCACAACTCATAATATCTTGCAGCGACCTATCAAGACACTCAACCACTAGACGATTTGTCATAGCAACCTCATCCCAAATTAGCAAAGATGCCTTACAGAGTAACTCTGCAGTTCCACTTTGCTTTGTGAAGTTGCACATGCTATTGATCGCAATCTTTATAGGGATTTTGAACCTTGAGTGTGCCGTGCGACCTCCATGTAGTATCGACGCTGCTATACAGAGGTTGCGGTTTCAATGGCTATCAGTCCCTCAGAACACACTCTAACAAGAAGTGTCTTGTACAAGAACATCTTTCCTGTCCCTCCAGGACCATCAACAAAGAACACTTGGCTTTTTTTATTCAGTACATGATCCATAATCTAGTCAAATCCAGCACGTTGTTCCCTGTTAAGACTCCGCTCTATTTCTAAATGTTCCTGGTCAACCCCCACCGAAAGTTCTTCTCTGATCTCCCTCATCATGTCATTGGAAAATTCAGATGTTTGGCACAAATAAAATTAGATATCAGTATACTTTATTGAAGGGTTACGCGGAAGCTACGCTAGCCGAAAACAAAAATTTTCTACCACGCAAACCAGGAACACTTGCAAGTAAGGGCCGATAGATCGTTACCGATTGGAGTATGCAGCGGAAATAGCCAATCAGGGTTATCCGATCCGGAACAATGTAGCCGATTCCCGCAAGCCGACAGCCGATTCCTGGAGACAGCCGATTCACCAATCATCCTGTTCGCCGATGTAGCCGATTTGCCGAGTCGTCTGATCGCGTTCTCGCGCCTCGCTCCGACGCGCTCGACCGTAGCTGATTCCACCACAGCCGATCCGTAGCCGATCAACAGCGCACAACGTAGCAGCGCCTCTACCGGTATCCACACGTCCGGGGACAGAACACCGAACACCCGTGTGCTAGCACGCGATGCAAGGCTAGGGTTTGGCTCGAAAGTGGGGAGGGTTTCCGTGGAGTTTGATCTCGGCGACTTCTGTTGCGGATTCGGTTTAAAGCGATCCAACTGATGTGTCGCAGCTCTCCACCCCTCGCCCCTTTATATAGAGTTGGCCGACTGGGACTAGTGGCCGATCAGGACTCTATTTCAAATCGGATCCTATCCGAATCTCATAGAGTCGGCCGCCCATACGTCGTAAGACCATATGACTCTATCTGATCGGATCCCTATCCGATCGAGCCGTATCCGAGTCCAACTCGAGTATCTATTCTATCCCCTTAAGTGTGTGACCCTGTAGGTTCAGGTATACTCAGTCTCGGCTATAGTCTAACTTAGCCGATTGTCGGCTCGAGTCCAACTCAGCCGACCGTCACACGGCGCCTAGCGGCACATATTGACACCATAGTATACAAGAATAATATCGGCTCGAACCTGTAATGTGTACACAAATCCCTTTGCCTCACGATACCGGTTAAGCTATAGGCAAGATGTGTGCCATCCCTTCAATAGCTTAACCATTCACTCGAACTGTATTGGATTATCTGTCTGTTGATTGACTCCTCAATCAACTTAGCATGGCCATGCATTTCCATAATCCATTACCTTGAGGGGCCCAGAGATATCTCTCCAAAGAAGGGGCAAATTCCATCTTGATCACTCACATCCCACTCCATGTTTCATAGCAAACCCGAAAACTACCTTTATAACTACCCAGTTACGGAATAGCGTTTGGTAGTCCCAAAGAAGGCTACTACACATGTTGGAATCCATGGTGATCTCAGGTCTAGGACTTTGTACCAACACTACCTGAGACCGACTAATGGCACATTGATTCCTGTAGTGTCTCATGGTGGGTCTATCCAATAATGTGTTCTCTAACACATATGTCCATGTTTATTGATTTGGTATCTCCATACCCATGATCTATGAGACATGATCATCAATCAATAAACATGCCGATCTTAGAATCATATTTGTTCCAACAATATGATATATGATCAGGGATCGTTTAGAAATAGATTCATACATATCGAGTCTCATAAATAAGTCACGTACTTATTGATCAATACAAGATGTCTATTTCATGGAACTGAATAATACTTTATTCATAAATACATAAACATTGACGTGATATCCAACATCTCCATGTTGCCTCTAGGGCATATCACTAACATTTATTACATTTGTAAGATGACTACACAATGTTGTGACAAATTGTTACCTACATCATTTAGCTCTGGAAGATCATAGTTTTTTATATCTTTTCCCATCGATTGGAGCAAATCCCTAATATCTTTAAGCACCAATTGTTCTACTATTTTTGAAGAGTTACACTGGTTTCTGCTGTAATCCTCAGACATTGATTCTTTATGCTTATCCCATAGCGCATGAACTTTGGTGGCCTCACAATGAACCAGAATAGTAGCAAATAACCTTCGAGAGCATATGGCATCGAAAGGTGGTGACTCACACAAGCGTCATCAATTGTCTTATCCGTCTCTATGAGTCCTCTCTTCTCACATAATTCTCTAAAAGTAGGACATATGATTCCCGCTTGTTTTCAAATCCTCAAATGAAGTTGGACCTCTAACATGATTTAGAAGCACTCTCAAAAATACCTCTCGCCTTCGAGGTGCGCATACACTATCCGCCCAATCTGTCCTCTTCTCTTTCTTCTTTGCCGACCTTTTTGCCACCGATCCACCGGTAGTACTCGGCATCTCTCGTACAATAATTTTCTTGCGAAACTGTCCTCACGGCTAACCTTGAAAAATTCTCGGTGTAGTCATAGAAGACTTGGGATTGTTCACTACTTCCTCTAAATTCGTGTCTCATGAATAATAAAATCGCATGTTTGGCGAGATGACATTGGTGCTGCAAAACAGAAGGGTATATCCCAAAAAGATGGAAACCATAAATCCTGTGCACAGCTGCGAGCGATGAGATGTATCTAGCATTCCTATACCGACGAATCTCATTTATTACCCCGCATCAACGATCGAGAATGATGCACAATCGTGGCCTTTGTATACATATTTAAATAAATACTTGCAGGCTTTGATGCTTGAACATGCTTCAACGTTGATGTGACAGTTATATCTCTTAAGCAGACCAGGATTGTACGGGACAACCCACCTGTTGTCCAACTCGGCCCCTCTTATCTTGACACGTTTGCCATCATCTCTTCTCCTATACAATGGATAGGAATCTTTGCCTTGCTGCGTTTCTAGGTTGAATTGCCGAGGATAGTGAAAGCAACACTCTCCATCGATCATACACGGACACTTCCTGTTCAAGGCACCACATGGTCCATGGAGCATATGCTTTATGACCAGGTTATGCAACACAGGGTACTTGTCCTTATCAGGAATCTCTGCCGAGATGTATTTGTCATAATCCTCTTGGTTTGATAACTTGCACCCTCTTTTCATAATCAATAGGATGTGCTCATGTGGCAAGCCCCTTATCTGAAACTCAGTCACATGCACATATGCTGCCACCTCACCAAAATATTTATTCTTTATCAATAAATCTTTGACTGAGCGTAATTTGGCTCGGTATACTCTTGACACCAGATGAGGCCGATCCTGGGGTGTTTGGCTAGGTTCAAGACTGTTTGTGACCTCCTCCCAATAGGGGTTGCAAGTCATTGTGATGAAATAATCTGGCTTCCCAAAACACTGGACAACGGCCATTGCATTAAGAAATCTTTGCTGCATATCATGATCACCACCCGGAAAAGAACGGGGCAACACAACTCTCTTTCCAACCTATGAAGCTCTAGTCTCTCCAGCAGAAAGTACGTCAACCAAGCCCTGAGCCACACATACAAATATATATTTCCATAATGAGTGAAATACATGATGAAAATGAAAAAATTGCCTCAAATTAATTTAAAGTTTTCAAAATTACTCACTGGTACAGTTCAGCTCTTATGAGTTTCTGGTTTTCAGGGTTAGAATACCAGTCAAACCTCATGGACTCGATCTTGATATACATGTCAACGGCCCATTGTTGGAAAAGCCTCCCTCCAAATAACAAGATGTTGAAAAGACCCTTTCTAACTTGCATCAGAAAGCAATAGTATTCTCTTGCTGTCACAAACCTTGTTGATTTACTTGTTTCTGCAACTCTAGTCATGTAGTCACCTTGTTGTATATCGTCATCTATTTCGCCAACATCTGCATGAATATTTCAATACATTGTTTATTACATATATCATTATATTTTATACATGGTACGATGAAATATGTTGAATCTGGACTGTTGCCATACACAATTGGTGCTGCACTGAACCCTCCTTATTAATAGGCGACGTTGACTCTTTGGGAGTGTCACTGTATAGCATGAACTTATTCCATCCAGTTTCTCCTTTAGGATTTAATAAAGGATATGCTAATGGGTCATAACAACCATGATATGCTTTGATATATCGTATCTTCTCTCCTTTGGGATATACAATAACACTCCTATCAAAACATCTTTGGGGGTCACTTCCATCGGTCCAGATAGCAGCAACTTGTGAGGCAGTAGGGGCATAATACCTTAAATTGTTATGCAACCATTAAGAAACGAGGAAGTAGTATATTTGCGGGTTATTAAATTTTTTAAAAAAGATAGGGAGTAATATAGAGAGGTTGTACCTTCGTTGGTCAGGTGCCACATTAGTGTTGAGCTCAATAACATAGTCACCAAGATTTGGAATAGAGCCAACTCTATTAAAGGTCTGCACATAAGGGTTATTTGCTTGTAGTATACTGAGCACATTTCTAATGATATTAATATCAAGATCAGGTGACCTTTTCACTCTATGTGACAATGTATCGGCTTCTTCTGTGTCATAAAACTAAAGCTGCAGGTGACGGGGCCCTTCTGATCCTGGCAATAAATGGTCCAGACGATGATACATCGCACCTTGTACGTGGAATGTATATATGTCGGTATGTGCTGCTGTGCAGTATTTTCGGTCCAGTGTAGCTCCGAGACTTGTGAATGAGAAGTGAGAATTGAAGTACCATATGTGTTTCCTGAAATATATTGCATCATTGTCCACTTGATTCGTGAACAATCTCAACTCAGCTGGTACATCATTGATATGCACTTTTATCTTTCCCATTCTACAACAGAATCGCGGTGGTTCCCCTTCAAATCTGATGGCTTCACAATATTGACAGTTAGGAACTTTTTTCAAAACATGGTGCTCTTCCGGGCAAGTTATGGTAGACGAAATCATAAGGATCATCAGCTGCAGCAATGCTAGTGCAATCATCATTGACACGACACGACTGGAATGCATATTCTGATTTTTAAATTGAAAATATGTCAATAATGTAGTCACTAGACACGATCACAAATAGTAATTATTTATAAGTAAATAGTTACCTTCACCAAGAAGATGCATAGTCTCAAAATCCGTAGGACCATCTTCATCTTCTTGGACAAAGTCCTCTTCTATGGCACATAGATGATCTATTGCAGAGGGGCTTGCAATTAACAATATGCATGCAACAAAATACCAACAAAGAAAAATTGCATTTGTGAACATATTTGTAAAACTAACCTTCATCATCTGATTCATGGTTTGTAGGTTCGAATAAACCAGTATCAAATTCGACTTCTTCATTGGTGGCTACACATCTTGACTGTATAGGTGTCGCATGTATATGGTTAACATTTTCTTCCTAGGCAAGAGCAGGGCATGCTCGGCGGTTGTTATCCGCTGCTCTTGCTTTTTTATATTCCTGGCTTTGTTCTAGTAATTTTGTATTGGTTGTCGCATCCATGTTAAGGCACCAGCTTTGTTTTCTGAGCAGTTTGGCAGAGCTTGCTCCAACAACTGATCACCATCAAACACAAGAGATATATTTGATCCAATATACAACCCCTCAAAATTTACAATGTATTAGTTTGATGATAACATACCTGGAGTAATTATGTTGTTGTTTGAACATTGGTTCTGTAAAGGCGTCAACAGTGTTCGTTGTTTCCTGACGTATTCATCATTCCTATGTAGCCAGTCGCATGACTCAATTGGATCATCATTTTCCTTGTCACGATGTATTGATGCTTGGCAAATGGCTGAAACACCATATTCTTGTGGTGACTCTCCTCCTGTAACATTTAGTTCTCAATAAAACAACATGTTACAGTGCCATATTGATCATGTAGTATTATAATCAAAATTGCATCGACAGAGACAACGCACCCAACCGAGATGGCGGCAAGAAGGAAAAAACCGCTGGTGTCATGTTAACATATGTGCAACCGGATAGAGGTTCTATATCACCAAGAAAGAATAGTATACATTAATAGGTTCTACATATGAATTAATATGACAGTTATATATAACTATGCTCCATACTGAACAACCTTAATTTGATAGACTAGGGAATGAGTTCAGATATATTAATTAATCAGTGTACGTAAACTTTATTTTTAAAGGAGCAGCAATACTGAGAGTGGGGACACAATTCAATCGACTGTACATACATATATATAGTAGTTAAGTTTACTAATAAACTGAATTATTAATATATAGGTCATCTAGCAACGGAGTATATATATGCAATTGGTTAGTATATAATATGGTTGGTAGGTGATGGCTAGCTGGTCCTAATTCTGGTCATTAGGCAGAGATCAAGATTAACTGATCATATTAAGGTGATTAATTACTAATTTAACCATGATTTTGGAGGCAAGCTTGCTCAAGCTATATGCACCCCCTCAAAATTTAAAATGTATTAGATGATAACATACCTGGAGTCATTATGTTGTTGTTTGAACATTGGGTATGTAAATGCGTCATCGGTGTTTGTTGCTTCCTGACGTATTTAACATTTTCCTTGTCACGATGTATTGATGCTTGGCAAATGGCTGAAACATCATATTCTCGATAAAACAACATGTTCCAGTGGCATATTGATCATGTAGTATTATAATCAAAATTGCGGATACCTTGAGGAGGAGTCATTATTACTGCTGGTTTTTTCCTTGCACGATATTTGCGTAGCTTTCTATTTCGCTCCTCTCTTTGTTGTATGGTTTCCTCGACCCTTTTTGTGCGTGATATTCGCGTTGTTTCCTATTCTTCTCTTCCCTCTTTTTATCTCTTCATCATCTCCATTTGGTGTCTCTGTTGATGTCATGTATAATGTGTCACAATTCGCTAAAAATCGGAGAGACTTAACATGTATGACAGCAATTAACATACCTCCTCCGATGATGTTTGATATGTCGCCAAATGTAGTGTGGGTTGATTGTCTATCCGTCATGACAGACTTATTTATCAGATGAATGTTACTGCATGCAAAAAAAACTATAGATAAACCTCAAAAAACTCTTTGACCAGGACACAAAAGTTTGCACTGCAGAAAGTATGGTCACATTGTTTAGTACTTAACATAGCAAGAAAGTATGTAGCTTTTTAACACCACCAAACAGCTATGTACTATAAAACTTTCTGGAGAAGAGTTACATAAAGCATTAATTACTTAGTACTAACTGTCAAGCTAGCAAAGAAAAAAAGGCTAAACATTGACTGTATTAAAGAGGGATTGTTCATGCAGTTACAGTAAGATGTAAATAAGGCAAGCTTAGAAATATTACAAGCAGACAATAACTCAAGCAGACAATAACTCAACGGTATAATTCCTCCAGCAAATCCGCTTCAAGCAAACCGCGGCTTCATTCATTGGTCAAATGAATTAAAAGCTGCAAAAATATTTTTTTCACTAAGAGGGAAAATATGTGAATATGTAATCACAACACAACCTAGACCTGTCTTTCAATTATAATTTCTCTATGTGACTTGGAGACATACAATAGTCATGCTTGACGAATCATATAATACTATATAACATGATGAATCATATAATACTAAACAAGTGCCGTTGGATCTTTCCATGCTTCATCACACCCGTTCATAACTTGTCTGTGGTTACCATTATTCATCAATTACTATAAACTCAACATGCTACATGCCCCATATCACCGGTCATGTTACTCCACATTTTATTTATTCGATCACTTCTGTTATTCGTCTTCTTGTTTTTTTACTTTGTAATCAGTATATCTTTGAATATTCAAGTGCGCTTTACTATTTTCCAATTCTTGGCTATCTGTATACATCTTCAAGTGTTCTTTGAAGTATCTACAAACTACCGCTGCGAAACTTAAGGTATCCAGTAGTTCCAATTATGAATATGCCTTGATTTATCTGGCTAAAATCAAACTTGTTTCACAGGGAATTATGCAATTCCAAAAAAGCACTTGTTAACATAAATCTGAGTGCCAAGGTTTCAACTATTCAATCCGAGAAAGTCTCCAGGAGGCTCATAATTGAAACAAGCTTACTATGACACAGAACCAGTTAAATACCAAGTACCAAACCAGATGTATAGAATACCAATTTTATCAGTTCTAAAATAACGTTTTTAAGACCAAAGATAAAAAAAGAGCTCTGAAAACAAGCAAAATCAACCATAAGTTTGTTCATTTGGTCAGTGGAATGTAGTCTAATATACCTTATATGTTTTAACAGGGGAAAAAGGAGTAGAAGAAACTACAGAAAGGTCTGAATCTGCTGTAAACCACACTCATGAATTCTAAAACAGAAAAAAATGAAACAGCATTTCAAGTATATTGCTATGAAAATCAAGATTCAAACAGCACTTGAGAGTAGCAGCAAATTAGCATGTTATACCCGTGTGCACCAGTTAAACCTTATATGTTCCTTCAAGTTGTTATCACAAATTAGGATATATGTTCCAGTGCGTAGCCCTGCTCCTCCCCGAGCACCGTCCTCGCCTGCAGCACAAAGAAACACCCCGAACAACCACGCACCCGGAGTCAAACCGGCGAGCCAATCCCTGGAGTCCTTTGGAGCTCGGAGGGGAGGGAGATTCCGTACCAAGGGTTCGGAGAGGGAGCACTCCTTGGAGTCGAACCCGAGCACCTCGACGGCACACGACGCGGGTGGCAGCGATGGCACGGCGCGGTGTGGGGGACGATGGCGCGGCGAGCGGTGCGGGCCTGCGGAGACGATGACACACGGATATGGAAAGAGTAGGTTGCGCGCGGCAAGCGGTACGGACTGCGGGCCCCTACGGAGACGATGGCGCACGGAGTTGATTTCCTGCAATTGATTTTCGGTCGTCGGATGATGCGGAGACGATGGCGCACGGATATGGAAAGAGTAGATTGCGTGCGGCAAGCGGTACGGACTGCGGGCCCCTGCGGAGTCGGTGGCGCACGGAGTTGATTCCCTGCGATTGATTTTCGACTGTCGGATGATGCGGAGACGATGACGCGCGGATATGAAAAGAGTAGATTGCACGCAGCAAGCGGTGCGGACTACGGGCCCCTGCGGAGATGATGGCGTGCGGAGTTGATTCCCTGCTATTGATTTTCGGCCGTCAGATGATGCGGAGACGATAGCGCGTGGAGTTGATTCCCTGCGATTGATTTTGGACCGTCGGATGATGAGTGGGTAAGAGAAAGCGAATGCATCCGAGCCGTCAATAAGGTGCATTATAAGAGAAAAATATTGAAGAATATTGATATTGAGTATTGATTGATATTGATGATATTAATATTGATATTGATATTAATGATATTAATATTAATATTGATATTGATAAGAGGTATTGATTTATTAGGTGGGGGTCGATTAACCGGTCACGCCGCGCGACCCTTTTCCCGCACCAACAAACCCTCGTCGCCGCCATACCGAACTCGGGCAGAAAGCTTCAGAATCTCTCCTCCCATCCGCCATGCCGACCACGGGCGAGGTGCGGCATCTCGGCCACCGTCGGTCGAGTGACGAAGAGGAGCGGGATCTCGGCCACCGGCGGGCAAGGAGCGAAGAGGTTGGGGATCTCGGCCGCCGTCGGTCGAGGGACGAAGAGGAGCAGGATCTCTGCCACCGTCGGTTGAGGGACGAAGAGGTTGGGGATCTCCGCCACCGGCGGCCCATGGAATCGTCCGCTCGGTGGTCCGCCGATTCGTCGGCTGGAGGTGCCGCCTGCCATCCCGCTGCTTCCTGGGTGCTTCTGAACCGGGTTGGCACCAGAGGAGATTACGACGATGCCTCCACGCGGGCGACCTCCCGCACCTCCACCGGCGAGCCGATCGCCGTCTCATTCGAGCTCGTCAAGCCGCCGGCCACCTCGATGCTCATCCTTCACTGGCCGGAAGGGCCCGACCCAGGAGAATCGAACCAATCTTACCCGCATCTGTTGGCCGCTCACGACAACAAACTACTGTTCCAGATAACGATCCCCCGTTCCAAGAAACCCTTCGGTCCGATCAATTACTTCGTCTACCAGGCTGCTGATTCCCAGTCGAGCAGTGACTCATCCCCGCAGCTGTTTCGTCTACCTACTTGCCGTGAGCGCGGTGAATTTGCAAGAGTCCACCCTCTCCAGCACATCATGAATAGGAAAGGCACTGGCATTATGTCTCAGAGCAAGGAGTCTTTCATCGTTGCCGAGCTTGAGATCATGTCATATTCAACAGCCAATCTCTGGGTATTCTTTTCTAAGTATGGCAGGAGGGGCAGGTGGAAGCTCTTGGAGGATCTGTACATTCACAATGCTGACGGTCATGATCTGTACCAGTGGATGACTGATGCCACATTGTGTTACGGTCAGCAGATGATTTGGGTTGATTGCTACCGAGGGATGGTATTTGCTGAATTGTCAAATCCAGAGAATCCTGAGCTTTGGTACGTCCCACTGCCCGTGGAGCATATTGAGCACCCCAATTTCGATCGCTTGTTCCCGGCAGCTACCAGGAACGTGTGTGTATCTGGCTCTCGCATCAAATTCATCATCATCGATGGAGTTGCAGGCAAGAATTTCGGCAGCATTAAGATTTGGTCTTTGAGCAAAAACTGTTGCTGGAGAGAACAAGTAGTGTTGACTGCAGCTCAACTTTGGTGTCTTGATTCAAGTAATTATCTTCCACATAATGTGCCGAGCTTCCCAGTTGTGAGTATGGAGAATCCAAATGTGGTCTACTTCCAGGTTCACAATGCTGGCCGTAGTGCTGACCTTGATCCCAGAACATGGTTAGTTGAGGTTGATATGGATAAGAAGGTTCTATTAGCAGCCACATCTTATAAAGAAGGAAGCCCATTCCATGGGATAACCAAAACACCTGCCATGAAAAAGCTTAAGAGGAGCTATAAGGAAGGAAGCTTGTTGGATGAGAATGCCAAGTCTGCAAGAAAGATGTCTGAAAGTTTTTCCTTCATCCCCAGTAAGATTCCAGTTTACCTGTACAAAAAAGATGAGGCGTGAAAAAGGTATATAGGGCCTTATATAACCTTTCAAATTGGCAGTTTGTTTTTGCCTGTTTAAACATTCAATCCTAATTGGAAATGCTTTGGTTGCTTTTGTCCATTTGGCATCATGTTTCACTGCTGCATACTGACTAGCTTATTTTCCAGATGTTTGATGAAAAGATGCTTCTACCGATGCAGGCCATAGAAGATAGTACTTTGATGATTGACCAATGTAGCAGCAGGAGTCCTCAATTTTGTGCACGTTGATGGGCGTTTTTGTTTTTTGTTTTTTCTAATTTTAGTTGTTTCTCCGTGGCGCGTCTGTAATGCATTGTTGGAAGTAGTTATTACTCTATCTGAGCGACCTTTTAGTGGCTGTGTTCACTAAGTTTTCAGTTTCCTTCCCGCTGTTAGAACTGTAATTACTGCCAATTGCTTGTCATGGCTGGCTTGGTTGCAGACATAAGCTCTACAAATACCTTGCTATGATGTTTTATTTGTGTAGTCGGTACTCAGGAGTACTAGACTGGAGATTCTATCCTGCATCTATGTTAGCGGTATATGCGGCACAGTCCAAGCATGAAGAAGCTTGTATAAGCTCGTGTCTGCTTGCCAGTGGCTTGTTCATGTATAAAGTTTCACTCAGAAGTATTCAAGTATAGCTAATACCACTGCTTGTGATAACCTACTATAAATAAAATTGTTAACTTATTTTCTGTAAGGGTTATTTTAAACTGTTTTCGAGCCAATCTGCATAGTCTCATATGGCAAAAGCCACAAAACAGCATCAATTATCAAACGACTAAACATTTCAAAACCACCTATTGTTTCACATTTGAAGGGCTAGCAGAAAAAGAAAAGGAAAATACACACAACACCACCGAGTTATGCAATCCACATTTGTGCAAATTTAAAACTGCAAACTATAGTATCCAAAGCAATATATGCAAGTTCCATCACCTATTTTAGCAGTTATCAGTATCAATTGCAAGAATGACAGTTGAACCATACAGGAGCAGGCATACAAAAAAGAATTTACATTGTGCTCCCTGCATTTGCTGCTAGTATCAATAGCAAGATTGTCGGTCTTTTGTGCTACTTAATCTGACTCTGAGAGTCTTCTCTAGGTATTCCAGGAGGATGAATTCTTCTTTCTTTTGGTAGGGCGTCATGACGGCGTCTTCTCATCAGGCGTGAATCTCTGTCTTCTCAATGCCTTCTCCTCTTGGTATCCTGGGATGGCAAATTAATTTTTGTGCTTCACTTTCTTTTGCTAATGCGTGGGGACGACTTGGACTTCGAGTTGCTTGATGACGAGCGTCTTCTCTTGGCACTTGATGAAACAATTTCAGAGCCTCGTCTTTTGCGTCTTCTCTTGGCACTTGATGAATCAGTTTTAGAGAAAGAAACCTGTAGGAAAAAGAACTTAAATGTTATTATCAGCATATAACACAACCCGCCAATTAAAGTTCACTTATTGCAAAGACATGTTAATTATATATCATATGTAAAGCATATCTCTGTACGTACTAAACTGAGGCTAAAAGATCCAAACTGTTGTAAATAAAACATATAATGCCAGAATACCTGAGTTTCAAACGGTGATTCAGAAAACTCAAGAGCAGTGCAGGCAATTAGTCTACAAACAAAAGACAAATTTTACAATCCAATCTAAAAGTAAATAGTACAGTATAAAACACAGTTTTCAATAGACATACTCTGGTAGAATATCAAATTTTCCTTTGATAAGAACATCGATCATATCAGCAACAAAATTGTCGAAATGTTTGGGTATCATGAGCTCTACGCCATTATTACAATCGAACCATTGGTAAGCAATCAACTGATTGTTTACTCGCAAATCAATCTGCAAATGATGTTTTTTTAGTTATAATTCATAGGGGAACAAAGAGACAGGTAAGTTAACACAAAGAGACAGGTAAGTTAACTGTGGTTACCCAAGAGAACGACAAAGCATGAGTTCCATAATTCCTGATGAAGAAAAAAGCACCTCTGCCTGAATCTTCATAGTTGATGTAATTCTTTCCTGCCCACAAGATCATATCCCTAAATAGAGGCAAATCTTCAACAGTAGACATCCAGTTTTTAGGCAATGCACAATTTTCCAGAACATAATAGAAGCGCTGTCTTTCAGAGTAATGCCAGCTCTCCAATTTCCGTTTGATTTGGTATAATAGGCTTATTCGATTCACCGACAAAATCAAAGAGGCATGTCGCTCTAAAGCCAATTGTTCTTCTGGTAAGAGATGGTCCCCAGACAGACTCTCTAGTTTATTCAATAGGTGTGGCAAATATGGAGGGTACTCATTGTTTAACACAAAGAATACTCTTATCATGTGTACTAGTTGGGTACAGTCGTTCTTCTTTGTCTTTGAATCCAGATCATATTTTGGTACCTTCAAGATCTTAACCCTATCTCCAACAACCAAAAAGCTCCCCAAATCGAAATCACCGTCCCAACTTTTTCCAGACATAAAAGTGTGTGTAAAGCAATGTATCCAACTAGACAAAATCCTGCACCCCAGTATTGTTAATTCAACAGATGTTGTTCCATCAGGCAAACGGACTGACTGTAGCATGTTATCCTCATACTTCATGAAAAAATCATTCAGCGTTAGATACCTGCAGTAACAAGATTAACTAATATTATAGCATCTCCTTATTGTGAAAGTACTACAAATTGACTAGGCTGAAAATTATCACCTATGTCCACCACCACGCAACCTATGGTGCACATGAATATGAGAATCTTTTGTGATGCCGTAGGAATATAAAGCACATCCTTGTTCTAACACATGTTGGCGGTATGTGAAATAGTGTTCAAAAAGCTTTGTCCTTTTCTCAACCTCTTTTCTTAAGGCATCTAAATCTTTTTTCAGATCAACTTGCACGGAGAATGTTCCATACAAATGTTTGACAAAGACCTAAGCAATAAGCATACAAAGTTTTTAGCACACAGTAAGATTTTGAATAATAGTCACAGGTAACAATAACGTTCTTTTTTTGCACTTGAATAATGTTTTAAGGTCATTAAATCATATCATGGGAGGGAGAGTTACGCTGAGAATTACCTGAGTCCTTTCTACATCATCACAGAAGGAAATTACTGATGATCCAAGCGAATACAGTGGTATCATATCAGTGAGCACCTAGATAACATACACATCAATTAGTACAAACATAATATGAATATGACTTTTAAGCAAAAATCACAACATGATAAGACAAAGCCAATAGACCACTTCTTGCTTAACACGGTTCTCTTTACAGACAGATATTCTTTTCTTAACAATGCTGATTGAAGTCTTGCAGAAATTACCACAAATCTAACTATCTTAAGTTCCAAAAGACAGCCTCATAGTATAAGCGTG
This sequence comes from Oryza australiensis, assembly GCA_019925245.2. Classification (NCBI taxonomy): domain Eukaryota; kingdom Viridiplantae; phylum Streptophyta; class Magnoliopsida; order Poales; family Poaceae; genus Oryza; species Oryza australiensis. The sequence goes on from JAIFGZ020000539.1 coordinate 276,938, forward strand.
AAAACCACAAAATGAAATAATTCACCAACCCACACAAAGCAAATTTCACGGATTGAAACGTGGCAAGGTAGAAGAGAGACTCATGGTAACACAATGATGTAAAGGTAACGAATATGAAATGGTGATACTATCAGTGGCAAAAAAACGGCTACATGATAAGTTAGAAAACTAACATACCGTTCTAGGTTCAGCTGCCAACTCCAAATTCAGAGCATGAGACAGACCTCTGAGAAGCACACACTTGAAACTCCCAGCAGGAACATCATCACAATGAACACATGTACCAGGACGAAATTTGCAATACTGATCACAACATAAAGACGAGGTCCCAAGCTTGACAGATGCTGTTATTAGCAATGGCATGCTATCCAGCAAAGGAGTCCAGCCTTCAATATCAGTCAATTGTAGAAACATAAGACCTGGGGCAGAAATGTGTGTACGCTCCATGAAGTAGAAAAGATTGACACAGAGAAGCTTTAGCGACTGGGACACAATCTTATGGGCTTGAATAAGGCAGAATTTCATCTCAAGTTCCTCCAATGCAGGCAAGCTTGTCAGGTAAAGAGTTCGGACAGGTCCAGCGATGTAAAGACGCTTTAGTGACTGCGACAGAATCTTGCTATCTGTGGAAATGATACATGATCTCATCTTAAGGTCCTCCAGGGCAGGACAGCCTGAGAAATCCAAAGCACGATTATTCAGCTGTTCACACTGAAGCTGTTCAGAGATGAGAGGTATGTCGACATGAAAGAGGGATCTACAGCCATTCTCAAACAGGACTCTAAGCACCCGAACATTGCACATGAGCGCATATCTGATCCATATGTCAGCATATTTTGCCAGGCAAATATCTGAATCTGTGCAAGAATTGGAAATGATCTCGAGCTCGTGAAGAGTCAACCGGTCCCGCAAGAGCAGAAGATTGTTGACAAACTTGTTGAACCTATCAGCGGTATCCCACGTTGGATCGTCTCTGATGCGCAGGACGGGGGCGAACCTCCAGAGGTTGCGCCAGCGGCGGGAGAGCACGCACGTCCGCACGGCCTCGTGTGCGGGTAGGAAGGAGAGAACCAGGTGGAGTAGCTCGTCCGGGAGGGTGCTAAGGCGGTCCTCGCCGTCGGTATCCGCGGCCGCCGCTCCCTCGAGCCTCCTGCTGCTGTCGGGCCTCGTAGCCATTCCGTCGAACGGGTGGTGAGCGCTCGTGCTGCGGCAGTGTACGGAGTGCCAGTGAGACGCCAAATGACATGGATGGAACAGAGAAAAACGAGAAGAACTCCCACGCGACGGCGTCGCCTCACCTCACTCTCTGGAAGAACGCGCTATCTCCGGTCTCCGCCGCCGCTTCTGGCAGGAGCCGATCACCGTCGCGGCGTCGCCCGCCGTCGCGGATCGACGAAACGGACGCTTGTGTTGTGCCGTGCGTCTGCAGTGCGCGCTTCACCGAGCAACTCTTAACTGGGCTGATTATAAAAGACAAGACAAGTGAGCCAAACGGGCGGCCCAGCCCAGCACGGCCCGAGCCGGTTTGGACATGGCCCGTTTGGCACGTCTCATAAAACGAACGGGCTGTGCTGTACCGGCCCATGTGCCTAGCCCTGGCCCAAATACGACTCATTGGAAGCCAGGTCGTGTCCGTACGGCACGACACGTCGGTGGCCCACATCCCAGGCCGAGCCCACGGGCCTTCAGGGGGCACGCCACAGTTGCACAGTAAAATTTTTGAAAACAGCAGCGCATGTATTATGTTTAAAAAAATAAAAATTGAAAATTAAAGTTTTTTAAAAAAGTAATGACTTACTAATGTTAAAACTATAAAAAAATATTTTTGTTATCTTGAAAATTTTAAAAATGATAGATTGTGATTCATCATATTGAAATAATTTAAAGATAAATTCATATTTACGAAAATATTGCAAAAGAATTGTTAAAAATAGTAATGACCTTTAATGATGTTTATATTATTATAGCATATAATGATACATGATGCCTTATTAAAAACTTTGTCACGTAAAAACTCATAGGAAAAATTGAGAAAACCATGATAAAAAAGAGTACGGCTCACGGTCGAACTACTTCTAACAAAATTTTCTTGGTTGGTTAGTGGATCCATGTAGAGTTGCTCGAATTGGGCGGCCAATTCTTGGTTGTTCGTAGTGTATTGGGCATGTTGTCGAGCAAGCTCCCAGTCTTTAACGCTTAGTAACATTTCGACGTGGTCACTGCTCAAATTCGTCCTTCGGTCTTCGATGATTCGGCCGTACAGACTGAAGGCTGATTCGGAGGACACCATCGATACGGGCACCGTCAACACATCCCGTGCTAGTTTTGAAAGCACGGGATATGCTGTCTTGTGGTCATTTTACCACCCGAGGACGTTGAAGTCTTGTGCTTCGTGGTAGATGATGTCGCTGTCCAAATAACCGAACAACTCTTCGGCCACACCCTGCGAAGAGACGTCTCCACTTGTAGTCGACGAACTGCCACCACCTTGGCTTGGCTTGAAGACGATCCACCCCAAATCCTACCCCACTATATCTTCTTCTTACCTCTAGTGGGGATAGGAGGGGGTCTCTGCTGTCGAACTCCCTTAAACTTTAGTTCATATCTTCCGAAAACTTCATATAATTTACCCTTAACCTCAGTATAAAAAGAACTATAATCTACACTTACATATCAACAAGAATTGATAAAATAGCAAACAATCCCCTTAATTTACACCTAGGACTAAAACAAAAACAAAAGTATACAACACAGGTATATTTTTCCAATATTTAAAATATTTTTGTTTCATGTGAAAGACAGGTTCACTTAGAACATCATCATTTTTATATTTTTTAAATAAAGAAGCAATTTTAAGAATGTTATGCAAAATTATATTAGAAGTTGGATAATAAACTTGGGACAGAGTAAGAGTACAATCATAAAAAGTTTCTATAAAATTTTTGGACAATTGCCCAAACATGCTCATTCAGTACTGGCGACCCGTCACTGTTTCTTACGCTACCACGTGACTGAACAAAATCAGTAAGTAATTCACTATAAGGTAAAACAAGTTTTAACATTAAATACGTTGCATTCCATCGATGCTCTGCATCGGTGGCAAACTTATGAGCTCTCTTATCGGCCGCATGACAAAACCTCTTCCACGCATCAATCCACGGGTTCGAAGCAGTTAACCACGCGATTGCTTGACGAACAGCATCAATGTGGTTACCTACCCTCTTCATGCCAGTCTTAACAATCAAATTAATTATATGACATGCACAACGCTGATGGAGTAGAAAAGACTGAGCATAAACAAAAAATAAAGGTTGCAATATTTTCATAGCCCTAGAATTAGCAGATGCATTATCTAGGGTGATAGCAAATATCATATCAGCAAGATTAAATTCATTAATTACTTCCCTAAATCTTTCAGCTATGTTTTCTCCTGTATGTGAGACATCTATTAACCTAAGTCCTAAAACTCTCTTTTGTAATTGCCAATCATCATCAATAAAATGAACAACTACGCTAAGATAATCATGCCTAGCTCTACTACTCCATATATCTGAAGTAACACTAACAGAGAAAGTATATGTACTAAACAGTTCCTTAAGTGCAGTTGAATCCTTTTGATAAACATTCTCTAAATCTCTAGTTGTTGTTTGCCTACTCACAGCTTTAAACCTAGGGTTATGAGATTGTTGAATGTATTGTTCAAAGTTAGGAGTCTCCCCAAAGTTCAGGGGTAAATCTTGCCTGGTGATTAACCGGAGAAGAGATTCCCGAGCAACCATGGGCTCATACTCCCAACTACGTACCGTACCGTCCGGGTTTAGCATAAGTTGTTGCTGCCAGAGTTGTATTCCTTGCTTCTTAGCACACGACTCCGCATGGCGCTTGAGATGACCTGTACCACCAGAACCACGAGCAGATAACATTTTGCCTACATATTCTACAACGAGCTTTCGATACCTCCCTTCCGTCCGGGCCTGTTTCCTTTATCTCGTCGAAGTGTTGCCACACACCGGAGGTTCTCGATCTCTTCGGGCTGATGCGTGTCGAAACACTTCCGCTCACGGATCCAAAAGATAATCCTTCCGGCCGCCGCGCCGTCGAACCAGTACCTCCTCCACAAATGGTGGAGTTGGAGCCGATCCGGAGGCATCGTCATACCCCGACATGTAGTTGGGGTCGAAATCACCCAAAGTGAACGACGACGACGATATGGAAAGTTCGGATCCATTCGAAAATTTAAACCAACATAAACAAAGTTTAGAATATTTATTGAATTCACAAACACAATACAAATAATACACAAATTTGAATATTACTTACATATTTCAAATTGCGAGCTCTTCAAACTTCCGTAATCAAACTATTGAACTACGAAAGTAATTTTGATTTCTGACAAAATTTGAGCAAATTTTTTTCAAAATCAAAAAATGGACACTTGAGAGCAAAGAGAGCACTTTAGAGCACTTGAGAGCACAAGATGAGAAGTGAGGGCGAGGAGAAAAGGCTGGGGTTCATGCCCTATTTATAGGGCGAAATTTGAGATTTTTTGGAAATTTTTTTGAATTTTTAAGTCTTCAACGACTATTTTCAAATTTAAACAGCCATATAGCCGTTGGGGGGACACGTGTCGCGCTTGTATTGGACGGCGGGGAGCCGTTGCGCGCTCCAGGCCACACGTCGCGCGTCGATTGGCCACCACACCGCGCCGCGTGCCGTGCCATGTCGTGGGCCGGGCCGTGCCATGTCGTGCCTGCTACAGGAGACGGGCCGTGCCGTGCTGGCCCACGGGCTCGGTCGGCAGCCCAAGCACGGCACGGCTCCTCGTGCCGTGCCGGCCCAGCCCGTTTTGGCTCCTGGGCCGTGTCGTGCCATGCTGCTACAGTTTCACGCGTGCCCGGGCCGGCCCGCCTCAGCACGGCCCATCTGGCCATCACTAGACAAGACCGACGTAAGCGCCGCCCAAATGATACGGGCCACGGCACCCGAGCAAAGCCCAGGTGTGGCATGCTAGAGATGCTTACCTGTAATTTTGTAATTTAAGGTTTGTTTGGTATAGCTTCGGTTGGAGATCATCTCCACATTAGATTTAAAGTTTATATATATCTATATCTATATCTATAACTAACTATCTATAAAGCAGTAGTGTTTCTACTCAAATTTTGTTTTGCCTGGCCATTTTATAGAAAACCCCTTAAGTTTTTTCAAAATTAACCTACAGTCCTAATGCAATTTTTATCCACCTGGCTATTTTGTAGAAAACCCCTTGAGTGTTTATAAAATTAACCCGCAGTTCCAATGCAATTTTTGTCCACTTGGCTTCTCCTTGAGTGTTTATAAAATTAACCCATAGTTCCAATGCTGAAAAAAAGGGAGGGTTTGGATGAAAAAAGACCTCCTGTGCCCCTCCCTGCCTCGTGAAAATAACTGGAAAAAGAAAGAAATAGTTAGATGTTACCGTAGATTTGGTCAAGCTCATTGGATTTGTGGCAATGTTATGTGCAAAGTTAGAGTTGGTCACATTAAATTTTTTTATATGATGTTGTTTACATACTAGCTTTAGTTTGTGTTTTGCAATAGAACAAAAAATAAACTCACCTTTGATATCCAAATTAAATTAAATTAAATCTAAATCACTCGTGCAAGAATGTTTAGTATTTCAAATATGCCGAACAATAGGCCTTAGGCGAAGATATAAAGAAAAAATATAAATTAGAATTACATGAGATTTCAACTTTGAAATAATTATAATAAAATAAAATGACGTCCGTTGCAACGCGCGGACATATTTACTAGTATATATATATAATTATAGTTGTTTAAAATTTTATATTTATATAAAATAGGAACAAAATGATTTATCTAAATATCATCAATGTATTCGTAGATCTAGATCCATGAATTTGTAAATCTAGAAACACCAAGCTTCAAAAAAATTCTTAGGTCGGAAGTTGTGCGGATTCTACCTTAAGTAGGGTTAACGATTTCTCCAGGTCATGCCGTGCCGCCCCTCGGCGGCACGACGAATTTCGTCCGGCTTTCGCGAAAGCCGGCGAAAGCCGACGGTAGTGCTGGAATTTGAATTTGGAGAATTTCGTTCGTGCCGCGGATTTCGAGAATTTCGCGCGAAACCGTGTCGAATGGTGCGAAAAATTACGAAACCGTCGCGAAAAATATGTAAATATTGTCCAAAAAATTAGGAATAAATACTAAAATTATTGAATACATAAATTTGATATTTGCACTAATATATGTGTGTGAAAAAATTATAGTAATAAGTACAATATTGATATAAGTATGGTTATATGAATTATGGGGGAATACTTAATGTGATGTTTAAAATATAGTAAAAAATGAAAAAATAATGATATATTTTGAATGATAAAAACCTTTTGTGCAAATAGAATATATAATAAACTTAGTTTGGCCAACTTCACAAAATAATTAGATTACGAAGCGAGAACGAAATATTTGTCTTAGCATATGTTACAAAGTTGCAAATAGGTCTCATAACATCATTGGAAATAAAAATGATAATAAACATCCACATATTTCACCATCAGATATTGCAGTCTTCATGACCAAAGAGGTGAGCGGCTGACCGCGCACACATTTTGCCCGAGTCCGGCACATAAATAGAGATATGTCAGCAGCAATATCAATTTTTGGCACAAATTAGAAGTACGGAATGAAATTGGCTAAGTATGAAATTTTTGAAAATTTTGGCATGACCTTTGCTAATATTTGGCTATATGACAGATATACAATGACTATACATTCCCTAGACAACATTTCATAAAGTGATAACCTCATTATTCACAAACATAGTATACGAAGATATCACATAGTCACAATGCAATTAACATATAGTTTAGAAACAAAGGAGAGGATACCTGAATTGCTGTAGATGTGCATTCTATTGATTCCATTGTCTGCACGCCGACGAATATTCTTCGGTGGACATTACCATGAGCCCATTAGCTCGGAGCAACTCCGCCTTGTACTCATTCCAAGTCTGTCCAGTCCAAGCAGCGGTGGTTTGCCACTGGCTATAGAGTTGAGCGTACCACTACGGCTCTTGCCACTCGTACACCCAAGTGACAGGAGGACTGTCAGCCGCACTCGGTGTAGGGTAGTTGTAAGTAGGATAAACACTGTCGACACTAGATAAGCTGTAGTCTGTAGTCTGTGTAGCTCGATTGCAACGGATACTCTGGGAATATACCGTATGTCGGATATTGCCCCCCATGACTCATTGTAGTGTGCCGTGGAGCTGTCGGAGGTTCATAAGGGCCATGATCAGTGTCCTGAGTTGCGTGGGTGAAGTCAGTCTCACCTGTTGAGTGGTACATAAGAATGATTAGAAAATAATGATGTGTTCTTATAAATTTATTAACAATTCCGAATTTTGTGGAGTACCTGTGAAGTGGATCGGAGCCATAGGAGTTTCACCGCCCTGTGGAGATGATTGTTCTGTCCTAGGTGCGGTAGTGTCAGCTTGCCCACGAGCGTTGCCTCCATCGTCTCCATCATCTCCTTCATCATCGTCCAAATCATCCTTTGACGATGAGCTGCTTTTTGTTGAGTCGTCGCTGAGGACTATTTTTGATTTTTTGCCTTTTCTCGTTGAAGGACCCTTCATTGTCTTTCTTTTCCCAAGGTGTATGGCCCCAACATTCCTATCCGCCCATTTGCGAATGGAAGAATCCCCTGTGGCCTTCTTCAAATCATCCTTGTCTATTTGGTCCGTCACAAGCTGAGATGAAAGTGGGATCTGTGACATCCTAAAAATCGGAGAATCAAAATCGGAACGTAAAAAATCGGAACTTTCAAAAACCGTGGCCTATTGCTTCTTCTCGGGTTTGTCGCTTCTTATTTGCCGCTCGGTTGCATAAATTGTTACGTGATCAATTCCCTTTTCGGAGTTTTGGAGGTTTTGGAGTTGTCAAAACGGTGATGCGAAAGCCGCATCACGATTTTAAAAAGGAATCAGGGAAAAGTGTGGATTTGTGAAAACGCATTTCGAGTAATATAAAATAAAAATTTTGGTTGGGAGAAGATAAATTAAAACACAAAATAAATAATAAAATTCTCGGGAGGCGTACTCGAAATTTGGGAAATTTTTGAAAATAAAATGGGTGAATTATGAAAATTTGGAAAAAGAAATTTAAATAAATGTGAAAAATAATTATGGAAAATAAAAGTCAAGAAAAAGTTTAAAATATAATGCTAAAAATTATTTTTGGGATATTAGGATTTATTTTGGAATTTTTAGAAGGAAAGAAAATAGAAAATGAGAAAAGAAAATGGAAAATCGGGAAAAAAGTGAAAGTTCACTATTCATTAGCCGCCAAGTGTTCGACGCCGTACACTGCCCCGGCCGCGCGCGCGCGTCGCCGCCGTACGCGCCGCGCCCGCGACGCGCCACGCGCGCGCCGCCGCGCGCCGCGCCGGACCCGCCGCGCCCGCGCGCGCAGCCGCGCGCCCGTCACCCCTGCCCCCCCGCGCCGCGCGCCGCGCGCCGCGCGGGCACGCGCCCGCGCCGCGCGCGCCACGCGCCGCGCAAGCACCGCGCCGAGCCGGACCCGCGCGCCGGCGCCCGCGCACGCACCGCCGCTGCGCCGCCGTCCAGCCGCCTCCGCCGCGCCGCCGCCACGCGGCGCCAGCGCGCTCCGGCCCCTACCTCGCGCGCGCACGCCGCTCCGGACCCCGCCGCGCCGTGCGCCCTCGCCGCCGCGTCTCGCCCGCCGTACCGGCCCACGAGCTGCGCCGCGTGTCGCGCCGCGCCGCGCATGCCCGAGCCGTCCCTCCTCTCTCTCTGCGCGCCGCGCGCGCCGCGCCTATAAAGGGCCGCGCCGCGCCGACTCCACCGCACCGCCACCGTGACCTCGCCGTTTCCGAGCGCCACCGCCAAAAGCCGCCGCCGTTTAGCCGTCGCCGCGCGCGCAAGCGGTCCCCGAGCCCCCTTGCTCCTCCCCGAGCGCCATCGCCGGTAAGCCCGCCGCCGCCCCCTTTTCCCTTGTGCGCTAGCGCCGCCGCCGCCTCTGTTTTGGCCGAGCCCCGGTCGAACACCTTTCGGGCATTGAACGGTGCGCGGGAAAAAGAAAAAAAAAAAAAAAAAAAAAGAAAAATAAATTTTGGAAAATTTGGAAAAATATTTTGGGATGATTTGAGTAAAATTTTGGGGAAAAATAAATTATTTTCTCGCATGTTTTCTCGGTGCAATGTTTGAAAATCGGAATCGGGCGTTTTCGAAATTTCCAATCGCATCGTTTTCGATCCGGATCCGTTTAATTCTTTCCCGCCATCGAAATAGGTTTCGCTTTTGTGCTCAAACCCTCAAATTTCGAGCATGAATTTTCTTCGCTGATATTTTCAAACGTAATTTCCAAATTTATTACGATCGCCGATTTTGCGAAAACCCTAGGTCATCAACTCGATTCCAAAACCCGGATTTTTCCTCCAACCCTTGTTCTAACTCGAGTAGAATTTTCGGCAAAACTCTTTGAAGTGGTTTTCATGGCTTTTGTGGTTCTTTTCGATCTCTCGGTGTTTAGTTGAATTCTAACTGAATCCAATTGATCTCTCGCACGTACGGGTAGCGCTCGAAGAAACCGGCATCGACATCGCGAAGATCCCACCCCTCAAGTGTGCGAGCAAGGCAAGTCTTCACACCCTTTGAACATATTGATCCCCTTTGCGAAATGATGTTATTTTAAACTCTAAACATGCATGCTTTACCGGATTGCCTATACTTGTTATGCCATACCTTGCTATTGATTACCTTTAGAATTACTCCTTGTAACTCGCGATGTGATACAAATAACCGAAGCATAACTTCGGTAACGCTTAGCCCTGCTAAACTTAGACCATGCATACTCATGACTTTATGAAAAAGCTTTGTGCTTGGGCAACTACCTTAGGGAAGGTAGTTGAGATTCGGCATGTGGAGACATGAGCGCCACATGGCCCCGATGAACTAAGTTTGATGAAAATTGAAAGTACTATACAAATGTTTTAGACTGGGGCATTGGATGATTTGGGTGGAATCCGGAAAAGGCAAGTGCCGACCACGGTCAGTAAGGACCGAGCCATGAGATAGCGGAAACGAGCCGTACAACCGTACTTCTCGAATGGGTATAGACCTAGCCGACTAGGTAGCCGAGCGGAGCGGTATCCTTGCATAGATGGTTCTCTATGATGTGGTTATGGGATGAGAATGAGGCTGCGGCCTTTGTTATAAATGGTGAAATTAAACTACGTTAATTAAACTTAAAGATTGGAAATGTCTTCCCTTACCCGGGTGCGCGAACTCCTCTCCTTGCTAGAAAAGGACGGCTAGAGTGCATGAGGGCTAAAGTTCATGGAGCGGGTGCGCCAAAGTGAGGTTATCGAAAGGCTTTGCCGTGGCCGTCTCATGTGTTGGGACGTAGGCTCATTTGTTGGGCTGTCGCGGAGTACGGGTAAAGTGTACATCCACTGCGGTGTGAATGAATCAATCTATTCGAATAGCCGTGTCGCGGATATTGAGCATCGTGACAAGACTTTCGCTTGGCTAGATTTTAAACTTAAAGCTATTGGGATGGGTTTGCATGATGATTTTGTTTTTGGTAGTGGATCAACTTCTCGAGAATGCGAGAAGGGGTGGACTCCCAGAAAATCATGACGAACCGGAGACGGAAGCCATCCTTGGAATCACGATGGATGGTAGACGAAGTCGCCGGATTAATGAACCATGAAATTAAAACTTGATTTTGGCTAGTCGGTAGGCTTGTGAAAAGAATTGAAAAGCGGCTTTACGCAAAAATAACCCTAGCCGTATTCTTTGAATATCCCTATCATATGCATCAGTTCGTGTTGACTTGCGAGTACGGTTGGTACTCACCCTTGCTATACGCACAAACCTCCGGTGATGGGAATGAAGAGCCGGAAGACCCCTACGCGTACTACGCGGAGGGCGAAGGAACGACGGCGCATATTAGACCTTAGTCCGGTCGTTGCTCGTGGCAATGGACAAGCGCCGCCTCTTTCCGCGCCTTATCTAAACTCTGTTTTTATGTTGTATTCGGACCATAAGGTCCGTGGATTGAACAAATGCCTTCGGGCCTATTTATGTAATAATGGTATTGTAAGACTATTCGTGCATGTGTACTCGATTATCAGATCTGCATTCGTGGGTACCAACTACTTGATCCAGGGAATGGTACTATGAACACGAAAGATTCCCGACTCAAAATCGGGGTCCACGAGCTGGTATCGAGCCATGCGACCGTAGGCTAAGACCAAATGGCGCCCTACCCCTAACTAGATGGCTAAAGGGAAATATCCCTACGGTAGGATCAATTTTAAACTATTATTTCCGAAAATGCAAATATATCTTTTCTACATCCGTATTTCTTTTTACCAAATGATTATGATAGCTTCCTCTCGCTAACCCTAAGTTGCGTAAAGCGGATGTCAAACCACGACGGAACCGGGAAGTCACTATCCCGCGAGACGAGGGGTTCGTGGTACAACTTCGAGTCTCTACTATGGTGCTTGAGATACCGGAACCGCCCACTTATCACACCAAGAGACATGGCTCGAGATGTATCCGGCTGGGAGGCGGCCGTGTCCATAGAAGCCCGCATGGGGAGTGAGACATCCTACGCTTCCACACTCGCTACCCCGGGACCTAGCGAAGCGGCTATTCGGGATGCCGCTCGCGAGGCCTTCCTTCGCCTTAATGCGGAACACCGTGCCGAACTCACAATGACGAGTTCGTGCATCACCCTTATCGCGAAGAGGGCAACCCGGTCGCACCGTGGAGGCTACCCCCGCTGCTACAACCCGATGGTCACGCGTTTATCGCGTTGGGCGGAAGCGACGAGCGGCATTACGAGGAGGCCCCGCTCGAGATCAACGATCGGCGGTCACGCCTCAATGATCGGTCGCCGACCACCAAGGCTGTGGAGACCAGATAAGCATCTTGCGACACAGTGCGAGCCAATGGTGCTCGTATGAGCAACTCTCGGACCGCTACATGGCCCGAGGAGGCTCTAGTAGAGCTGGAAGAGCGGCTCGGGAAAAGCAAGCGGCGAGATCAACCGGCTAGAGGAGCAGTGCACACTCATCCTGTCTACGCGCAGTACTTCCACCGAGCTGTACCATCACATCCCGCCCTGTGCCCGACCACTATTACCATATAACTCCAGCAAGCTTTGATACTTTTCAAGCTATGATGGAGCAAGCTTTCATGTTGAGCACGAGGCCCGCACCATCACAGTCGACCCCACTGCTGCCACCCCGAGCTCCGTACCAGTACCCTCCGAGGGATCGGAGAGGGTAACCCCATCCAGATCCACACCGACACGGAGTCCAGGCGGAGCCCATGGAGATCAAATGGGAGTCTAGCGACACCGACTCAATGGAGGAGGAAGTTCCCCTCGTCGCTTGACTCACACGGGAGGCCCCTCACCCGCCGATCGCTCGCAAGAGTACGCGGCCACCGAGTCGAAAGATTCGGCGTGACTCGAGGCCGCCACCTCCGAGCCGTGGGGACTTCGGTTTGCTTCGGCGCGAGACCACCCGCTTCCGCGCCGGCTCTTGCGGATGGTTGGATGACTAGGCGGAAGGACTTTCCCGACCCGCGGCACTTCCTATTTACCCTTAATTAGTTGATCTAGCTGAGAACGATATAATTATTATTGCTATCTGGCATGGAGGATGTGTGTATACGGTCCATGTACCCCTTATGTAATATGATGAACACAGGCATCGCCTTGCGATGTCTTAATTCGTATGCTATTTATGGTTTCACCTTGCCTGTTGAGTGAAGATCATTCGAAGGAACTTGAAGAAAAATTTCTGTGAACCATAACATAAACTAGATCGCTCTCTTAATTCATCTCTCTTCTTCAGATGGCACATCGTCGCAGAGCCGCGGCAACCAACGAAAACCCGCCGGAACCCAACCTCCACCCCGGCGGAGGTCATGGCTATGCGGACCCGGCTACTCCAAGCGATCGCCAATAATCAAGGAGGTCGAGGAGGATCGAGTGCGGGGAGTTCATGAGAGCTAAGCCGCCCACTTTTTCCACGGCCGAGAAGAACCTATGGACGCCGAAGATTGGCTAAGAGTGATAGAAAAGAAGCTAACCCTCGTCGAGTCAGAAGGCGATAGAGTGGTCTTCGCTACTAACCAGTTGGAGGGTCCGCGAGTGGCGGTGGGACACCTACAAGGAGACACGAGTGAAGACGCCGGCGAGCCAACATGGGAGGAATTCACGGCTGCGTTCGTGAGAATTTCGTGCCATTGCGTAATGAGGATGAAGAAGAACGAGTTCCGCGGCTGCGTCAAGGGAACACCTCGTACGGGAGTATCGAACAAGTTTACCCGGCTTGCCGTTACGCCACCGGTGACACAGCGGACGAAGAAGAAAAGATAGACAAATTCATTGAGGGACTAAATGACGAACCGAGGGGACCGATGATCGGGCGAGGATCACACCGGTTCCAAAGCCTCATCAACAAGGTCGTCCAGGCTTGAGCATGACCAAAAGGTGGTGGACAATAACCGCAAAAGGAGGCTCGCTATGGCTCGCCCATTTCGGGGAACGCCACAACGCCCCCAAGGGAGCCACCCCGTCGGATGGAAACCAAACGTCCGCAAGCGGTCGTCCTCTCGCTTCCGACCATGTCAACCGGTCGGCTACACCACGGCTTCGTACACCCACACCAACCCTAGCCGCTCCGGGAAGAAGGAATGTGAGTGTTTCAACTCGGAGAATTCGGGCATTACTCCAATAGCTGCCCAAAACCACGCAACACCCCTGTGCGCACGGCGCCAATGCCACACCCGTCGAGGAACCCCCACCCTGGCGCGGGACGAGGTGCTTCGGGACCCCGCTACCCAACGAGGCGCCACCGGGTTTCGACGTGGCCGGGTGAATCATGTGCGGGCGGAAGAAGCACGGGAGGACCGAGCGTATTGATGGGTATGTTCTCTATCAACTCTACACCGTTAAAGTTTTATTCGATTACGGAGCCTCGCATTCATTCATATCTTCCCAAGTAAGCAAACAACACCACCTACACCAAGTAGCACTTAAGAGGCCTATGTTGGTACACTCACGGGGAGACATAACCGTACCCCATGCCGCATTAACGTGCCCATACGGATTAGAGACGTGGTGTTTCTCTCAAACCTTATGGTGTTATCGCCCCAAACCATAGATGTCATACTCGGAATGGATTGGTTGACCAAAAATAATGGAATTATAGGCTGCAAGAAGGGAAGTCACGGTATCCACCCGTGGGATCAGATGAGCATAACTATGGATCAAAACCCAAATGTGTGAACAAGCTGCGGGAGTGTTCACCATGCTACCTCTAGGTGGAATGCCGTAGTACAAGAATACCCGGATGTGTTTCAGGAATTACCGGAATGCCCCCGGATCGCGACGTAGAGTTCATCATCGACTTAATGCCAGTACGCCCCCATATCCAAGAGGCCCTATCGAATGCCAGCCAATGAGTTGGAGGAACTCAAGAAACAAATAAAGGAACTACAAGAGAAGGGATTCGTTCGCCGCTCTTCTCCCGGGAGCTCCGGTGCTCTTCGTCAAGAAGAAGGATGGGAGCATGAGAATGTGTGTGGACTACCGATCGCTGAACGAAGTCACTATCAAGAACAAGTACCTGCCTCGAATCGATGACCTATTCGATCAACTTAAGGGTGCGCAGGTGTTCTCCAAGATTGATCTACGGTCAGGATATCATCAGTTGAAGATTAGAGCCGGAGATATTCCTAAGACGGCATTCTCTACACGATACGGCTTATACGAGTTCACGGTGATGTCCTTTGGATTGACCAATGCCCCTGCGTACTTTATGAACCTAATGAACAAGGTGTTCATGGAGTACTGGACAAATTCGTAGTGGTGTTCATCGACGATATACTTATCTACTCCAAGAACGATGAGGAACACGCGGAGCATCTACGATTGAGTACTTGGAAAAGCTACGAGAGCACCGGTTGTATGCCAAGTTCAGCAAATGCGAGTTACGGCTCAAGGAAGTCGCTTTTCTTGGCCACGTGGTTACAGTAGGAGGAGTAGCGAGACCCCGCCAAGGTCGAAGCCGTTATGGAATGGAAGGCACCCAAGTCGGTAACGGAAGTTCGGAGTTTCTTGGGCTTGGCCGGTTATTACCGACGGTTTATCGAAGGGTTTTCCACCGTAGCCCGACCTATGACTCAACTCTGAAGAAGGAAAAGAAGTTTGAATGGAATGAAAAGTGCCAAAAAGCCTTCGACCAATTAAAAGAAAAGTTAACCACCGCTCCGGTCTTGACCTTACCCGACAACCGGAAGGACTTCGTGATGTCTTGTGATGCATCCCGGCAAGGATTGGGAGGAGTATTGATGCGGGATGGAAAGGTCGTAGCGTATGCCTCTCGGCGATTACGACCCCACGAAGAGAATTACCCCACACATGACTGGAATTAGCCGCGGTGGTACACGCATTGAAGATCTGGAGACACTATCGATCGGAAACCACTGTGATGTGTATACCGATCACAAGAGCTTGAAATATTTCTTTACTCGGCTGATCTCAACCTACGACGGGCGATGGTTGGAGTTGATCAAGGATTACGATCTAGGAATCCATTACCATCTGGCAAGGCAAATGTAGTGGCCGATGCGGCTGAGCCGCAAAGCCCAATGCAACCACATGGAATTGGGAGGTGTGGCTAATGAGCTCCAGGAAGAAATGGCTCGGCTCAATCGCACCTAATTCCTCACGGAGAAGTGAACTCACTTGGAAATCCAGCCCCTGCGAGAACTCAAATAGAGGAAGCCCAAAGAGGGAATGAGGAAATCCGGAAATTAAGGAACGTATGGGCTGGACGCGCTCGGGAGTTTTCGTAGATGACAAGGGAATCTTGTGGTACGGAAGAGAATCGTGTGCACGAGCGAGGCGGTTTGAGGGGATTGATCTTAAAGGAAGCCCACGAATCGGCATATTCGTTACATCCGGAAGCACGAAAATGTACCGGGATTTAAAAGGAGAATCTTGGTGGCCTAATATGAAGAGGGATGTAGCCGAATACGTAGCCGTGTGCGATGTGTGCCAAAGGGTGAAAGCCGAACATCAACGCCCGTGGCTTGCTGCTGACCACTCAAGATTCAGAATGGAAATGGGACGAGATAGGCATGGATTTCATAGTAGGATTACCCAAGGCTGCGACGGTTACGATTCCATTTGGGTAATAGTAGATCGGCTCACCAAGGCGCGATTTATTCTGTGAAAACCAACTACAACGGTGCCAAGCTAGCGGAATTATATATGAGTAGGATTGTGTGTCTCCACGGTGTACCAAAAAGGATTATATCGGATCGTGGTACCCAATTTACATCTCATTTACGGAGCAAGGTTCACGAAGCACTCGGCGATCACCTTGCCTTTAGTACCGCTTATCACCCGCAGACTGACGGGCAGACTGAGAGGACGAATCAAGTGTTAGAAGACATGCTGAGAGCCTGTGCGTTGGATTTCACCAAGGATTGGGAGAAATGTTTGCCGTACGCCGAGTTCTCCTACAACAACGGCTACCAAGCCGGTTTGAAGATGTCACCAAACGAAGCTTTATTTGGTCGCCGATGTCGAACCCCATTAATGTGGTCGAGACCGGTGAACGAACCATATTCGGGCCGACATAATTAAGGAGGCGAGAGGAAAAGGTTCGCCGATCCGGGACCGACTACAAGCTGCTCAATCACGGCAAAAGAGCTACGCGGACACCCGTCGAAGAGAATTGGAATTTAAAGCAGGTGACTATGTGTATCTAAAAGTCTCACCACTACGGGGAACTCAGAGATTCAAAGTCAAGGGAAACTCGCACCACGATACGTGGGCCCATTCTTGATAAGCGCTAGGAAAGGAGGAGTGGCTTACCAATTGGAGCGCCCGAGATTCTCTCCGATGTCCACCCGGTGTTCCACGTATCGCAGTGAAGAAATGTTTGCGGGTACCGGAAGAGCAAGCTCCTTTAGAAGCCATCCATGTCCACAGTGATCTTACCTACCGGAACATCCAATCAAGATACTAGACGAGGCGGAAAAGAAGACACGGACCAAGTCATGGCGCATGTACAAGGTACAATGGAGCAATTACACGGAAGAAGAGGCTACGGGAAAGCGAAGAGTTCCGAGGACGAGAATACCCACACCTACTCGCACGGTAAGAAATCTCGGGGACGAGATTTATTGTTAGGGGTAGGTTTGTGACATCCTAAAAATCGGAGAATCAAAATCGGAACGTAAAAAATCGGAACTTTCAAAACCGTGGCCTATTGCTTCTTCTCGGGTTTGTCGCTTCTTATTTGCCGGCTCGGTTGCATAAATTGTTACGTGATCAATTCCCTTTTCGGAGTTTTTGGAGGTTTTGGAGTTGTCAAAACGGTGATGCGAAAGCCGCATCACGATTTTAAAAAGGAATCGGGAAAAGTGTGGATTTGTGAAAACGCATTTCGAGTAATATAAAATAAAAATTTTGGTTGGGAGAAGATAAATTAAAACACAAAATAAATAATAAAATTCTCGGGAGGCGTACTCGAAATTTGGGAAATTTTTGAAAATAAAATGGGTGAATTATGAAAATTTGGAAAAAGAAATTTAAATAAATGTGAAAAATAATTATGGAAAATAAAAGTCAAGAAAAAGTTTAAAATATAATGCTAAAAATTATTTTTGGGATATTAGGATTTATTTTGGAATTTTTAGAAGGAAAGAAAATAGAAAATGAGAAAAGAAAATGGAAAATCGGGAAAAAAGTGAAAGTTCACTATTCATTAGCCGCCAAGTGTTCGGCGCCGTCCCAGGCCCGGCCGCCGCGCGCCCGGCCGTCGCGCCCGCGCCGCGACGCGCCACGCGCGCCCGCCGCCGCGCGCCGCGCGGACCCGCCGCGCCCGCGCCCGCCAGCCGCGCGCCGTCCCTGCCCCCACCGCGCGCGCCACGCGCCGCGCGCGCTGCCCGCGCCGCGCCGCGCGCCACGCGCCGCGCAGCACCGCGCAGCCGGACCCCGCGCGCGCCGCGCGCCGCACGCACGCCTGCGCCCGCCGTCCGGCCGCCTCCGCGCGCGCGCTTCGCCGCCACGCGGCCGAAGCCGCGCTCCGGCCCCTACCTCGCGCGCGCACGCCGCTCCGGACCCCGCCGCGCCGTGCGCCCTCGCCGCCGCGTCTCGCCCGCCGTGCCCGGCCCCCGAGCTGCGCCGCGTGTCGCGCCGCGCCGCGCATGCCCGAGCCGTCCCCCCCCTCTCTCTCGCGCCCGCCCGCGCCGCGCCTATAAAAGGGCCGCGCCGCGCCGGCTCCACCGCACCGCCACCGTGACCTCGCCGTTTCCGAGCGCCACCGCCAAAGCCGCCGCCGTTTAGCCGTCGCCGCCGCGCGCAAGCGGTCCCGAGCCCCTTGCTCCTCCCAGCGCCATCGCCGGTAAGCCCCGCCGCCGCCCCTTTTCCCTTGTGCGCTAGCGCCGCCGCCGCCTCTGTTTTTGGCCGAGCCCCGGTCGAACACCTTTCGGGCATTGAACAGTGCGCGGGAAAAAGAAAAAAAAAAAAAAAAAAAAAAAAAAAAGAAAAATAAATTTTGGAAAATTTGGAAAAATATTTTGGGATGATTTGAGTAAAATTTTGGGGAAAAATAAATTATTTTCTCGCATGTTTTCTCGGTGCAATGTTTGAAAATCGGAATCGGGCGTTTCCGAAATTTCCAATCGCATCGTTTTTCGATCCGGATCCGTTTAATTCTTTCCCGCCATCGAAATAGGTTTCGCTTTTGTGCTCAAACCCTCAAATTTCGAGCATGAATTTTCTTCGCTGATATTTTCAAACGTAATTTCCAAATTTATTACGATCGCCGATTTTGCGAAAACCCTAGGTCATCAACTCGATTCCAAAACCCGGATTTTTCCTCCAACCCTTGTTCTAACTCGAGTAGAATTTTCGGCAAAACTCTTTGAAGTGGTTTTCATGGCTTTTGTGGTTCTTTTCGATCTCTCGGTGTTTAGTTGAATTCTAGCGAATCCAATTGATCTCTCGCACGTACGGGTAGCGTCGAAGAAACCGGCATCGACATCGCGAAGATCCCACCCCTCAAGTGTGCGAGCAAGGCAAGTCTTCACACCCTTTGAACATATTGATCCCCTTTGCGAAATGATGTTATTTTAAACTCTAAACATGCATGCTTTACCGGATTGCCTATACTTGTTATGCCATACCTTGCTATTGATTACCTTTAGAATTACTCCTTGTAACTCGCGATGTGATACAAATAACCGAAGCATAACTTCGGTAAACGCTTAGCCCTGCTAAACTTAGACCATGCATACTCATGACTTTATGAAAAAGCTTTGTGCTTGGGCAACTACCTTAGGGAAGGTAGTTGAGATTCGGCATGTGGAGACATGAGCGCCACATGGCCACGATGAACTAAGTTTGATGAAAATTGAAAGTACTATACAAATGTTTTAGACTGGGCGATTGGATGATTTGGGTGGAATCCGGAAAAGGCAAGTGCCGACCACTGGTCAATTAAGGACCGAGCCATGAGATAGCGGAAACGAGCCGGTACAACCGTACTTCTCGAATGGGTATAGACCTAGCCGACTAGGTAGCCGAGCGGAGCGGTATCCTTGCATAGATGGTTCTCTATGATGTGGTTATGGGATGAGAATGAGGCTGCGGCCTTTGTTATAAATGGTGAAATTAAACTACTGTTAATTAAACTTAAAGATTGGAAATGTCTTCCCTTACCCGGGTGCGCGAACTCCTCTCCTTTGCTAGAAAAGGACGGCTAGAGTGCATGAGGGCTAAAGTTCATGGAGCGGAGTCTGCCAAAGTGAGGTTATCGAAAGGCTTTGCCGTGGCCGTCTCATGTGTTGGGACGTAGGCTCATTTGTTGGGCTGTCGCGGAGTACGGGTAAAGTGTACATCCACTTGCAGTGTGAATGAATCAATCTATTCGAATAGCCGTGCTCGCGGATATTGAGCATCGTGACAAGACTTTCGCTTGGCTAGATTTTAAACTTAAAAGCTCTGCTGGGATGGGTTTGCATGATGATTTTGTTATTGGTGGATCAACTTCTCGAGAATGCGAGAAGGGGTGGACTCCCAGAAAATCATGACGAACCGGAGACGGAAGCCATCCTTGGAATCACGATGGATGGTAGACGAACCGTCGCCGGATTAATGAACCATGAAATTAAAACTTGATTTTGGCTAGTCGGTAGGCTTGTGAAAAGAATTGAAAAGCGGCTTTACGCAAAAATAACCCTAGCCGTATTCTTTGAATATCCCTATCATATGCATCAATTCGTGTTGACTTGCGAGTACGGTTGGTACTCACCCTTGCTATACGCACAAACCTCCGGTGATGGGAATGAAGAGCGGAAGACCCCTACGCGTACTACGCGGAGGGCGAAGGAACGACGGCGCATATTAGACCTTAGTCCCGGTCGTTGCTCGTGGCAATGGACAAGCCGCCGCCTCTTTCATGCCTTATCTAAACTGTTTTTATGTTGTATTCGGACCATAAGGTCCGTGGATTGAACAAATGCCTTCGGGCCTATTTATGTAATAATGGTATTGTAAGACTATTCGTGCATGTGTACTCGATTATCCAGTACTGCATTCGTGGGTACCAACTACTTGATCCAGGGAATGGTACTATGAACACGAAAGATTCCCGACTCAAAATCGGGGGTCCACAGGATCTCACCTCCGTCGGAGTCCTCGTCAAGCACAGGGTCAACATTTGATCTACCACTGTCCATCCAGGCCTTGATGTTGTTGTTAGTCTCATAGAATGAAAGATCGGCAAGTTTCTGAAGCGGGTCGTCGTCGTCAGGTCTTATGTATCCTCCAGCCTGCTTAATCCTCAACCGAAGGTTGTAGTTCACGTACACTAGCTTGTTCAACTTTTTGTGAGTTAGCCTATTACGGACCTTGGTATGGATGAGTGCGAACGTACTCCAGTTACGTTCGCATCCACTAGATGAGCAGCAGTGGGAAACAATTCGTAGCGCAAGCTGCCGTAAGTTTGGCGTATCCGATCCGAACATTAGCCACCATTGTGCTGCAACTCAATGAAAGTGTCGTTAGTTACACGTTAACCGAAAGAAAAGACACATTACACATTTAAAGTTTGTAATAATGCGTTTTACTTACAAGGTGATGTCCTTCCGTCTAAAGCCATCGTCTCTGCTAGGGGTTTACTAAAGTCCCCCAATTTTTGACGATAATATTCCACCTCATACAAGGCCGATGCCGCTATATTCGTATCAATCATCCACTCGAAGGCCTTGCGTAGGCCAATAAAGCATTGATCCGTCGATACGAATCCATAATGTGTCCTTGGACTCAAGGCGGAAGCTGCAATATTTCAATCGACATGGAAGTGTATATGAGTTTGTATTCGAACCGAAAAAATAAAAATGTTTGTAATCACGTACCTGCCCACATAAGAGTGTCCTCCACGACGTCTTGCAGACGTCGCTTGGCAATAGAGCTATACAAAGTGTATTTCGCCTTGTCGTTTCCAAATAAGCTTTCTCATTCACCTTTCAAAATTTCAAATCGCATTAAGAACTCACTCATGTTGGGTATTTCATCTTGATCAGCGAATCGAATCAATGAATATAGTGGTTGCACAGCTCCAACCACATACTCCAAACCTTCCCACCACTCCATGCTAGAGAGGCACCCATGGGTATATCGACCTTCCGCAGTCAAAACGAATTTACTATTCAAAAAACTTGCTGAGGCAACCCATTGCATGAACTAGTTTTTTTTCTTTCGAAAGCTGTCGAGGAACATGTAGTTCGTTCTGAATCGGGTGATGTTCCACCTGACAAGCTCTCCGCCAATGGCCTCTTTCATCATAGCATGTAGTTTAGTGTGGTTATACAACCAACGACAAATCTTCCTTGCACTTTCAATTACCGCCGTATGCTCAGGAATTTTTCCAATATCTTTTAATGCAAGATTTAAAGTGTGTGCCACACAAGGTTGCCAAACAATATGAGGATATTCTTGTTTTACCATTTTGCAGGCCTTCTTGTAGTTTGCTCCGTTGTCGGTAATAATTTGAACAATATGCTCGGAACCAACGTCGCGAACTACTTTCCTTATCTCCTACATCAATAAATATAGTAAAGTAAGCACTCGTCAATTGTTGTGACATAGCATTAGTACATGTAATGGGGTACTTACGGTTTGTAAGTTGACGGCGTCCTGGCTGAATGACGAAGCATCCACGGACTTATGAAAAAACATCGTGCCATTACAATAGATCAAAAAATTGATCACTGCCATTCCAGTAGGTTCAGTCCACGAGTCGCACATTAGGGTCACACCATATGTAGGCCAATCCTCCTTGAACTTTTCAAATTGCTTTTCCACGTCTGCCACAGTTGCATCAAGGTACTTGCCATCGATATCACGTCCAGTTGGGGACGTGATCCCTTCTCCTGCATTGCATAGATGATTTATTACTTCATCGCACGTGCAATAAGTAAATGATTGTAAAAATGAATGGTACGACACATTTACTCACCCCACTTCTGTGTTTCCTTAACGGCACTGACAAAGTACGGATTATCCGCTTGCCGTGGAGCAATGCCGGCAGTGTAATAAAACTTCGCCCATGCCGTTCCAATTGCGTCCTTAGCTAAATTTCCCTTCTTTGACCACCAACTTGTGTCAATCCTAGGCTGCATCGTTGATCTCGCCGAAGCGATGTTATAATCTCCCACACGCTGCGAAGGCACTTCTCTACTCGAAGCTGATCACCTCATAAAATCAGTGATGGGGTCACTTCCACCCCTAGAAGACTGTTTTTTATCGGGAAGTTGCGGCTCTCCCACTTGCACTTCCACTTCCACCTCCATGTTCGTACACACCACCTCTTTCTTCTACATCCCTTCTGAATTCCGACTCGTGGCGCGATGCTCCCAACGCCGCCTCCATCTGCTCTTCCTCGTCAGCATCTCCAGTTAAATGAGTATATCTTCTTGCAGCTGCATTCTCCTTTTTTGCTTTCTCAAGTTTTCGTTGATCAGTACCCTGCTCCTTTCTATCCAGGTGCCACCTAAAGAAATCCCTAACATCGAGTGGAACGGCGGTGCAATATTTCACTCCTTCGCCACGGTGAGCCAAATGGAACTTAAATCTTGTAGCTCCACCCCCATTCCTCTTAGCACTATAATATTTGCAATGGAAACTACCACCTTGCCTTGTTCCATGTTCCCACACGATGTCTTGGTCTGTCATTTTGAACCTACAATTGACAAATTAATATGTAAAACATCTTAACAACTTACTACCAAACATATGTAAGCATAACATTTAAGCATAACATATCATCAGTGATTCATTACAAGGTCGCAACTAATTTAATACAATCAGCTATCCAAACTTAAATTAGCGCTAACATGTATAATATATTGCCTACAAATTAGAGCTAACATATATAATATAATCTATGAGTTAACATATTGTCGTTCGTAAAATCCGTAAGATTGCTTAATTTCACACATGCATAATACACAACATCATATAAACGATAATATACACGGTGAAATTTTGTCACTTTCGTGCGGTATGTATGCACAACACCTACGGATTTCGCCACTTCCCTTGCGAAAGCCGTCCCTGCCGAGTGCGAAATCCGCGCCGCCTACACCGCGCGAAATGGCTCCACATACAGACGAAATTCGTCTAAAGCCGACGAAATCCGCCGAACGCCGACGAAAGCCGTGTGCCAACAACGAAAGTAGAGTACGTACCTTCTACCGCGGCTTTCGCCTGTGCCGCCACGAAAGCCGCCGCTTGTCGCACGAAAAATCCCTCTCCGGCTGCGATCCACCTAGATCTGCCGCCGCCGCCGCTCAAAAGCGCCGAGGAGTGAGGAGAAAATGTGTTGCGCCGGATAGAAACCCTGGAAAGATGGGTTTAGATGGATGGGGAACGATTTGGGCTTCATTGGGCCGGATGAACAGTAGCTATCAAACGGTGCAAATTTTCCTTTTCTTTTTCCCAAAACAGAAAACGAATTTTTAAGGGCCAAAGAAATGTGTATTTTCATGTAAAAATATCATAATTCTTGTAAAATCGAGATCTATTTCATGTATTTTTTGGATAAAATTCTCCAAAATTTTTAAATCTCCCGAAATTTTTCAAACAATGCCGCGCATTTGCCATTTCGTTACTCGCCAGGCACGGGCGAAAGTCGAAGCCGCGCCGGCTTTCGCGACATCTGGAACCCTGCTGAGGAATGGGGAAAAATATCTTGTGCTGGATAGAAACCCTGAAAGAGGGGTATAGATGGATGGGGAACGATTTGAGCTTTATTGGGCCGGATGAACAGTAGAGTGCAAACAGTATAAATTTTTCTTTTCTTTTTCCTAAAACTGAAAACGATTTTTAAGGGCCAAAGAAATATGTATTTTCATGTAAAAATATCATAATTCTTGTAAAATCGAGATCTACTTGATGTATTTTATTTTTTTCAATAAAAGTCTCCAAAATTTTTGAATTCTCCCGAAATTTTTCAAACGATATCGTGCATATGCCGTTTCGTTACTCTGCGGCACGGGCAAAAGCAGCGGCGGCTTTCGCGGCTTCTGGAACACTGACCTTAAGTTAAAAGTTGGAAACTTTTGGCATGTCATAACAGAGTAAGCCCCAAATTTGGTAGCGTCTAGATCGGCGACGGCGGCTCTAAAGATGGTTCATTTTTTTCATTTTATCAAATTTTTATTACACAATGCTAACGAAATGGTGATTTGGCTCGAGAAAGCGAAAAACCCTGTGGCGCAAAAATGATCGATATTTGAGATTTATGTCATCACACGTACACATTCAGTCTGTTGTATTGTTCAACTTTTAAATATATGTCCAAATTTTCTCAGCCAATCTTGGCCAGTCTGTTCTATTTCAGAGATTTGGCCCAATTTTGACTTGGTTCGCGGCCAATAGCAAATTCGCAATCAAACAGACGCTCCCAAATCCCCATCCCCACCCACGCACAACCAAAAACCCCCAAAAATTCGAATAGCATCTGCCAATCGTCCTCATCGCCGGCCGCCGCCCGCCGCCCGCCGCCGCCGCCGCCGGCCGACCACCGCGTCCGCCATTACCTCCTCCGCGAATCAATCGAGGAGATAATCACCGGATCTGCTTCCCGCTCCGTCCGTCGCCGTCACGATTCGTCGATTGCTCGCCAAGTCAAGTCTACTCGGAAAATTCCAAACCCAACCACCTCCTCCTCCCCCACCTCGCCGAAACCCTTATTTATACCACGTGCTTCGCCCGCCACGGCGACCCCGACGACTCCCCGCTTCGTCCCTCACAGCTCCGGGCCCCAAGCGCCGCCGCGAGCTCGACCCCGACCCCGACCCGGACGCCGCCGCCGCAGCCACGGGGAACTCGCCGCTGGGCCGCCGCGGCGGCAGCGGCAGCAGCCGCGGCCCCCGTCGGCCCGTAGCCACGGGGAACTCGCAGCTGCCGTCGCTGCCTCCGCCCGCGAAGTTCGACCCTTTCGTCCTCCTCGCGGACCCACCGCCACGGGCGCTCACGCGGGATGAGGTGAAAAACTGCAAGGATGCGCGCAAGGTGTTGGAGAAGCAGCTCAAGCAACCCGCCTTGATCTCCAAGGAGTTCCATGACCTCCCGGTACAAAAAAAAAAACCTCTCCCATTTTGTGCTCGTCGTTTTATTTCATTTACTCGCTTGAAAAACAATTACCAACTTGTTCGTCACTAGGTTTAGTTTTAGGATCGTTTACATCTTTACGCACATTCTTTGAATTATCAAATTAAGGACTGGAATCAAGAGCCAGTCGAACTGTATGATGATAACTAGAGCAAGTTTTGTCTTACAAGTTTGGTTGGTCTGCTGCATACTTGCATTGCTTTGAAGTAAAGCGCCAGGGTGGAGAATTCATGCAATAGAAATGAGAGCTGGTTACATTATTTCAGTGCCTTTTCAGTGGGATAAAAGATGATTGCAGTCTATCTTTCTCAAGAGAGAAAGCTAACATGGACCATTGTCTTAGCAATATCAGTATGATCCAATCGGTACATATGGACTGTAGACCAATACTTTGGGTTTGTGGAGTTTTTGTTGCTAGGCCTATGCTTCACCCAAACTAGTACATGGTGATGAAAAGGCTATATTTATTTTTGAGTAATAACTTTTTGTGTGTAATTCTAGTCCCATGGTCTCTTCACCAAACCGGACATACCTGCAGCAGATGTACCTTAATGTAGTAAAGTAGTTCGGTTTGGGGTCGCATACCATTTAAAGCTATTAAGCCATCATTGCCGCAACAGATTGTGGTTTGATATTACAGTCAATGATCACTTATATTGCCTAGGGATATGTATGCTCCTTGTTTTATAGTCTTGGGGTATGTAACTGTATGCTTCATGTCTCTAACCCCTTATAATAATCATATACAAGTTATCCAAATTTATATTTTTTATGAGACGAGTAGTAACCTCAACGACCACCAACTATGAATTATTTTTTTCCAGTGGCATCTCTGCCATATTAAATGTTGCATGAACCAACTGATTAGACACTGTTTTCTGTATGAAGAACAAAACTCATGGAGGTAAAAGGTCTTATGACAATTTCATTCAAATCTATATTTGTGTCATGTGACTGCACTATCCAAAATCCGTACTCAATCCAATGTAATGGAAAACTGGCTACAATTTCGTCCATATATATGGGAAGCAACATATATTGGACTATGTATTGTTCAAACGGCCTAATGTACTGAGAAATGTTGGACTTGATTTCTTAATTATTATTATTTCTTTCAAACCTGCTTATCAAATATTAGAAATATTTTTCTGAATTTCTTTTGAAATTGAGTGGTATAAACTTGCAACTCATTTCTCCTTAATGACACATTTGAGGCGGCAAGTGTTGGTTAAATTTTTGAATCCTACTTTTTCTGCATTTCTTACCAAATCTGTGAAAGACTGAACATAGTTCATATCTGGTCTTATATTTCCCAGGACATACGGACAGCTCTCCAGACGGGAAAATTTAATGCTGCTCTTGAACCTGCTAATAAGGAAAAGAACCGCTACAGTGATGTCATGCCATGTGAGCATTATCAACTTGTGTTGGCTGCTGTGTGTTAGCCAAGAGATTTCCATGATGGATTATTAGTTTGATAGTTTGATTTAACTTAACTTCTCTACTTTAGTTGACAAAACCAGGGTATGTTTAAAGTTCTCACCAAGTGATCACCCTTCAAGCAATGACTACATCAATGCAAGCCTTATAAAGGTAAAAACAGAGGGGCATATTTCCTGGTGTTTACGTTATAATGAGTTTCCATCTTTTTCAATACTAAATGTTTCAAATCCTAGATTGAACATGGCCACATGGGACCTCTGGGAATGTTATAGGTTATTTATGTGGTATAAAATTTACAGACTGATGGCAGAGGTCAAAGTCATACAAAGTTCATTTCCACTCAAGGTCCCTTGGTCAAGACATTTGGGGACTTCTGGCAGATGGTCTACGAAAACCAGTGTCCTGTGATTGTTATGGTCACTAAATTTGATGGTGCTAAGGTGCTAATGTTGTACACTCCTGAATTCTCAGTTTCCAAGTTTTATTTACTTGACTTTACAACATATTATTGGGTTGCTCTTTCCCTGCATTATGTTGAGGCTACCCCAACTCCACTTATCCACCTATGTCCTACATGTTTTAATATTTTTATTATCATTATCACTGTCATGCTGAAGTCATAATTTCACATCTCCATGGATCCCCCCCTTTTGCTTTGTTCAAATGGGCATGAATTTTTGTTGACTGTTGCATATCTGGATGTGGCTGTTACATACTTACATGTATGCATCATCCCAGATGGCTTTGTTATCATCGTATATTGATATGTCATTTGGCCATTGGAAGATGAAACAGCTTGCATCTCTATGGAGGGCACATATATACCACTTAGATTGTCATATGCAATTGAGAACAGAAAATGAACAGAAAATTAAGATCTTGAATCTTTATGCTTGTGATTGACACATACAGCTGTCAGGCTCAGAGGTTCTATGTAATTCTTAACCCAAATACACTCATGATTGCTTCGCATTTGCATGTTTTAACTTGTTAAAAGCCAATTGCAGTATGGTGATCTCAACCATGAGTTAATCCTGCCTGCTCATATTGTAATGCTTTGATTTCTGCCGAAGTGCTTAGTGTAATCTGATTTGGCTTTACAATTTACTTTTGGTTGCCTATTTCATGTTTGAAATTGATGAACAAAAAACAGCACGGCATGTAAAATGATTTCTGTGTTAACAAATTGTCCTTACGTAATCGATTCAATATTACAGCAGAATGAGTACTGTAAATACTTGCATGGCAATTACAGTATAATGATTGGATAGTATTTTCAGTCTTAGTTTATGTTTTTGATATAATTGTTTTGAGATTATGACTTTGAGGAGTACTATTTGTCTATTACTGGATGATACCAACAAATGTATTAAGTTCATTGATGTAGACATACAACTTGAATTTCCGACTATTTTCAACTAATTACTTTAAGAAAATTTTATTAAATATTAACTTTTAAAAAATGGCAGTGTCACGGGTATCTTCCATTGAACGAAGGAGAAGAAAGAGAGTATGGAAAATTCAGTGTTAAGATCACAAAGTTCAGACGTGATGGTGCCTTAGAATTGCGTGGTTTGGAGGTACAGCAGAATGAGGTAAAGATTTGTAAAGGCCATTAGCCATGTTTTCCTGTTGCTGTTAGTAAAGTGTAAGGTAGGTTATACTAGCAAGGCCTATTCCACTCTTATGTTTTGCATCATAGGTTATCAATTTCAAGATTAACAGTTCGTAGATGGATATATTTAAGCTCTTCTTTGTGGCATATCTTAAACAAATGAAGAATTACATCTCATGGGTGGTATCCTTAATCATCTATATTCTTGTATTATAGCTCAGAGATTTCCCCAGGTTAGGGCCTGCTTAGAAACTCGGTTTTGGGCCCAATACGAGTATAAATTATAAAACACTTCTGAAAACTTTTACATTCTGGACTTGGAAGTTGAAATAGGTGCTTTTATGGGCCAGTAACCCATTAAACTATCCCTATCTTAGGCCCATACAACTGGAAAATGGATGACCTTGGAAGGCCACACTATTTTTCACACACTTTTTCTGAGAAATCTCAGGCTTGCCTTGAGCTCGAGTTTGCTACCTTCCTCGCCTCAGCGCCTCATTGCCACTGCCACTTCTACAGTAACCATCAACATCCTCCTGGCTTGAATGAGCGACGTGAGCCTCCTCCAGCTTGAATCCATACCACCGGCCCCCTCATATTGTTGATCCAAGTTGTCACGTCATCTATTCTCGATACAGCAGCACCCTCCTGGAGATAGGCGGCAAATCCATTAGCAGGTGCAGCAGCGGTTACTCTGTTAGTTACTCTGGAGAGCATGGGCATCGACAGCAGATGACGATGCCGGTGACCTCTGCCAGAGCTGAATGGATTTCCTCTTCCCTGCCTTTGATAGCGTAGCACACGCCTCATCCTCATCATCTCTGTCCTTGGATGTGCATAGCTTTTTCAATGATTCGTTCTGAAGTTTATACCAGTGAGTATTGATCACATCGGTTGCTCAGTAGAAACTATGGTGTGTTGTTGCATGTATAGATTCAGAATTTGCTTTCCTTGATTCTAAAACATTTGTTGTGTACTCGCTTCTAAATTATGTTTTTGAGCAATACACAGTCAAATTGCTCAAGATGTGTGCTCGATGCATGCAAAGTATATGACTATGACTTGTTTGCTTAGTTCCCAAACAGTATTTACAAGGTAAACAGTCAGGTTGAGGGGGTGTTACTGCATAGGAAGTTACAACTGTAATATTTTGTCAGGTGTAAATATTTTCCAAGCTTCCAAGCAGGATGCTCGTATTTAAATTTGCTGAGTGAGACGACAAATCATCCATGGCATACAAGCTGTATTTACCATTAGTTGAATATATTATCAAGCTTCCTTCTGCTATATGTGTTTCATATTCTGTAGCTGGAAACAGGCAACCCATCTTGTTTTCTCACTTTTTTTTTCTTCTCATTGCTTCCATGTTTTCTCCTGTATTTCTTCCTCCATGTTTGCTTCTCTGTCCATCTCCTTAACATATCATCATAAGAAAAGTTCCATTGCTATGCTGAAGAGTTAAGAGTTATGACCAGAGTATCTCCTGACTGCTAATTTCTGACATTGCAGTCACGTATAGTTCACCATGTTCTCCACATTCTGTATTCTGATTGGCCTGACCATGGGGTGCCATATAGCAGTGCTTTTGTACGACAAATTTTAAAAAGATTATACAACATTCCAAGAGAGCATCCAATAGTTGCACATTGCAGGTTTGATTCAAATTAGTGCCATTCTTCCATGTGAACCTACCCCTATAAACAAACTCAATACTATTGTTTTCTCTTTTCTGCAGCGCAGGTATTGGGAGAACTGGTGCTTATATCACCATCCACAACACTATAGAGAGGATTTTACTTGGTGACACGTCTGCTTTGGATCTTTCTGGAACTGTCAGAACATTTAGATCCCAGCGACCTGGAATGGTCCAAACAGAGGTATATGGGTGGCTTTTCTTTATCTCTGCCTCCGCTACAAAATCCTCTGAAGTTGACAATAGTGTCCGTATAGTGGAGCTAGTATGTAGAGTACCTTAAAAGAAGTATGTTTGTTATTTATTTTCTGAACTGCAGTTAGTGAACATTTGACTGCCTGCCTGGTGAATTGAAAACTGAACTCAAAATCTGACGCCAGGCATCTTTTTTTTTTTGGTACAAAATATGGTGCTCCATTGATTTACATGTGGCATGTACATGATATATTTCTGCTTGGCAAGGCCACAGTTGACAGTATGCAGAAAGGAGCAATTAATGGCTTTTCTTGTCTTTAGGGCTCAGTTGGTTTTTCCGGATTGCGGATGTGCTTTAGTTGGATTGTCAGAATATTATCCATCGAAATAACAGTGCACAAGACTACCTGACTAAGAGTAGTGTAGAACAGGATCGCTGCAGATACTGTCCTAATGCAATATTTTACTCTGCAGGACCAATACAAGTTTTGCTATATTGCAATTGTCGATGAGCTGAACGATCTGCTATCAAATTCAAAGCACTGAATCATTTCTGAGGTATGTTTCTGTACGCACTATCCATTGCGCAGGACCACAACTTTACAAGTAACAAACATATGCTTGTTTACATCAGGAGTATGTTCTAATCTCATATCTTTTCCTCTGCAGGAACAACCTGTGCCCTGGGTCTCTCTGACAGATTGTCGCCCCTAAACACCCTCAATTCTTTAAGCCTACAGTTAACAGCATTCATGTACTGATGTAAAGCATGAAGACTGGAAATTCATGCTTCAGCAGAAAGCTTTTCTAACTTCTCCACACCAAGAACCACGTGTATGGTTTATCCCAGGTTATTCCTGGCTCTGTATCCAATGCTGATGATGATGCTACAAGGTTTTGAATTTGCAGTGGTGCTTCTCCTGCCCACCCACCTAACCTTTGTGATTGTTTGGTAGCTTCTCCTGCATCATGCATGTGATGAAAATTTTCGGAAGTTTTAAGACTCAGCTTTGTCACTTTCCAAGCAGTAGTGACGCTGCCCCCTTTTGTCTCTGTGTGAGGTCAAATGTCTGGAGAAGATTGAAACGGCTGTTGCTACTGCAAATGCAGCCATTTCTTGATGACGTTCTCTTCTATCTCTATGACTCTGTGTTTCTGGGGGTTGAGGAGTTGTAACCGGTGTTGCCAAGCAAGATGGTGTGTCAGCACTTGTTGATGGTAGTGGTAAGCATCACATCTGGGTGATGATTTTGTTGCTATCTGCCACCGAAGTTTTCGAGGGCGAAATGGACGGTAGCGGAATGGACTAGTGGATTCCAGTCCAACGCAAAAAAGAACACGAGTTTTTCAGAGGTGAAAAGAAAAATACCAATGGAATTTGCCATGTAAGCGCCGTAATAATTGCAGTCTCAAGTAGAGCATATAACGTAATTAGCGAAACTCAGAAGAGGTAAACGCCGAAAAAAAACCAAGCGACTGGTTGAAAAAGAAACTATTGGATCTGCTTTATGCTAGATCCACATCCGACGTCCCTTCTAAGCGATGATATCAGCCCTTACGATGCACAGACATATTACTATCATTATTTATATATCTATATAATCTTTTTCATTCACAGACGTGATTTTTTTAAGATATGTAAAAAATACTCTCAAGGTCGTTCATGTAATGCACAATGAAATAGAGATATAATGTAGTTCATTTGAGGTAATTAAATTCAATGAGACGTTCATTTGAGGTAATTAAATTTAATGAGACGTTCCAGAGGCGGCTTCTGCAAAGGAGTAGCACATGAACATTGTTTTGCTAATTATTTTACCAGTCCCCTGAGTTAAAGGCAGTGATGTAATCCAGCATGTAAAATTTTAAGCTATGCCGGTCACCTAAAGCTAAAACGTCATTACGCAAGTTGAAGATTTTGTTGTTCTGATCCAAGGCCACAACAAAGACACGAAAAAAAACTCAAGGTATTTAATTAACTAGACCCACTGCCCATTTGTTTAAACAGTTGACAATAAGCAAACCAGATTAGATTACTAGTAAAAAATATTTGACATTCAAATTGTGTGAAAGGGGAAATTAATCTAGCATTTGACTTCTGCTCATATTGCGAAGATTCCATTCAGATCAGGGGACGGATATTTAATCAGTTTTTTTTCTCAAAAAGAGAGTTCCCTTACGGCTTGTTCAATTAATTCCCATGAGTGAAGAATCGGAGAAAATTAAGAGTATCAATTTTATACATCAATATGTGTTGAATTATTCCCCTTAAAATCCCTCTCAATTTTCTTGTGGGTGAGGTTAACCAAGCAAGGCTTTAAACAATTAGAGTGAACATCACAAGATGTATTTAGGCAAGTATAATACAAACATGATGACGCTTATGTAATAACTAAGTTATCGACTGTGGAAGCACATGGGAATAATTCCCTATGGATCCTTACATAGTTTATTTTCCCTGGTATAGGTAATGAAATGCAAGCTAGCACACTGCAGGTGCTTCTCAAGCAAAAAGAATTAATTAACCTATGGATGAAAGAACAATCAGATGCATGGCGTGCATGTTAGTCCAAATATAAATAGGAGAAGTCATAAGGTTTTACATATACTACTTTGGAATAATGGAATAAACTTGGGATCTTCTTTGTTTATCCTCTAATTTCATTATCCAGACCCAGCCAATTCAACCGACAATTGGTGGCAAAACAACATATATTTTTTTGCATGTAAAGGAAATGTGCTAATTTCACTCAATGTTTTCACAAGGTTGACATATGAACATTATTTTCATTCTTCTTCCGAAGTGCTAATCTTGGCTATCAGTACATCATTTAATATTTACTTTCAGAAAAAAAAGCACACCACTTTTAGCATCGGACACTTTCCATAAATACAGTAATACTTACCTAGTGGATTTGCCTTTATAAACTCATACAGTTATTTTTAGAATGCAAATTCTATTTTTCCTCAAGAGTTTGAAGCAAAAAGAATGTATTTTCAGTAACCACATGTTTGTCCAAAGGAAATCAATTGTATATAGATTCAAATTACAATAAAGCTCCAATAAAATGTAGAGATTACATGATAGTGCTTTAAGTTTTAGGAATTGTTTCTTTGTGATGAATTTTTACAGGAACATTTTAACTATCGGTTGTGTTTTATTTATTCTAAATTTGGAACTAGTGCATTCCACATAATGAGATCACGAAATTGGTTGAATGATTTTCTCATTTAGCACCGAACTAGAATACAGTAGGATGAATGTGACAGGGTGTTAACTTATTTCATTTTAGACATCATTTACCATAAAGAGCACAATTATAAAGCTAGAATATTAATGGGCAATGTTGTGATATGAAAATTGTTATTACTTTATTAGGATGTACATCATGAAACAATTAGTCTATTTTTTTCGTAACAAGCATATATTTTTTCTTTAAAATTAAAAAGAGTACTTACAGTGTCTGGAAGTTGATATGATATCCTATACAATCCTCTACGGTGAATTTAGGAATTTAGTACAAGCATAAAAGGAAGGTTTGCTAAAAATAAAATTTACCCATCTGTTTTTTTATTTCCATATAATTCACTTTAAATTTGTCCTCTCCATGCGAAGTGCGAACAGACCCATATGAAATTTAACACTTAAAAATAAGAACCTTCAAATTCTGTGTTGATTTAGTGGACAAATCAAACTGATTCTCACGATCATTGGGTTCATTACAAATGCTTTGTACTATAGATAGTCTAGCTACCTAATTATTGTATCAATAAAAAAATTTCACTAATAAAAATGATTGAGAATCGGGGAACTTACTTCCATTATCCCTATTCCACCATTGGCAATCGACCACATATCACCACTCACAATTAGGTTTCTTTTTTTTTACTTATGTGTGGATCAGATTTGTGTGGGATATTTGATGCACGTCGTATCAATTTCGCTATTTCTTCATAAAAAATTGGACCGTGTTTAGTAATTGGTAGGGATGAAAATAAAACGGATACCGATAGATATTGCTATTATTATATTCGTTTTTTATTTTTTTTATTGGATAAAAAACGAAAACGAATAGCTTATATACGGAAACAAATACGAATAAATATCGAATATGATCGGGCATGAATACAGAAGCAAATATTTTTGAAACATGAAAACTGCCTCAACTTCTAATAGAAACAAATACCATCACATAATTAGCTCGTTTTATATAATAAGTTTGATTATAGATTAAACATTTCACATGTACAACAGTCTTTGATATAAATACACATCAAACTAATATTATAATTATAAAAATATTTAAATGTTTAAATAATATAAATAGTGCGAACTAGTGTTCTGAGATACGATTAAAATCTAAAGGTACTTCCTCCATCAAAAAAAGAGAGTTAGACATATTACTTTTGTCACCAAGACAAAGAGAAATTAACTCATCTTGCATGTAAGAAAGATCCAGAAGTGTATGTATGCATTTAGCAAATGAGTATTAAGATGTCTCCCCGAGTCCCGATTAAACATTTAATTTATCTCTTCATTTAAGTATTAGATAAATGGAAACTACAAATATGACTAACTAATTTGGAGAAACCAAAATATGAAATAAGTCTAATATTTTTGGAAGAAGGGAGTAGTTTGAAGGTTTAAAGTTAGAAAGAAATGGGGTATATCTCATGCCTTCACTGGATATCCAAATAGCATTATTCATGGATATCCAAATAGCACTATTCACCAGATATTCGTATCCATCGAAAACGTTGATATCATATTCGTATTTGTATGTAGAAAAAAATATCAGTATCCGGACTATTCGAAAATTATCTGCTCTGATTTCCGAACTATATCCGTATTCGTTTTTCTTCAGAGTGGACGGAAACTATCCGCTCTGTTTTCATCCCTAGTAATTGGGAGCATAATATAACTTTTGTGCATTTATATATGGTGAGGCATCCTTCACTATTAATATTTGGTGCATTTAGATGCGGCGAAACATCCTCCACGATTAATGTTTCATCGTAATCTTGGAAGTAGATTTGATCATTAATTGTAACAAGGTTTTTATTTATGTGACCGCGCTTTCCCAAACATTTAATATCATCCCAGTAAAATACATTTAGTACCACATTGTTTTACCTTAGTTTTTACACTACCAAGCATTCAACGCTTCTATCAAATGTAACGCTCCTACCCCACCCTCGCGTTATAGAAACCTATCATAAAGTTGTCCACGCCACCCTATCCCACCTTCCCACACAAGTGTAGCTATCTCCACCACGCCGCGCCCCTCGGCCAGTGGTCCTTGCTGATGCCCGGA
Source organism: Oryza australiensis (assembly GCA_019925245.2). Lineage (NCBI taxonomy): Eukaryota > Viridiplantae > Streptophyta > Magnoliopsida > Poales > Poaceae > Oryza > Oryza australiensis. The sequence continues at coordinate 312,944 of JAIFGZ020000539.1, forward strand.
TCACGAGCTTCGTTGTCCTCATTCGAAGAGAGGTAAGATGCAGCAAAGCATCCTCTGTCCTTAATGTTTCATCGCAATCTTGGAAGTAGATTTCACCATTAATTGAAACACGGTTTTCATTTATGTGACCTCCCTTTCTCAAACATTCGATATTGTTCGAGTAAAAAAATATTTAATATCACATTTTTCTTTAATTTTTACCCTATCAAACATTTGACACATGCCTATTAAATGTAACGCACACCCTTCCTCGGTCCCCATCGCCTCCTACCCTTCTCTCGCCTGATAGACACCTACCATAAAGTTGTCTACGCCACCATATCCCTACCTTCACACACAGGTGTAGCTATCTCCACCGCGCCCTGCCTCTTGTCCTGTGGTTCTTGCCATCACTCTGACCACGAGCTTCGGCGGCCCCGTTCAGAGAGAGATAATATCTAGGCTTCGTAAACTAAACCCTAGAGGGGGTGTCGAAGCACTAATCCCGAAGAATTCACCAATCCTCAAGTGCGGTTTTCAGGGGAAACAAAGGTTTCTTTGATTTTATAAAGCTCTGGTATGTACTCTTTTGGCAATCTAGTATATGCACCTTTGCTTTGCTTAGACTTGTTAAATGCCCGAACGTTACAACATGATTGAGAAATAGAAATATGATTCAATTTCTTTCTATGCCATTTTTTTCGATGCGTTAGGTTTTGGGCTTTTTTGGGAGCGGTTTATTTGGGAAAGGAGAAAGCGGTTTTTCTAGGGGATGAAGGTTTTTTCCAGAGGGGAGGAATGAGGGCGACAAAGTAATTAAGAAGCATGCCATGGATAATGAAATCTGACCATTTCTGCAGTCCAAACATAAACGAAAAAAATACAATTTTTTTCAGCAGTCCATGCTTAGCTAGCTCATCTGGTGGATGACTAACCAAAACTGGAAGTGAAAGGAAATGATCAGAGATGTGTGCCTGATCTGTTCTTATTTTTTTATTCCAGAAAAAATAGAGTAGATCTGATATATATGTTGGGGTTTGACCATGTCCTGTTCTCTGCCTGATACACCAGTCAACCATTAAACTAAAGAGAAGAACACATATAATAAACCTGGATTTAATTTTTCGAATTCTTTCCTGAGTAGACTTTTTGTACACCATGTTGCTCTACATTAAATCGCCTCATCAATCGCTTCCTCCTTTTGCTGCTTGTCATTTGTTCTTCTCCGATGTTCATCTCTGAACAGATAGACAACTTCTTGGCATTATTATTCCTGATTCTTGATATAATCCGAGCTGTTTTTATGATCATTTTGCATGGCCAACCTTTCATGGTCGTCCATGGGCAGATAGAATCTCGTCGAAAAATTCCCATCTTTTCGTCGAAAAATACAGTTTTGAGTTCTTTGTGATCAGATCATGAAGATGGATAGATTCTGCTCCATGGTTGGGCTCGCTTGCGGCTCCCCATCGTCTTCAGAGGATGAAGCTTTTGCTTCCCATGGCGAGCAGCAGCAGCAGCCGGCGATGACAACGACGACGTCCACGGTGCAGTCTTCTGGGAAGAGCTCGAGGAGGAAGACGGCGCCGGAGGCCTCCGGCGAGCACAAGGTGGGCGGTGAAGCGCCGCCATCGGCATCCAAGAAGACAGCATTGCTCGACAAGGGCAAAGAGAAGGTAATAGCTATATATACTACTCATGTTCGTCTTTTGAAGAGCAGATGCTGCTCTTTCTTGTTGCTTTTTGTGTGTGTGAAGATATGCTACTGTTCTTGATACTTGTTTTGTGGTTAAAATCTGGATGTGATGCTTGGTTTGATGCATTGATTTATTGGGGTTGAAAGTTTCAGAAATGGTGGTGTTCCAGGGAGAAGAATATGCTAGGGCATCATCATGCATATGTTGGGATGAGAAAAAAAAGGGAAACATCATAAATGTGGGAATTTGATATAGTTGTTGGATTTGTTTTGTGTTCATTTGGGGTTGGTAGGAATTCATCTTCATCCAAGCATGCGTAAATTAGTAACGAAACGTCTTGATTCTCCTTAGTTATGAGATGCCTTGATTCTCCATATATATAGTCTTATAAACAGTTAGTAATGAAAATTCAAGATGTGATTTGCATTGCTTTGGATCCAGTTTTATGGGAAGTCATTGCCCCTCTGTATAATAATTTTCTTGTCTAATTATTAAAAATCTGAATATGAGAGGGGTATTAAGAAGAAGGGTGAGCATGCGTGCCAGTCTTAGTGCTGGTCAGATGGGTCGCACGACACGGCCCAGCCATGCGAGTGCTGGTCAGATGGGCCGCACGGCACGGCCCAGCCTAAGCATGGCTGAGGCACGACCCATTAGGCACTGGCCCAGTCCTGACGGGTGGGCTCGCATGCAACTCAGCATCCTGGCCATTGCTCTAGGCGCAACTTCCTAATTAATGAAATAAATATATGCTATTTTTCTTTTTTAGTTCTACGTTTTAAACATTTTCATTTTCTTACGGGGAAGACATATTCACAGTTTTTTTATTTCCGGGGAAGACATATTCATAGCTTTTTTTTTGGTGTGGGGAAGACATATTAACAACTTTTTTTATTTGTGGGGAAGACATATTCACAGTTTGGTTATGTTTTTGCAGATCATTCATGAAAATGCACCGTTTCCTTTTAAAAGGAACCTATATATTTCAATATTTGTGATGTGGCTAATCAAGAACAATACATTGTGCATCAATTAGACTATATCTTTCTTTGATCCTTTATTAGGTATCAGAAATGGACACTTCTGTCAGGAGAACCAGCAAAGGAATATCAGGCAATCCATCAGAGGATTCCAACAAACCAGTGGCTAAATCTCCGACACCAAAGACCGCGATCGGCAGCATAAGGAACTACATTGCTATAAAAAAGGGTAGAAAAATAAAGATCATGGCCTTTGAGGTAGCCAACACAATTGCCATGGGTTCCAACCTGATGAACTTCCTCTCTGAGGAAAACATAAGGTACCTGAAACGTGTTGTGCTTCAGAACCAAGGCGTCCGAAGTCTGATCTCAGATGATCATAGCCAGTTGCTTGCTCTTGTTGGGGATGAAATTAGGTAATCAATGACATTTTCGATAAATTTAAGTGCTTTTCTTCTTTATACAGATTACTTATATGTGTTTTTAAAGATTGCTTACATTCATTGGGCTTGGTTTATGCAGACAACAGTTCAAAGATTTTGCTGCAGCTGTTGCTAGGCTTGGGAACATGTGCAGGGATCCCAAATGGCACAATCTAGATGAGCATTTCTCTGGGTAAATTTTTTGCTGCCACCAAATTACTGTTCTTGTATAATTCATGGCTCAACCATATTTTGTTCTATCTTTGTGTTCATTTGTGTGCCTCGTCATTGCGCAGATTGGAGTATGCTCCCATAACTCAGGAGTACTCCCATGAAAAAGCAGCATCCAAGATGGAGGATCTGATGGCACTTGTGACTAAGACAAAGGTGTGTTATTCACACATTTTTTTAAGATAATGACTTATTCACACATAATCTACTATTTTCTAATGTCATCACCACTGCTGGCTCAACACATTTTCTTTTTTCAGAAACCACTGAAATGATGTTGCTGTTCTATTCTTCTGTGCAGATACTGTTTGACGCGTTGCGCCGATTGGGAGCATCCGAGAGGATGCATAGGGAAGCCAAGCAAATAGGTGCTTTCAAGAACCATTTGTAAAAGGCAGTTTGTGTGATCAGCACAACTAATCAGAAATATGTCTATTTGTGTTCTTCCCATTAGTTCATAACCTTTTGTTTTTACATGTGCAGCTATGCCACTTGAGACTTTCCAGAATGCGGTGAACATCGAAAAAGAAATCGTACAAAGCATGAAGAAGAAAGCACTTTGGGTCAAGAAGATGGAACATGTAAAACACTCTGTGATATGATGATTAATGTCTATCACATTTTTCAATAACTAATTTATGTCAAATGCACATTTATATTTCTGTTGCAGATTGTCGAGGAACTTGTGTACATTGTGCATTTCTTGCCTTCTGAGATCAATTGTGTCTCCTACAAGGAACATAAAGAGGATGGATCTGTGAAGACTAATGGGAGCCCTCAGCAAACTTTAGGGTCTGCTGATCTCCAACTGCATTACGCAAAGATCATTATCGCCATACAAGTTTTGGTAAGATTCTTTGACAGTCATTAGGCCATTGTTCTAGGATCTTGGTCATTGATCAAGTGCAGTCATGCATGATATTTCCGGTTTTTGGTTGATTTGGCGCACTAATTGAAATGTCAAAACTGATTTTATTTGTTCACAAAGTTTCAATCGCAGGTATCCGTCGCATCATCGGTTCCGCAATGTGCTGTAGATTCATTGTTCCATGCACTGCCTTATAGAATTAGATCAGTTTTGCTACCTAGGATGAGACGCAACGATTTTAACGACGAGGTGGCCACTCTTTTCTGTCAATCCGATTACCTGACAAAAATGTGTATCCTGTATATACTGTTCATCTTCATTTCTTTCTGAACTTTGCATCTTCTTATTGCAGAGGACAGAAACGCAGATCGTCGATGAGATGACCAGGAGACTAGAATGGCTCTACCCAATGGCAGAATTTACAATAAGGTACTGTAATCTCTTTCCATATACATCAGGTTCATTCCATGAATAATAATCTGATGCTCACCTTGTCCATTTCTGAACATCAGGCTGTCTCAGCACACTGGAATGATCAGAGAGTGTCTGGTATCAGGGTATATAACTGTGTTTGCCATGTCTATTTTGTCATGAAAAATATGCAAAAACACAATTTCTGACTTCACTAATAATTCCTTATGAAATTCTTGTAGGAGTCTCAGTGACCGTGATCAAGGCAAGATGCTCAAGGTTCAGACACTGTACCATGCTGACAAGATGAAGACTGATGGCTGCATCATTGACATGGTGATGGACCTTCATCTTCTGATAAAAGCAGCGAGACTGAGGGCCAATGCGCCGATCCAGAGCGGTCCTCTTGATCAACCAGTGAGTATCAGTGGATCATCAACCAGCTCGGCTAGCACAAGCCTCGGTGGATTGACCAGCTTCGGTAGCATTAGCACCACTTGGTCAGATATCGATGAAGATTTTGTCGCCATGATCAATTAGATTTTAGGTGTAGAAGTCCCTGCAAATTCTCATGTAGTGGGAGGGATGCCTGAAAAAGGAGAGGTTTTTAATGTAGCTGAGAACTGACAAAATGCAGAAACTTTTAGCTTAGCTTTTTAGATACTAGACAAGATTGGTTTAATGTTTCCGCAAGACTTGAGTTCATGAACCTGTGCTTCACGAGCTCAGATGTACATTTTGTGCAAATGGTTTGAAGAGAGAAGAAAATGTGCTGAACATTTTCCCCCAAATAATCAGAAAATTTTTTCTCCAATATCTTATATACTAGTATGATCGACGATTAAAGATCATGCTTAAGCAGGGAAGCAGGGATGCTTTTTTGGGCCACTTCACCTAAAGATCATAGTGGGGATGGCACAAAGAAGCACTCATGCTTAAAGCAATAGCCAGTGCTCACTTTTCTTTATTTTGCAAAAAATGTAACAGCATAATCTTGATAAGATTTCTGAACTTTTGTCATGGATGCTGCATGAGTGCAGACTATACAATTACTTATTTGCAGGTACCATCATTGGCAAATTAATGAGTATTTTTTCCTCAAAATTGTCACTTGCATCTTGCAGGGGTTTTAATTAGCATGAATTACTTGCTTAATTCAATAGTGATGAATAACATAATGTGTCTAGAACAACATGTGCTGATGCTTTCTTGTTTACTCTTCTACTCAATGAGATACTAGTATATGATTTCACCCTTGTTTAGCAATGAGCTAAGTAATCAAAACTGCATCAATCCAGTCTCTGCAGACTGTACTCAATGATAAAGCATTAGTTTGTGAAGTAAAAATGTGCATCACACATTTTCAAGTCCCACTGGTTTAAGAAATCAGGATTATATGATAGATGTTTGTTAAGCCTGCAACTAAAAGTTTTCTGTGTTCTTCAGTATAATGTGTTACTGCAACCAAGAAAGTTATTACTGAAAGACTAAACCAAGAAGAACCACCTTGAACTCCATTTTTTGTATCAAGATCAACACTGCAGCAACTAAACTCCCCTGTGTTCTTGAGTGAATCACTTTCAACAAGGGTCATTATTTTCAGAAAAGAGGAAAAGGCAAAAACACTCTGTGAAAAATTCAGAGAAATGCAAAAGCTTTGTGTGAAGCATCATCTCTATCTTGTCGTGATCAGTGCATGACGTAGACGTTGTACTCGACAATGGCGTCCCCGGTCTTGAGGTCCAGGGTGTGCGTCCTGGCCTGGGCGTAGCCGCGGGCGAAGCGGAAGGCACCGGTGCCGCCGATCACCGGCATCTCCCGGACGTCGTCGAGGGGGCAGTTGCGGCCGAGCACGGTGACCACGCTGCCGTTGTAGGTGCCGTCGGTGAACACTAGGTTCATTGCCTGGAGGAAGCCCAACTTGGCCTGGTCCGAGCCCATGTACAACCCCTGGGCCCGGCCCACGGGCTTGGACTTGGGCTCAGGCCCCTCCGTCAGCGCATCATCCATGACGTTGATCATCCCAAAGAAGGACCGTGACGACGGGTCCACCGGGTCCACCACTCGCACCGCTGTTGGTGACGGCTTGCTAACCTTGTCGTGGAAGTAGAAGTGCAGGTGCGTTGTCAGGGCGGACGTCGACCCATGGCGGGCTAAGCCTGGCCCGGTTTCTTCTGGGCGGGCCGCCCTCACAACCGCCACAAGTGTGACCACAAGGGTGATCACCACCACTCCCTTGGCCTCCATTGTTGAGCTTAATGTGAGCAACCAAGCTAGCTTCTTGCTATGGTGTGAATGAGTGAGTGTCACTACTTGGTATGTGTGATCCAAGTGAAGCTCATGAGAGCTACTACTTATAGTGGTGCCGATGGTCATGGTGTGATGAGAAGCTCTAGGGCGTGCAAGGGAAGGAAACACGTGGCGGGCGGTGATTGGTCTCAAAGGCTGGTGATTCCATGTGGCCGTGTAGTGGAAGCAAGAGAAGAGGTCACAAGTGGTAGGGTTGATGAGCATAGATGCAATGTTGGCTTTGCCTTTGGAAGGGCACAAACACTGAAAAGGAGGCATCGATTGGTTGCTTGTGGTTGTGGAGCAAACACTGAAAAAAGTTGTAGTTGGTCGGCTTCTAGATTGTGTCAAAGAGACTGATCACCAGCTAAGCTAGAGGCTAGAGCTTAGATCATTGTGGATCATATGGATTAATTTGCTAGTACAATTTATTAGCCACTAATTGCAGAGGGACCAGATGATATGGGTTTTGAAGCTACTGGCGTACGAAATCAAATCAAATCAGATAGTTTGCCTTTCTTGTTGAGGGAGACATGTTGGACATGATGACTTAGAGATGTTGGTTTCAGATGTTGGTAGTAGTTGAAGCTTGAAAGCAGCTAAGCTAGACCACAGGGTGATCTACTACTACTCTCCTGTCTCTGTCAGACGCTCTGAGGCACAGGCTAGATGATTTTGTTTCACATAATAGATGAAACACAATTGTACTCCGGGCCATTTTGGTTTAAAGCAAAGATGTGTCATACCAAATTGTTGGTCCTTTCAATAGTATTTTGTTAGTGTTTATTTTGCTATCAAAATATGCCAAGGACACATAGAGGTTTGACAAAAATTTTGCACTACCAAAACATACGTAGGTTTTAATATTGCCATGACATGTACCAAACCAAACAAACCCTCTCCCCATAACAAATGTCAGGTATTAGCTTTTTACACTGTCCCCAACATATACTGTACTATGATTATTAATTTCTATTACCATGATATATTTATATTCCTTTATAACGTTATTGACTTTGTAGATATGTTTAATCATTTGTCTTATTTAAAAATTTTATATAATAATTATTTATTTTATTATGACTTGATTTATTGTTAAATGTTCTTTAAACATGATTTAAATTTTTACATTTACACAAAAATTTTAACAAAGACGAATTATGTTAGTGAAAAAGTCAACGATGTCATATAATAAAAAACGGATGTGGTATTATACATCATATGAAAGTATATTTTTTAAATACAAATCTAATGATACATGTGTGACATTATTAGTCAAAATTGTTAAACGTAGACATTATTGAATGAATGACTTTTTATATTTCAGAACAGAGGGAGGTAAACAGATCAAGCAAAGGCTGGGATGAAGATAAACGTACTCTGGAGCCAACTGGATTCTGAAATTCTTTGTGTACATATATGTAAATGATGCTTTTGAAGTAGTGTCTGTTACTCCTTCCCCTATCTGACAACAAACAGGTCGATCACTTGAGGCATACTCTCAAATGATGCTCCAGCTATAGCATCAAGAATTCAGCTCTTTCAGGAGTTTGTCAGTGTGGCATGGAACTTCTCTAGAGAAGTTCAGCTAGCTGCAAAATACTCCTAGCTGATATAGTTAGACCTAGTACTGAATGTATCTGAATTCTCAAATTCTCAAATCAGATTAAGAGAGTCGAGCATGTGACGCATGGGTTACGTTGTGCTGACCTGATTGGCCGACATATGTCTGGTATCCATGGCCATATGGGCCCACACACACAGTGACACCTCCTATCTCTCAACGGTATACATCTTTAAAAAAATAAATTTCACATAACTATATATATAACTTTACCCAAACTATAAAAAAACATCAAATTTATTACAAAACTACATATTTAAAGCATTATATCATAAAATTATAATTACAGATTTAGTGACGAAGTTATTAAAGAATATATATTTTAGAGTTTATATCTACAACATTGTTGAAGTTGAAAAAGTTTTAGTTTGTTTTAAAACTGATGTTAAAACTTAGTTCTCTAATATGATACTTTGAATCTATAGTTTTATGAAAATATGATGTTAAATATATAGTTTTATGATATATTTTTAATCTATAGTTTTGTGATAGATTATTTAAAGTATAGGTAGTAAAATTTACTTAAAGAAAATCTATCAACTGCACATCTGTCCATGCGAGACAGTGAGAGCTGATACATTGTGTCACAGTTAACGCTCATTCAAATCGAAGGAACTTCAAATAAAATTTAAAGGATTTCGATCCATAAAAAAATTTGCCTATTGGCTTCTTTGGAACAAAGAAATATGTTAGACAGACTTGCTTCATGTGTGTCTTAGGGGTTGTTTCAGTAGCTCACGCTGCAGCGATATGGCGTGAGCTGCACAGCTCAACCATTCGTCTGTAGCAGCGGACGGGGTGAGAAACCACGTCGTAGCAACGCCAACGCCAAGGTCTCTGCTTGAGCACAACTGCAGCAGTTCATTCAAATAACCCCTTAATTCGTAAGCAATATACTCCCTTCGTTCGTTCTAAAAACATATAACACTAGTAATGTGATCGTGCGTTACAACGGATAAAGTCGGAGCGTGGCGTGGATGGGGACGAGAGGGAGCGGCGCAGGCGCAGCGCGAGAGCTCCGAGCAGCGACGGGAGGGATGGACGCGGCACGGATGGGGACGGACGGGAAGGGCGCAGGAGGTCTTTTTTCATCCAAGCCCTCTCTTTCTTTTCAGCATTAGGACTGTGGGTTAATTTTATAAATATTCAAGGGGTTTTTTGTAAAATAGTCAGGCGGACGAAAATTTTGGATAGAAACACTACTTGCTTTATAGATAGTTATAGATGTACGTAAAAACTTTGTATACATGTATATATGTCTAATTGCACCTATATGTAGAAAATACTTTCCCTTTAAAATGCGACCCCTTCGAACCACTGGATTAATTCATGTATTTCGCTTTGATTTTATTGAATTCAACCGGATCCTATTGATTCAAGCCAGCTCGTATATAGGTCGAAAACCATGATTAATTTGCAGCAATTAATAGTACGTGTGTGAATTGAAAGGTACTAAGCGTTTTCAGTGATTTATACATGCATTTGCCGGGAAGCTCTAGTCGGCATGCAAGGCAAGCCGCTGGCAGCGGCGGCGAGCCATGCATATCTAACTGGAGTATCAATTAATTGGAGTATGGGTTAATTTCACAAATATTTAAGGAGTTTTCTGTAAAATAGCCAACTTAAGGATTTTCTATAAAATAGCCAGACAGAACAAAATTTTTGATAGAAACACTACTTGCTTTATAGATTAGTTATAGATTTGATCATTTCTTTTTATAAAAAAATAATATATGATATCATTTATTTTCGTGTGACTTGTTCTATCATCAAATGAACTAGTATAATCCTACCTTATACTTTTACATATTTATACTAAAATTCTTAAACAAATAATTAAATGCTATGAAAAAGTCAACATCGTTATATATTTTGAGACGGAGAAGTATATAACATGAGCTTATATATACCCCATGTTTTCTTTTCTTTAAGAAGTCGAATGTGGTCTTGCCTTTTCTCTCTAATATATCTCCTACAATACAAGTTCCTCTAAAATTCATCTGTTTTATTTCCTACTAACCATCCAAATACACAAGCTTTTAAATTCCTATGTTTTAAAATCCTAAAAAAACTGATGTGTGGGATATCATCCTTGTACGTTTTCCCCCTTTGTGTGTCTTACAAGCCCTATTTTGCAAAGAAGCACTACAGCAGATCACAAGACGACACTACCCGGTAATTGACTGATAATAACTTGCATGTAGCATGAAAAGACCAATGGTCATGGTATCTTCGTCATAAAATAAAATTTGATGAAAGAGATATCCCTCCAAACATAAATTAAACACAAGACCTTGGAATTGAAATTACACGTCTTTTGCTATTATCAAGTGCATCTGTATCTTTATCATCACTAAAATGAGTCCTGAGAATGTGTGATGAATGAGGCCATTGCACACAACGGTGTGACATCGCGGTCATCCGATCGAATTGTTAGGTGACAGGAATTTGGAGCAACGTGGAGAAAAAAGTGGAAGAGGACACAAGGATAGATGCTGGCTATTGGTCAAATACTCCATATTGTCTTATAATTATCGTTCATATATTAGCCGGCCTATGATGTTTTAATATAACCTGTAAAAAAATTTATTGTGGCCAGTAACAGAGAGAGAGAGGGTGGCCAGTAGCCTGACCCCTCCAACAAAATTAGTTTCATACATAATCACATAGACCCTCTCTAACAAATTAGTTTCATACATAATCATATATAATTAGGTAATTAACCCCTAAGTAGTGTATTAGATCCCATTCAAGATTCTTAGACCTTTTCTATATCTAAATTCTGGCTTCGTCATTGATTGTGGCTCATGAGCTTTTGATGCCATATGCCTGAGCCATGGACTAGGGTGCCGGGACCACCATGCATATATATACAATTGTGTGAGAATTAATTAGTACTATTCACAGAATCAAAACTTTTGCCACAATCCAGATATGTTGAGTTGTGAAAAGTATATGCATGTGAAAAGCGCATAAAATATTGTTTATGATTATGGACTTACTGTTCTTGATAACTAGTAGTAGTACCATGAAGGCAGGAACAGTAGTGATGGCTGTTCAGATGGGCCTTTCGATCTCATTCATTCAGAACATATCCATAATCCATTTTCTCTATGGATTTCTGGCACAGTACAATTCTGTGGTTGGTCTATGGGCTCGCAGGGTAACCGCGCGCTAAGCTCTCATAAGAAGAACAAAAAAGGCCACAGCCCACAGCAACACATCGTCTTCCTTTCCCCATACAGGGAGAAAATTTTCTGTCAGTTTGTATCATCAAATTAATAGAAGTCCTCCAAGTCACAAAAGCTAAACAGACACGACTTTTTTTCTTCTTGCAAAACACGGCAGATTATATTAAAAAGCAAATACTTAAGATAAAAAAGCAAATACATTTTTTTACTACCAGGGATGCCATTGTTGAGTAAGGCATATTTAATTTAATTGCCCGCCAACCAGGAGAGAGACTACTGAAGCATACAGTATCATCCCAATGAGCCATTTGGGTAGTATATATCAATCCTAGATATAGTAGAACACATCAATGCATGACATAAACATTGTACTCAACGACGAGCCAGTGGCCCCACGGTGAGCATGATGTTTGTCGCCATCAGGAGCCCGATCTGAGCCCGGTCCGACGAGACGTACATGCCCTGGGCCCGGCCCACAGGCTTGGACCTCGGGTCGGGCCCCTCGGTTAGCAGGGCCACCATCCCGAACAAGGTCCGCGACGTGTTGTCTTGTGGGTTTGCGACCATCATCGCTGATGGCGATGGGCCACTGACCCTCTCATGAAAGTAGAAGTGTAGGTGCGTTGGCGTGGAGCCATGACAGGTGGGGCTAGGCTCGGGCCCGTCTTGTGTGTGGGCCTCACCAGTGGCGCTCAGCACAAGAAAGACCACAAGTACCATTGCTAATCCCTTTGTCATTTTTTTTATCTTAGAGTGGTTGTGCTAAGTGATATAACTCGATCATGCTATTTATGGAGGCATGGAGAGCTCTAAGAGCGCTAGAGGTTGGACGACGAGCGATGAAAGTTTTCTCGTTAACTTGTAACTACATTAGATTGAGTGAGATATTAATATAAATCTACAATTAGATTGTACTTGTAAATATGTCCGTGCGTTGCAACGAACATTATTTTATTTTATCATAATTATTTCAAAGTTGAACTCTCTTATAATTTAAATTTATATTTTTTATGTCTTCACTGAGGCCTATTTGAGCATTGGCGGGTTAATTTTATAAACACTCGAGGATTTTTATAAAATAGCAGACAATGTAGGTTAATTTTATAAACACTTAAGGGGTTTTACGCAAAACTACCAGGCAGACTGCAGGTTAATTTTATAAACACTTAAGGGGTTTTCTACAAAATAGCTAGGCGAACTACGGGTTAATTTTATAAACACTCAAGGGGTTTTCTGCAAAATAGCCAGGCGGACGAAAATTTTGGATGGAAACATTATTTGTTTTATAGATAGTTATAGATATACATGTGGACAGTATTGAGGCACATCGATTAGGGCGGGCATTTTTAAACCGAAAAAAAACGAACCGCACCAAGCTGAATCAAAGTTCGTGGTTTTTCGGTTTTTGGTTTCGGGTTTGGTTTGTGGTGTTGTATAAACCGAATAATTTGGTTCGGCTTCAGTTTTAAATTGGCTTCCTAAAACAAAAAAGGTGGCCCTCCTAGAAATCATCCAACAGAATTGTCTAACAGTGTCAATAGAAATTCAAACAGAATTTGTTAAGGTGTTAAGAGTGTTTTTTTTTGCCTTGAGGTAGATTCAATGGCACGGCAAATGCCATCGTCAGAGGCCATGTCATAGTCCGGGATGAGCTCGGTGATGCTCTGGAACTTGGTGAACTTGAGGTTTGTGTTGATCATGACCTCCACGAGGTAGTGATCGACGAGCTTGGCCACTGTTTTGACTAGCTAGCTTCGTCCTTTATCTTCGGCGAGGCGGCGAACACCAAAGTGTTCGCAGCAATGGACTACTCCAGCATCCGCTCCATGCAGTCCACATTGTAGAGCGTCTCCACATAGTTGCCAGTGTTGGGGATCAGGATCAAGAGGTCCTCAAGCGTCGCCTCCTTGAGTTGGTTGTTGGCCCTTTTCTCCAGCACCTCTCGGGACAGCATGCCAGTGTGCAGGATCATGTCGGTGCGGAGAAGTCCGGGCACGAACCTCATCATGGCAACGCCCCTCTCAACGGGGAGCAGCGCGATGATCTCCTCCAGAAGGACGCCCAACTCCACATCCAAGAGCACGGTTGTCGACACGTCATTGTGGTCATCATCAATGTAACTGAAGTGTCGGCTCAGTCATTGAGGAAGAAGAGGAGGGAGGAGAATGACATGTGGGGTCTACGTGAGCCCTATCGTTTTTTAATTTTTTTTTAACTGACAGGTGGGTCCACAAATTTTATTATTTCTCTAATATCAAATTGCCACGTAAGCGTCACGTCGTGCTGACTCAGCGGTCTAAATGCCACGTACCAAAGTCAACATGCTACGTCGGACAAAACCAGCCTCCATACTGCCTTAGAACAAGATTCGCACCGGTTTTATAAGTTTAGGAACCCGTTGTATCTGGTATTATGGATGAAGGACGAAAATCATATTCGTTGACACTTCAAAGGACCTCAAGTGGACTTATTCCGCTTTAATATATGGGCCAAGTCATGTCAGCTGGCGGACTAAACTTTCAGCCCAGGTGGACAACCCAATACCGACCCAAATGATATAGTGTCTCATGTCTTTGCGGCCCAATTAGGCCCAGCAAGTAGCCGTCATAGTCAAAGACTCAAAGTTGACCACAGCCATCCGTTAGATCTAACCTGAACGGTTTGCGTTGAGTTGGAATCATCGCCTACATCACCTTGACCTGTGTGTGTGTGTGAAGGCAACCATGGCAATGCGACGCGCTCCCGCGCTCGGCGGCGCTCCGGCTACCTGCTTCTCGTCGCCACGGCGAGAGGCGCCGCCGGTGGCGGAGCAAACTTCCCGGTGGCCGGCCGACGTGGGGAACAACCAACGAAGACGAGGGCATCGCTCGACTCGGAATACGCTATCCGAGTAGGAATCGAAGTAAAAAAACTCCCTGTTTTTAATCGGCGGTTCGAGTGATCTCCGAACGAATTCGATGGCTTTCACGTCGAGGAAACGTTCGGCGTAGTCGGCAAAAATATGAGCAGAGCTCGGCGGCGGCGGTGGCAGAGGAGGAGGAGGGGGTTGCGGTGGCGGGCATGGAGGCGTGGAGGTTCGGCTTCTCAAAATTCTCCGTGTTTCCCGCATTCAAGTTCGACCACACCGACGCCGACATCGTCGCCTCCTGCCTCCTCCCCCGCGCGCTCTACGGCCCCGGCCACGCCCCCGCCGCCGCCGCCGTCATCGAGGACGACGTGTCGAGGTGCGAGCCGTGAACGCTCATGCGCGAGCACGGCCACGCCGCCAGCGCGCACGCCTTCTTCGTCCACGACCACCCGGACAGCGGCGGCCGTGGCAGGCGCAAGGTGCAGCGCGTTGTCAAGAACGGCGGCGGCGTGTGGCGGATCCAGAAGGGCGAGGTGGCTACCCTCACCATCGTCAGCGACGGCGATGGCGGCGAGCTCGACGTCGTGTACAAGCGCCGCAACCTCAGCTTCCACCGCGATGGCGAGAGCTCCTCCTCCGGCTGGGTCATGCACGAGTACGAGATCACCTCGCCGCCGCTCCACGCCACCGTGCTCTCCAGGATCAGGGCCACCTACAAGGCCTAGGACAAGAAGTTGGGCATCGCCATCAAGGAGGAACCTGCCACCGCCGCCGGCGACGGCGAGCGCACTGCCAGTGCCCCTAATCCAGAACCAGCCGGCCGGAGCCAGAGCCACCATTATCCCGCCGGCAACTACAATGCCGGTGACCACCAACTGGACGACGGCAACAACTACTATGACATTGCCGGCGGTGACAGTGGCAACTACATTAACACCGGCGGCGACAACAACTATGGCAACAGCGGTGTCATCCCATATTATCCAGACCAGCCGGGTCCGAGCCACCAATATGGTTACGGCGAGCAGGTCGCCGGCAACGGCTTTGTGGCCAGCGACGGCGAGCCATTGAATTTGTATGAGGGATGTGACGGCTACGGTGGTAGTGTTAGCAATGAAAACGAACGGGAACGGATGGAAAAACCTCATTTCTATTTTCGTTTCTATATTTTTTGGTGGAAATGGGGTCAGGTTCGAAAACGAAATCGTGATAGGTACACGGAAAGGAACAAATACCGGAAAATCAACGAAAATGGTCGGAAGTCGAAAACTTAAGCTGGAATACCATACATCTTTATACTCAATCACAATCACACACATCTTTGCCAAAAAAAAAACAGATAGAGCATGATTTCAGATATTCAGATCCACATAAAAATTAGGATTATCTGTCCGCATATTACTACTGTCACATACTCACATAACACGCTTAGTTCATATCACAACTAACAAATTAAAATGAGTTGGCATGAACACAACACATTACATCACAGCTCTGCAGTATCATCCATCTCATCAGGATAACTTGCACTGTCATATTTCTACATATAGTTAACACAAGTTGATTAATGATTAGTGCAGCATCAGCATCATTCATTTTTACATGTCTGGAATCCGGATAAAATATGGTAAAAATACGGAAACATTCTGACTAAATATGAAATTTCAAAAATACGGACGGAAAAACGTCGTTTCTACTTCCGTCCGTATTTCGACAACCTCCGTCCCGAATTTCGAACCGTTTCT
The DNA here is from genome assembly GCA_019925245.2 of Oryza australiensis. NCBI lineage: Eukaryota > Viridiplantae > Streptophyta > Magnoliopsida > Poales > Poaceae > Oryza > Oryza australiensis. The sequence goes on from JAIFGZ020000539.1 coordinate 329,229, forward strand.
GGATTTTTTTCAAAAATACGAAAATGATCGGGTCAAATATAGAAAAACAGACGGTTCGACCCAAGAATTTCGTTTTCAACCCTAGGTAGCGTGAAGCCTGAGCCTGACGTAGAATAGTGATTTGAAATGAATCGATTCTCTTTTTTTACCAGTTTTGTTATCTATATATGATCGATGCCTTCAATGTAGATAATGTAGATAGCATTGTATTGTTACAAATTTTATACGATTTAATTGATTGCCAATACTTAGATCATAAATTGTTTTTTCAACTTGACCTGACCCAGCATGGGAATGGCTATACGGTACAGTTTTTTAGAAAAAACTTTAAATCCTAATATAGTTATTATATTATAGTTAGTTACATCTTAAAATAATAGAAAACTTCTATTAGTTCGATCAGTTAGTTTGGTGCACTGGCTCGGTTTTCGATTCTCATTCTGGTTTGCACGAATCTTGAAACTTTTTTTTTCTGATTCTCATTCGCGTGAATCGCCCAAAAATCAAAAGGGTCTATATAGACTAGAATTTATAAACGTGAAAAAAAATCAGTTGATGAACATGTATAAGCAATTATAGCTTAATTGGCTATAATTTTAATATTACAAATTTTATATACACGTACGGATATTTTAAAAGAGATGAACGGGACATACTAGTATTTACTTAGATTAGATATATAGTTTTCTAGAACATCACCCGATCAATGGATCGATCGAAGCCAGCCTAATCAGAAAGAAGCATGGAAATTAATTAAACCAAGCAATCTGCAATTATGCATGCATCTCACCAAATACCTACGCGGCAACGCGTGTTAATTTCACCTGGAATAAGAAATATCGATGCGAGTAGTTCATACCAAGTCAGCACTTCACCTACTGCATCTACCACTGCTGTTGCCAATCTTCTTCCTTTCAAAGTCCAATCACCGACCCAGTCCATTTCAACCCTCTCACACGCACAAAATTTTGAAATAACATATCCAACTTGCATGCAAGACGCCATACAAATTTCTACAAAATTAATCAAATCATGGAACAATGTAATGTAAATTAATCAAAGTCTAAACTGAACACACGAACCAGCTTAAACTGATTTATCCAGCTCCACTGCTACGCTGCAAAGCTGCATGCATGCATATGTCTCTTGAGATGGATTTTCATCTGCTGATAGGACATGTTCATGTTTTTCGCATATCAGTTATTAAAAAATTAAAAATAATTAATAAAACAGATTAATATAAAATATATCATTTTAAGACAAAATTTAGTTGTATTTGTTATTTTTTACTTAAAAATGTAAAGTGATATATTTTATATTTTATTTTTAAAAAAATAATAGTATTTAGATGATATGTAAGAAATCCGAGACAGATAATAGGCTTTTCCATATGTCCCACCAATTTTGCAGTCATCTTCCTCGACGTGTAGACCAGAAGAACCTTCGAATCGAACACACACGAACCATGCCGCGACCTTCGACCCCTTTAAGTACACCCATGCACGCCTCGTCGGAGATCAGGTCACACAGCTAATCTAGCTTAATTAGAACCAACACACAGCTAAGCAATGGCTGCCTCCTCATCCTCTTCCTGCGTGTTCGCGGCGGTGCTGCTCGTCCTGGCGGCGACGTCGGCGGCGGCGCAGAAGGAGACGAAGCTGCGGGTGTTCTGGCACGACGTTGTGAGCGGGCCCAACGCGACGGTGGCGCAGGTGGCGGAGGCGGCGACGACGAATGCCTCGGCGACGGGGTTCGGCACTGTGATGGTCATCGACGACCCGCTCACCGACGGGCCCAACCTCACCTCCTCGAGGCTGGTCGGCCGCGCGCAGGGGATGTACGTCGCCGCCGGCAAGGACGCGCTGTCGCTGCTCATGGCTATGAACTTCGTGTTCGCCGACGACGGCCCGTACAACGGCAGCAGCCTCGCCGTGTTCGGCGCCAACCCGGCGGAGCGCGCCGTGAGGGAGATGCCGGTGGTGGGCGGCACCGGCGTGTTCCGGTTCGCGCGCGGTTACTGCCAGGCCAGGACGCGGTGGTTCAACGCCACCACCGGCGACGCCACCGTCGAGTACAACATCCATCTCCGCCTCGATTGATTCATACTGATTAGCAGCGATTAATTGCGACGATGATGATAATGATGATACATGTTGCTCGATCAGGGGTTTCAGTTCATTTTACTGCGGATTTTTGCTGTGTGTTGACCAGTTGATTACTAGAATAAGCTGGTGTGGTGTCATATGCTTTTTCCTGTTAAAAAAAGCTATTGTTTTTTGGTTGCATGATAGGGTGTATTCTTGAGGATTAGTATTGTTTAAGTTCTTAATGTGTTTTAGAATAAAGAGCTTCATTAGCTTACCTTTGTTACAAATTATCTTCAAGATTTTTGTGCACCCATTGTTCACCTAACACTGCTCATTTCGAGACGATAACATATACTCAAAAAAATTATGGAATTTAGCTTCGTGTTCATATAACTGCTGTCGTTTCCGATTCTAACAATATATATAATTTCAAATTTTCTCATTTATTTTAGCTTTTTGTTGACATTGGATAGTTGGTCAATCCCGATTAATCGAGAAGCATTTTTGAAGAGATGCTACCAATTTCAACCGTTTTCATATATCTACTCGCAAAGATAAGTATAATTTGGAACGTGGGAGTACAAAGATTAGCAACAGTGCACCCGGAAGAGGAAATTTCCATGGTGGATGTACTATAATGTGAAAGAACGTATGCATGGCCACGTGATGGGTGCGGCGGCTGGTCAATGTATGCGTTCCACGTCAAATTCAAATAATTCAATTTGAAAAATCACTCATTTCAAACAAGAAATATATCTCTCAAATTAATTGACATATAAACGTACGCCATCAGGTAGAAGATTAATCTGACCGAGATTGGAGGCATCCGTACATGGTTATTATCCAGATATCCTGCTCCATGAAAACCGACTGGCCAAGAACTTTGTTCATACGCACATGTCATCCTGGAGTTCTGGACATGTTGTCGAGTTTGTCCTCGCGTGGTTGAAGGAGATGCTGCTGCTGGATGGAATGCTTCCGCTCCGGGGCGCCATGATCCTTCTATCAGGAATAATCAGGGGCACTGACTGACTGCATCAATCATCGCTCAGCGAGCTATTAATTGCTGCCAATAGTGCTTCGCTTGCATGCAAGGCGGCTAATAAAAGTGCCAGGTAGACGCGTGTTTAAAATTTAAATTTTTTTTCTGAAAGATTAGTATATTGGAGTATTTCATCTATCTAGCACTTGTCAAAATGACTAGACCGCAGCGCGCCAAACTCATAAGTAGAGAAGTGGCCATAATCTAAAGGAATAAGTATGTATTTTCTTCCTCAACTATTATCTTTGGTCAAATCGTATCCCTCAATCGTAAAATTGAATATAACGCACCCTAAAAAAATCGGATATAATGCATCCTCCAACTTTGAAAACCGGTGCACATCGTCTTTTTTGATGGTTTCAAAAGCGGTTTTATGCTGATATGTAAACATGAAATCACATAAAAAAATATAGGATCCACCCGTCAGCTCCCAATATTGTTCTTCCCTCTCCTTCTTTTTCCCAACCAAACCGAGCAGGACGGGGGTGCCCGGCGGGCCAGCCCCTCCGCGAAGGTACGCCTCCAGGTTAGGGCAGCATGCCGGCCTGGCATTGAGGCGCAGGTATGGTGAGTCGCGGTTGTCCAGCCACAGCTCTACGCCCACGAGGTCGACGCGGAGGTTCTTGGCCCACTCGGGTCATGTCGCCGTGTCACGCAGGACGATGCATTGGACCTTGTGCTCATTGTCATAGACGGCGATGTAACTGACGAAGCTGGAACACTAGGTGAGCCACCTAGATGTCCGGTGTTTTCATGTTGGTTGTACTGTACCGTCATTGCCGTCGATGGCATGGAGTAGAACGTCGCCGTGTATGCCACTTGTACGAAGTTGTAGTAGTGGAGGACCTCGTGGCAGAGGTTCTGGTCGAGCGGGTTGAGCAGCCCATCCAGTTTGCTCTCGCCGTGATACCTTCGCTACTTTCGGCAATGAAGCCCTTCGGCGAGAGGCACAACGAGAGTGTGAGGAGGCGTTGCAGGTGCGTGAGGCGTGTCCTGGTGGTGGAGACGGTGTTCGGCACTGCCGTGCGCCTTAGCGTTTGGGTTGAGAGTCGACAGCTGCCGTATGGCGCGGCGTGGCGGTGACCGTACGTGGCAGCGGACATGGCCATGAACACACAAGCAATGCACTGATGGACAATTAGTGGAGGCAGTAGAAGCTCGCGAGTGGAAAGTGCGTACGCGTGTGTGCCCGGCTTATAGGCGACGTGGCCCGACAAGCGTCGAGGGTCCGGCGAGCGACAAGCAGGGATTGCAATTTTGGTTTGAAATTCCTAAAATTTTGATAATTTTGGTTCCCCAGTAAGCATATCCAATTCTTTTTGTTGATTTGATCAAATTTTATTTAAATTCATTTAAAATTCGTTAAATTTTCAAAAAATTTCGACAAAAAAGTACTAAAATTTTTAATTTTGATCCTCCGGTAAAAATCTTTATTTTGATATTGCTAACTCTGGCGACAAGTCGAGCTCGAGGAAGAGAGAGAGATGGACAGCACATAGCAGTGCAGCTAGCCGCTGGGTTGAGAGCTAATTAGGGTATTGAAATGTTTGAGTCGACATGATCTGCCAGCGGCTGGCCACCATCTGCATGCCCAAGGAGATCAAGCGGTTAATCAGTCAAGTAACTAAATTAGCTCTCGGTCGGCGGCGCCAGCAGCAGCGTGGCCGACATGGCGCATGGAGAAGAGGAGAGAGAGATGGGATGGGTCCCACTAAATTTTTTTTTTCTGAGTGAGCTGCTGACTCAGTCAGTTAGTTTTGGTCAATTTATCACGTCAGAAGAACTGTTTTTTAAATAATTAAGTAAATTAATTTATATCGATTTTTAAAAATAAAGGAGGCATTATATCCGGTTTTAGGCGATTCAACTTTTAGTAAAGGGATGTAGAATAGACTCATTCTTAATCTGAAGGCTCACCTGTGAGGTGGCGCGGGCCGTACGCGATTTGCCGAATTGTGAAGGTGCAGGTGCAGCCCACGACGCAGGAGGTACGGATTTTAATTCTCCGACCCCTCTCTTGCAAGTGCAAACCAAATGCGTACGCATTATGCATGTTTATTATCTGTGTCACTCTTCAATTATACCAACTCATAATCTCCAAAAACTAGTTGTAACTGAAACATCATCGCAAATAATAATTTAAAGTACTCAATCAAATGGTGAAGACAACTGCAACATTCAACAAAAGACGAGAAAAATCTCGCCAAATGCTGCGAGCAAGATCGGACACGCTCAATCTCACGCCTGCGAGGAAAGTTTTTTTATGTTTTATGTGAAACTCCGGGTTCGAGCCCATCTCGATCGTCGACAACCCCTCTACCAGGAGCTCTATCACCACTGACCATCACAAACAAACTCTTGCTGGTCAAAACGAGACTAGAAATTGATCGAGAAAAGTTTATGCTATTTATGGAGGAGTTTGTTCGATCTGTTTGTTTAAATTCGATCGGATTTGGAACCTAAAAATCTATCAAGAACAAAAGCTTTACAACGATGGCAACATGCAATGGTGGATCCAGAAAAAATAACAAAAGATTCTGAACAAACTAAATAAAATTATAATCTTTTTTATCTATATATTAAAAAATCAGTAAATATTTGATGAAGGCTTTTATAATTTTTTATGATAGTGGACAAAGGTACGGCTGGTTACCTACAAAATTAGGTAGGGTCGGTCAGCCGGGGGAGTATTATGATGACGCACACCACACCGAACCTCTACTGATGATCACGGCCAGAAAAACTACTCCCAAGATCATCAAGTGTTAGAGTACATAGCTTGACAGAGGCAGCACTGAAAGCCTTCTTTGGTAGTCATCCAGGTCAATCATGTTTTCATGGCTGCAGGCAACTTCTTTCCTGTGGCTTTCACCTTGATAAACGAACGAGTCACTGTTATATCCGAAACTCTGGGCCTATTTAGATAGAACTAAAATTTACGAAATGTTTATATGTTGTTTTAAGTATTAAATATGAATTATTTATGAAACTGGATAAATATTTTATGAGACGAATCTAATAAGTCTAATTACATCATGATTTGACGATATGATGCTACAACGAATATTTGCTAATCATAAATTAATTATGCTTAATATATTCATCTCGCAAATTATCATCCGATTCTGTAATTATTTTTAGAATTAATTCACGTTTAGTTTTTAAATTGATGTCCAAACATTCGATCTGCCATGGATTAAATCTTAGTCCCTCCATCCAAACATCCTCTCTAAAATATTACTTTTTTTAGTTTTTTGGGCTGACCAATGGTTTGTTTTTTGCGATGACTTTTTACTGATAAAATAGTATTTTTTTGAAAAATTGTAAACAAATTTTAAAAATAAATTTATTTTTAAAATTTATAATAGTGTTAATGTTTTTCTGAGCCGTTTAGCTCAATAAGAGCTCTGACGAACGCAGCCTAAGCGCTGAAACTTCTGTCATGGAACTTTCACCGTGCCACTGAGTCACTCTCATCTATGAAAATTCTAAACTCTCTCTCTCTCTCTCCCCCCCGTCTTGTTCTTAGCTTCTCTTCATTGACACAGCAAACTAATTCAAGTATGCATCTCTCTTTCTCACACACACTCTAATGAGCCAATGACAAACAAACACCTCTGTCCTCTGAGACAGCTCTAAATATACTTGTCTGGAGTGACATTATCTGACCTGTTGTATTTGGACTAGTCCTTAATTGCATTCTGATTCTTCCATGTGTAACAAGAGAGGAATTAATTCCTACGGGTGAAGTTGATAATTCAGACGCAACTAACTTACTAGTACTAGTACATCTATGTATACGCAAGCAGATATTAATGTGAAAGCTCCGTACTGTGTTAATTACAACTCCTTAATTCTGCGAGTGTAAATTTAGCTTCAAGCAAGAGTCCATCATGTGCACTCTCTGACCGTGCATGAGTAGGTACATGACCATGCATGAGTAATTGGACTGATTTATTTAGGTTTTGCTTAAATTTGGGATCTTTCGTAAAAACAAATCTCTGCAAGTAGTAACGAGAGAAGAAAAATTGATGTAATCAACCGGTTCAATAGAAACTCTTATTAAAAAGAAATTAGGAAGAACGAATCTGTGTTGGTGAAGTTGGTTATCTGAAAAAAGCAAATCAATTATTATCATAATACTGTTGTTATACCCACCAAACCTGAAGATGATAAAATATAGGAACACACTAGAAGAATCAAGATACACATCGACAAACAGTGACTGCAAATCTGCAATGCCGTGATGACACATTGACAACACGACCTTAATTTGTTTAATTTCTCAATTATTTAAATCTTCAGCATATCTATAACTTGGATGGTTAATTCAATCTCTATAATAAATCAGTTGATCAAAATGTAATTAAGCAAGCCAATCACCACTGCATATTTTTTAATGCGCAAAAAATTAAACATCAGTATATTAAAAGAAGTCAGAGTTTACATAACGCAACAGCTAGAGAGGCCATTGCCGAAGGAAAAAAAAACTGCTAGGTTTAAACTATGCCCCTAAAAGAGGAAGATTTATGGCAGAGGAAACACCACTATGCTTCCACTCCAAACGAAACGGCACCCACTGAAGACCTCGTGCAAGATGGACTCTAGAACCGTTAACACTGACGAGAGCAAGGAATCGAAGACCTTTCGTTTCTTCCAAAGCTACCAGGATATTGTTAACTCCTTTCTGAAATCATGCATGAACAATGTTCTCTTCAGTGTCACCATCCAACCACTCAATGTCTGAGAATCTTAGCTAGTCAGTCAGTCTGCCTTAACAGCGACTACTCCAAGTTTTCAGGTACAAACAATTCACATGCTTAAAATTCTTCCCTGCTACAAGGTAGCTTAATTAATTATAGTAAATAAGCCTGTCACTAACATTAATAATAGGATCATAGTAAATAAGTATTAAAACATCCTCAACAGATCTCCTTAGTGATACCTTATCCTGATATTTGAGTGTTTTATCATAAATCAGGATCCAACAAATCACTTTTTTGATTTCTTAAAATAGTCCCACCCCAAATCAGTCTTCCCCATCACCCAAACTCAGGAAACCGCATCTATGGACTATCCGCTGGTGAGAAAATTTTGCAGGCATTCTTTCGTCACGCACGCGACTGAAAAATCTCGCCGCAGTGTCCTCTTTCTCTCTACGGCGCGTGAGTGAAAGATCTGGTAGAAACACCCTTGTGACGCTCCTCCCTCATCTTTGTCGTCATCTTCCCACCCGCGCCGCGTTCGACCGCCGCATCTCTAGTCATGCGTCGCGCCGTCTATCCTCTTCCTAGCTGCGTCGCGTCCGTCTGCCGCATCTTCGGCCATGTGCCACGCCATCCATCCTCTTTTCAGCCGTGCCGCGCCCATCCGCTGCATCCTCGGTCATGCGCCACACCGTCCGTCCTCTTCCCAGCCCCTTTCCAGCCCAGACAGGCCATAGTCGGCGCATACAGCAAATGGTCAGCCTAGCCCAACTCAAAAATTCATACTCAATTATATGGGTGATCTTATATAACCTCAATTTATAGAGAATAAGATTAGGGGATGGATGCGCTTTAGCTTAATTAATTCGCTAAAGAGATGCACACGCGTAATCTAATTAACTAATTAACGAGTCCACGCCAAAAAAAGTAACCTCCTGGTGGTAGTGGCATGAATTGTACTACTTGCTACTAATGTACTATTAAGGACTAATAAACTAATTAGTTTAGACATTAGTATATACCAATCTTCGTTTTATTTAATTCGTTTTCTTTGATATGTAACGTTATTTTTTTATATAACGCTTTATCATTCATTTTATTAATAAAATTACTTATATATAAATGTTGCGAGTTGATTTATAGGTAGTTTAAAAGTTACTTATATTTTCTAATTTTTTACTAAATTTTTAAAATAAGTTGAATAATTAATTGTTAGTTCTAAGAGTCAGCAACGTCGTACGTTTATAAAAACGGAGGGAGTATATTACGTACGACAAATGACAAATTAATTAAACAGCAGAATGCTACAAATATAGGTTATCAAAGAGATGCTAAATATAGGTTAATCAAGGAGATGGCTACTTCACGTGTACCAACTCCATTAGAAAAAGGCACAAAAGCTAAGCTGCTGCTCTACCACGTGCATGCATCAGCTTGATCGATCAGTTCATCTCCTACACCAACCACTCCCATCGCACTATCGATTAATTTCTTCCTGTTCATCTTAAATACAGGAGTAGCTAGATTAATCATGAGCAGCACTCATCCTCTCACTAGCTCTAGCTAGCTATCTACCTCCTCCTTCAGCTTGTTCAGCTCCGGCCATGGCGAAGGCGGCGGCGTCACCAGCATTCCTCGTTCTTGTGCTTCTTGTGTGTGTGGCGGCGGTGGCGTGGGCGGCGGACGACGGCGCCGCCGGGATGACCAAGATCAAGGTGTACTGGCACGACGTGCTGGCGGGGCCGAACCCGACGGCAATGCGGGTGGCGCAGGCGCCGTCGTCGAACTCGTCGTCGACGTACTTCGGCGCGGTGGTGGCCATAGACGACCCGCTGACGAGCGGGCCGGCGTTGAGCTCGGCGGAGGTGGGCCGCGCCCAGGGGACCTACACGTTCGCCGACCAGAAGACGATCGGCCTCCTGATGAACATGAACTTCGTGTTCACCGCCGGCGAGCACAACGGCAGCAGCCTGGCGATCATGGGGCGGAACGAGGTGCTGTCGGCGGTGAGGGAGATGAGCATCGTCGGCGGCTCCGGGAATTTCCGCATGGCCAGGGGATACGCCGAGGCTCGCACCGTTGACTCCGGCGCCAAGTCCGGCGAGACCATCGTCGAGTACACCCTCTTCGTCAAGGAGTAGAGATCAGCTACATACCAAATACATTACCATCAACGTGTTATTGTTGTACGCGCTTAATAAATAAATTAATCGTTGACAAGCTTACCACAAAATAAGAATATAAGAACATCTCTAACGGACTATACAAATTAGACTTTTCAAACAATCATATAGCCAACACTCCAAATCAAACTCGTTTCTCACTCCAACGTCCTCTCCATATACTCTCTGTTTCGAGTACATTGAAACCCAAATATCAGCCTCTACTACCCTTCTTTCTCCTCTTTCTCTCACTGGGGCCATCCCCGAGCTCCTTCTTGGCCCTCTCCCTATGCTGCAGCGACGACGTTCGTGCGACGGCGGATGACGATGGATTCATGCGCATGCGAGGCGGGCTCGTGCGCACGAGGTGATGGCGATGGTGGATCCGCTCCTCGCCGACCTCGTCCTCCTCGACAGTCATGCACCATCAAGCCTCCCTTCCTCCTTCGCTCCTCCCTCGCCGTTGCGCCCTCCCTCCCTCACGTCGTCCAGCAGCCACGAGGTTGCAGAGCAGCCTCGAACACGAGGACAAGGAAGGGGACGGCGCCAGACGAGGTGACGGCGATGGAGGCGAGCACGGGAGGCGGTGTAGGCGAGAGACGGGAGGCGAACCTGGACTCACAGGAGGATGGGAGGTGACGGCGATGAGGATTAGGAGGCGCGAGAGGATGGGAGGCAGCGCGACAAGGATTAGGTAGTGTGGGAGGGCTGAAGGCGGCGCGGCAGAGGCCGGGGCACCTCTTCAGCCTTCCTTGGCTTCGTTGCAGTCCGTCGCCGTTGCTCCAAGATCGGCGCTGCAAGAACGAGCTCGCCGCTGTCGAAGAGGGCAGTGGCAGTCAATACCGAAGAGGTGGCGGCGATAGACGAATGTTAGTACCAAAATTTGGTACGATTATTGAATGGATTCACTTAAAGAAAGAAGACGATTAGCCAATAAAAGTTTATTCGAAGAGATCGAGTTTAAGAAGGAATTTTGAAGACTCGGCATGGCAATTTTAATTCTATATATTAATTAGGCTAGATTTAATAACTTTCTTTTATCTTTAAAAAAGTTTTGTCTAGTGTCCGATCATGACTTGTAATTTTCCTTTAATCTTCAGAAATTTGTATCGTGTCTGAACAGGACTAGTATCAACCCGAGGGTATAAATATATACACCATGGGTCTTGTAATCTATCTCTCAATCAATATACAACTTTCAGTGCATCGTCACCTTTTATTCCTACAAGTTATTAGTTTCGAGTTGGGCTACATCGGTTTCGATCTCCGGCAAGAAAGTAAGTTCTATCAACTTCACTTGTATCGACGAGGCTAGAACTTTCATGGTTGGGTTCGATATTATAACATCGTGGCCCAGGGCTTAATAGAATTGATAGAATACTCATACCAACAAGCTGCAACTTTTTTGGAAGCTCATCTCCAAAGAACTTTGAGGTTAAGCGTGCTTGGCCTGGGGTAATTTGCGGATGGGTGACCGATCGGGAAGTTTTTCCTGGTTGCACATGAGTGAGGACAAAGTGTGCAGAAAGGATGGGTGACCGATCGAGAAGTTTTTTTTGGTTGCACATGAGTGAGGACAAAGTGTGCAGAAAAGACTGGTGTTGGGCTGTGAGGGCTCTCTTGAGGTCGTAGAGAGCTGCCAGGTGTAAGCGGGCCTGGCCCTGCGGGGCAGGACGTGATAGAGTGGTATTAGAGCCGACCCTCACGGTTTCACGGGCGCATGGCGGGTCAGTTGCGCAGGCATGGTGCGCATGGCACGTGGGCCCTGAGGGGACACGGCATGGCACATGTGCCAGCACTGGACGCATGGACGTGGCCAAGAGGAGAGGTTCCTGACCTGGGGGTTGACCAACGAGGACATCGTGTCTTCTAAAGGGGGTGTGGATGTAACATCCTGGAAGCTCATCTCCAAAGAACCTTGAGGTTAAGCGTGCTTGGCCTGGGGCAATTTGGGGATGGATGACTGACTGGGAAGTTCTTCCTGGTTGCGTCGTTTACATCTGTATCAGTCGATCCATTACTTTCTCTATTGAGTCTGATATCTTCATTAGATTAATATTGTTTTAAACTACTTTACTGTCTTAAATTGATCAATATATCTACCACTCTGAATAGGATTTATTGGCTTATTTAGATCTATCAATTTATTTATGACCTAGCACTGTCTCGGTTGAGTTTGATCTACTAGATTTTAGCTAAGCTTTTAGAACTAACTTGCATAATAATTTCTACTAAAAGTTTCATCGGGTTTCAGCCTACTAATTATCATTATGTGAACTTTAGATATCAGTTATATCGGTTAGTTAGCTGATATACATTTTAATTTACCTACACCGGATCTTCAGTCGATATATGATTTAACCATCGGACTTATATTTCTCATACTATATCAGTTTTTGCCGATTGGTTCACATTAAAATTCTCATTGCAATCTTTGAATTGTATCAGTTCATACTTAAACTTGTATAATCTTTAGTTAAGTTCATCTTTATTACTCTCAATCTTATATTGTCTTGGTTCAGTTAGATCTATCAAGAGGTTTATTGATTATTATGTGTACGTTTAGATCTAGCCAATGATAACATAAATTTTATTGTTCACCTGGTTATTTGAATCAATGGATCTATAGTCGATTGATCAAAACCCTATTGGCATCGGCTGGTATTGCTACACCACATCATCCTATTGGCCGATCAACTCCTTGATCATCAATATATTTTCATCTTGTTAGTTGCATGATCAAATTAACTAGCACGTCCTGAACCCGATTGATACGACCTGCACTGAAACTAAGCAGATCTCTTAGGCTTTCGTGTGAACATCGAATTTTTCTTCAACAGTGAAGAATGAGCTCGTGACGTCAGAGGGGGCGACAACAATTGACACTAGGAGGGAGTAGCACGCGAGGACGCAACTGCTTTGCTTGCTACTCCTTTTTGCGTCGGATGGGGAGGCGTAGACACAAGTGATGTGGAGCCCACCATTTGGCAAGTGAGCCTGGATGACCACATTGCAGGTGGTATTGGGTGTTTGGCTAGCCGGATATCTTGGTCATCCGATTGGCAACTCTGTTGGAGCACGTTTTCTTGCTTGAATTGCCAAAATTTAGTTTGGAGAGGCATTTGAAGAGGCTGTTGGAGATGCTCTAGGCAACTTCGACTTTCTAGGATAGATCTAACCCTCAACGGTTGACATTGCTGATCACATAAAGCTCGGACAAAAACCAAGACATTGAGGAGGACCTTTTAGGCCATGCCTATGAGAGGAAACAACATCAAAAACAATTTCAATGCTTGTCCAGAACACCGGAACTAGATTTTCACTTGAAAGATAAGTGAAAGCACCACAACAACACCCCAGGAAGGGAACCGACGCTCGCAGGGATGTTAGCACCGTCAGCACTAGCCAGTGTTCTGCGAGGCTTTCACCCAAAGCTTTCACAACCTACCACCACGATTACCACAAGCACCACCCCTACGTAGCCAAGAACAAAAGTAGGCAAGTGCTATCATTGCCAAGTTTTCCATACTCGACATAGTAGCTCCAATTTTGCCTCATCCTGCAATCACTGGCCACTTTGTAGCTGCGACTGCACCCTCTTATGACACCTAGGCATGGTCTACCACCACCGTTGCATCGCCAAACAAAAGGAGACGGGTGTTACCGTTGCAAAGCTTGTCACCTGACGTAGCAACTGCAACCTCACCTCGTCCCATAGTCACATGGTCACTACACCATAGTTGCTTCCACATCGTGGCACCTCTCATATCGGACACCTATATGTTGCAAATGTTCGGTCATCCATTGAGAATTTCTCTACTAGACATCTAGGAACACATTTGTGTGCAAACGTCTCCCTCCTAAAGGAAACATTCTAGGACAACATAGGATCCCACGACTATAAAGGGGAAGCTCTGAGGTGGAAGGAAGGTCTAGCCGAGTAAGGGATCCACCAACTTTCAACCGCCAATTACACCAACACCCTTTGTGCTGCCGCCCAAGCAGTGTGGGATTATGTCCAACCAGATCTAGCAAAAACCTCCACAAAACCTCCCGTATCCTCCCGACGCCAATGGTCAGGGACGAGATATAGTTCCCATCATGTGGATTTGGAGACGAGAGATAGTTCCCAACGTGGGATCATCATGCCAAACCCGCCCTAGACTAGCCGCTGGCACCATCTCGTGCGGCCTTCACTCCTAGAGTAATGTCTTGACATGAGGAGGAGGCCTCGTGCCATGCGTTGTTGTCGTCATCTCGTCACCTCGACACTGTTTTCACCATCGCCTTGACTCTATCTTTGTCCCGCCGCCACCATTCTATCTGCCTAGGGTTTGAAACTTCGATCTCCGGCACACAACTATCTCACCAAAATTTTTAGATTTTTTTTTCAAATTTTTGTGTATTTGGTCAAAATTTATCCAAATTCAGTCGAAATTTGTAAATTTTAAATAATTTTGTTATGAAATTAATAAAAATTCTAAATCTTGGTGACCCTCGAATTTTTCCCTTTCGAAATGGTAAACCATGACCTCGTTGCGTGGATTTCAATAGTTCACTTTAGTGACAATGAGGCGACAAAGGAGGAGCGATGGAGAGATAGCAGCTAGGGTTCAGTCGCTTGAGGCACCACACGAGGACGGCGCAATGGTAGGAATTGGGCTAGGGAAAAAATAATGTTCTTTGTCAGTCCATGTAATTGGACAATTCAGTTTAAATCAGTTGATCACTACGCTGGCCCAAGTCACACGGGCCCAAACCATCACCTCTCCCGGGTTTGGCCCTCATTAGAGATGAGTAGTCAATGATGAGTCCACCTCATCTCAAACAGTTGGATATCCATAAGTGATGATCAACGCCTCTGACGGGTCGTGTATAAGTGACCCGTCACATGTGAGCTACATCCACTTTATCAGGTGGTGTTCCCACCCACACTACTGGATAAAGCCACAATTATCCTGGTTCGTAACCCTCAGTAGTCCCAGTTGTCAACCCGGGACTACGAATCCGGGACTAGAGGTGGGCGATCTCTAGTCCTGGTTAAATAACTGGGACTAGATATGCATCTTTAGTCCCGGTTGAAGCCACCAACCGGGACTAAAGATGGCGGAGCCACGTGGCCGGCTGCGCCATCGTTAGTCCCAGTTGGTGGCTCCAACCGGGACTAAAGATGGCGCATCCGGCCACGTGGTTCCGCCATCTTTAGTCCCGGGTTGTTGCTCCAACCGGGACTAAAGAATTTTTTATATTTTTTTAATTTTATTCTTTCTCCAACACTGCTACATACTACATATTACACACATATACATATTTTACACACATATATTTATAAATATATATTATATAATATATATTTATAAATATATAAGTTACACACATATAAATGATCGCTTAAGAAAGTAAATATATACATATAATATATTACCAAAACATATACACATATGTACAATATCCACATATATTTCGTATGTTATAAAACATTGTCTATTTTGTGGATCCGGTGGTTAAGTTACTTAAATTAAAATAGAACTTCCTCGTGGGATCAATGATCTGCTCGTTTATAAATCCCATCAATTCTTCCTGAGCGGCTTGTATGAAAGTCTCGTGAGGGAGGTTGTCTCTTACTTGCATAAGCTGTCATTAATTCGATCAAACGAGAAATAAATATATGAAGTTAATAAGAAATCGATACGTAATGTATGAATAGCTGTTATACGTACATCTATATCGTCGATAGTTGTGACATCGGTCACAAAGCGGTGAATGTAGTCACGGACGTAGTATCCGCATAAGTTGGTGCCCTGCGACTGTTTTGCATACAAGAAGAAACGACGACATGATTTAATATACATTTCATATTTTAGAACAAAGTAATAATTCAAAACAACTCGGAGCATGTTACTCACTGGAAAGTTCATCCTCACGGAGAGCTTATCTTTCCAATTTCCGCGAACATTAGTCCGAAGCCGTTCCCATGCCCTACGTGCGTTAAAAGTTAGCTAGTAATTATCAGAGAACCGCATATATGCAATAGCTAGCAAGTAAGATGGCATTACCTATTTAGCAGTTCAAATATCTTTGCGTATGTGGACTCTAGTTTATCCATTGAGTCAAAGACATGGATCCGCGAGTTATCCATGTCAATTACTAACAGAACCCAGTGGAATCTGCAAATTGGTTTAGATGACACATATGAAAAATTTATGTATGCACACGGGATTGAAATCGGTACGGAAGGAAGAAAATACTTACACAGTGTTGTAGGGCAGAAGGATAAATGACCGATAGTGGTTTATCACCAGCGACTTGTAAATGTTGTCCAGTGTTGGATCAGGAAAAAGATCGACCAATACGCCGTTGATTTTACGTGGACCCATGAATCCATGTTTACTACAGTCGTGCATGTTGCAGTATTGCATCGTCATTCTACAACGGTTAAAAAGAATTTTAGTCAGCTAAATACAAGAAGGTAAGAAACGAAATAATAGAACGAAACTTACAGAGCCCACGTGGCTAGAAGTGAGACGTCGAGGGCATCAAGTTGGTACAGGTCGAATATGTCTTCGAATCGGATATAGAAGTCGTCACCTCCATCGACGAAATAATACTGTGAATATTTGCCCGTTACCATCTCTCCACCCTTGCTGGATTCTTGCATGTACCACTTGTGGAAGCTGTACATCTATGTTGGTAGCTTTTTCACTTGATCCGGCTTTACAAGAGGCTTTCCAAGTTTGAACTTGTATTTCAGTGGAGCCTTCGCCAGGGGAGCACGGCCATGTAATTGATCCATTGAAATTCCAGCAGATTCCATAAATTGTCTTAAGTCTGATCTGACATTTGGAACACTGAACTGGGGTACATCTTTGCCCGTTCTCTTCCCCTTGACAGCAGCCTTCCGAATAGTCCTGTCGTAGTCGCACAACGGTTGAGGTTGTGGTTTAGGCTGTGGCATTAGGTACGTCTTTCTGAAGAAGTCCTTGGTCTCTGGGGGATTTCGGGAGGCTTCTCGGAGACTTCTTTCGAAGTGGGCCTTGACTTCAGCTTGGACGGCCTCGTGCGGCTCCTCGGAGTCATGTCGTACGCCGTTTTCTTTGGGGTGGTGGGAGCGGGTCAAGTTTAGGCCTCTTGCTTCTTGGTCCACGCTGGTTGACCTTGACCACGTGGCTCGAGATGTTGTCCGTTTAGGAGTCGGTGCTCGTTGTGGCGACGGCGGAGTCTGAGAAGGCGGTGGAGTTGGAGACGACCGTTTAGGAGTCGGTGCTCGTGGAGGCGACGCAGGAGGTGGAGGAGGCGGAGGAGACGGCCCACGTGGAGGCGGAGGAGACGGCCCACGTCCGGGAATATTATGAAAATCTTCCTCCGAGAAATATTCCGTGAGTGTTTCTCCTAGCGTCGGCTCCCCTTCTCCTTCGGCAATATCCAGCTCGAGATCTTCATAGCCGCGTTCCACATGTTCAATTTCAACTTTCGAGTACGCAGGTGGAACGGGTCGGGAGTGGTAGGTGCCGTCTCGTTCTACTGGAATGGCCATGCCGGACGCGACCTGTTCGGGAAGATTGTTTATTAGTTAGTAATAAACATTGATTGACAAGTTATTCAAGGAAATATACGTACAACATAAAAGTACAAACATACCTTTATTGTTATGTTCTTTAGCGGAATGTGCAGCTCACATGGTGTCCGTTGTGTGATGTCATCAATGGGGCATGGCGGACCCGGTTCAGCTTGTGGAGCTAAATCGCCTTCATTTCCAGTTGAAGCGCAGCTGCTGCGCTGCTGCTATAGTTGAGCGGTTGTTGCTGGATCCGGCTGTTGGCTAACCCAATGGCTCTGCTCCTCTGCCAACCTTATGGTCAGCCTTTCGTCCATAATCTGATCAATCTGCGAGAGCCTCGTTTCCATCTCAGCGAACCTCGCATCGTGATCTCGCTTTGACCTCATTCGACTCTTGTATGTGTCGACGTTAGCTTGGAACCCGTATTTCCAGGGGACGACGCCTTTCCTCGCGTTCTCCCGGGTGCTCGGGTTTTGGAGGGCGAGCGTTAGCTCGTCCTTCTCTCTGTCGGGCTGAACGCGCCCAGGAAGTGGCTGCGGCGCTTCCTCTAACCTCCGTCCGACTTCTTGAATTTCATCACCAAAGATAACTGTGCCATCGACGGGATTAAGTGAGCCGCCGTGAGCATAAAACCAGTGCTTTGCTCGTTCCGGCCAGGTGGCTGTGCCTGGAACGATACCTCGTGCTTCAAAGTCGGCTTCCATTTTCTCCCATTTCTCCATTGCTTTCTTATAGCCGCCTGACGCAAGCTTATGATGGTATTTCTTTTTAGCTGCATTGGTCTTGTTCTTTTCCATGATAGCTTGTGCTTCTTCCCCAGTCTTGTGTTCAACAAAAGCATCCCAATGATCTTTGAGCTTTGGGAACTTGTCAAAGTCAGGGGTCTGGCCCTTCAGGATATATTTATTGTGTAACTCTTTCTTGTAGTTCCTGAAAAGCTCTACCATTTTCTTTAACGTCCATTCCTTGACCCTTGCTTGTTGTGAGTCTGGGATGGTGAACGTTTGCAGCATTGTAGTCCACATCATTTCTTTCTCTGAGTCTGGGAGATAGCTCTGCTCATCTCCTCCTGTCCTTGATCGCCTCCAGTTGGCAACGCTTACGGGCACGTGATCCCTCACCACCCATCCGCTGTGCGCCACAAACTTCCTTGCGGCGTCCTCTGGGGCAATAGGGCGACCATCAGATTCTACCTCCGTTATGACATGTCGACCCTCTATGCGCTTGTTGAGACCGCGTTGCTCGCGTGCCCTCTTCTGTCCAGCGGAGGCGGAGGCGGAGCCCTCATTCTCCTGATCGTTCCCCTGCACGTCCCCCTCCTCGTTGAGGTATTGATTTGTATCTTCATTCCCCTCCTCGTTGTAAACCTCTGTTCCTCGTGTGATCTCATCATGGAGAAGCTGTTCCTCGTTACGATCCGCCATTTGATTGTTGTGGGTTGAGGACTTAATCAAAGAATTCTAGAAAAAATTATTCGGTTATATCATTCACGTCTGTGAGTATGTTCATCTAAAGGAGAGGAGAGAAAGATAGGAGAATGATGTGAGGGAGATAAGGAGGATAGGAGATGAAGTGGAGAGGAAATGAAAAATAGAGGAAAGGAGACGTCCGTTCGTCCACGTTCGTTCGTCCGTTCGCGAACGTCCGTTCGTCCACGACCGACCGAATGAACGAACGAACACTCGTTCGTTCGTTCGTTCGTTCGTCCGTCCGTTCGTTTGTTCACGACCATTTGTTGATTTTAGCGTTCTCGTTCGTTCAAAAATACAAAATTCACAATTCCCATAAACATTCAAATTTCATATTTATATACATATTCAAAATTCAAAATTCTCAACGTCTAATAACAGTCCATTTACATATAACAGTCCATTTACATACAAAAATCATATATTCAAAATACCCATACATACAAAATTCATATATTCAAAATACGAGATATATTCAAAATACATACATACTCAAAATTCATATATTAACATTCACAGAGTGCGGCGGCGCGCGGCGTGGAGTGGAGGGCGGCGCGCGGCCGTTTAGGGTTTAGGGGCCGGCCGGCTTAGGGGGCCGTGGGGAGGGGGCGCAAGGGCAGTGGGTGGCGTGGGGAGGGGGCGGCGGCGACGGTGTCCGCGGCGATGGCGGCGATGGCGATGGCGTCGACGACGACCAAACCCTAGCGCATAATGTCGGGAAATCTTAGGGGGGCGGCGGCGCTAACCTGCGACGGCGACGAAGACGGCGGAGCGGAGGTCCTCCGGCGACGAAGACGGCGGAGATGGCGTGCTGCGGCGTCGACACAGGGCTCGGCGACGGCGACGAAGACGAAGACGATGCAGTTCCGAAGTGCGAAAACGGCTAAGTGTTGGATCCCCAGTGAGGCCCTTGCTATATATAGTCACGGCGTCATTTGTCCTGGTTGAATCCAACAACCTGTACGAAGATACTTTACTCCCGGTTGGTGGCTCCAACCGGGACAACAATATGAACATTAGTCCGGTTGAAGCCACCAACCGGAGTAAAGATGTCTGCCCGGTTGGTGGCTTAAACCGGAGTAAAGATTGTATCTTTTGTCCCGGTTGAATCCACCAACCGGGACAAAAGATTGCGGGCAGCCACGTGGCGCAGTAGGTGGACATTAATAGTCCCGGTTTGTAGCTCAAACCGGGACTAAAGATGTTTTCCCGCCCAATGAAATTCACCTCTAGTCCCGATTTTTTTGACAAACCGGGACTAATTATTATAATGCCCTATTCTATTGTCTTTTATATTCATATATAATTATAATGTTCATATGTTAATATATTTTATATTCATATATAATTAACATGGTGTTTCTTGCAAGATCGGTGTTTATATAAAATGCCCTATTCTATGGATAGTACGTACCAAGGTTCCTGATGTAATTATAGATCTTGAATAAGGTCAAGTGGAAGACATGGATAATATTCAATGATTCAATTTAATTTACATCGTCCATACATAAATTTAGCTATGTAACATTTGTCCTCACGTACTTTCTCCGTACAATTATTCCTTCGTTATGATCATTGCGTGAGTAAGGGGTGTCATCATTTGATAGGAGGATACTCGGGTCAACCGCCACCATGAACGGAGGTTGCTCGTCGGACCCTTTCCCCTTCTTTGATTTGCTAGCCATGTCCTTGACATAGAAAACTTGTCGTACATCATTGGCAAGGACGAAAGATTCGTCTGAGTATCCAACCTTGCTCAGGTCGACCGTTGTCATCCCACTTGCATCATTGGTTACGCCTCCACCACTGAGCCTAACCCACTGGCACCAAAACAGAGGGACCTTCAGAGGTCCATAGTCCAGCTCCCATATGTCATCGATGCTGCCGTAATATGTGCTAGCCGTACCGTCGTATCCCACGGCATCGATGCGGACAGCGCTGTTATGATTCGTGCTCTTTAAGTCTTGGGCCCGTGTGTAAAATGTGTACCCATTGATTTCATATGCCTGGAATGTGGTGATCGAGCAAGATGGACCCCTCGCCAAGAAGTCTAGTTGTTGGTCAATGCTCGCGTTGCCCATGAGACGATGTCGCAGCCAAGTAGGGAATGCATCGATGTGATGGCGTGTAATCCAGGCATCCGTCTTACCGATGTTTTTCGAGCGAACAATCGCCAAGTGCTCCTCGATGTAAGGAGCCACCAATGAAGATTGTTGCAACACGGTCCAATGTGCTTTCCTGTACAAGTCATTGTCTATGTTCATTATTGCCTTCCTTCCAAGAGTTCCCTTCCCCCGTAGTCTACCTTCATGGCTTGATTTAGGCACCCCAATGGGACGGAGGTCTTCAATAAAATCGACGCAAAACTCAATCACCTCCTCTGTTCCATATCCATTGGCGATGCTGGCCTCCGGACGCGAACGGTTACGAACGTACTTTTTTAGAACGCGCATATACCTCTCGAAGGGTGTGGACCCCCGTTTTTGAGACGGGAATCTTTCGTGTTCATAGTACCATTTCCCTGGATCGAGTAGTTGGTACCCACGAATACAGTACTGGATAATCAAGTGCACATACACGAATAGTTTTACATTACCATTATTACATTAATAAGCCCAAAGGCAATGTCCATCCCACAGGACCTTATGGTCCGAATACAACATAAAAACAGAATTTAGATAAGGCAGCGGAAAGAGGCAGCGGCTTGTCAATTGCCACAGGCAACGACCGGAGCTAAGGTCTAATATGCGCCATCAGTTCCTTCGTCCTCCTGGTGATACGCGTATGGATCTTCTGGCTCCTCACTCCCATCAACTGGAGGTTTGTGCATATAGCAAGGGTGAGTACCAACCGTACTCAGCAAGCCAACACAGAATTGATGCATATGATAGGGTTATTCAAAGAACATGGCTAGGGTTATTTTTGCGTAAAGCCAGTTTTCACAATTCTTTTCACAAACCTATCGACTAGCCCAATCAAGTTTTAATTTTATAGTTCATTAACCCGGCGACGGTTCTGTCTACCATCCATCGTGATTTCAAGGATGGCTTCCCGCCTCCGGTTCGTCATGATTTTCTGGGGAGTCCACCCCTTCTCGCATCTCGAGAAGTTGATCCACCAGCGAATAAAATCATCATGCAAACCCATTCCAGCATTTTTAAGTTCAAAGTCTAGCCAAGCGAAAGTCTTGTCACGATGCTCATTATCCGCGAGCACGGCTATTCGAATAGATTGATTCACTCACACTGCAGTGGATGTACACTTTACCCGTACTCCGCGACAGCCCAACAAATGAGCCTACGCCTCAACACATGAGACGGTCACGGCAAAGCCTTTCGATAACCTCACTTTGGCAGTACCCGCTCCATGAACTTAAGCCCTCATGCACTCTAGCCGTCCTTTTCTAGCGGTGAGAGGAGTTAAGGCGCACCGGGGTAAGGGAAAACTTTCCAAATCTTTAAGTTTAATTAACATCGTTTAATTCCACCATTCATATCAAAGGCCGCAGCCTCATTCTCATCCCTCAACCACATCATAGAGAACCATCTATGCAAGGATACGCCTCCGCTCGGCTATCTAGTCGGCTAGGTCTATACCCATTCGAGAAGTACGGTTGTGCGGCTCGTTTCCGGCTATCTCATGGCTCGGTCCTTAGCGACCGGGTCGGCACTTGCCTTTTCGGAATCCGCCCAAATCATCCAGCCGCCCGGTCTAAAACATTTGTATAGTACTTTAAATTTTCATCAAACTTAGTTCACCATTCTCATGGCCATGTGGCGCTCATGTCTCCACATGCCATATCTCAACTACCTTCCCTAAGGTAGTTGCCCAAGCACAAAGCATTTTCATAAAGTCATGAGTATGCATAAATCTAAGCATAGCATGGCTAAGCGGTTTACGAAGTTATTCTTCGGTTGTTTGTATCACATCGTGAGTTACAAGGAGTAATTCTAAAGGTAATCAATAGCAAGGTATGGCATAACAAGTATAGGTAACTCGTAAAGCATGCAGGTTTAGAGTTTAAAATAACGTCATTTCACAATTGGGATCGATATGTTCAAAGGGGTGAAGACTTGCCTTGCTCGCACGCTGGTTGAGTGGGGTCTTCCGCGTAGTCGGTGTTCACCTCTTCGGACGCTATCCGTACGTGCGAAAAGAAGGGTTGAATCCAATTAGAATTCAACAACATCAACGAAAAAGAAAAAGATCTCAAAATGATCGCGGAAAGCGGATTCCAAACACAACCTCAAATTTCGGAAATCTTAAAGGTTGAATCAACGAAAAGGTTTTCAGTTAAACCGAGCGAACCATCTTGTAGTTGATATGTATTTTGCACTTAAATTTGAAGATATCCTAGAATAATTAGGTTTCTAATTTTTTATATCTTCAATAATTGATCTTTAATGTTGCAATTATATTTATTAGGGTTTTTGAAATTCTAAGGACAGGATAATGTCATCCATGCTTAACCGATATTTAAAAAGGTCTCATGTGAACTTCGATAACAATTTAAAGGTTGGACAATATTTGAATTCATAAAAAGAAAAATTTAATCTATAAATCATTTTCACAAAGTATTTCTTTTTGGAAGGGGAAAGAATATTATACTAATTCCTAAATAATAATATTTCAGAAACCTAATTTTATCCTAAAATATTTCCAAAATAATTTATACATTTACCCCTATTCCTTTACTATTTTTCTTTTCCTTCTTTTCTTTTTTTTCTTTTCTTTTTTCTTTTTTTTCCCATTTTCCTCTGTTTCTTCCCTTCTTTCTCTGCTCTGCTACCACCGGCGGCCGACGGCGAGGGAGAGGGCGCCGACGGTGAGGGAGGGCCGGAGCTAGGGAAAGGAGGGGCTTTTCACCATCTTGGGACCACGGGGGTCCCATTTCTCCACTCGGTCGAGACCGGGGAGCGGTGAAGAGGGCTGGCGACGGCGAGGTGGTTCGGCGGCGGTGGCGCTCGTCGGCAGCAATCTCCGGCGAGGTTTTGGCCAAAGCAAGGGGTCTACGAGCATCAGTGAGCCCTAGGGATGCTAGAGGAGGGGTTGGTTCGGCCGGGAGGCGCTGAAACGTGGCGGCGACGGCGGGGTGGCGGCCGAGGCGGGGGAATTCGAGGGGGCTCGTCGCCGGCGATTTTCCGGCGACCATTTGGCTCGGGAAGCTTAGGGAAACAACACTTAGAGCACGGGGATAATGATGGTACCTTCAATTCGGGAAGAAATCGGCCGAGGGTGACGAATTTCGAAGTGTTGCACGGGCGGTCGAGTTAGGGTTCTTCCGGCCGAGCTCCGATTCTTCCCAAAATTCAAGCAATGCAACGGCTAACTTTTGGGGAAAAACGGGAGAAAGCACGAGTGAGCAACGGGAAGATTTGCTATGTGGCCAGCTGGGTGCGGGAGGCCGATTTATAGGCGGTCGACGGTGAGATGGTTCGGTCGACCTAGTGCGGCGGTAGGCGACGAGCGCGCGCACGTCGCGGCGACGTGCGGCAGCAGCCAACGCGCGCGCGTACAGCGAGCGCGGGGAGGGCGTGCGCGTGGGCGGGAGTGCGGCGCCGGGGCAGGACGGCGTGGCGCGGACTTCATGCGCGACGCTAACGCGGGCGGCATGGCTAGCGTGTACGGCGTCGACTTTTGGGAGCAACGGCATGGCGCGACTACGGCGATCCTCGTGCGTGACCGGAGCCGATGACGATGGGAACGTGCACGCGCGAGGTCTCAGTACGGCGGGTGGCGCGGCGGCTGCGAACGGGGTGGTGGAACCGGTCGAACACCCGCGATCAATGAATAGTGCCATTTCCTATTTTACTGATTTAATTTTACTAATTCCCTATTTCTATTTCCTTTCTTCCTAAAAATCCCAAATAAATTTTGGTATTCTCAGTATACTCTCTAAAATGATATTTCCCATTTCTCCCTATCTTTCAAAATATATTTTTCGTATGTATTTTGTTTCTTCTTTTGAATTCAAGAAAATAGGGTTTAAATAGCGACAATTTCTATCTTCATTTTTCTTTTTTTCCAAAAATATCTTTATCATCAAATCCCAATTATTCATTATCCTTCCCTCATCAATTAGGGTTTAAACCAAAATATATCCTTTTTGTAATTCACCAAATTATACATGTATGTGCTCTTTTCAAGGTATACACATTTATATTTTGAAATCATTTTCACCGGTTGAAATTTCAAAGCTTAGGGTTTTGCCCCATTTTCCTCCTAGTAATTCTAGAAGAAAACCTTATTTTGCTGTACTGGCAATCCAGATCGAAAAACACGATAAGAAGCAATGATTCCCAAAAAGTTTTTGTGAGTTTCGATTTTTACGTTCCGAATTCCATTCCTTCGATTTTCAGGATGTTACAAACCTACCCCCCTAACAATAAATCTCGTCCCCGAGATTTCTTACCGGTTGCTGAATTGGTGTGGGTATTCTGTCCTCAGGAACTCTTCGCTCTCCCAGGTAGCTTCTTCTTCTGTGTGATTGCCCCATTGTACTTTGTACATGCGCCATGACTTGGTTCGTGTCTTCTTTTCTGCCTCGTCTAGTATCTTGATTGGATGCTCCGGGTAGGTAAGGTCACTGTGGACATGGATGGTTTCTAACGGGGCTTGCTCTTCCGGTACCCGCAAACATTTCTTCGCTGCGATACGTGGAATACGGGTGGACATCGGAGAGATTCTCGGGCGAGTTCCAATTGGTAAGCCACTTCTCCCCTCCTAGCGCTTATCGAAATGGGCCCACGTATCGTGGTGCGAGTTTTCCTTTGACTTTGAATCTCTGTGTTCCCCGTAGTGGTGAGACCTTTAGATACACGTAGTCACCTTCTTTAAATTCCAATTCTCTTCGTCGGGTATCCGCGTAGCTCTTTTGTCGTGATTGAGCGGCTTGTAGTCGGTCCGGATCGGGCGAACCTTTTCCTCGGCCTCCTTGATTATGTCGGGCCCGAATACGGTTCGTTCACCGGTTTCTGACCACATCAATGGGGTTCGACATCGGCGACCAAATAGAGCTTCGTTTGGCGACATCTTCAGGCTAGCTTGATAGCTATTGTTGTAGGAGAACTCGGCGTACGGCAAACATTTCTCCCAATCCTTGGTGAAATCCAGTGCACAGGCTCTCAGCATATCTTCTAGTACTTGGTTCGTCCTTTCGCCCCATCGGTGCGTGGGTGATAAGCGGTGCGAAAGCGAGATGACTTCCGAGTGCCTCGTGGACTTTCCTCCAAAAATGAGATGTGAATTGGGTACCACGATCCGATATAATCCTCTTTGGTACACCGTGGAGACATACAATCCTACTCATGTATAGTTCCGCTAGCTTGGCACTGTTGTAGTTAGTTTTTACGGGAATAAATCTGGCAGTCTTAGTGAGCCGATCCACTATTACCCAAATGGAATCGTAACCAGTCGTAGTTTTGGGTAATCCTACTATGAAATCCATGCCTATCTCGTCCCATTTCCATTCAGGGATCTTGAGCGGCTGCAGCAAGCCTGCCGGTCGTTGATGCTCAGCTTTCACTCTTTGGCACACATCGCACACGGCTACGTATTCGGCTACATCTCTCTTCATATTGGGCCACCAGTATTCTCCTTTCAAATCCTGGTACATCTTCGTGCTTCCGGGATGTAACGAATATGCCGATTCGTGGGCTTCTTTTAAGATCAATCCTCGTAATCCACCCTGTTCAGCACGCGATTCTTTTCTTGTACCACAGATTCCCTTGTCATCTACGAAAACTCCTTAGCGCGCCCCGCGCCATGCGTTCCTTGATTTCCGGGTTTTCTCATTCCCTTTTGGGCTTCTTCTATTTGAGTCCTCGAAGAGGTTGGATTTCCAGTGAGTGCACTTCTCCGCGAGGAATCGGAGTGCGATTAAGTCTAGCCATTTCTTCTTGGAGCTCGCTGGCCATACCTCCCAATCCCATGTGGTTGCATTGGGCTTTGCGGCTCAGCGCATCGGCCACTACATTTGCCTTGCCGGGATGGTAATGGATTCCTAGATCGTAATCCTTGATCAAATCCAACCATCGCCTTTGTCGTAGGTTGAGATCGGGTGAGTAAAGAAATATTTTAAGCTCTTGTGATCGGTATACACATCACGGTGGTTCCCGATCGAGATAGTGCCTCCAGATCTTCAATGCGTGTACAACCGCGGCTAATTCCAGGTCGTGTGTGGGATAATTCTCCTCGTGGGGTCGTAAGCGTCGCGAGGCATACGCTACGACCTTCCCATCCGCATTAATACTCATCCTAATCCTTGCCGGGATGCATCATAGTACATTACGAAGTCCTTGGTTGTCGGGTAAGGTCAAGATTGGGGCAGTGGTTAACTTTTCTTTTAATTGGTCGAAGGCTTTTTGACACTTCTCATTCCACTCAAACTTCTTTTCCTTCTTCGAGAAGTTGAGTCATAGGTCGGGCTACAGTGGAAAACCCTTCGATAAACCGTCGGTAATAACCGGCCAAGCCCAAGAAACTCCGAACTTCCGTCACTGACTTGGGTGCCTTCCATTCCATAACGGCTTCGACCTTGGCGGGGTCTACTGCTACTCCTCCGGCTGAAACCACGTGGCCAAGAAAAGCGACTTCCTTGAGCCAGAACTCGCATTTGCTGAACTTTGCATACATGGTGCTCTCGTAGCTTTTCCAGATGCAGCCGTAGATGTTCGCGTGTTCCTCATCGTTCTTGGAGTAGATAAGTATGTCGTCGATGAATACCACCACGAATTTGTCCAGGTATTCCATGAATACCTTGTTCATCGATTCATAAAGTATGCGGGGCATTGGTCAATCTAAAGGACATCACTGTGAACTCGTATAAGCCGTAACGTGTAGAGAACGCCGTCTTAGGAATATCTCCGGCTCTAATCTTCAGCGATGATATCCGACCGTAGATCAATCTTTGAGAACACTGCGCACCTTTAAGTTGATCGAATAGGTCATCGATCCGAGGTAGCGGGTACTTGTTCTTGATAGTTACTTCATTCAGCGATCGGTAGTCCACACACATTCTCCATACTCCCATCCTTCTTTTGACGAAGAGTACTTGGGGCTCTCCAGGAGAAGAGCTGGGGCGTACGAATCCCTTCTCTTGTAGTTCTCTTATTTGCTTCTTGAGTTCCTCTAACTCGTTGGCCGGCATTCGATAAGGCCTCTTGGATATGGGGGCGTACAGGCATTAGATCGATGATAAACTCTACGTCGCGATCCGGGGCATTCCGGGCAATTCCTCGGGAAACACATCCGGGTATTCTTGTACTACGGCATTCCGCCTAGAGGTAGCATGGTGAACACTCCCGCGGCTTGCTCACACAGCTTTGGGTTTTGATCCATAGTTATGCTCATCGGTGATCCCCATGGGGTGGATACCGTGACTTCCCTTCGACTGCAGTCTATGATTCCATTATTTTTGGTCAACCAATCCATTCCGAGTATGACATCTATGGTTTGGGGTGATAGCACCATAAGGTTTGAGAGAAACACCACATCCCTAATCCGTATGGGCACATTAATGCAGGCATGGGGTACGGTTATGTCTCCCCCCGGTGAGTGTACCAGCATAGGTCTTCTAAGTGCTACTTGGTGTAGGTGGTGTTGTTTGCTTACTCGGGAAGATATGAATGAATGTGAGGCTCCGAATCGAATAAAACTTTAAGCGGTGCAGAGTTGATAGAGAACATACCCATCAATACGCTCTGGTCCTCCCGAGCTTCTTGCCCGCACATGATTCACTGGCCACGTTGAAACCCGGTGGCAGCCTCATTGGGTAGCGGGGTCCTGAACAGACCTCGTCCTGCCGCAGGGGTGGGGGTTCCTCGGACGGGCGTTGCATTGGCGCCAGTGTGCACAGGGGCGTTGCGTGGTTTTGGGCAGCTATTGGAGTAGTGCCCGAATTCTCCGCAATTGAAGCAGCTCACATTCTTCCTTCCCTGGAGCGGCTAGGGTTGGTGTGGGTGTACGAAGCGAGGTGTAGCGACTGTTGACATGGTCGAAAGCGGGAGAACGTCCGGTTCTTGGAACATTTGGCTTCCATCCAGACGGGGTGGCTCCCTTGGGGCGTTGTGGCGTTCCCGAAATGGGCGAGCCATAGCGAGCCTTCTCTTGCGGTTATTGTCTACCACTTTTTGATCATGCTCAAGTCGGACGACCTTGTTGATGAGGCTTTGGAAACTGGTGTGATCCTGCCCGATCATTGGTCCCCTCGGTTCGTCATTTAGTCCCTCAATGAATTTGTCTATCTTTTCTTCTTCGTCGCCAGTCCTTGTGGTGGCGTAACGGCAAGCCGGGTGAACTTGTTCGAGATATTCTTATCGAGGTGTTCCCTTGACGCGATCTGCGGAACTCGTTTTCTTCATCCTCATAAGCTGCAGGTGCACGAAATTCTCACGGAACGCGGCCGTGAATTCCTCCCATGTTGGTTCGCCGGCGTCTTCGGCTCGTGTTTCCTTGTAGGTGTCCCACCGGTCACTTGCGGGGCCCTCCCTGGTTAGTAGCGAAGACAACTCTATCAGCTTCTCGGATTCTGACGAGGGTTAGCTTCTTCTCTATCACTCTTAGCCAATCTTCGGCATCCATAGGTTCTTCGGCCGTGGAAAAAGTGGGTGGCTTAGCTCTCATGAATTCTCCCGGGCTCGATCCTCCTCGACCTCCACGATTATTAGCAATCGCTTGGAGTAGTGGGTCCGCAAAGCCATGACCTCCGCCGGGTGGAGGGTTGGGTTACAGTGGGTTCTCGTTGGTTCTTGCGGCTCTGCGGCGATGTGCCATCTGGAGAAAATAGATGAATTGAGAGATCGGACCAGTTTAGGTTATGGTTCCCAGGGGGATTTTTCTTCAAGTTCTTTTGAATGATCTTCAATCAACAGACAGGGTGAAATAATAATAAGCTTACGAATTAAGACACCGCAAGCGATGCTTAGGTTCATCATATTACATAAGGGGATACATGGACTGTACACACACAGTCCTTCATGTCATGATAGCAACAACAATTATATCGTCCAACTACATCAACCAATTAAGGGGAATAGAGAGTGGTTCGTGCTTTGAGTGGGAAGGTCCTCCCGCCTAGTCGTCCAACCATCCGCAAGAGCCAGGCGCCGGAAGTGGGTGGTCCGCTGCTGAAGCAAACCGGAGTCCCCATGGCTCGGAGGTGGTGGCCTCGGAGTCACGCCGAATCTTCCGACTCGGTGGCCGCGTACTCTTGCGAGCGGTCTGGCGGGTGAGGGGGCCTCCAGTGTGAGTCAGGCGACGAGGGGGAGCTTCCTCCTCCATTGGGTCGGTGTCGCTAGACTCCCATTTGACTTCCATGGGTTCTGCCTCAGACTCCGTGTCGGTGTGGATCTGGATGGGGTTCTCCTCTCCCGATCCAGGCTCGGATGGTATTGCTACGGAGCTTGAGGTGGGTCCCATGGACGCGGCAGCAGTGGGGTCTATCAGGTACGGTGCAGGCTCTGTGCTCAACATGAAAGCTTGCTCCATCATGGCTTGAAAAGTATCCAAGCATGCTGGAGTCATAAGGTAATAGTGGTCGGGCACAGGGGCAGGAGGTGATGGTACAGGCTCGGTGGAAGTACTGCGGCGTAGACGGGACGAGTGCGCGTGCTCCTCCAGTTGGTTGATTTCTTCGCTTGCTCTTCTGAGTGCTCTTCCAGCTCTACTAGAGCTTCCCCACGGGCCATGTAGCGGTCCGAGAGTTGCTCATCTTGGGCACCATTGGCTGCGGTGAGTCTGCGGAATGTTTATCTGGTCTCCACAGCCTTGGTGGCTGTTGACCAGATCATTGAGGCGTGACTGCTGATCGTTGATCTCGAGCAGGGCCTCCTCGTAACAGTCGTCTGCTGTCTCCGCCCAACGTGATAGACGCGTGACCATCGGATTGTAGCAGGGGGTAGCCTCCACGGTGCATCGGGTTGCCCTCTTCGCGATAAGGATGATGCACGAACTCGTCACCGTGAGTTCGGCACGGTGTATCGCATTAAGGCGAAGGAAGGCCTCGCGAGCTGCATCTGAATAGCCGCTACGCTAGGTCCGGTGGTAGCGGGTGTGGAAGCGAGAAGGATGTCTCACTTCCTATGCGGGCTTCTATGGATAGTGCCTCCCGAGCTGGATACTCTTCGGAGCCATGCCTCTTGGTGTGATAGGTGGGTGGTTCCGGTACCTCAAACACCATAGTAGGGACTGAAGTTGTACCACAAACCCCTCGTCTCGCGGGATAGTGACTTCCCGGGTTCCGTCGTGGTTTGACATCGCTTTTGTAGGCAACTTAGGGTTAGTGGGAGAGAGCTATCATAATCATTTGGTAAAAAGGAAATACGGATGTAGAAAAGGTATATTTGCATTTTCGGAAATAATAGTTTAAAACGACCCTATTGTAGGGATATTTCCCTTTAGCCAACTAGTTAGGGGTAGGGCGCCATTTGGTCTTAGCCTACGGTCGCATGGCTCGATACCGCTCTGTGGACCCCGTTTTGAGACGGGAATCTTTCGTGTTCATAGTACCATTTCCTGGATCGAGTAGTTGGTACCCACGAATACAGTACTGGATAATCAAGTGCACATACACGAATAGTCTTACATTACCATTATTACATTAATAAGCCCAAAGGCAATGTCCATCCCACAGGACCTTATGGTCCGAATACAACATAAAAACAGAATTTAGATAAGGCAGCGGAAAGAGGCAGCGGCTTGTCAATTGCCACAGGCAACGACCAGGAGCTAAGGTCTAATATGCGCCATCAGTTCCTTCGTCCTCCTGGTGATACGCGTATGGATCTTCTGGCTCCTCACTCCCATCAACTGGAGGTTTGTGCGTATAGCAAGGGTGAGTACCAACCGTACTCAGCAAGCCAACACAGAATTGATGCATATGATAGGGTTATTCAAAGAACATGGCTAGGGTTATTTTTGCGTAAAGCCAGTTTTCACAATTCTTTTCACAAACCTATCGACTAGCCCAATCAAGTTTTAATTTCATAGTTCATTAACCCGGCGACGGTTACGTCTACCATCCATCGTGATTCCAAGGATGGCTTCCCGCCTCCGGTTCGTCATGATTTTACGGGAGTCCACCCCTTCTCGCATCTCGAGAAGTTGATCCACCACGAATAAAATCATCATGCAAACCCATTCCAGCATTTTTAAGTTCAAAGTCTAGCCAAGCGAAAGTCTTGTCACGATGCTCATTATCCGCGAGCACGGCTATTCGAATAGATTGATTCACTCACACTTGCGGTGGATGTACACTTTACCCGTACTCCGCGACGGCCCAACAAATGAGCCTACGCCTCAACACATGAGACGGTCACGGCAAAGCCTTTCGATAACCTCACTTTGGCGTACCCGCTCCATGAACTTAAGCCCTCATGCACTCTAGCCGTCCTTTTCTAGCGGTGAGAGGAGTTACGCGCACCGGGGTAAGGGAAAACTTTCCAAATCTTTAAGTTTAATTAACATCAGTTTAATTCCACCATTCATATCAAAGGCCGCAGCCTCATTCTCATCCCTCAACCACATCATAGAGAACCATCTATGCAAGGATACTGCCTCCGCTCGGCTATCTAGTCAGCTAGGTCTATACCCATTCGAGAAGTACGGTTGTGCGCTCGTTTCCGGCTATCTCATGGCTCGGTCCTTAGCGACCGGGTCGGCACTTGCCTTTTCCGGAATCCGCCCAAATCATCCAGCCGCCCAGTCTAAAACATTTGTATAGTACTTTAAATTTTCATCAAACTTAGTTCACCATTCTCATGGCCATGTGGCGCTCATGTCTCCACATGCCATATCTCAACTACCTTCCCTAAGGTAGTTGCCCAAGCACAAAGCATTTTCATAAAGTCATGAATATGCATAAATCTAAGCATAGCATGGCTAAGCAGTTTACCGAAGTTATTCTTCGGTTGTTTGTATCACATCGTGAGTTACAAGGAGTAATTCTAAAGGTAATCAATAGCAAGGTATGGCATAACAAGTATAGGTAACTCTGTAAAGCATGCAGGTTTAGAGTTTAAAATAACGTCATTTCGCAATTGGGATCGATATGTTCAAAGGGGGTGAAGACTTGCCTTGCTCGCACGCTGGTTGAGTGGGGTCTTCCGCGTAGTCAGTGTTCACCTCTTCGGACGCTATCCGTACGTGCGAAAAGAAGGGTTGAATCCAATTAGAATTCAACAACATCAACGAAAAAGAAAAAGATCTCAAAATGATCGCGGAAAGCGGATTCCAAACACAACCTCAAATTTCGGAAATCTTAAAGGTTGAATCAACGAAAAGGTTTTCAGTTAAACCGAGCGAACCATCTTGTAGTTGATATGTATTTTGCACTTAAATTTGAAGATATCCTAGAATAATTAGGTTTCTAATTTTTTATATCTTCAATAATTGATCTTTAATGTTGCAATTATATTTATTAGGGTTTTTGAAATTCTAAGGACAGGATAATGTCATCCATGCTTAACCGATATTTAAAAAGGTCTCATGTGAACTTCGATAACAATTTAAAGGTTGGACAATATTTGAATTCATAAAAAGAAAAATTTAATCTATAAATCATTTTCACAAAGTATTTCTTTTGGAAGGGGAAAGAATATTATACTTATTCCTAAATAATAATATTTCGAAACCTAATTTTATCCTAAAATATTTCCAAAATAATTTATACATTTACCCCTATTCCTTTACTATTTTTCTTTTCCTTCTTTTTTTTTTTTCTTTTCTTTTTCTTTTTTTTTCCATTTTCCTCTGTTTCTTCCCTTCTTTCTCTCGCTCTGCTACCACCGGCGGCCGACGGCGAGGAGAGGGCGCCGACGGTGAGGAGGGCCGGAGCTAGGGAAAGGAGGGGCTTTTCACCATCTTGGGACCACGGGGTCCCATTTCTCCACTCGGTCGAGACCGGGAGCGGTGAAGAGGGCGGCGACGGCGAGGTGGTTCGGCGGCGGTGGCGCTCGTCGCGGCAATCTCCGGCGAGGTTTTGGCCAAAGCAAGGGGTCTACGAGCATCGGTGAGCCCTAGGGATGCTAGAGGAGGGGTTGGTTCGGCGGGAGGCGCTGAAACGTGCGGCGACGGCGGGGTGGCGGCGGCGAGGCAGGGGAATTCGGGGCTCGTCGCGGCGATTTTCCGGCGACCATTTGGCTCGGGAAGCTTAGGGAAACAACACTTAGAGCACGGGGATAATGATGGTACCTTCAATTCGGGAAGAAATCGCCGAGGGTGACGAATTTCGAAGTGTTGCACGGGCGGTCGAGTTAGGGTTCTTCCGTAGAGCTCAGATTCTTCTCAAAATTCAAGCAATGCTACGGCTAACTTTTGGGGAAAAATGGGGAGAAAGCACGAGTGAGCAACGGGAAGATTTGCTATGTGGCCAGCTGGGTGCAGGGAGGCCGATTTATAGGCGGTCGACGGTGAGATGGTTCGGTCGACCTAGTGCGGCGGTAGGGCGACGAGCGCGCGCACGTCGCGGCAACGTGCGGCAAGCGCAGCCAACACGCGCGCGTACGCGGCGCGAGGGGAGGGCGTGCGCGTGGGCGGGAGTGCGGCGCCGGGGCAAGGACGGCATGGCGCGGGTGTGCATGCGCGGCGCTAACGCGGGCGGCATGGCTAGCGTGTACGGCGTCGACTTTTGGGAGCAACGGCATGGCGCGGCTGCCGGCGATCCACGTGCGTGACCGGAGCCGATGACGATGGGAACGTGCACGCGCGAGGTCTCAGTACGGCGGGTGACGCGCGGCGGCTGCAAACGGGGTGGTGGAACCGGTCGAACACTGCGATCAATGAATAGTGCCATTTCCTATTTCTACGATTTAATTTTCCTAATTCCCTATTTCTATTTCCTTTCTTCCTAAAAATCCCAAATAAATTTTGGTATTCTCGGTATACTCTCTAAAATGATATTTCCCATTTCTCCCTATCTTTCAAAATATATTTTTCGTGTGTATTTTGTTTCTTCTTTTGAATTCAAGAAAATAGGGTTTAAATAGCGCAATTTCTATCTTCATTTTCTTTTTTTTTCCAAAAATATCTTTATCATCAAATCCCAATTATTCATTATCCTTCCCTCATCAATTAGGGTTTAAACCAAAATATATCCTTTTTGTAATTCACCAAATTATACATGTATGTGCTCTTTTCAAGGTATACACATTTATATTTTGAAATCATTTTCACCGGTTGAAATTTCAAAGCTTAGGGTTTTGCCCCATTTTCCTCCTAGTAATTCTAGAAGAAAACCTTATTTTGCTGTACTGGCAATCCAGATCGAAAAACACGATAAGAAGCAATGATTCCCAAAAAGTTTTTGTGAGTTCCGATTTTTACGTTCCGAATTCCATTCCTTCGATTTTCAGGATGTTACAAAGGGGAACATGTTGTGTAGGAATACCGGACCGAGGATACGGATCTCTTTGACAAGGTGGCATAGGAGATGTGTCATGATATTGAAGAAGGAAGGCGGAAAGATCATCTCAAAGCTGACAAGACATTGGACCACATCATTTTGAAAGTCTTCTAGTCTGTCTGGATTGATGATCTTCTGTGAAATTGTGTTCAGGAAAGCACATAGCTTTGTTATTGTTGCCCGGACATTATCGGGAAGGATACCTCGAATTATAACAGGAAGCAGCTGTGTCATCAGCACGTGGCAGTCATGGGACTTTAGATTTGTGAACTTCTTATCCTTCGTGCTTGTTATTCCCTTTATATTCGAGGAGTATCCAGACGGTACCTTGATGCTCTCCAGGCATTCAAACATTATTTCCTTCTCTGCTCTGCTCAGAGTGTAGCTGGCTGGACTTAGGTATTGGGCTCCTTTATCCTTTGGTTGTGGGTGAAGGTCGTCGCGTTGTGCCATATGTTTCAGATCGTTACGTGCCTCAAGTGTATCTTTTGATTTTCCATATACACCTAGGAAGCCAAGCAAGTTACGCAAAGGTTCTTGGTGAGGTGCATCACGTCGATTACGTGGCGGACGTCCAAGACTTCCCAGTAGGGCAACTCCCAAAAAATTGACTTCTTCTTCCACATCGCCGCGTGACCACCTTCACTTGCTATAGATTGGTTGCCGGGTCCCTTTCCAAATACTACATTGAGGTCTTTTACCATGGCAAACACGGCCTTTCCGTTGCGATTCTTTGGTTTAGAACAATGGTCTGCCTTTTGATCAAAATGTTTGCCTTTTCTCCGGACAGGGTGGCTTGCAGCAAGAAAGCGACGATGACCCATGTACACTACCTTCTTACAATGTTTCAGGTACGTACACTCAGTCTCATCCATACAGTGGGTGCAAGCGTTGTACCCCTTGTTTGACTGTCCGGATAGGTTGCCAAGTGCAGCCCAATCATTGATGGTAACAAACAACAACCCTCGTAGTTTAAACTGTTCCTGTTTATCTTCATCCCACACGGGAACATCTTCTTTCTTCCACAGCAGTTTTAGATCTTCCAGCGTGGTACCTAACTTTTTGTGCCCCTGTTCACAGCCTGGGTACAAGGACCTTTTGTGGTCCGCCAACATACGCTCAAATTTCTGCACTTCCTTTACGCCTTCGCAGTCCCCCTGTACGTCGCGCAACATCTGACCAAGGTCATCGGCACCGTCGTTTTCTTCAGCATCCCCGCCCGCCTCGCCCACTGTATTCTCTTCAAACCCACCGTATTGACCACAGTCCGGAATGTTGTCGTCGTCTTCTTCATCTTCTTCCATTGCAACCCCCACCTCTCCGTGCGATGTCCAGCAATTGTAGTGAGGCATGAATCCCGACTGAAACAAGTGGGCATTAATAATTCTTGATGTAGAATACTCCTTCTCGTTTTTGCACTTTTTATATGGACAACATATGAAACCCTTATAGTTGTTGGCATTGGCCACACTCAAAAAATAATGGACGCCTTGAATAAACTCTCTCGACCGTCGATCCGCGTTGTACATCCATTGTCGATCCATCTACATGGAATGCACAAAAATCGTAAGAAAATTCCACGAAATTCAAATCATTTAAATATAACATCAATACTTATATGTATATAATCAGACAATTATTATATACTAATCCAATATACGTAATGTGTTGTTCTAAAAAATAGAATTATTTTTAAAAGGTCTTTTAAAGTGATAAGCATAAAATTAATTAATTGTTTTGCATCTATTTTAAAAGGTCCTTTGTCATCTATTTTATAACTTTTTTGTCCAAAAGAATCTCTCTCATCATTTTCCATAAATATTTTTTGAGATAAAATTGTACGGACTAAATTCCTATAACATTACGTGCTAAGCTTACTTTTCTTCCTCTTTATTTTCCCCAACTTTTTCTCAACACAATATAATGTGCTTAGCAAAATAATTAGTCCAAACAAATTTTCTCTCTCCTCATGTTTACAAAAAAAATCTAGAGATGATTAATGTATAGAAAACAACCGTAAAATACAAAGTGCTAAGCATAGATCATAAGAGGAAGAAGTTGCTAACCTTGTAGATAGCAAAGATTTGTGTATTATCACCAAAACAAAATCACAAAAATTTTGGCAGCACTTCCCTCTAGCTAGAGAAAAATTTTGAAGACAAGTGTAGCACGCTCGGGTGAAGGAGGAAGAAGGAGTATAAAAAACAAGCCATCTTTAGTCCCGGTTGGTGTTACCAACCGGCACTAAAGATTAAAATTATCTTTTAGTGCCGGTTGGTAACATCAACCGGAACTAAAATAGCATCTTTAGTCCGGTTGGTAACACCAACCGGACTAAATCTTGTCAGCTGTCGAGAACTGTCGGGCGCCAGGACATCTTTAGTCCGGTTGGTAGCACCAACCGGACTAGAAAAGCATCTCTAGTCCCGGTTGGTGTTACCAACCGGGACTAAAGATTCCCGCGCTCGGCACGCTCCGACAACATTTGAACAGGGACTAGAGATGATCTTTAGTCCGGTTCTTGACACGAAGGACTAATGTTCCTAGAGGGCCGTTGAATTTTTAAATCGGGACTAGAGATCATCTCTAGTCCCGGATGCAAGTCAAACCGGGACTACTGTGCTTTTTGCCACTTCAACCAATTATGGTTTCTCCAGTAGTGCCATCACAGGTGACTCAACTATGATGTGTGGCATGTTCCAGCCCGTCAGAGGTGAGCGCACCTTTTACAGGTTATATTTGGATCCATCAGTGATGGTGTTTTTGAAAAAAAATAAATTTTAGTTAGCATCAGAAAATTGCTAGCCACGCCCTGTGAAAAATCTAGAAATTCTCCGGACCCAACAACACATAACCACATCCATACATGCACATTCACATGTGCGCAATCAGAAACATGTCATTTAGATCTTCTTGATCGTTCAGTACATTCGAGGCTTCATCAACTGGAATAATTAGCGGCTCTTGCTCTCTATGTTTGGTCTAACACGTGTACTCTTTCGTAATCCTCTACGAATCAGATAAGATTGCACATGCACTCTTTCTGTGAACATCTTCTCATTTTTCAGTCTACACATAGACATATAACAATACATTCATTCATCCTAGTTTTCTTATCATTCTCCGCAACATTCAGGAATTCAACAACCACATTCCTATACTCTTGGCTTCAACGACTAACATCATACATCCAACTTTGATCTATCTATGATCAATAAGTTCAGACAGTCAGCCTCAGTCAGTTAATCTAAGGTGCCTTAACAGCAACAGCTCCCAATTTACAGGTACAGACAATACACCTGCTTAACCTTTCTTCCCTGCTACTATCAGCCCATCACTACCATTAATAGTAGATTAGTAATATAATTATAATTAGCTGACGAGCTAAGCACGCATGACCTCATTAACTAACCTCATGACAGCCCACGCTACAAAAGGTCACTTCTTGGTGGTAGTGGCTGGCATTCACTATACTCCTACTTATCAGTACTAATCTACTATTAAAGACTAATCACCTCATTAGTCTGGAGATTAAGTATATTAATTACTCTCTCCGTTTTATATTATTAGTCGTTTTGACTTTTTTAATCTAATCTTTTTAAGTTTGATCATATTTATAAAAAATATAACAACATTTCTACCATAAAATAAACAAATAAAATGTTTTTCTATAAATTTAATCAAATATAAAGAAGTTTGATTAGAAAAAATCATAAAAAAATAATTAAGAAGAAAACATAAGTGCTATTTGTTTGATTAATTAATCAAGGAGTTGGCCACTTCTCACTTCACCTACCTACCCCATTAGAAAAGGCAACCCTACTTGCTCAGCCACATCCACTCTGTCTCGGTTTCATCATCTCCTACACCAACCACTCCCCATTGATAAGTACTCGATCTCTCACCAGCTCTAGCTACCTCCTCCCTCCTCCTCCTCCTCATTATCATCATCTTGCTCAGCTCCGGCCATGGTGAAGGCGGCGGCGTCACCAGCTTTCCTCGTTCTTGCGCTTCTGTGCGCGGCGGCGGCGGCGGACGACGGCGCGGGGATGACAAAGTTCAAGGTGTACTTCCACGACGTGGTGGGCGGGCCGAAGCCGACGGCGATCAGGGTGGCGCAGGCGGCGTCGACGAACGGCTCGTCGACGTTCTTCGGCGCGGTGGTGGC
Source organism: Oryza australiensis (assembly GCA_019925245.2). Lineage (NCBI taxonomy): Eukaryota > Viridiplantae > Streptophyta > Magnoliopsida > Poales > Poaceae > Oryza > Oryza australiensis. The sequence continues at coordinate 368,820 of JAIFGZ020000539.1, forward strand.
CATCGACGACCCGCTGACGAGCGAGGCGGCGTCGGGGTCGTCGGAGGTGGGCCGCGCGCAGGGGAGCTACACATTCGCCGACCAGAAGACGTTCGGGCTCCTCATGAACATGAACTTCGTGTTCACCGCCGGCGAGCACAAGGGGAGCAGCCTCGCCATCGTGGGCCGGAACGAGGTGCTGTCGGCGGTGAGGGAGATGAGCATCGTCGGCGGCTCCGGGAAGTTCCGCATGGCGAGAGGGTACGTCGAGGCACGCACCGTCGACTCCGGCGCCAGCTCCGGCGAGACCATCGTCGAGTACACCGTCTTCGTCAAGGCATAGAGAGAGAGAGAGAGAGAGATATCTGCAAAACGCTAGCAATTATTGACCGCCGTGTTTGTACGTGCTTAATTAATTGATTAGTCTTTCCTTCTGAGTGCATTAATGTTCATCATCATCATCTTTGATTGATTTTCTGCTGGGTTTCCGACAAATCGATGTTGTTTGAATTAAAATAGGTCGATTTATATATGTTTGGTAGAGTACGGAATTAACAAATTAATTAGTTAGTTCATGGAACAAATCAAATCAAATAGTAATAACTTCCTTTGTTCTAAAATATAATAATTAAATATTTAATGAAACATAATAAATTAGTATTATTTTTATTTTAAAATATAATAATTTTAGTATGGGATGAAACATAGTGTACTAAAGAAAGTATAATAGAATTATACATTATACAAGAATATTAATTTACGATGGAGTAGGATTCGATTCGTTGGGTTGTCGGTGTCCAGATGCGTTGCTGGCAACATTTGGCTTTTCTTTTCTTTTGTTATGCCTCGCTTTTTCTCACTTTGTTTGGTGGCCCATGGAAGCAGAAGCTAGAGGCAGTGCACATGCACATGGTAGGCTCAATAATGTTTTAGAGCCCAAATCAGAGAGATTTACCTTGCTATACCAATTGTTTTGCTGTCAAAACATTGTATTTAATCTCCGTACTCAATTTTTTTTAGGGATTGGCCTCAGTATTAATTTTAGAGCTTGGACAGAGAAGCTAGTGCTTATGCCTTTTTAGGGGTTGTACTCTTTGCGATACATAATGATATATGCATGTGCATTTCCTATGTAACAGAGGTTCTGAGTTCCGGCGACATTTGAGTCATGCAAGAAACATTTTGGCTTTGATCAGAAGTGGTTTTTTTTTCAATTTCAGTCCGGGTCGCCCCAGTGTGGGAGTGACGCGGACGGGATGTGATCTCTTCTTTAGTTTCTCACCTTATCCTATCTTTCTATATAATTAATTTTCACTAAGAGACATTTACTCCTATAGATCATGCCATACAAAATAACCATATAGATTTTATCTTACGTGACGTGTCATCTTATTTGTAAACGTAGACGCTCATAATGTGGAGGACTGAAAATGCTCTAAAACTTGGGCCACATGGGCCATTTTTTTGGCGCGCTCTCACACTCTAATGGACATTGTTACATATGTTTCTCATTTGCATGCACACATCATGTTGTCGAGTTACAAAATCATCCATGAACCCAAAAATCATATATATATATATATATATATATGGCATCCCTCAACTTACAAAATTAGGTCACTCTATATTCTTATGTGGTTTTATCCTCGATTTTTTCGACGTATCAGCTGAGTCAATGTGGAACCCACGTGGGCTTCACATGTCACCGACTACTTCCTCTTCTCTCTTTCTCTCTCCTCCAATCCTCCCCATCTTCTTGGTGATGATAGATAGGGAGAAGGGTCGGCGCGCGCGGCTGTGTGGGGAGGCTGGCTCTTGGCTGCTCCTACCCCTGCTTCCCACGAGCTCGCTGAGGTCAAACGTGGCCTGACTCCGTCACCGCGTCATCGAGCTCGATGTCATCGTCGAGCTTCCGATTCACCTGTGCCACCCACTCCAGTGCCAACGAAGCTCACGAGTCAGTTGTCAACAGTGACGGCAGCGGCTTCCTACAGACCGAAGCGAGATGTCGGCTTTGGTATGACGAGGTAGAGAAGATGGGTGATGATGACACAGCGTGCCAGCTCTTATAGCTGCGGAAAGAGAGGACGAGGATGGCGTCGGAACACGGGGCCTCTCGGCTTCCTCCGGCCTCATCCGCTCTCGTCGCTCCTCCTTCATTGGTCTCATCCGCTTCTCCTCGGAGGACATGACAAGCGGTGGCCTACCTAAGATTCCCTATCTTCGCAACCGATCGAGCTCGGTGACGCCGCCTCCACCAACGCTTTGCTTCTCTCCGCCAGCCGCTACTCTTCTCCCGCCCGTCTTCACCAGCAAACGCCACCGCCACAAGTGAGGGTCACCACCGACCGCCGCGTGCCTCCGGTTCTCCCCGCCCGTCGCCCGCCGCGCTTCTTCCCCGTCGGTCCTTCTTCCCGTCGGTCATCGCTAAGAAGATAGGAAGGACTGGAGGAAAGGGGTAGAGAGAGGAGAGGAAATAGTCGCTGACATGTGGGGCCCATGTGGGTCCTACGCAGACTCCTACCATATCAGACAAAACCGGGGACAAAACCACCTAAGGAGCTAGAGTGACCCGATTTTTTAAGCTGAGAGATATCATATATTTGTTTTTGGTTCAGGAACGATTTTGTAACTCGGCGAAAAGATGAGAGACCTCATGTATTATTTTTCCTGTTGACACGTGTCGATGCAAAAACACCGTGGCCGGAGAGTTCTGCTTAGCTCCAGTGCAGGTCCAAAAACGCTAGTGAAAAGAATGCAGGTGTACCAGTTGGTTTGACCTTGCAACCAACAAGACATGATAAACGTTAGAAGACGATAGCCAATTGGCCGATGACGTATCGTAATAACCTAACCAATGCGATCGAGTTAAATCGGCTGTAAGGTAAAAGATATTGTTCATGAACTAGATTTAAATCAGATATAAAACATAAACAACTTTTCCTTAACAAAATCAATCATATAGGTCGAACCCAATTGAAGCAGCATAAAATTGAGATTATTAAAGTCAATTGTTATACAATTGTATGATCTAAATAACTAGCCAATGGACAGATATTGAAGATTAGACCCAACACAATCATGATCGGCTATAGATTCAAATAACATATAATTAATAATTTAATCTTTCTCTTAGATACAAGCAATTATGTTAGATCGGACTTAATCGAGACAATATTAATTGCTTATAACCAAGATTAAACAAATTAACAATTATATAAATTTCGATCATAGCCGATGAAAGAGCTTGGGCAATTAGATAATATATCGGCTAAAACTACGATGTAGCCTTATATAATATTATCAAGCTTGATTAAATCTACTAAACAGATTATAACTTCAACGAGATCGGACCTAACCGAGACGATGCAAGGCTAATAACAAGCTTAGTAGATTTAAAAGATTGATAAACTTAAATAAGATATATAAAATGTTAAGCAAAATAAATCATATGACTTAAAGCAAAACAGTTATACCAGATAAGATCGGTTGAAACCCCGATGCTACTCTTATTGGCAATCCAAGACAGATTAGCTTTTATGATTCTAAGCACGACTTAGTAAGTCAAACTTAATTGATGCAGTGCTAGGTAAAAAAAGAAGCATAAAGTCTAAACAATCAAGCCTCTAACTGATTTTTAGGGTGATGGATACCTTAGCTAATCTATATCAACAAAGCAGTTTAATTGATACGAGCAAAACCCTAAAGAAGGCTTAGCCGATACAAGACTTAGATTAATTAAGATATATGTTAAACAGGAATATGCATAAGAAAGATTAGAGTGTCAAAACGATGTAAGCACTAATCCCGCCGATACAAACCGTCATGAAAAGCCTTACCCTTTATCGAAGATCGAAACCGCTGCAGCCCAACTCGAAACAAGAACACGTCGAGATGAAAACCTAGAAAATTAGGGTGATGATGCGTCAAAAATATGTATTGAATTGTTATTTTTACAGGACCCTGTGTCGGTGATATGGGCCCGGGGGTATGTCGGGGGTGTGGCATTTAAGAAAAAGGAAGGCGCCTTGTCCATCAAGGAGCGTCAAAGTTATGCCCTGAAAGGCTAAGCGAGTCTCGGCCACGGGCGGCCACGTGGCCGCCCCAGAAGGGGCTGGCCCGGAGGCTGCCCGGAGGCCACCATACTCCCAAACGGCGGGGTCCGGGATCTCACGGACCCCTGGTCGGTAGGGTCCGGGATCACCCGGACCCCCATCCTCCATCTCGCACCTCTCTGAGAGAGGGGCGAATCCAACTACCAACCAACCCATTTAATGCTTAAAAGGAGGGGAGCTGAACGCCTGCCCCGCCGCATTCAATGCGATGTGAGGCGCGGCTGTCAGTTGCTCCCATCGTCACCCCTTTTTGCCTATTACGAGGCAAAAAGGGCTAAAAGTCTTTGACTAAGACCACGGCGTGGCCGCGCGCCCACTCCGCGCATGCCTCCCGCACGCCCTGTCTAGTCGCATTTAATGCATGGGCGGCCGCGTGGGAGAGAGAGGGTGCGCGCGTGGGAAGCACGGTGCCTATGCCTACCTGTGGAATGGGCCGCCGACCGGTGGGACCCGTCGGAGTGGGTAGGCAAACCATCATCGCGTCAGCAGCATGGCTACCACGACGACCATCCCTTTTTCGCTTTCCATGACGCAGCAAACAGGAAGGAGTAGGAATGGAATGGCTTCTCCGACAAGACAAGGCAAAAACCACTCCCTCGCGTGGAGTGAAGTAGAGAAAGGGTAGGACTACTGTGGTGTTTCCTTGTTCTATAAAAGGAGACCCAAGTCCTTCATAAAGGAGGTTCTGAAAAATAGGTTCAGCTTCTTCATATAGAACAGAAGGTTCTGCCTCCTGGCTAGGAGATTGACCATACGCTCAAGGTTATCCGGCCAGTAGATCAACCTCCAGGGCATCGGCTAGCTCGGAGCAATCTCTCATCCACCACTGAGTCCAAAAGAGAGGAACACTCCCCTTGCTCTTGTCAATTTGCCCCATATATTACATACAAACAGGAGTAGGGTATTACACCGCGCTGGTGGCTCGAACCTGTATAAATCCCCGCCTCATCTGCTTTACTTCATTTTTTCTACGAGTTGAACCAGGGTACACCGCTCCCCGTGCCGAACCAAAAAAGGGGTCCCCAGGATCCTTGCGTGTCGATCTAGGACATCGACAGCCGGCGCGCCAGGTAGGGGGAGCGCACTGTGTTTTGGTTTAAACTCCTGTTTTTCCATCCATTTTTTGGCGGGAATCCTCTCTCCCCGTCTCAGCCATGGTCCACGGCCGCGCCTTACGCTCCGCGTCAGGCTCGCTCACTACGCGCGAGCGTGGTCTGGCCAACGAGGCAGCGGAGGAGGTCGATGCGGGCAGGCACAGCCCCAATTTCCGCCACCTCCGCTCGAGGGGGGAAGGATCTTCGTCTCCCTCACCACCGTTGGTGGCGACGGTGGCAGCTGCGCCCGCGCCATCCCCTCTGCCCCCCGCTGAAGCAGCGGTTGAGGGCAGAGGGGCTCATGCATCCCGCAGGGCTGACAACGCTCCTGTGGGACCCAGACCACGCCCTAGGGGCGTACGGCGAGGCCCGCCGAGGCAATGTCCATCGCCGCTGAGTTTGGCACTCCGAGGGCGCCTGCGGCGGCGAAGCTCTTTTGCGCCACCCCAGCCACCACGGCGAGGGTCCAACGCCAAGAGGTGGCTCGACGACGTGGCAAAGCTCGTAGGCACGGCTCAGCGCCAGCTCGCCGCCGACCTCGCTTCTTCCAGCCACCAACCGCGCGGTTCGCGCGCCCACGATAGCTCTTCCTCCCGGCGACGGGCTCGAAGGGCAACGGCTGCCGCAAGGGCGGAGGAGAGCCTCTCGGCGGCGGCCCAACCGAAGCCGCCCCGGGACTTGCTGTACGCAGGGCGCGACGCCCGCCTCCGCATCGAGCAGCGCCGAGACGAGCGCCGGACTGCGCCTCCTCGTCGGGAGGCGCCACCTCACGGCGAGCGGCCGCAGCGGCCCTCCCGCGATTGGAGCCCCTCGGCGGTCGGCGAGCGGCCAGGTGCCCAATGAGGCCCCACAGCCGTTGTCGCCCCCTACGGCCGGCAACGGCTGTCAGGCCTTTGTTGCCGACCTCCGTAACGTGCGCTGGCCTAACAAGTTTAGGCCGACACTTACGGAGAAATACGACGGCTCGGTTAACCCCACCGAGTTCCTCCAGATCTACACCACAGCCATTGAGGCTGCTGGGGGTGATGAGCGTGTCATGGCTAACTTCTTCCCCATGGCGCTTAAGGGCCAGGCCCGCTCCTTGCTGATGAACCTACCAGCCCGGTCGGTCACTTCGTGGGACGACCTGTGCCGACAGTTCACCTCCAATTTCCAGGGCACGTACCCACGCCCGGGAGTGGAGGCAGACCTTCACTTGGTCCGACGAGGGGAGGACGAGTCCCTGCGCAAATACATTCAGCTTTTTTACCAGGTACGCAACACCATACCCTCCATCGTGACCATGTAGTGATCTTCGCCTTCCGGAGTGGCGTATGCCACGACGTTATGTTGGAGAAGATCGAATCCAAGGCCCCCCGGACTACTACGGAGCTCTTCGAGCTCGCAGACCGGGTGGCCCGCAAAGAGGAGGCTCGGGTTTGGAATCCTAGGAATCCTACCCCGGCCTCCACCGGCGCTACCCCCTCTGCGTCCCGTGAAGAGCGGCGCGAACGGCGACGGAAGCGCCGACCATCGCGCGGTGGCGAGGAGGGCCACGTCCTTGCCACCGATGGAGCCGAGAAGCCCTCGAGGAAGGGCAAGCCCGCGGGTAACGGCAGGCGGTCCCCGGACCCTCGCCCCCAGGGTCGGGCCGGAGACAAATGGTGCATGGTGCACCAAACCTCCCACCACGACCTTTGTGAGTGCCGTTCGGTCAAAAATCTAGCCGAGCGAGTGCAGAAGTATGAGCAGGAGCGGAGGGAGAACGAGAAGGAGATCCGCCGCAAGGGCAAGGCACAGGCGGAGCGTCCGGACAACCGGCGAGAGGAGGCCAAGGGTGCGGCCCCCGCTGAGGACGACGATGACAACTTGGGCTACCAGGATCCCCAACACGTCGTCGCCACCATCGATGGCGGTGCTGGCGCCCAGGTATCCCGCCGGAGCTTCAAGTCCTTGAGACGCGAGCTCCTCGCAGCCGTGCCGACTCACGAGGCGGCCCGGAGATCGCGCTGGGTAGAGGTGCCCATCACCTTTGACCAGACCGACCACCCAGGGAGTGTCGCATGTAGCGGCCATTTGGCCCTCGTGACCTCCCCTACCATCTGCAACGTCAAGGTCGCCCGAGTCTTAATTGACGGATGTACGGCCCTCAACGTATCATCCCCGAAGGCCTTTGATGTAATCACGGCCCCAGGAATGGTGCTCAGGCCCTCTCACCCCATTATTGGGGTGATGCCCGGAAAGGTATGGCCCCTTGGACAGAGCCGGTCACCTTTGGGGCCCCCACTAATTTCCGCACCGAGCGGTTCGATGTGGCGGATCTCAATCTACCCTACAACGCCGTGCTTGGGAGGCCGACGTTGGTGAAGTTCATGGCGGCTACCCATTATGCCTACTGCCAGCTCAAGATGCCGGGCCCTGGAGACCCCATCACCGTCCACGCTGACGTCAAAACCGTGCTAGACTGCGCAAAGGCGCGCGTGGACGACATTGCGGCGGCCGACCGCGTTGAACCCGAGAACCCCCAAGGGGAGTCGTCGGGTTCCCGGGCCCCGAAGCAACGCATCACCTCTACCGATGAGGTGGTGATTAAGTCTATCCGTTTGGGCGACGACCCGTCGAAGACCGCCAACACTGGTGGTGGCTTGGACCCCAAATAGGAAGACGCGCTCGTCTCCTTCCTGCGGGCGAATGCCGACGTGTTTGCTTGGAAGCCGTCGGATATGCCCGGAGTCCCTAGGGAGGTGATCGAGCACCGACTTGCGGTACGGCCGGACGCACGCCCGGTCCGGCAAAAGGTGAGGCGACAGGCCCCGGAGCGGCAGGCGTTCATCCGCGAAGAGGTGGCACGGCTCCAGGAGGCCGGCTTCATCCGGAAGGTGCTGCATCCGGAGTGGTTGGCAAACCCGGTGGTCGTCCCGAAGGCCAACCACAAGCTGCACATGTGCATCGACTACACCGACCTCAACAAGGCATATCCCAAAGATCCCTACCCTCTACCCTGAATAGACCAGATAGTCGACTCCACCGCAGGGTGCGACCTTTTATGCTTCCTAGATGCATATTCTGGCTATCATCAATTTCGCATGGCTGTAGAGGATGAGGAGAAAACCTCATTTATCACTCCTGTGGGTACTTTTTGCTACATGTCTATGCCCTTTGGTTTAAAAAATGCCATGTCCACCTTTCAACGTGGTGTCCACATCACGTTAAAGGACCAAATAGGGCACAATGTTGAGGCATATGTCGATGATCTCGTAGTCAAATCTCGGGATCAAAGAACTTTGCTCCCGGATTTGGCCGAGACATTCAATAACCTCCGGTCCTCCCGCATGAAATTGAACCCAGAGAAGCGCGTGTTCGGGGTACCGGCAGGCAAGCTATTAGGGTTCTTGGTCTCTGCCCGAGGCATCGAGGCCAACCCCACTAAAATAAAGGCAATAGAGGAGATGCGCCCCCCCAGAAAACTCAAGGACGTGCAGAGGCTCACTGGCTGTGTAGCTACCCTAAGTCGCTTCATATCCAGGTTAGGAGAGCGGACGCTTCCTCTATTTAAGTTGTTAAAACGAACTGGCCCCTTCACTTGGACGGACGAAGCGGAGAAAGCCTTGGGCGAGCTCAAGTGCTACCTCTCCTCGCCGCCCGTACTGGTTGCTCCTCGGGAAGGGGAGCCCCTCCTCTTATATTTGGCGGCGACCCCCCAAGTGATTAGTGCGGCCTTGGTTGTGGAGCGCGACGACGAGCTAGGCTATCGGTCGCCCCACCCTGTCAAAACCGAAGGCGGGAGACCTCGGAACGGGCGGCCGAGGAAGCGCCGAGCCGGAGGTGGCCACGGCCCCCGAGCTTGGGGAGCCGCCGGCCTCCTAGTCGGGCACCGAAGCCCTCCACCCGCAGTGGCCCTAAGGGCCCCGGTGGAGGCGATGGCTCGGAAGCCCCGGACACCGAGATGACCCGCCCCGAAGCACCCGTGGCAGGAAACCCCGGAACGGAGTTGGCCGACGAAGCGCCCGAACTCGGAGGAGGCCTATGGCCCCCGAGCCTCGGGGAGCCGCCCGGCCCCTAGTCAGGGGCTCCCGGCCTCCTCCACCCGGAGCGGCCCTAAGGGCCCCGGTGGAAGCGACGGCACGGGAGCCCGGACACCGAGGTAACCGTCCGGTGTACCCGAACCCGAGTCACCCCTAGCAAGGTAGCCAAGGCCCGCACCAAGGTGCAGCAGCCGGTCTACTTTGTCAGCGAGGCGCTATGAGACGCGAAGACACGTTACCCGCAGGCCCAGAAAATGCTATACGCCCTACTTATGGCCTTCAGGAAGTTGCGCCATTATTTCCAGGCGCACCGGGTAACGGTGGTCACGTCCTACCCTCTCGGACAAATCCTGCATAACCGAGAGGGCACGAGACGAGTAGTCAAATGGGCCATTGAGTTGTCGAAATTCGATTTGCACTTCGAAGCCCGGCACGCAATCAAGAGCCAAGCCTTGGCCGATTTCGTAGCGGAGTGGACGCCAACAGCCGGAAGCGATCCACCCCCGGGGGAACCCGAGAGTGCGGGGGATCGCGACCAAGGAGCCGCGCACTGGGTGATGAACTTTGACGGTTCACTCACCTTGCACGGAGCCGGAGCAGGCGTGGTGCTAACTTCCCCAACGGGCGACGTGCTTCGGTACATCGTCCGGATCGATTTCCGGACAACCAACAACATGGCCGAATATGAGGGGCTTCTAGCGGGGTTGCGAGCGGCAGCAGGCATAGGCATCCGACGTCTGCTGGTCCTCGGGGATTCCCAACTGGTGGTAAACCAGGTCTCCAAGGAATACCAATGCACCGACCCCCAAATGGAAGTCTAGGTCAATGAAGTACGGCGTATGGAGCGCCATTTCGATGGCCTCGAGCTACGCCACATTCCCAGAAGAGACAACACCCTGGCGGACGAGCTATCTAGGATTGCGTCCGCGCGAGCCCCAGCCTCGCCAGGTGCCTTTGAGGAAAGTCTCACAGAGCCGTCGGCGCGCCCCGAACCGCCCCAGAGGCGGGAATCGGCCGGTCCCGACTCCCCGGACCTGGCGGGCCAGCCACAGCCTGGCCCGTTGGGACCGACATCACGCACCAGGTGGCTTGGATTTCGGAAATCCGAGCGTACCTAGAAGACACGTCATTGCCCGAGCAGCGCGAGGAAAGCGAACGCATCGCCCGGACCTCCAAGAGGTACGTGTTGGTAGAAGGGACACTCTACCGACGCGGCGCCAACGGGGTGCTCATGAAATACATTGCTCGAGAACAAGGTCTCGAGCTCCTAGCCGAGATCCATGAAGGCGAATACGGGGCGCACTCGGCCTCCCGAACCTTGGTGGGGAAAGCATTCCGCCTGGGATTCTATTGGCCCACCGCGCTGGAGGATGCAACAGACCTCGTGCGGCGATGCCGAGCATGTCAATTCCACGCCAAGCAGATGCACCTACCGGCCCAGGCCCTTCAGACCATCCCACTCTCATGGCCATTTACGGTCTGGGGGCTGGACATCCTGGGCCCGTTCAAGCAGGCGTGGGACGGATGCAAGTTCCTGTATGTCGCCATCGACAAATTCACCAAGTGGCCAGAGGCCTATCCAGTCAGCGTCATCGACAAACATTCGGCTGTGCGGTTCATGAGAGGCATCACGGCAAGGTTCGGGGTCCCCAACAGGCTCATCACCGACAACGGCACCCAGTTCATGAGTGAGCTGTTCGGCGAGTATTGCGACGACATGGGCATCAAGCTCTGTTTCGCCTCGCCCGCCCACCCCCAAAGCAATGGTCAGGCTGAGCGTGCAAACGCGGAAATACTAAAGGGCCTTAAGACTAAGACCTACAATGTGCTCAAAAAGCATGGGGACTCGTGGACTGATGAGCTGCCTGCCGTCCTTTGGGCCAATCGGACAACCCTGAGCCGCGCCACCGGGGAAACACCTTTCTTCTTGGTGTATGGAGCCGAGGCGGTCTTGCCTTCTGAGCTCACCCTGGGATCGCCCCGAGCCACATTATACACCGAAGCGGATCAAGACCAAATGCGTCGTGACGATCTGGATTACCTAGAGGAAAGAAGGCGCCGGGCAGCGCTCTGCGCGGCCCGCTACCACCAAAGCAAAGTCAGCCCTCGAGCGCTGCAAGTCAATGATCTGGTCATGCGCCGTGTGCAAACGCGCGCAGGGCTAAGCAAGTTATCTTCGATGTGGGAGGGGCCATACAAAGTCATCGGCACCCCGCGTCCGGGAGTAGTTCGCCTAGCCACAGAGGACGGCACTCCGTTGCCGAACCCGTGGAATATTTCCCGCCTGCGCAGGTTCTACCCATAAGCCGCATGGTGCGCTGAGACATGCATAGAAGTTCATCCATTGCCCCCGGTGGCATGAGCAATACGTTTGTTATTACATTCCATATGTTTCCCTCGCAAATACCTGTTGCAGTGTGTTTTCCCCTATGTGCTCGAGCATGTGCTGTGGATGCGGCTTTCCAATAGTTCCTTGGTCTTGCCCGCCTCAGCCTGAGAGCCCTAAGGGTGTCGAGGGTACAGCGATGCTGCATACTACCACGCACAGGGCGAGTCAATGCACAGGGGTTCGGGTGCGAACTAACACGCTGTCCCGGCCCAGGTGCCGCTGCCCTCGGCGGCCTTTTTATGCCTTCGCTCCTACCAGGAACCCCGACAAAGGCGCCAGCCAACGGCCAGTGCATGCTGCCCGAACCCGGAACAACCCCCCAGCTGCATGGGACAAATCACGGGGGAGGACAACACTACCGCATTCTCCCAATAACTAAGAGTTGAACTATCAATTGCAGGGAAGCTAACATACAAGGGCTCGGGCCAACCAACCGCCACTACGTGCGCGCTAAGTTGGCCGGGGGCTCCCAACATACACATACATGAATCATAAAAAGCAGCCACGATGAGCTGTTACAACGCAAGTTCAGCATAGTGAAGATAAGTCCGCTAACTTTATAAACGATGCATAAATATCTTTTTACATAAATATAGATACAAGCCGAAGCAAGAGGGCCCTAAGTGACCGGTGGGTCGCTGGGAGCATCCGCCGGGGAGTCTGCATCCGACGAGTCCTCGCGGAGGGCGAGCTGGAAGGCCGCCGGGGTGCCATCGAAGCCCATCATGATGGAGTCGACGGCGTCTTGGACGCGGCGGCGGGCGGCCTCCTCGGTGCCTTCGGGGAAGTCCTCGGTGGGGATATAGGGGTCGAAGTTGGGGTCGCGGGCTTGGTAGCTCGCCAGGATGAGTGACGCGACCTGGCGGGATAAGTCATATGATGACTCCTTCGCCACCTCGTCGACCTCCTCCAGGCACCCTCTGTATCCCGCGGCGGATCGTCAATGTGTGTGGCCAATCCCCCAAGGTAGGGACCTTTGGGAGGGGGTACGGTTGACCCCCACCCGCGAGCCGCGTCCCGAAGCGCCCGACGGACGAGGCCGGCCACAGACCCCGGGCGCAAGACACGCTCCGGCTCCGCGATCCGTGGCGCGCCTCCTCCCGGTTCGGCCCGGACCCCGCAGCTGCGCTGCGCGTCCATGACCACCGCTCCCGGGAGGCCGGCTCTGCTCCCATCGCTCCGGCTCGTCTGCCGGCGGCCCAGGCGGCGGCGGCGTGCTCGTGATCCCACACGCCCTTCAGGCATCGGGAGGCCTCCTCTTGGGCTTTCAGCATTGTCGCCTCTCGCCCCCCCACGGCGACCTCGCGCTCGGCGACGGTCTTCTCCTGGGCCAGCATGTTGGCCTCCCGCGCGGCGGAGTCTTCCTCGGCCCTGGTGATGGCGGCCTCCCGGCTCTCAACCGACCGCCACGCCGCCTCAAGGGCCCTCTCCCGCTCCGCCAGGCCAGCCTCGCGGGCCTGGAGGTCAGCGTCGGTGCTGGCGGCGGCGGCCTCAGCGTCGCACAGGGTGCGCTCGCGCTCGTCAAGGCCCTGCGCGCGCTCCTTGAGGTCACGGAGGAACTGCCCGACGGTGGCGCGCACCCTCTCTTCAGCGGCGGCGGCGACCTGCTCGTGAAGGTCGGCGGCGTGCCGCTCAGCAACGGTGTCTTCAAACACTTGGCTGAGATCCTCCTGGCGCCGCTCGATCTCTCTGCGCCGGCTCCGCTGCGGATGAGGCCCTCCGCCTCGCCGTGGCCGCCGGCTCCTGGCGACCCTCCTCGACCTTGGCCTCCGCCGCGCCACCTCGACCTCCCTGGCGGCCAAGGCCTGCACCTGGGACCGAAGCCCCTCCAGGGAGATAGCGTTGGCCTCCTCCAGCGCCCTGGAGATGACCTCCCTCGCCCGCTCCTGCGACCGGACGAGAGGATCGGTATCAAGGCGACCACGAACCCGGGCCGGCGCCCCAGTTCGAGTCGGAGCCGGCCGGGATCGGCCGCCTATCTTGTTGGCCGTCGAAGACCCCCGTGGGCCTACGTCGGCGGGATTAACGACGGCGGCGGGGTGACGCGCGCCGAGTGCGGCGCGGGCGAGGCTGTTGTGGCGGCGGCGATGGTTGCCGCGGAGGGGACCCCGAGGTTGCTCTCCGCCGCCCTCCGCCCCCTCGGTGCGCGCCGCCGCGGCTTGCCCTTCATGGGCGGCGGCGCTCCGGCCGGCCGGGTGGGCCCCCTCCCCGGATCGCACCAGATCCGGGAGCGAGCCCGAAGGGGACGACCCGGACCTAGGGGGCTCGGCCGCCCCGAGCCTCTCCTGCGCGTCCTCCCCTGAGCCCGAGGCAGAACCGCCCTTGGGTACAACCCTCGGGCGAAAAATGCTGTGCTCGCGGCGGAGGCAAAACATGAACACAACAAGGAATCAAAAAACGAGAGACAAAAATGTAAGACCCCAATGAGCATCTGCGTATCAGCAAGGTGTACCTGCAGACGGGGTTGAAGTCCCGGAGATCCCCGAGATAGCCCGCTTCTTCTTCGCGAGGGCGGCCGGAGGACTCACCGGGCTCTTGCTCGCCGCGCCCCCTGATGCTGGAGTCCCGCGGACGAACCCCGCCGCCGGCGTACTTACCGGAGATGCGCCCCGGGCCTCCTCCGCCGCCGGTGTACTCGCGGGGACGCGCCCCGGGCCTCCCCCGCCGTCGTTGTCGCCGCCGTTGTGGCCGGCCTGGCCCTCGGCGTGGTGGCCCCTGGGGATGGGCCCGCCGCCCGCGAGCCCCGAGGTCTGCGGGGGGTGCGGCGCGCTCCGCTCCACCGCCTTGTGGTGGAGATGGGGGATGAGAGGGGTCCTCCTCTGGCCTCTTCCTCTTCCCTTTGGATCCGGGGCCACCGGGACGCTTCGGCCCGGACCCCGGCGGTTCAACTGCCCAATCGGGATGTGGTCGTCGGCGTCGGCGTCGTCGTCTTTGCTTCGCCCCTACGAGCAACCTCGGGTGCAGCCTCGGTGCGGCCGACGATGAGCCACGCCGTCGCCCACCACTGCGGCAGTGCGGGATCTTCGGGCGCGCGAGTCACTGGCACGGCGGCACCGGCCGGGCGGGAGCTACGTCGGGTCCATCTCCGTGGCGCCGAGGCGTGGCGAACCAGGGTCCCGAGGTCCCTCTCGTCCCAGTCGAAGGCGGCGCCCACGAAGGTCCGCATGTTGTCGTTGGGGCCCATGTACATGTAGGCGGGGCGCGGCCTTTCCTGCAGCGGCGCAATGCGCCTCATCTGGAAGTCGCGGAAGACCGCATGGCTGGACAGGCCCCCCCGCCGAAGGTAGCTGATCCGGTCCAGCACCCCGTCCAGCTCCCTCCCAGCTCGCGGGCGCGCCCCCCAGTTCCTCTGGTTCACCGGGATCCCCGTCGACAGGGAAAGGCGGGGGTGGTCGCCCAGGCTGGTGTAGAACCAGAACGCCCTCCAGTTCTCCCACCTGGAGCGAGGGTGGATGTCGATGAAGGGAGTTCTGACCGCCCTATCGTTCCGTGGCTGGATCACCACGTACCCGACCGCGCCGGGGGAGCCACCCCGACACACCCGGAAGAACTGCTGGAAGAGGTGAAGAGAGGGCCTCACCCCCACGAACATCTCGCAGGTGTGGGCTAACACGGCGAGGTAGAAGTCGGCGTTGGGGGTGAGGTGGTGCAGCCGGAGGTCATAGAACTCCAGGATGTCGAGGAAGAATCGGGAGAAGGGCGGCACCAGCCCGACCATGGCGAAGGAGGCGAAGAACACCATCCTGTGGGGAGGCTGCTCCTCCGGGACATCACCGTCGCTGCGCGTGCCGCTCGACAAGAACTTGTTGAAGAGGCTGCGAGCCTCCGCAGTGCGAACTAACGACTTGGGGAGCACACTCCCCGGCTCCAGAGGCGAGTCATGACCCATTGCGGGGGTGGATGCAAAAGTTCGGAAAGGGAAGCTGAAGGCGAAAGAAAAGAAACAGAAGGGGCAGGAGGCGCTAGGTAGACGAAGGGCGAATGGCAATGAGAGGTGATGGCAGTGGAAAGCGTAGAAACCGATCCCCCTCCATGCGGATCTGGGTTTTATAAGCTACCACCGCCCCCTCGGATTCCACGGCATTAAATTCGCCCCACTACCACACGAAGCGCCCCCTCGTCTCCGCGCCCTTTCAATTTTCGCATCCCCTTGGATTCCCACGCCGTTCGGATTTCGTGCCGCCTGGGGTTCCGCGCCCGCCAGGCGCACTACGCGGGACGGAGAGTGCTAGGCGGTTTGAATGGGCCCCCGCGCGCGTGGCCCAAACAAACTCGCCCCCCGTCCTAAGGAAAAGCTTGGCCAGGTGCGACATCAGTTGTCGCCTACCGGCCACCTGCCATAGCAAAAGCGCCCAAATGCCCAGGCCCACACGCTCAAGAAAATGGCGTCAACCGCGCCCGAGCCCGGCCCGGTCAACGCCGGGGGCTACTGTCGGTGATATGGGCCCGGAGGTATGTCGGGGGCGTGGCATTTAAGAAAAAAGAAGGCGCCCTTGTCCATCAAGGAGTGTCAAAGTTATGCCCTGAAAGGCTAGGCGAGTCTCGGCCACGGGCGGCCACGTGGCTGCCCCAGAAGGGGCTGGCCCGGAGGCTGCCCGGAGGCCACCATACTCCCAAACGGCGGGGTCCGGGATCTCACGGACCCCTGGTCGGTAGGGTCCGGGATCACCCGGACCCCCATCCTCCATCCCGCACCTCTCTGAGAGAGGGGCGAATCCAACTACCAACCAACCCATTTAATGCTTAAAAGGAGGGGAGCTGAACGCCTGCCCCGCCGCATTCAATGCGATGTGAGGCGCGGCTGTCAGTTGCTCCCATCGTCACCCCTTTTTGCCTATTACGAGGCAAAAGGGGCTCAAAGTCTTTGACTAAGACCACGGCGTGGCCGCGCGCCCACTCCGCGCACGCCTCCCGCACGCCCTGTCTAGTCGCATTTAATGCATGGGCGGCCGCGTGGGAGAGAGAGGGTGCGCGCGTGGGAAGCACGGTGCCTATGCCTACCTGTGGAATGGGCCGCCGACCGGTGGGACCCGTTGGAGTGGGTAGGCAAACCATCATCGCGTCAGCAGCATGGCTACCACGACGACCACCCCCTTTTCGCTTTCCATGACGCAGCAAACAGGAAGGAGTAGGAATGGAATGGCTTCTCCGACAAGACAAGGCAAAAACCACTCCCTCGCGTGGAGTGAAGTAGAGAAAGGGTAGGACTACTGTGGTGTTCACTTGTTCTATAAAAGGACACCCAAGTCCTTCATAAAGGAGGTTCTGAAAAATAGGTTCAGCTTCTTCATATAGAACAGAAGGTTCTGCCTCCCGGCTAGGAGATTGACCATATGCTCAAGGTTATCCGGCCAGTAGATCAGCCTCCAGGGCATCGGCTAGCTCGGAGCAATCTCTCATCCACCACTGAGTCCAAAAGAGAGGAACACTCCCCTTGCTCTTGTCAATTTGCCCCATATATTACATACAAACAGGAGTAGGGTATTACACCGCGCTGATGGCCCGAACCTGTATAAATCCCCGCCTCATCTGCTTTACTTTATTTTTTCTACGAGTTAAACCAGGGTACACCGCTCCCGTGCCGAACCAAAAAAGGGGTCCCCAGGATCCTTGCGTGTCGATCTACGACATAGACCCCCTGGGTGTACATATTTATACCCATATACAAACTTATCCATGCTGGACACAACTTAAACTCCTAAATTACAAAAACATACGAATAATTTCCTTAGTCGGACTCGTATCAAAATATCCCCCTAATGAATATGATTGATTAATATTTCTAATTAATAGATATAATTTGCATTTAATGGACTCTATTATTATTTGGCAATAACTTTAAATCCTTAATCCGAGCCCTACTTCAACCCGAAACTAGCTGTATTAGCTGCCTTGTCCATATCGGCTGGCCTAGTCCGACTCTGTATCAGCCGATTTAGCCTTCAGCCGATGCATAGTTAAATTTGGCAATAACTCTTTGTTTGGTCAAATCCTTTTGATCTGTTCTTCGACTTCGAATACCTTGTCAATTTTTTTTGTTAACAACATGTAGAGGTGAGTATTTCCTCATGTTGGGAAAAAAAAGATTGAACCCAGCTGGTGGATATTCCTAGTTTCAAATATGAGGTGAAATATTCAGAAACGGGTAGTTAACCCGTTGGACTGGGCTGATATTCTCGAATAGGCCTTTAATTCGCTGTTGTTTTTAATTGGGCCTTCCATGCATGGGCCTATACAATCGATGTAAATCATCCTCCCTGAATTTGGTTGCTTCACTTCACGAGTGAGTTTTTGAACAACAACACTTCTCATTTTATTTATTACACAATAGACGCAGACATACACTACACACAATACTACACGTACCTTTTCGTAAATACGTCCCTAACATATACTAAGAAACAAAAACCAGACCAATTTTACTAAAGTCCTATTAAAACCTATTTATATATGTGTATAATATTTATGTATAACATGACTTAAATTTTGGTGGGTGAAGTCGTACACCCATAAAATCACCATCATATTAATGATGGTTCCTCAAACACTTTTCATTGTCTGATCATATATCTGTCTTAATTATTTACATTTTTATCTATATTTATACTTACGCACACATATCATTTCATCGTTGTTTTATTTTATAGGATTAGCTTATCAATGCGTGTTATGTCATCAGTACACATGAATTGGATGCGTAGGTAGTACTAGGTACGTAGTATTATTAGGTGGAATTAATTAATCAAGTATTGCAGTAAAGCAGGAACGAGTTTTTGACAAATGGATTTCCTTTCGCGCGTGCATATATATATATATATATATATATATATATATATATATATAATCTATTTTATTGTATTTTTACCTATCCGATAAAATAGTAATAAATTTTAAAAAATGTAAAATTTAGTCTACAAGGAGATATTAATATGTAGAATAATTTGAATGGTTCGAATTTTCAATTAGAGTTTTCAAATTAGAAATTCGGCCATGCCACACGGGATGGGGCTGTGCGGCGCGCCACACAGTAGCCCAATTCTCTCTCTATATATATACATACATACATACATACATACATACTAGCAAAATACACATGCGTTACAACGGAACGACGACGCAGGGATAGAAGCAAGCGGAGGGCGAAGGTCCAGGCGGTGGTGCGGGAGCTCCGAGCGACGACGGGGGAGGGGCACAGGCGCGGCGCGGGGCGCGGCGCGGATGGGGACGGAAGAGAGGGACGTAGGAGGTCTTTTATTCATCCAAGCCCTTCCTTTCTTTTCAGCATTGGGATTACGGGTTAATTTTATAAATACTCAAGGGGTTTTCTGCAAAATAACCAGAGGCGGACGAAAATTTTGGATAAAAACACTATTTGCTTTATAGATAGTTATATATATACATATATAACTTCGAAAGCAAGTGTATCTTCAACTTTATATACCACTGGACCTTAATTAAGAAATAATATTAGATAGACATTTAGTCTAAGTTAATTTAATTTTACCAAATTAAGTCAAAAATATAATGAAAATAGATATTGACTTACTGATACTTTAAACCGATTAGAAATTTGGTAAAAGTTTAAAATATTTATGACTCGGATATTATTAGTTAGAAAAGTATATTGATGAATAGGATAAGTTGCATGTATATCGACGGCGGCGTGCTAGCTCACGCGTGCAGCATGTGCTCGGCCGCCGCTCAGGGCAATGCACGGTGACACAAGAGGCGCGTAAGTTGGGCTCGTCTGCTGGAGGTGAGGAAAGTGAGGCAACAATGGAGCGAGAGGTTATACGGATAGGAAATTTTATAGGTTTGAATGAAAAAACGATTTGATGATCGAAAAGTTATACATTTTTTAAGTAGTTAAGATAAGCTCTATCGTACATATAACTGGGTTTTTTTAAAAAATAGCCAGGCGGATTGCGGGTTAATTTCAGAAAAACTCAAGAGGTTTTCTGCAAAATAACCAGGCAAAACAAAATTTGGATGAAAACACTACTTGCTTTATAGATAGTTATAGATATGTATATATATGTGTGTGTGCGCGTGCGCGTGATCTACTGTGTGGCATGCCACACAGCCTTATTCCATGTGATATGGTCGAATCTCTAATTTAAAATTTTAAATTGAAAATTTAAACGGTTCAAATTATTCTACATATTAATATCTTCTGATGAACTAAATTTTATATTTTTCAAAATTATTTACTATTTTATCGGACATGTCAAAGATGCATTAATCTAACGATTTCTAAAGTATATATTTTATTGCATCTTTTGACCTATCTATATATAAAATTATAAAATATTTCGAAAAAATATAAAATTTAGTCTACAAGGATATATAAATATGTAGAACAATTTGAACGGTTTGGATTTTTAATTTGAGTTTTCAAATTAGAGATTCGGCCATATCATATGGGATGGGGCTGTGTGGTGCCACACAGTATATGTATGTATGTATGTATGTATGTATGTATATATATATATGTATGTATGTATGTATGTATGTATGTATGTATGTATGTATGTATGAATGAATGAATGACTGACACGCTTGGACTCTCCATTTCTCGTTATAGGATTATATATTTATGCGTCAGTCAAATATTCAGGCGGCCGTACTGTATACGTCGTCGTTTTCATTAAGCTTCCTATGCTGACTTTATTTTCTCGTTTGGAAAGTGGAAAATTGTATCAATGCCTACATGCAATTATATTACACGTGGAGGCCAGCCTCATATACGGGATTGTAGTGTGTTAATCAATTCATAGTTTCCACTCTATGAGATACGCGGTACCTGGTATTAGGGTTTCCAATTTCATGCAAACATACCGTATCGCTTTTGCATGGTAGTGCAATTTTCACGTGAAAACCACACAAACCGTGACGAAGTGAACAGTGACGAAATTTAAATTTGAACCAAATTCGTGTCACGGTTTTCGCTCAAACCGCGAGAAAATCGTGCCACATACCACGGTTTTCGCGGCGGACAGAGAGAAATTTATTTTTATGAATTACTGATAAATATATTTTTGTGATAAAACAAAATTTTTTAAAATTTTTGAATTCACATGAAAACGAAACCACATGGATACCGTATCGTGCCCCCGCGATACGGCCAAAAACCGTGGCGGTTTTCATGAAATCAGAAACCCTGCCCGGTATCTCATATCTCATATTTAGTCTTTATGCCATATAAGTTAGGTGAGCCGAGTAGGTCCAACCCAAATATCTTACAATATAAAAAAATCGAGTAAGTCCAACCCAGATAGCTTACAATATAAAAAATATATTTCTAGGATGAGATATAAATCTGAGATAGAATAGAAAGATTTAGTTTTAACCGACTGGATAATTTTATTATAACCCTCTGTCTCATCATATATAAGAGGGGCTAGGGTTCCGAGATCGGAACAAATCCTCACAACCCGGTATAGCACACCAAAATAGTAACATGCACACCATACGCTACCACGAAATATCCCTACTTGCTAAACCGTACTATGAAGCCTGATACATATATAATCTCATACAATTGGAATAGGGTATTACCTCTCTTTGAGGACCTAAACCAGTATAATCTCTGTGCTACCATCTCTCCTTGATCTTATGTACCCCCATAAGTATTATTGTCGATTTCAAAGAATCGATAGTTGGCGCGCCAGATAGAGGGACACTAGATCAATCTTCCGAAGGAGGAGATGACATCCACCGGAGTTATGGCGGCAAATCACATTCGGTTCCCAGCCGGAAGCGGCTTCCACTTGGGCTCCCTCAAGTTCATCGCCGACAAGGCCAACCATTTGGTCAAGTCTCCGCCGGCATCACTGGGTGTGTCAAGGCCATGCGCTTTGCTCGAGGAGAGTAGTTTCACTTCGGTGCTCTCGACTTCGCCACCAACAAGATCAGCGTCCGCACATCGACTAAGATCAACACCGCGCCCGCGCCCGCGCCCGCGCCCGCGCCCGCGCCTATCTTGGCAAGTAGGTCCACACAAAGGCGTGTCCTTCCCTTCGGGGGTAGGAACATAGATGCCATCTTCACCAAGCACTGAGCTGACTTAGGCGAGCAAATCGCCATGCGTCCGAGTGGCGTTCCGACACGTGGGCCCCATGTTGTCGGGTCTGAGTATCGCGAGAGCTCGACACCTGTTGGGTCGACTTCCTTGATGAAGCCATCCGACCATCGCACGGCTAACGCGGCCCAACTACGCCTTAGTCGGACATGCTTGAGGGTTTCGTCTCCCCACGCGGCTAACTTTGTCAGGCTACGTCACGACTTTGCATGCCCGAGGGCTTCGGTCTTCCCACGGGTAATGCAGCCTGACTACGCTTCAGTCAAAAACACCTAGGGAATGTCTCCCCACGCGGCTAACTTCGTCAGGCTACGTCACGACTTCGCACGTCCCTGGGGGCTTTGGCCCTAGCATGGCTTATTTGGCCCAACTATACCTCAGTCGGACACGCCCTGGGGCTTCGTCTCCCCACGTGGCTAACTCCGTCAGGCTACATCATGACTCCACATGTACGGGTGCTCCGGCTTTCGCATGGCTAACACGGACTGACTATAGCTCAGTCACACATGCTTAGGGGCTTCGTCACCCCATACAACTAACTCCGTCAGGCTACGTCACGACTCCGCATGCTCGGGGACTCCAACCTTCGCACGACTAACATGGCCCGACTACGTTAGGCAACATATCCCCGTTGACTGGCCGGCTTTGATGGTACTGAGGGCCTAATCACCTCAACGGCTCGCCGGTTTCTTCGCTGCCGACTGGGGATCAAATCTCCATGCTGGCTACCTCCGCCGTAGCCGAGGGGTCTCACCGACCCTATGGCTGTTCTCGTCTAGTGGAATATTGAGCAAGCTAAGTCACCTTTTATATGGTATTTTCGTTTGAGTAATTTGTTTTGTTTCTGACTTACTTTTTAGTTGGTCACCTAACTAAACAAAAAGTCGGGAGCTACACCTATCGGGTGCTCATGCTGCATGTTCGTTTCTTCATCTTAATGGTTGCAAAAGTACCCAAGTAGCACAAACTCTAATCCGTGAAGCTCTGTTTCCTCGCACGGCTCACACGGTCAAGGCCACGCCTAACACCGTTTTCTCTGGGGCTACGCCACTCACCGCACATTTGCACGGTCAAGGTCACGCCTAACACCATACGCCCAGGGGCTACGTCACTCAGTGCACAGTTACACGGTATGGCTATAGCCTACACCGTACGCCCGAGAGGCACAGTGCTTAAATGTAAGGAGTCAACTAGCCAAGAAAATTAATTCTAATAAGAAGAGAAACAAATATTTACAAGTATTTAAATATAGTTGTACTCTTCCCAAGTGGATATTTTCTATATAATATACTACTACTTTTATGTGTTCATGATGCAGGGCCCAGATCTGGATATGCGTAACAGGAACTCTGGAGCATGCGCCCATCTTCTAT
The DNA here is from genome assembly GCA_019925245.2 of Oryza australiensis. Taxonomy (NCBI): domain Eukaryota; kingdom Viridiplantae; phylum Streptophyta; class Magnoliopsida; order Poales; family Poaceae; genus Oryza; species Oryza australiensis. The sequence goes on from JAIFGZ020000539.1 coordinate 391,855, forward strand.
GCTTGAGGACTGGACCAAGCCGTGGAGTAAGATATGCCCTCGAGGCCTACCTTACTCAGCCACCACTCTGCTATGTGAGGCACGCCCCCGAGTTGTCTTGCTCAAGCAGTGCTGCCTTACTCGGCTCCGTTGCTACCGATTGGGGACTACGTCTCCATGCACGGCTGCCTCTGCCGCCGTCGAGCGACCACACCCCCATGTTGGCCGACACCGTTGCTGTCAACTGGGGACTACGTCTCCACGCACGAGTGCCTCTGCCGCCGCCGGGTGACCATGTCCCCGTGCTAGATGGCTTCGTCACCACCGACTGTGGTTGTGACTCCACACACGACTGCATCCGCCGTCACTGACTAGGGACAACGTCTCCCTGCCGACTGCCTTCGCCGCCACTAGGCGGTCACGTCCCCGCGCTGGCCAGCTTCGTCGCCACTAACTAGGGGCTGCACTTCCACGTCAATTGCCTCCACCATCACCGGGCGCGTCCCCATGTTGGCCGACTTCATCGTCGCCGACTGACTCCCTGACCTCCACAGTTTGACTGGTTCCGCTAGATGAGGCAAATCCTCTAGGGGCTGCCTTATTCAAGCACACATCATTGGGAGTTCTTGTTCTTGACTCTCAACTTGATTGTTACTCAACTAAGTACAGAGTCAGGGCTATTGTGGGGTATATGGTACTCGGGTACCCCATGTTGGGCCTTTGTGTCATACAACATGGGGTGGGCCAAGTAGACCCAACCCGGATAGCTTACTTGTAATATAAGAAAAAGAATTGTAGGATAGATATAAATTCCAAGAATCTTTCATATCTCTTATAGATAGAATAGAAAGATTTAGTTGTAACCGATTAGATATTTTCTTTGTAACCCTCTCCTCATCCTATATAAGAGGGAGCAGGGATCTCGAGATCAGGACAACTTCCCACAACCCGGCATAGCACACCACAACGGTGGCATGCACACCATATACTTCCACGGGAGATCGGTACGTGCTAACCTGAACGTCGTACCGTGAAGCTTGATACAGATCTAATCTATTACCTCTTTTCGACGGTCTGAACAAGTATAATCTTTGTGTCATTATCTTTCTTTAATTTTGTATACCTATTAATTAATTTTTATGATTCGTTTAAGATGGAAAGAGGAAGGGTATATAGCACATACATCCAAGGATAATGGATGCTAAAATTAATGCTAGTATTAGTTTAGCTATGGCCGAGAATAAGGTTATTTTACTGTGGCTCCGGATGTAAGATTTTTTTTAAGAGCTGATTCATTCCTTGTTTCATAAAATTTATAAAATTTATGAATTTAGATATACGATTACGTTGATAATATTTTAATAAATAATTTTATTATAATATTAGATGAAATTTAAATTTTAAAATGTTGTAATTCAACGTACAAACTTTAAATATATATACCTTGTTTCTAAGATCTACAGTTATGCTAGAACGAGTTGCCTCCCTTTTTGACTGGTAGTACGTACATGTTGGGGGGACACAATAGCGTGTGTAACAAAAATAGATCAACTTAATTTGGCTAATTTTTGGTAGTAACAACACGCATGCATGTGTATAGTTTCTTAACTGGTGTATCTCTGAGTCAGACATAGATACAAACTAACTAATGCATTTCTATCAGAAACTTCCCAGCTACTAGCTAGCCGTCGCATGATGATCGTACTTTAGCTGGTCCACACAGGATGCAAATAACAAATGGGTTAGTGAAATAATGGTGGAGACGACAGCCTTGTCACAATCAAGCTAAGCATAGAGATTGAGAGGGTGAAAATGTGGTTACAGTAACGTAGATAATTGCAAAATTAATGTGCCCATGAATCATTTTGATGAGCAATATTATTATCAATTTGTTTTCTAATTGATAGAACCCGTGTGTTCACTTGTGATGTAAAAATAGCAAACAGGTGAATCCACCAAACCTTTAAGTAACAGTAAGACTGTGTTCTTTGATGCATGTTCTCAACTCTAATCTTTTTTACACACGCGTTTTTAAACTACTAAATAATATATTTTTAAATATATATAAAGTAATTTTAAAAATCATATTAATTTTTATAAAAATAACTTATACGTTTTATAATTATACGTTAATGAGTTATTTTATTTTAATACATGAGGGATTAGTTCCCATTGCTTTGAGCCAAACACAACCTTAACGTTAGACAACCAACGAGGAATCTGATGTCGAATAACTAAGAGATAGTACTGGGAGCATGTTGAAGGTTAAAAACATAGGATCTCATGCGTGGTTTATTTATTTTTCATGAAAACGAGAATCCAGGAGTACTCATGCCCTTTTGCACTTATGGATAACTTTATAGGAGTACAGTTCTTTTGGTTGATGTGGAATTATTAATCGTAGTGAAACTTTCTTATATATACTCCACAATTAGTTAAGACTACGGGAGTGATGCAATATATCCAAAGTGTACTATAAGTGCATAAGATAAAAGAGAAGCTAGTAGGTAGCTCATACTCTTGCTAAACTGGCTATGAATTCGAGATCTTGCGTGGACTGGATCGAAATTGTGCTCAGCAAGTATCATGGATTTGCTGAATCATGAATGTAACGCCTATTTTCCTTGATTAATAAAGCTCTCTCTTTAACTTACAAAAAAAAATAATCAAGACCGATAATTATTTTGGAAAAAAAGCTAGAGGCTGGGTCCTAGGTAGCTAGGGGGTTTGTATACGAACAGTCGAACACACGGCTAATGGTGATCAGCCTTACGTACATGTACTGATGGAAAGGCTCATCCGATCCACTATATAGCACTATCTGAACTATAATGGCAGCAGCAACGAGTTCTTTCACGCTATCCATCTCGATGATGGAGAGGAGGCCGGCCGGCCGGCCGGCGCCGGTACGTGCATGTCAGCCGCTACACTGCAGAAATGCATGCAATTGAGTGCTCATCTCGTTCCTTCCAACCTGTTTTTGATGGTGGACCGAGACATGCACATTCTTAGACTGATAGATACGTACACCCATTAATTTGATTTCTCTTTCACTTGTCTCGTCTATATAACTATAGTTGTCGAATGTTAACGATTAATTAATTATATGTGATTTTAGGAAGTACGAAGTATGTCATCTTGAGAATAGCACGGGTGTGAAGTGGCACCAGCTGACACGTAGTTTTAAAATACAGATGGGATGAAGATGTTCACTTCATAAAAGATAACCGAATACAATACTCATCGTATTTATATTATAATAGTATAAATCAATATATTAATTAAAGTACAAAAGAACATCCATAATTGTATATTTCATTTAAAAACGAAGCAATAAACTGTGCACATATAGTTCATTTTACGTCAAAATGGTATGATGTATTTATGCATGGCAGAAGGTAACAACGTGACGGTGTCAGCGCAGCCACACGCACAACGCGGCATAGGTGCTGGCGGCTAGATGAGCGTGAACTTTTGAAAACGAACCATTCAACTTCAATGATGATGGCAAGGATCGAAATTTAGAATATGAGATGTCTGATCATTCGTGACGTGGCCCCCGAGGGGGGAGAGGAGGTGGGAAACCCGGGTTACAGCTGGCCTGGTGGACCTACTGCTAGTGCTGTATGGTAGCTTGGGATAAGATTCTCACACTTTTTTCTTAATTACTTCTTTCGTCTAAAATTATAAGGCATTCATGCATTTTCAAATTCAAATTTCATTAACTAACGGTAGTTAGTCCAAATTTATATAGGTTTAGTGATATAAATAGGTATTGTTATATTCGTATTTGAATTTCATATAATGTTGATTCAAATATGGATAATGCTTATATATAATATGAGAGAAATCAACACCAAGTTGTTCCTCATGGTCTATGGATGAGAATATATACTCTCTTCATCCAAAAGTCTCATGAGTATTTCTTTTGTAACCAAAACCAAGAAGAAATTAACTCCTTGAATCTATACTCCACATACATGCGATGAGTTGGAGGATGACTACTTCGGTTCTGAGATAACTGCAAAACTACTCATAGGTATCTGCTCATAGGTGTCGGTTCATTTAAAACCGGCACCTATGGACCTCTTCCCACCTCCATGTGTTGAAAAAAAATAAAATCAGCACCTTTGAACACTATAGGTGCCAGTTTAAAAAATGATACCTATACTATAGTACTAGTTTTTTTAAAAGAATCGACACCTATAATATATTATAGGTATTGATACGGTGTCTGTTTCTTAATTAACCAGTACCTATACAAAAGTGAGCCGAACCAGATGAGGCAAGCGCCTCTTATCCACTCGCCGGGCCACCCTTATCCGCCTGTCCTTCTCAGTCCGGCTCTTCTCTCTCTCGCACTCTCGTCGTCCTTCTCCACCACCGTCTGCCACCACTCCCCTCTCCCTCCTCCATTTCCTCGCTCCCTCCCCTCTCCCTTCCCCCTTTTTCCCACCTCCTCCTCATCGCCATCCTCCTCGCTTCCGTCGCTATGGCTGTGGGAGGACGTGGCGATGACCTCCCTCTCCTCTCCACTTCTCCTCGATGGCTGCCAGAAGATCCACTAGCGTGGAGGTGGGGGCCGTCGGATCTGGTCGGCGTGGAGGTGGGGGCCATCGGCAATGGTGGCGTAGCGGAGCACGGTGCCGACAGCGGTGGCACTGACCAACAGGCACGAGATGCCGACGGTGGGGCTAGGGACGTGGCGGATGGAATCCTCTGCCATCAACAGCCTCATCCACTCCGTCCTCCGCATCGGCTACTGCCACTTCAACTGCTATGGTATGAACAACCCACCTAGCTACTGCTAGCTTTCCTTCCCTTCTCCTCATCCCGCCTAATACATCGATCGAGCTGAACCGGAGTTGCTACGAGTTGACCGGTTCCAGGATTGCCAATCTGCAATATTTACTGCCAATTGTAGGTTGCCTGTGTGCTTGTGCGTCGCTGTGGAAGTTAAAACCGACAATCGTTTGGTCTTGTATTGTTTGGAGATGTAAACAAATCAGGTTCATTCAAGACAAACTAAAGTTTGTCTTGGATAACTAACGAATTGTATTCTTTATTTTACATTAATTGTTCCTCGCACAAAAATCATCCTTGTTTGGTTTGGAATGTGAGTTGTGAGATTTGAATTTGGATTTGGGGCAACCGGGAGCACCTCGGATGCATCGGCTCAAATCGAGCCGATGCATCGAGGCTTTTTCTTGTCTTGCATGTGCCTCATAGGTGCCGGTTGTTAGTTAAGAACATACACATATAATCTCTATAGGTGATGGTTCTAACCTATAATCTCGGGTATAGGTGTCGTTAAATTGGTGTTGGCTATGAAACCGGTATCTATGGCCAGTTTCCAACCGGCACCAATGATTGTTTCTGCAGTAGTGTACCTTCGGTCTAGCACGGCTAAACGAAGGGACGTTCTCTTCATTCAAGGCAACCTTGGACATGTGGAAACTATAAATTGGACCATCTCATTATAAAAAAACCAGCAAATGAAATACATGAAAGACTTTTGGATGGAGCGAAATGATTGATGACCAAGATCACTACTGGGGAAAGGGGCTTTAGTCCCGGTTCGTAACACCCTGTAGTCCCGGTTATCAAACCGGGACTACGAAAGCGGGACTAAAGATCGACATGTTTAGTCCCGGGTGAAATAACCGGGACTAAAGAGGGATCTTTAGTCCTGGTTTATAACACCAACCGGGACTAAAGATGGTGGCGCCACGTGACTGGCTCCGCCATCTTTAGTCCCGGATGGTGTTATCAACCGGGACTAAAGGGTTTTTTTTTATTTTTTTAATTTCCTCCTGCTAGTTGCTAGCTTGCTACTTGTTTATTATATATTATGCATAAATATTTTACACACACATATATTTATAGATATATATGCAACATGCGTATATATGTATAAATATATATTTTACACACATATAAATGCACTTAATTTAGAAAATATATACATATATTACCAAAATATGTACACACATAAAATATCCATATATATTTTCTATATCGTATGTTTAAAAAATTCTCTATTTTGTGGATCCAGGGTCTATATTGCTAACACTAAAGTAGAACTCTCCCACGGGGTCACTAATCTGCTCGTTGATAAATCCCATCAGTTCTTCTTGAGCAGCCTGTATGAAACTCGCGTGGGGAATGTTGTCTCTTACTTTCATAAGCTGTCATTCGAATAAACGAGAAATAAATATATGGAATGAATAAGAAATCGAGACATAATGTATGAATGACTGTTATACGTATATCTAGATCCTAGGGACCTGTGACTTCGGTAACCATGCGGTGAATGCAATCGCAGACATAGTAGCCGCACAAGTTTGTCCCCTTCGCCTGTTTTGCACACTAAAGGAGAAACGACGACAGATTGAATATACATTTCATATTTTAGAACAAATTAATGATTCAATACAATTTTGGAGCATGTTACTCACTTGAAAGTTCAGCCTCACAATAAGCTTAACTTTCCAATTCCCGCGAACCTTCTCACGGAGGCGTGCCCATGCCGTACATGCAGTTGAAAGCTAGCGAGTAATTATCCGAGAACCGTATTGCAATAGCAAGTAAGATGGCATTACCTGTTTAACAGTTCAAAGATCTTTGCATACGTGGACTCTGGTTTATCTATTGAATCAAAGACATGGATCCGCGAGTGATCCATGTCAATTACGAACAGAGCCCAGTGAAATCTGTTAATTATGTGAGATGACACGTATGAAAAGTTATGTATGCACATGATTGAAATTTGTACGGAAGATAGTAAAAACTCACGCTTTGTTGTATGGCAGAAGTATAAACGTCTTGTAATGTTGATGCACTCGCATAATGTATATGTTCTCCTCTGTTTGCTCCAGATATTGATTTACCATTGCGGTGTTGATTTTTCGTGGGTCCATGAATCCATGTTTGGTACATTCAATCTTGTTGCAATATTGGATCGTCATTCTACAATGGTTAAAAGAATTTTAGTCAGCTAAATACAAGGAGCTAAGGAACGAAATAAATATAACTGAACGATACTTACAAAACCCACGTGGCTAGAAGAGAGACGTCGAGGGCATCCAGCTGGTATAGGTCGAATATATCTTCGAAGCAGATAAAGAAGTGGTCATCTCCATCGAAGAAATAGTTGAGTGAGTATTTTCCATGATCATCACTGTACCTTTGTTGGATTCTTGCACGTACCACTTATGGAAGCGGTACATCTATGTAGGTAAATTATTAACTTGATCGGGCTTTACAAGAGGTTTTTTGAGTTTGAACTTGTACTTCAGCTCAGCCTTCGCAATCGGTGCGCGTCCGGATAATTGGTCCATTGATATTCCCGCAGATTCAATAAATTGTCTTAAGTCGGTTCGAACAGTTGGAATCGTGCTGAACTAAAGTGGTTTTTAAGGTGCATACCGAGCTGCGGTACATCTTTGCCATTTGTTTGCGCCTTCCTAGAAGCCTTCCTGATAGTCCTGTCATAGTCGGACTGCGGTTGCGGTTGTGGTTTAGGCTGTGATGTTAGGTACATCTCCTTAAATAAGGCCTTTATTTTCGGGGCAATTTTAGCAGGCTTCTCAGGAGACTTCTTCTTGAAATGTGCCCTCACCTCAGCTTAGATGGCCTCGTGCAACTCCTCGGGAGTCATGTCGTACGATGTTTTCTTTGAGGCTAGCGGGAGCGGGTCAAGTTTTGGCATCTTCCTTCTTGGTCCACTGGTTGACATTGACCGCGTGGCTCGAGCTCTGTGCTTAGGAGGCGACGGAGGAGGCGGAGGAGGCTGAGAGGCAGTCCGTTTAGGAGTCGGTGCTCGTTGTGGCGACGGAGGAGGCGGAGAAGGTTGGGGAGGAGCCGTTAAGCCGTTTGAATTCTAATAATAATATATAATCCTCCATTAGTTGCAAGGCTACATTTCAAACTTAGATTATCCATTGTATTATGCAAAAGGTCAGATGCAAAGGTGAAGATAGTGCCATAGTTCACACTTCACAGATGGGTTATGCAAAGTTGCAGACCATGTCCATTTGACATACACACACCATCTTGCGGAGGCAAAGCAAAAGTAGCCATAGAGCAGGATACCATGCAATACATACTATGAGTACACCAGAATTACTACTAGTACTAACCCTGAAGTTTAACACTGAGATAGGCTTACAATAATTTATAATAAATTCATTAAATTCAAATATTTACAATAAATTCAATCTAATTTATATTGTCCATACAAAAATGTACCTAAGTAATGGTTGTCCTCACGTACTTTCTCCGCACAATTGTTCCTTCGTTATGATCGTAGCATGAGTAAGGGGTGTCCTCATTTGATAGGAGGATGCTCGGGTGTGTCCTCATTTGATAGGAGGATGCTTGGGTCAACCGCCACCGCGAACGGAGGTTGCCCGTCAAACTGATCGTAATCTTCGTCTGTTCTATCATCGACTCCCACGATTTTCCTTCTGCCTGGGAGAACCACGTGGCGCTTTGGCTTGTCGGACCCTTTCCCCTTCTTTGCTTTGCTAGCCATGTCCTTGACATAGAAAACTTACCGTACATCATTGGCAAGGACGAAGGGTTCGTCTGAGTATCCAACCTTGCTCAGATCGACCGTTGTCATCCCACTTGCATCAATGGTTATGCCTCCACCACTGAGCCTAACCCACTGGCACCGAAACAGAGGGACCTTCAAAGGTCCATAATCTAGCTCCCATATATCATCGATGCTGCCGTAATATGTGCTAGCTGTACCATCGTATCCCACGGCATCGATGCGGACAACGCTGTTCTGATTCGTGCTCTTGAAGTCTTGGGCCCGTGATTAAAATATGTATCCATTGATTTCATATGCCTGAAATGTGGTCATCGAGCAAGATGGTCCCCTCACCAAGAAGGCTAGTTGTTGGTCAATGCTCGCGTTGCTCATGAGACATATTTGCAGCCAAGCAGGGAATGCATCAATGTGATGGCGTGTAATCCAGGCATCCGTCTTATCGATATTTTTTGAGCAAACAATCGCCAAGTGCTCCTCGATGTAAAGAGCCACCAAGGAAGATTGTTGCAACACGGTCCAATGTGCTTTTCTGAACATGTCATTGTCTATGGTCATTATTGTCTTTCTTGCAAGAGTTCCCTTCCCCTGTAGTCTACCTTCATGGCTTGATTCAGGCACCCTGATGGAACGAAGGTCTTCAATAAAATCGACGCAGAACTCAATGACCTCCTCTGTTCCATATCCCTTGCCGATGCTGGCCTCCGGACAAGAACGGTTACATACGTACTTCTTTAGAATACCCATATACCTCTCGAAAGGGAACATATTGTGTAGAAATACCGGACCGAGGATAAGGATCTCTTTGACAAGGTGACATAGGAGATGCGTCATGATATTGAAGAAGAAAGGCGGAAAGATCATCTCAAAACTGACAAGACATTGGACCACATCATTTTGAAAGTCTTCTAGTCTGTCTGGATCGATGATCTTCTGTGAAATTGCATTCAGAAAAGTACATAGCTTTGTTATTGTTGCCCGGACATTATCGGGAAGGATACCCCGAATTATAACGGGAAGCAGTGCGTCATCGGCACGTGGCGGTCATGAAACTTTAGATTTGTGAACTTCTTATCCTTCATGCTTATTATTTCCTTTATATTCGAGGAGTATCCAGACGGTACCTTAATGCTCTCCATGCATTCAAACATTATTTCCTTCTCCGGCTTGCTCAGAGTGTAGCTGGCTGGACTTAGGTAGTGGACTCCTTTCTCCTTTGGTTGTGGGTGAAGGCCGTCGCGTTGTGCCATATCTTTCATAACATTACGTGCCTCAAGTGTATCTTTTAATTTTCCATATACATCTAGGAAGCCCAGCAGGTTTACACAAAGGTTCTTAGCGAGGTGCATCACGTCGATTGCATGGTGGACGTCCAAGACTTCCCAATAGGACAACTCCCAAAAATTGACTTCTTCTTCCACATCGCCGCGTGACCACCTTCACTTGCTATGGCTGTCAGGTCCCTTTCATCATGGCAAACACGGCCTTTTCATTGCGATGCTTTGGCTTAGTACGATGATCTGCCTTTTGATCAAAATCTTTGTCTCTTCTCAGGGTGGCTTGCAACAAGAAAGCGACGATGACCCATGTACACTACCTTCTTACAGTGTTTCCGGTACGTACATTCGGTCTCATCCATACAATGGGTGCAAGCGTTGTACCCCTTGTTTGACTGTTCGGATAGGTTGCCAAGTGCAGGCCAATCGTTGATGGTAACAAACAACAACCCTCGTAAGTTAAAGTGCTCCTGTTTATCCTCATCCCACACGAGGACACCTTCTTTCTTCCACAACAGTTTTAGATCTTCGATCAACGGTCTCAGGTACACATCGATGTCGTTACCAGGTTGTTCCGAGCCTTGAATAATAACCGGCATATGAATGTACTTTCGCTTCATGTATAGCCAAGGCGGGAGGTTGTAGATACACATCGTTATAGGCCAAGTGTTGTGCCCGCTGCTCATCTCTCCAAAAGGATTCATATCGTCCGTACTTAAGCCGAACCTTAGGTTTCTTGCATCCTCTTCGAAGTCTTTAAATGTTCTGTCGATGTTTTGCCACTGTGACCCATTGACAGGATGTCTCAGCATGCCATCTTGTTGGCGTTCTTCTGCATGCCAACACATCATCCTTGCATGCTCTTTGTTCCTGAATAGACGCTTCAGCCATGGTATTGTAGAAAAATATCACATCACCTTAGCAGGAACTCTTTTCTTCGAAGGTCGTCCATCAACTTCGCTTGGATCATCTCGTCTGATCTTGTATCAAAGTGCTTTACAAACCGGACATGCTTCTAGGTTCTCATACTCCTCACCGCAATAGAGGATACAATCATTAGGATATGTGTGTATCTTCTGTACCTCCAGTCCTAGAGGACAGACTAACTTATTAGCCTCGTATGTTGATTCCGGCAATCCGTTTCCCTCTGGAAGAATGTTCTTCACGAGTTTTAGTAACTCGCCAAATGCCTTATCACTGACACCATTTTTGGCCTACCATTGCAAGAAGTCTAGCGTGGTACTCAACTTTTTGTTCCCCTGTTCACGGCCTGGATACAAGGACGTTTTGTGGTCCGCCAACATATGCTTCAATTTCTGCACCTCCTTTTCACCTTCGCGGTCCCCCTGTACGTCGCGCAACATATGACCAAGGTCATCGGCACCATCGTTTTCTGCAGCATCCCCGCCCGCCTCGCCTGCTGTATTCTCTTCAAACCCACCGTATTGACAACAGTCCGGAATATTGTCGTTGTCTTCTTTATCTTCTTCCATTGTAACCCCCACCTCTCCGTGCGATGTTCAGCAATTGTAGTGAGGCATGAATCTCAACTGAAACAAGTGGACATGAATAATTCTTGATGTAGAATACTCCTTCTCGTTTTTGCACTTTTTGCATGGACAACGTATGAAACTCTTCTGCTTGTTGGCATCGGCCACACTCAAAAAATAATGCACGCCTTGAATAAACTCTATCGACCGTCGATCCGTGTTATACATCCATTGCCGATCCATCTACATAAAATACACAAAAATCTTAAGAAAAATCCACGAAAGTCAAACCATTTAAATATTATTACAATAAAATTATACGTACAAAATACCTACAAATGTAACGTGCTAAGCATACTTTTCTTCCTCTTTATTTTTCCAAACAATTTTCTCAACATAATGTAATGTGCTTGTAAAATAATTAGTCCCAAAAAGATTTTCTCTCTCTTCATTTTTGCATAACATAACTAGAGATAAAAATGTATAGAAATTAATCATAAAAAACAAAATGCTAAGCATAGATTATAAGAGGATGAAATTGCTAACCTTGTAGATAGCAAAAATTTATATATTATCACCAAAATAAATTCACAAAATTTTTTGGCTGCACGCCCTCTAGCTAGAGCAAAAGTTTGAAGACAACCGCAGCTGGCTCGGGCTGAAGTAGGAAGAAGAAGTATAAAAAGTAACTTCATCTTTAGTCCCGATTAGTGTTACCAGCCGGCACTAAAGATCAGACTTATCTTTAGTCCCGGTTCATAATAACAACCCGGACAAAAAATATGATTTTTATTCCTAGTTGGTATTACCAAATGGGACTAAAGATTCTCGGCGCCTCGGCGCCCTGACAGGTTCTGACCGAAATAGAACCGGGACTAAAGATCATCTTTAGTCCAGGTTTTTGTCATGAACGAGAACTAAATTTCCTAAAGAGTCGTTGCTTTTTTTAACCGGGATTAAAAATATTTTTTTAGTCTTGGATATAATTATAACCAAAATTATTGTGGATTTTGGCAAATCAATATTTCTCCATTAGTGGATACAATAAGAATAGAGAGTCCGTGAATTAATGTACACTGATCCATGCACAAATCAAATACGACGCAAAATAGATGATAAAGAAGTTATGATCAATATAATATGTCTTGTACTAGTGTCCGGTACGGATGCACGTTAATTATATTTATTCTGAGATAATGTCTTTAGTTGACATGGAGATCCATAAATACGGTTGTCATCTCAACTCTGAAGTGTATGATGTAGTGGGAGTTCCATCCAACGATATATATGAGGGTGCTTAATTATATAGCTAGCTAGTATAGTGGACTTTTATCGAAATATCCGGTGCATGCAAAGAGAAGATTGAGCTGGATGAGGAGAGAGCTAGCTCTAGCCGATCGATACGCCGTCACAGATACACACATTTCGCTATCCTGGTAAGTTGCCAGAGTACTTCGTCCATTAGTTCATTTTAGAATATAAGTTTTTTTAAAGCAGACACATGTATTAAAAAATAAAAATAAATTTTAAAAAAGTTGTGAGAAAAAAAGGTAAAAAATAAATGAATAATTTTTGTCATTGGTTTAGAAAGGGATATACGAAGAAACAGCTGTATTTTGAAACAAGTTACTGTTCATTAAAAATAGCTACTTTTAAAACAGACTAGCAAAATGCCCATGCGTTGCAACGGAACGACGACGCAGGGATGGAAGCAGGCGGAGGGCGAAGGTCCACGTGGCGGCGCGGGAGCTCCGAGCGACGACGGGAGGAGGGGTGCAGGCGCGGCGCGGATGGGGACGGAAAAGAGGGACGCCCTTTCTTTTCAGCATTGGGATTACGGGTTAATTTTATAAACACTCAGAGTGTTTTCTGTAAAATAACCAGAGACGAACGAAAATTTTGGATAGAAACACGCTTTATAGATAGTTATATATATATTTATAACTTTGAAAGTAATGGTATCTTCAACTTTATGTACTACTAGACCTTGATTAAGAAATAATATCGATAACATTTAGTGTAAGTTAATTTAATTTTATCAAATTAAGTAAAAATATAATGAAAATAGATATTGACTTACCGATACTTTAAACCGATTAAAAATTTGGTAAAAGTTCAAAATATTTATGACTCGGATATTATTAGTTAGAAAAATATATTGATGAATAGAAAAAGTTGCATGTATATCGACGGTGACGTGCTAGCTTATGCGTGCAGCGTGTGCTCAGCCGCCGCTCAGGGCAATGCACGGCAATGCAAGAGGCGCGTAAGTCGGGCTCGCCTGCTGGAGATGAGGAAAGTGAGGCAACAATGGAGCGAGAGGTTATACGGATCGGAAATTTTATAGATTTGGACGAAAAACCGATTTGATGATCGAAAAGTTATAGATTTTTTAAATAGTTAAGATAAACTCTATCGTATGTATAACTGGGTTTTTTTAAAAATAGCCAGTGGATTGCGGGTTAATTTTGAAAAAACTCAAGGGGTTTTCTGCAAAATAGTTAGACAAAACAAAATTTAGGTGGAAACACTATTTGCTTTATAGATAATTATAGATTATAGATATAGATATAGATTATAGATATAGTAGAGATACGTGTGATCACCGGTTCAATTTTTAATGGGCCTTTTATGGTGATCGTTCCAGTAGTACAGGGCCTGATTGGGCTGAAGTTGGACTTTTTGGGCCTTCACGCAATACATAGCTGGATGAAAGGGAGAATATAAAGGTATATCATCCTGATCTGACACTGTTCATACAAAAAAATACTCCATTGTACATTTACTATAGCTAATTAAGAACGAAATTATATGCAGTAGTTTTTTATTTTAAAATAAATAAACTTAGTTTGAAATGTGTCATATCTTTTATCTAAATTTATAATACTAAAATGTATCATTTTTATAACAGATTTATTTATTTTAGAACTAAAGGATCAGCGTAGTACTTAACATGCAGCCGTACGTAGTGATGGTAGTAGGTCACAAGCCTAACCTGAAAGAAGTATATATAAACCGCAGCTGAAAATTCAACGCTCACTTTAGCTACACACGCTGAGGGAGTAGACTGTCAAATTGCCGCATTATCATTATCTTTTGGGATCTATCGATCTCTCTTTCTCTCTGTATATCTATCGATTTCGATCTAGCTCCTATTACTATTAGCAAGCAAAAACTCCAGTACTTCTAACAGCGACAGATGCTACATGTATATAGATAAAACTCTACATGCATGTACGTACGCACGCATACTTAATTAAAAAGAAATATAAAATCTACATGTACTATCCAGACATAAGAATATAGTTTAACTAGTAATGTTTCTTGTGATAAAATCAGTCTGACTTAACATGGATGTTCACGTTTAGTGCTAATTATTTTTAAAATGGGAGACGATATATCCATCGCTATTGAAGCGTTCACGATGATTTCATTAATATCAAAATATGTCAGCGCAATATTTTTGAGTGGACGTGTTGTGAGTATATGTGCATTTATATTACGTTTCTTAAAAAGCCTAGCTAAGAAAAAAAACAAAAAATCTACATCACGCCGCGACATCCCGTGCCGTTACGGGAACATGGGATAGATAATAAAGTGGGTCACTAGACTCTTTGTTGCTTCTTCTTCTTCTTCACACTGCATGGTCGGTTCATTTTCTTCAAGCCGCGCACGAGATGCAGTTCATTCGCTTTTATGATAGATAATACAGCTGCTTTTATAGGAGCCGTCGTCGCCTATGGCCATCAGCGCGGTGTCGGCAGACTGCGACGCCTTCTCCTGTGAGGCCTCCTCCACAAGAAGCATCTGGCGCGCCTGAATAAAGGAAGGAAATTGCGGCAAGGCAGGAAGTATCGTCTTCAAAGTCTGGAAGCGCGGATGAAGGCCGACGATGAGCTGGTGGACGAGGGCGCGATCGCGGACGGGTTGGTCGCAGTCGGCAAGAGCGTCGGAGAGGGTTTTGAGGCGATGGCAGTAGGCGGAGGCAGCCATGTCGCCCTGCTTAAGGCCATGAAACTCGGCCTCCTAATGAACGGCCCGACTGGCCTTGTTGCCGTTGAAGAAATCGCCAATTTGCTTCCAAACGAAGAACGTCGTGGGATGGTCCTTCATAACCATGTCCATGAGATCGTCGGTGAGAGTGGCATGGATCCACATTAATACGGTGAGGTCAGCTTGGACTCAGGCAGGATCATTAGGGCGTGGCGTGTTGACGTTGATGTGGGAGCGAAGATCAAAGCGACCGAGAACAATATAGAAGAGAGTGCGCCAACGACGGTAGGAGAAGAACTGCATGTCGGGAGTAATTGGAACGAGACTTTTGATGTTGACGCCTTGAGTGGATGTGGCAAGAGAGGAAGAAGAAGCAGCGGCGGCGTGAACGGTGGCAGCCGCAACATCGGAGATGAGGGCGGCGGTAGTATCACTGCTAATGGCGACGGTAGTGCCGCCGCCGGGAGTGGAGCTGTTGGTGGCGCTCATAGCTATTGGGCAGAGGTGGCGAGGGGAGAAAAAAGAAGAAGGCTCAGAATCGAACGCTCTGATGCCATGAAGGATGGCAGAATGCCTCACTTGTATTGATTCACAGATGCCATAAGTAGGCAGTACAAAATGAGTTGTTACTGGAGCTAACAATCAGGGAATTGAGGCCTACAAACAAGGATACTACCGGGTCTCAAGGAGTTTGTTATAGCCGGAAGATATGGTGCTAGACATGTGCACCAATACCCACCACTTCGAACACCGCCCTCCTCCCCCCTCCCCCCACTCTACCCACCATCGTGCGATGATCCAATCTCCGTCTTCCTCCCCTTTTCTTGACTCAATCGTCATCTTCCTCCTTCCTCCCTCTTTCTTCATCCCTACACCAGATCTAGAGGCTGGCGAGTTCATTGGGGGCCGTCGGAATCATAGTAGTTGGTGAGGAGGAAGGCAGCGGTGATGAGGTCGATAAACAGGGAGGAAAAGAAGGGTGCGAATCCGAGCGTGACAAGGTCCGCGGTACCGGCAAGGATGCATCGGTCTTGGCATGTAAGAGCGATTTGGGAGTTGGCAAAACAAACAAGAGGTGACTACAAGGTGCTTCGTGGGGCCTTGAGGTTGTTACGCAGGTGTCAATCGAAGCCATCGTGCTTCTCGCCAGCTCGTTGATGTTGCTTGCAGGTATGCAATGGACGCTTCGTCCTCAACTGATACCCACAGGTATGAGGCATTGTACCTAGGTACCAGGGTATACTACGGGAAAGCCCCTGTTTGATACGTATCAAGTCTAATACTCTGATAACATGCACCTGGTACTAGGTAACAAAGTCTGATACTATGATATTAGGTACTCGGTACCAAGGTACTAGGTGTCAAGGCATGGGGAAGAGGCAAGTGCAATCATCGTCTGGTTGGCCGACGAGTCATCTACCGTTAGCAGGGTACCTCTCCACTTCTCCCTTTGTCTCCTCTACATGCTCCCTAACTCCTTCCCTACTGCTGAGGTACCAGGTACAGGTACCCCCATACTTAGGTACCAGGTATCAAAGAGGAGGAAGGGAGCGAGTGTCTTTGCCGCCTGGTCAGGCACCGAGTCATCGATCTGCCGCCATCTCCTCCTTTCTTCTTCTTTCTTTTTCTTCTCGGCGTGCATCCTCTTCCTTTCTTCTTCTTTCTTTTTCTTCTCGGCGTGCATCCTCTTCCCCTACCATCGTTGCGGCCGATGGAGCAAAAAGAGCCGAGGAGTGCTGCTGCTTCGCTTGCACGCGAGCAGGGAGTTGGGAGTTACGTGCTTTACCTCTTTTACGGTGTGGGAACTGGACGTAGTGTTGCTGCCAAGGTTAGGATTAGATTTATTAAGTTGTCCTGTTCCAACAGCATCCCGTGCTCAAGGTTCCTAAAAAAAAGCAAATATATACTCGATCGATCGTGTCGCATGGAAAGTTCGAAAATAAACAAAGACGCACCGAATTCGGCAGTACAAATATACAAATCGTCCACCATGCATACATACGTGTACACTGGGCCTACCTACGACGGTGCCCCTTTGTAGTTTATATTCAAAAATAGTACGGCTAGTGTACGTATGCGACAACGCAGCGGGCACCACAGTATACGAAATGTACGAACGTACGACTACGTCAGCATCCAATTCATACGAAGCGGCGGCTGCCACCTGTCCACGGCGGCGGCGGCGGCGGCGGCGGGTGGTGGTCTGGTCGAGGTTCAGTGCGCGCTTTCCGCGTGTCCCGCCCGCATTTGGAGCAGCCGCCAGCTGCCGGTGTAGTGACGGCCATGCATCTTCCACACTACCAACCACAACCAGCTGCATATATACATCTGCAGCCTCGCAGAAATGTCGTCCTAAACAGATTAATTAGTACGTCTTATTTACGGGTGTATGTTTTACTATCAGTAAAAATTATTCAAGCCGTAAATTTGTTAGGTTATAATTATAATTTACAACCTATGTGTTTTGGGTATTTTAGTTATTTTATATAATAGTTTAGGGTTAGATCGATTCTTTTGCTTGCATCTGACGAGTTGCCTCTTTTTCGTCGCCATCGACGCACACCGTGTGCGGCCTCGCCTTCCGATTCCGATAGCATTGCTCCCTCGGTGGTGGCCTGGGATCATTTTTGCATCATTTCATGATTTTTGTTGATGATCTCCTTGAAGACATTAGCTGCCAGCAAGTATGATCATGATGCATATGCGTTGCATCCTTGTAGGCACTAGGCATCCAATCTGCCATTCACAAGCTGATCGGCAAGAGAGAGGTCGTCGCACCTATAGTTTTAGAGAGCAAAACATGATTACCAACACACAAATATGTAAATATAAAATTTTATTTCTCATCAAAAGCAGCAGAGATTTACAAGAGTTCACTGGACCACAGGAGCCTATAGCAAAAATAGTTACATTTATTCAGCAGCCCGTAGAGCTTCTCAAACCACCGGGACAAAGACGATTACCATTTGCTTACAAATTTACCCATGAAAGAAGAACACCTACAACAAGACAGAGACTGTACCCTTTCATATGTACCGTTCCACGAACCAACCAAAGAACTAAAGGAACCCAAAGAATATACACTCTGCTCAAGTGAGCAAAAACAAATGGCAATGCCGAGTGATTCAGTCCTCGGAGACCATCTTCCTTGTTCCGGACAAACACCGGCGGTAGCGAGAAGATGGTGTCAGCGATCCCATGGCACCAGTACTGTTCCACACTACAACAGGAACCCTCATCTCAATCGAGCAATAATCCTCATATGTGTCGGATACGATACACGTCACGACGCAAAGGTCAGTGATATGAGAAGTCATCTCTATCGGATAAAAGTCTGTCACCGATGCACTTATCTTTGTCGGACCTAAACTAAAGCCCGTAACCGATAGGTTTGACCCAGAAACCCAGCCAATATTCAAGGGCCCGCTACTGATGAAATAATCTTAAATGGCCCCAATTAATGTCCGTCATGGATGACTAACATCGGTGACGGGTTTTAACTTAAGCCCGTTACAGATGGTGTCATCTGTGATGGGCTTAAGTTAAAGCCTATCACCGATGAGTGTTTTCCAAACAAAAAAGTTTCTGTTTTTTGGCTAACCTCAGGCCTTTGCTAGCCATGTCCGCTGAAAAATTAGAAATAAATAAATATATATATATATATATATATCCATTCCCAGCATCCCTATTCATATATACAATTATTTACAGAAAACCCAATTCAGAACTCATATATGACATTCACATATTTCACACATCCATTCATATATACAATTTATTTTTGAAATGAAGGAGAATATATACACGTCTCATTATACAACCAAAACAAAAGTAACATTATCTTAGATCTAAACATGTCCCATTAACAATGATCAATATACAACCAATACATGCCATGACTTTCATCTCAGCTTCAATAGATGGCATGACATTCATCTCAGATCTATACATGAGGGAGCACGACAACACATGAGGAAGATGGACTTACCTAGAGCACTGTGGCGCTCGGTGGCCGGGCTCGGGGATGGCGGCACTCAGTGGCCGGGTCAGGGACGGTGGCGCTCGGTGGCGGTAAGGGAGAATGATGACGCCGAGCTCGGGAGGATGTGAGGGATGGCGACGACGAGCTCCGAGAGACGATGGTAGTGCTAGGGTTTGCAATGCGAGGACTTAGAAAATTTTCGCGCTCATTTATAGATCTGAATCGGCACTCGGGCTAGGTTAAATAATTTCAAAGCATATCCGTGATGGGCTTAAGTTTAAACTTGATAGAGATGACATCAGCTCAATCGGGCCAAAGTAAAAGCCTGTCACCGATGACACTCATCGGTGAAGGGCCTAATTGTTATCTCAATGGGCCTCAGGTTGGTGCTCGTCACCGATGAGTGTAATCGGTGACGACCTCTGTTTGGGCCCGACAAAGATATCGTAGGTTATCTTTGTCGGGCCATGATTTGAGCGCATCACCGATAGGTATCATCGTGATGGGCTCGAGTTTTATGCACATCTAACATATCTGTGCAAGTATATCTTTGTCGGCCTCTCTTTAGGCCGTTTTGAGATAATTTCGTTGTAACAGCCCGCAAAACCTAGGCATGTGAGAGACCGTCATAGATGAGAAGATTTGTACTAGTGCCGCGACGCGACACCTTGATGAGTGTGTTGAGTGTTTGAGGAAATAGTTGTTGGACTCATGATCATGGAGGATGATGCCCTCAGAGCCGTACGTTGGTAGGTCTCTTAGCGTCTTTAATGGGTGCGGCGAGTTGACGAATGCGCACAGCGCGCTTGCCACCATGTGTCTCGTTGATCGCTGTTCATCGCATTCGCCGGCGTGCTCTATGTTGTGGCTAAAATTCTATTGTATCCTTTGTGCCTATATTTTCATGGACAATTATATCCATTTACGTTTCTACTACTGTTAAATTAGGTGGTAATACAAAAAGATTTGAACCCTAGGATAAAACTAGGTCTACGGTTTAGATTGATTTCTACTACTAATAGAGAGCATCGTAGCGGACCTCGGTTAGTAAGGCCTTATCACATTAGATTTTGAAGTTTATATATTAAATTATAGTGCTTGTACATTTTAAATTTCATCTAAAATAGGAATAAAATGTTTTATCCAAATGTTATCAACGTAATCACAGATCTAGATCATTGATTTGTGAAGGTAAGAATATCCAACTCCAATTGAATCTGGAGTTGTACCAAAGAGAACTTCGGTGCCGCATATCTACGTATGCTACATATCCTATATTCACGTTGAATTTAAAGTTTATAGATTAAATTAAAGTTATTTAAAATTTCATATTTTATCTAAAATATAAATAAAATAATTTATATAAATATTATCAACGCAAGTAAAAGATTCACATTTATAGATTTCAGGATCTATGAATATACCCAGCTCCACATCTCCAAATCTTGAATCTGACGCTGTG
Source organism: Oryza australiensis (assembly GCA_019925245.2). Classification (NCBI taxonomy): domain Eukaryota; kingdom Viridiplantae; phylum Streptophyta; class Magnoliopsida; order Poales; family Poaceae; genus Oryza; species Oryza australiensis. The sequence goes on from JAIFGZ020000539.1 coordinate 412,595, forward strand.
AGGCCTATGCCAAACATGGCTTAATTAATATTAGCCGTCAATTCATACATTGCAATACTATTATTACAAAATTCATATATTGCACATACTATTATTACAAAATTTTGATATTATGTTAAACGTTGCTTGTCACTTTTTAAAATTGTATCCGCTTCTACTATAAAATAAGAGACCATGTTATTTTGCTTTATTTAATTGTTAGTTTCAAATATTAGAATTAAATTAATGAAATATTAAATTGAGACTCTAAGATAAAATAACACATTTATTAATTACAAATTTCAAATATATTGAGAGTCTTCCTCCCCACCGTCATGAAAGCAACTGTTGAAAGGCTAGAGAGCAGCAAGGACATCGACGGTGGGGCTATCCTCTTCACGAGTAGGCATATAGTGAGCCGCGGTTGCGGCAAGATGCTTTATGAGGCGAGCTAGGCACGATGGTGGTGGCATATGCATTGGAGCTAGATTCATTCTCCCCCGTTTGAATCTGGTGCTGGCATCGACGAGTGCTCGTAGGTGTGTCAGCAACAGGCCCATGGGTGTGATCTAGCCTCCTTAGAAAGATCCGGAGGTGGCACAACAGGTTTGTGGGCGTGATGGCCATGGTCATGGCCGCCGGCTTCAGGGTGCTCGGAAGGAGGCGGGGCTTCCTTATCACCGATTGGTCACTGCCAGTGGTCGTTGGAAGCAGTGACAACATGGAAGGTGATGGCCAGCCGGGGACCCTCTCACTTTGAGGAGCTCTTCCCCTCCTACATGAAGCTCTATAAGTAGGATGGAGGCAACGACCGGTCAATAAGGGAAGGCTCGAGTCGCCGAGGTGACAACTCCCAATTTTAGGTTTTCCTTGGCCAGATCCGGCGAGGAGGCTACTGAGTGGTGGGGCACATGAGGCTTGGTGGGTGGCAGTGGAGTGCAATTGGTGGTCTTGCCAACGGCAGAACTGAAAGTCGGACAGTAGAGAGGTGTCGGTCCGGTGTGGTAGGCCACGTGCTACCAACGTTTGGATGGTGGTAATTGAGATGGCGGGCAACGAATCGTGATGACAGGGTTGCATGGGGTTCCAAGCGAAAGCCTAGCCCATCGATTCACTAGACCAACATTGGCTACATTTCGAGCATGTCAACTTCCCTAGGGCATTGTTGAGGTACCTCCTTCCTCCCTCTTTTGCCGAGAATCTATAGGGGAAAACCATGTCTATTCCTTGGATAGGCGACGACATTGTCCTTGGCATTGCAACCTCCATAGAGGCATCGCTTTTGGAGACTCTGCTCTATGGTGCTGCTATAGATCAGGTGTTGATCAACCACGTATAGTGTGTGGTGGCCGGTTTGGTGTTAGGCTCCCCTCTCAGTGATATGTGTGTGTGTGGAGGGGTGTGGTTAGCGCATGGTTTCTCATTGTATGCTCCGATGCATAACCAACCTCGACAGTTTTCTATCGATAATAGTGTTTCTTGTTACTTTTTCCTCTAATAACATTTGGATGACCTTTTGTTGAACACCACAAAAAATGAGATCAAATCTATGGTCAAATCTTTCTTACTTTGAACATTTTCTTGCGCTTAACAATAACATATGTACATATGATATAACTACCTAGCTATTGCTCTAATTATCGGTATATATGTTTTAATTCATATAAGTCATAGTTTACATATATTTGCATGCATGACCGGTCATCGTGCTACCTAGTAATGCAGGCGTTCACATATATGTTGCATGCAAATTAAACAAAAGCAGCCAATGCAAGGACTGATTACGTCGGAAAGATGTTGCACTATGCCATGGATTCAGATATTAACAATGCAAGATATATATGTATTACGCATGGTTTAGTGAGCCTGCACGATCTATGAACATGCGCGCACATAAATTACTCATCACTCTGCAATCGATCGTATCTAGCTAGTTAATTAGCACAACGGGATGAACGGATAGATAGCAACGTTGTCCGTGGATCGACACGAGAGGCCAACCAAGTTTCTGATATTTTCTGATCCGGATTGGATCAAGTCGATCGATCGATCAACAAAAGCCACTGCTACTCGCAACTCTGGAAATTGTGAGCCATTTCTTTATGTTTCTAAAAAGAAGTGTTCATTAGTATATATACTCTCACATTATTTGATGTGAATTATTGATGAATATATTTTCTTTTTTTTTCTGGACAGGATATGAGAGGCATTAATCACAGACTTGCAGTTGTACTAGTACTACTACTTGATCAATCCTTTTTGTGTCACTGATCAACAAAACTGATAAAGATCATGATCCAATTAAGATTCGATTGATCAGTAGTCGATCCATATATCGAGCTAGCAAGCTAGCTAGCTAGCATACATAAATTACGGTGACAAAAGAAGAGGAAAAGGATTAAAGTTAATTATTCCAGCGGCTACTTTGATCAGGAGAGTGACTGGCAGTGAAAGTGAGATATTATTTCAGGTTGTCATGTAATGCAGGGTGGCCACGCAAGCAGTACGTGGATTTATCTGAGATCAAACGGTTAAATTGGTGGCTTAGCTTAGCTTGGTGCTTTCTCGGTCGGCATCACAATCGATTTCTCCGTTTGTTTAACTTTGTCTTTTACAAGAGTCCAAATCAACCAGAATGCTATATATATAGGCCACCCACCTCTTGTATAAGCTGGGTGTGTGGGCCCTACTAAAAATTAACAAAGATAAGCAGATAACAAAATAACAAAGAGAAAGAGATAAATACTTGTTGTAATGTGAAAAATGAAAGAAAAAATATTTTGACACTAATTAACCGGCAATTTCTTGAAAATACAAATAATAATTCCTGTGCTAAAATTTCAAGACGTATTGAATTTAGGGTTTGAAACAGATAAGCTATTCCGAGGATATGGCGTAGTCGATACAGTCGCTACCAGACTTAAGAGCAACCTGTTGATGCGAAACCTTTAGAAAAAAATTCATATGGGTAGACAGACAGAAATAGACAACCTAGTGCGTAAGCTTATCGGAACAAATCAGATGTTCATCATTAACATACACGATAAATCCAATTGCACAGCTCTATCTACCCACAAATCAAACTCAAACCTAGCGTATAGGCTTGTCGGAACAAATCAATCACGCACGATCGACACTTCTTCCATCCTATAATATAAATAATTTTACCATTTAAATTTGTCTAAAAGTATAAAAAATTTAGAATCTCACTTTATTATCTACCATTTATACTGATTTATTCCACATCTATCACCTTTTAATTTATACTACTACCATATTTTTTTACCTATCATCTTTTATACATCACATGTTATTTTACTACTTCCTTAGTTTCTATAAAAAATGATATACAATTTCAAATATTACGAGACGGAGGAAATAAAATCCAACCTTGTACGCTTCTATCTATCGACAAATCAAATTCAACCTAGTGTATTTTGTCGGAACAGATGAGGTGTTCGTTAACACACATGTTAAATCCAATTGTGTACGGCTCTATATCTATCCATGCATTGCAGTTATGACATGAAGATGTAAGCAAAAGTTATCAGCTTTGTGCGTACGCTCAATGATTTGTCTGATGCACTTTGGTTATGTGACTCTAATTAGCTGGCAAGCTCCGTTTGCACGTGTGTTTACAACCTCGGATCAGTCTCGTTGTCAATCTATTGGAGAAAGAAATAATGTGCTTTAATTTCGGACAAAATGATATGAGAGGATTTGGGGATGTGTGTGGAGTAAAGCAATATTCGTGGACAGGAAATTCTAGGGAGCTTGATTTTACCCTATGTCATCCATCAGCTGTCACGCACGCTTAATCTTCAGATCGACATGCTAAAGAATGAATTGGCAGAGGCTTTTGATTTCCCAAAATAAATGCAGCCTCTAGTTAATATGCTGGGATGACTCGACTGTCACTCTGTCAGTTCATTTTTTTTAAAGGTAAAAGCTTTTTCACACACATATTGATAAATAAGAGAGTCCAAACATGAACCGCAACTATGTACAGGGTGTGGGCAACAAAGACAGGGAGACTAGGTGATCTCTTCCAAACAGGGAAGCTCTCCGGAGCTTGCACTTTGGCCCATGCCGTGGCCTCTTCTTGGATTTTCGCTATTAACGCTACTACGAAAATAGTTTTTCGTGACGATCATTTTGGGTCTTTGCTGATGGCAATTGGGGCCGTCACAAAGCAAAGGCTAGTAAAGATCAAGATCTTCGCTAGCGGTTTTCCAAATGCTAGAGAAAAAAAATTTCGCTGGCGACCGACCTAAGCCAGCCGCCAGCAAAAATATATCTTTGCTGACGGTTGGGTTAAGACAAGGCCGCCAAAAAAAAAAAAAATAAAAAAGGTGGGCCTTGCCGCACCCAGTGCGATCGTCGCCGACGTCGTCACGCCGTCGTCTCGCCGTCGACGGCGGCGTCACGCCGTCGTCTCGTCGTCGGACGGCGGCGTCGCCGTAGCCGTGCCGTCTGCCTGCGCGCTCGCCGCCGTCCGCCGTCGCAGACCTCGCCGTGTCGCCGGATCTGGGGACGCCGCATCTAGATCCGGCGACCCCAGGCCCCCCGGCCGCGCCCCTCCCATATCTGGGAGAGGGGAAAGGAGGGGATGTCGCCGCCGCCCCTCGCCGTGGTCGCCACAGCCCCTCGCGCCATGGTCGCCGTCGGCCCTCGCGCCGTGGTCGCTGCCGGCCCTCATCGTCCTCGCCCTCCCGGCGCGAGGGGAGGAGGAGGCTGGGGGCGCCGTAGGGGAGGAGGAGGGGATACCGGGAGAGAGGTGAGCTAGGAGGAGGAAGGAGAGGATAAGGATAAGGATAAAGAGAGAGGAGAGAGGGAAAAGGGAATTTTTTCCCTTTCCCGCGCGCGCACGCCCAAATTTTCAGCGTGTCCTCTCTTTTTCGCTGGCGGATCTTTTAGTAAACCGCCAGCAAAAATCAATTTTTGCTAGCGGGTATTTAGGAGGACCGCCTCAAAAATAGAGTATTTTTGTGGCGGACGTCTTAACGTGACCGCCGCAAAATCGATTTTTGCTAGCGGATATTTAGGAGGACCACCTTGAAAAATAGATTTTCGCTGGCGGTCCTATACCCTCCACCCTTCTTATGTTTGTGCTGGCGGATTTTTCTCTTAGCCTCCATAAAAAATATTTTCCAAACGTCATGAAAAATGGTTTTTGTAGTAGTGTAAAGTTGCTGGGGTCGTTGCCACGTTGCACAAGACTCATGCGTTGCGTTCGCACCAGATTTCCCACGCTCCTAGGATTATGAGGGATTTTAGCGGGCCTTTGGGGTTGTACGGGGCGGAGAGCAGTCGCAGCAACCATTCCTCCAACATGGTGCAGACGCCCAATGTTGCATTTGCAAGTCTAGGCTAGCCAAACACTGGATTGCTATCCAGATCCGTCTGTAGGATCGAATGTCCAATGAAAAGCCAACCAGAGGAGGGTGAATGGTTGAGTACCCCAAAAACAAAGTTTTAGCGGAAATAAAACTTTACCTCTGTTTTTTAAAGCCGGTCTGACCGCAGGTGTCGCGTCGGTCTGACCGAATAACCTCGCCGGTCTGACCGCCTGATGACCTTCGGTCTGACCACCCGTAGCTGATCGCCTCAGCCGATTGCTCGATGTAGTCGATGCCGATGAAGTCCGATGCCAGCCGGTCTGACCGCCGATGTACTTGCGGTCTAACCGGGAAGAAGGCTCGGTCTGACCACCGTAGTATCTGCGGTCTGATCGGTTAGCAGATCCGGTTGAACCGACAATTACACCGCCGCACTGAGGAAGAAGAAGACACAAAGAATTCTCAAGAAGATTGATCTTTATTAAAACTCTATGTGTTTACAAAGTGCAAACAAAACACTCCTCACAAAATCTCAATCTAAACTTGAAACCCTAACTTGAGAAACTCTGAAACTTGAACTCAAAAGCGATACAAACGATACTAAGAGGCCACGCCTCCCTCATTATTTATACCCAAGATCCGTAGCCAAGAGCCACGAATCCTACTCATACAAGAAGCCCTAATCCACTAGGAAACTTTCCCGTACAAGAAACGAACTATACATAAAATAACCATAACAATCTCGGTTTTTCTAAAACCGAAATTCCGCTTTCCATACGCAACAATATCTCCATTGTATGCCATATAAAAACTTTCCAATCATGTGCACTAATCTCTACCCTTCAGTATCCCGCATGATCCCCATCTCGGACGTCACCTTATCTCCAAGTTGACTCCGACTCGATCACCGGCAACACTTTCCCGAGACGTAAAGAATACCTGCACATAATTAAATAAAAAATACCATATCCGAGCACAAGCTATCCAAACTTGACTCATTGTTAGCATAAACAACCGGACACGTGCATAGGAACACGAAACTTCCATGTATATGCAAGGAAACAAACCGAAACCAAAACCGAAACGAAATGGGCAACCGTCGGATGGCTCGGTCGGTCGATCGCAGCAAGCCTGCCGGTCGACCGTCGAAACACCTCCGGTCAGACCGGCAATATAAGCCCGGTCAGACCGGCTGTGGCAGCCGACTGAACACTGTTCATCATCCGAAAATTCAATTATTTCCCAAAACCAATTTGTCAATAATCTTCAAAGATCAAAACACACAAACCAATAAGCACAGCGACCAATTGTTCATCATCCAATAAGAATCAAACACACTTTGGTTTTATAATCTCTTCTTTGATGAACACATTGGCAAACAAATAAACAGTGTTGTTTTGGTGTTTGAAAAATTAAAAACAAAAATGATAAAAACCATTTGAGTGCTCAAAAATCAAAGAAAATTTCTCTCCCTTTTGAAAAAAAAGAAAATCCCTCGACCCAAAAAAACTTGCACTTTGTTTGTCCTCTTGTTCTCCCATGCAAACAACATTATTTTTCCCCCTTTTGACAATGAATTCATCAAGCATAGGAATTATGTTTATAAATATTCAAGAGCCTAGCACCATACATAAAGCAAGTCATGTCATGTTTTGCAATAAAAAAAAGATAAACATATCAATTATATAGCAAATATACACTAGAGTATAATCATAAATCAAATATTTTATAATTAAGTTCAATAATATAATAAAAGTTCATGGATTCAAACAATTTATAATGCAACATCTTACAAGCACATAGGTTGAAAAATAAACTCAAATATATATATACCTATTGCGATTTTTATTCTTTCTTAAATTTACCTTTTTGCACATATAATTCAAGCGAAAAAATTTTCATTTTGATTCGAGCAATCTTTAGTGCTCATATATTTTTCTCTCAATTATTCCGAGTACGTCCTTGTCGTCAAGACTGTTTCCAAGGATTCGGTACTCATTATTTTTGCTCACGTCGAATACGTCCTTGTCGTTAAGACTGTTTCCAAGGATTCGGTATTTATTTTTCTCTCATAGATAATATTTTATTCTCTTTTCACAATGAGTAATTTTAAAGTAAATTGAGGAATATTAATGCAACATAATATATATAAGCATTTAAAATTCAACACAAGCACTAGTATCAACATTGCATATTTCTTTAATTCAAGTATGATTAAAGTATCATGCATTATTTCACTTAAATATAAAATCTAGATGACATAAAAATTCTAGAATATATATAAGCTATGCTAGTGACAAATAAACCTTCATAATATTGCTAGCATGCACATGAACACAATATGTATGGATAAAGATCTCTTTTTCAATTGATTTAATCATGTAGCTTGATAAAACGAAAGAGCACAAAAACTCCCCCAAAACATGCCAAAAGGATGAATAATTTCCAATTCCCTCGAAGAAAAGCAAAGCGAGAAGAATCCAACACGAATGCAAAAAGAAACATAAACTTCCCTCAAATTAATCTCCAATTTTCCCAAGGAAAAATAAAGAAGAAATTAAAGATCTTTGAAGAAGACATCCAATTGCAAATAATATCACCAAGGTTCTCATAAAATGACACATATTCACAACTATTACCTCAAATACTAGCATATAAAAACTAATAATCAAGAGAGTAGAAAAATATGTTAATCCAAAATTACCTTGATGTCATTGTGAAAAGCAATCATTGTCTCCACATTACACACATATGGAGAGTATGCCATCAAAATAACTACAAACAAGAGATGTCGAGGCCTCACTACGGGGATAGTTAAAAGAAATTTAGGAATCCAAGATCGAGACATGACCGGTAGATCCAATAGGCACAAAACCACAAGAGAAAGCAATTTTGGAATTTTCACAAAAATTCCTTCGAGGCCGGTCGACCGCTGGGGTCTCGCCGGTCTCACGGCGCCATCGCCGTCGAGGCGTGCGGTCGCCGACCGGGTGCGGCGTGGCCGGTGGGGCTGCCGGTCCGACCGGCCTTCCCGAGGGAAAACCAGATTTTTGCCACTTTGATTTTGCAAAAGTATTCTCTCTTTACTTTTTCTGTTTTCGTGCTTGTCTGAAACAAAAAACAACCAGATGACCATATTTACCACAAAAAGAGCAGAAAAACTTTTCTTTAGTAACAGATGGTTTTGAAGAATTAGGTTTAGTTTCTTTTAGATAAAGAGAAAGAGATGACAAATTTCTAGCAGATTTAAAAACTATTTTCATGGTATTAGGTTTTGTCAAGATTTCACCACTTTTAATTATTCCTAACACATTTGGAGGATTTTTGGTGAAATAGTCATGAGCATCAAAACCTATTCCTTTGTTGTCGCTACACACTTTAGATTTGTCCAAAATCATGTTAAGTTATTTCTTACCATCGAAAATTTTTGCAAAGAACTTTTCAAGTAAGAAACTTCTTTTCAAGATTAACACAATTTTCACAATCAATTATGACATCTTTGCCTTTGCAACATCTAGAGCAAGAAGCTACCTCATCTTGTTTAACTATTTCTTCCATGTGCTTAACACGAGCTAAATTAAACAAGATTTCACAAGTTAATTCATTAGCTTGTGCTTAACTAAAACATCTTTTAGTTTTAATTCATTAGCATCACAAGTTAAACAAGATTTAGCAGCCAAAACTTGAGAATTATTGACATCTCTAATATTGGAAATTTCTAGCATTAAAACCTCACAATTTTTGCAATTATCATCATTGGGAATAAGAGATTTCAATCTAGCAATTTTAGCATTTAAAGATTCAATCACAAATTCTTGTTTTTTAAACATTTTCTCATATTTTTTATTCTTAGCACTTAAAACAAGAATTGAATCCTCAAGTGAGCTTACCTCATTTTCTTCATCTGAAGAATCTTCATCTCCACGCGTCATGAGACAAACGCCGGAGATGTTCTTGCCCTTCTCCTCCTCACTGTCAGAATCTATGTCGCTGAGTGGCTCAAAAGCGACATAGACTTGACTCAGCACTTTCTTGATCATCTCCTTGGAGCGCCTACCCTTGGGTTTGTCATCCTTTGTCTTTTCGGCGCTCTTGTCCTCCTTCTTGCTCCTCCCGAGCTTGGGACAGTTGGAGCGGATGTGATCCAAGACGCCGCACTCAAAGCAACGCGTTGGTCCTCCTTTCTTCCTGAACCTAACTCTGTTCATAGCTCGGAAAGTTTGTTAGTATCAAGAGCCAAATCCTCCTCCTCGAATTGCTCAAGTTGTTCATCGGACATGGCGTTAATTAAAGCAAGAGCATTTGGAGATGATGAAGAAGCAACATCCGAAGAAGTTCAAGGAGAAATCAAAGCACTTGACTTAGAATCCGTTTTGAAAGAATATTCATCTCATGAGTTTTGAGTTTTGTATAAAGCGAATCCAAAGTCAAATTTACCATGTTAACAGATTCTTGAATAGAAGTTACTTTCATCTCCCAAACAGACAAGTCAAGACCATTTAAAAAGTGGCGAGGAATCTCGGATTGTGGATAATTAGTGTCATAAGAAGAATCAACGAGATCTAAGATTGCTCAAGATTTTATTAAACCTACCAAGATGGTCATCCAAAGCTTAGCAGGATTCATCTCAAATTCTATATATTCCTTTTTAAAAAGATCTCGATGAAGTTCTTTTATGTTTGTAGTTCCTTGATGAAAGTTTTTCAAAGCGTTCCAAATTTCATTAGCGGTTTGAAGATGAGAAACACGGTCAAAATCAGAACATGATATTCCATTAAACAAAATATTTTGAGCTTTGCAATTATTATTAAACTCAGTTTTCAAAGTTTCAGTATTAATGGCATCGGGTATGGTGTAGGGAAGAGCAACCTTTTGTCACACATCATAGTCTTGAGTCATGATGTAAGATTGCATCTTACTACACCCAGACGCAAAATCGGTGCCATAAAAAACATGCGGTTTTGTTGAAAATTTATCCGACATGAAGAAAAAACTTTAGATCGAAGAAAATCCAAAGCAGAAAAACGTGGCTCTGCTACCACTTGTAGGATCGAATGCCCAATGAAAAGCCAACGAAAGAGGGGTGAATGGTTGAGTACCCAAAAACAAAGTTTTAGCGGAAATAAAACTTTACCTCTATTTTCTGAAGCCGGTCTGACCGTAGGTATCGCGCCGGTCTGACCGAATAACCTCGCCGGTCTGACCGCCTGATGACCTTCGGTCTGACCGCCCGTAGTCGATCGCCTCAGCCGATTGCTCGATGTAGCCGATGCCGTGGAAGTCCGATGCCAGCTGATCTGACTGCCGATGTACTTGCGGTCTAACCGGGAAGAAGGCTCGGTCTGACCGTCGTAGTATCTGCGGTCTGACCGGTTAGCAGATCCGGTTGAACCAACAATTACGTCGCCGCACCGAGGAAGAAGAAGACACAAAGAATTCTCAATAAGATTGATCTTTATTGAAACTCTATTTGTTTACAAAGTGCAAACAAAGGACTCATCACAAAATCTCAATCTAAACTTGAAACCCTAACTTGAGAAACTCGAAACTTGAACTCAAAAGCGATACAAACGATACTAAGAGGCCACGCCTCCCCTCACTATTTATACCCAAGATCCACAGCCAAGAGCCACGAATCCTACTCATACAAGAAGCCCTAATCCACTACGAAACCTTCCCATACAAGAAACGAACTATACATAAAACAACCATAACAATCTCGGTTTTTCTAAAACCAAAATTCCGCTTTCCATATGCAACAATATCTCCATTGTATGCCATATGAAAACTTCCCAATCATGTACACTAATCTCTACCCTTCAGTATCCCGCATGATCCCCATCTCGGACGTCACCTTATCTTCAAGTTGACTCCGACTCGATCACCGGCAACACTTTCCCGAGGCGTAAAGAATACCTGCACACAATTAAATAAAGAATACCATATCCGAACACAAGCTATCCAAACTTGACTCATTGTTAGCATAAACAACCAGACACGTGCATAGGAACACAAAACTTCCATGTTTATGCAAGGAAACAAACCGAAACCAAAACCGAAACGAAATCGGCAACCAGTCGGACTGGCTCGGCTGGTCTAACCGCCGAAACACCTCCGGTCGACCGGCGGTATAAGCCCGGTCGACCGGCTGTGCACCGATGAACACTGTTCATCATCCGAAAATTCAATTATTTCCCAAAACCAATTTGTCAATAATCTCCAAAGATCAAAACACACAAACCAATAACCACAGCGACCAATTGTTCATCATCCATTAAGAATCAAACACACTTCTATTTTACACCGTCGACGACATAGCACGTGTCGATGTAGAGGAAGTAGTCGATCACAACAACTCGATCTTCTCCTCCTCGTGTGTTCGTCTCGCCGTGCTCTCATGCCAATCAGCACCGCATGACGCGGCACCTCTACCGGTATCCACACGTCTAGGGATGGAACTCCTCGCATGGACGTGCTAGTGTCGCGCGTGGCTAGGGTTTGGCTCGGGAGGGAGTGACGGCTAGAGTTTCTCACAGTTCACCAATCTCGTCACCTAAAAAGTATATATAATCCATAACTGGGCCTCCGATGCCTATAGGAGTCCTACTCGGATCCTTATCCGAATTGAGCAATCTTCATCCAGTCCCTTTATTCTGGCCCGTTAAGTGTACGACCTTGTAGGTTCATGTACACTTGGGTGCAACTCTAAAACTTTTTTTGGTCCACGTGTCATATATTGACCCACCGGACATATGTAAAGATCATATCGGCTAAACCTCTAATGTATACTTGTATGAACCCCTTAGCCTCACGATATCGATTAAGCTCAAGGCTAGATATGTGTAAACTTTAATAGCTCAATCATTCACTCGATCCTGTAATAGATTACTTAATCTATGATTGTTTCCTTAATTACTTTTGACATAACCATGCACTTCCATAATAATATCGAGGGGTCCAAAAATATCTTTTCAAAGGAGGGACAAATTATATCTTAATTATTCATATCTCACTATATATTAGATTATATATTAGATAGTATGTTCGAAGACTACTTTTTATGAAATATACCGTTGTCGTAGAATGAAAGTGTGAATTCACGCGTTACCGTGTGACTTCGTACGGTAAGTGCGCGACACTTCGTACGGTGACTTCGTTACCGTGTAGACTGCTCGACCTCGTGCGGCGAGTGTGCGAGACCGCAACTTCGCATCGAACTATCACGATTAACGATTAATATTAATTAACGTCATTAGAAATTAATTAATTAATGTTATTTTAATTAGCATCATTTGTAATTAATTAGTCACTAATCATGATGATTAATCACTAATCATTAGTCACTGATCCGTGTCGCATATTGGCCCTGCGAGACCGCACGGTCTCGCGCCCTCACCCTGTGAGACCATGTGATCTTGCACCTTTATCTTGGGATCATGTTCTGTGAGATCTTCTGTATGGTCACGTTGTTATCATTTTCATATAACGATTTAGTGACATCATATCATTTTTTATTTTTTTATAGCGACGACGATATATTTATGTCAAAAATTTACATCCTTAATTTTCTAAGATAAAAAATGAATAGTATATTTTCAAATGTAATTCTTTAAACTTGCATTTAATTAATTATCCACGTCACCAAGTGAAGCAACTATCTTCCCCTGCTTTAGACATGCATTTAATTATCCGTGTCACCAAGCACCGAAGCTTGACCCCACTGTCTATATATACTAGAATATACCCAGCGTTTAGGTGTATGGGATGAATATTAATACTGATACAGAAAACCTATTAGGTATCGGTTGAGAAACTCCTTTAGATGTCAGTTTTCTCAACCGGCATCTATTGGTTGTCATCTATTAGAAAAGAAATATGTGTTGGTTTAAGAACCGGCACCAATTAGATTCCACGGAAAAATCCGGTTCGTCGGTTTGAGCCGAGCTCCACCATGCATAGATCCAATCAACAACACAAATCATATATCCATCCACAACCTCCACAGATCAATCACAAACAAAAAACCACAGATAAATCCTCCACAAAACAATCATCCACAGATCCACGTATAAATCCACACATCATCCATTATTCATACACACATATCAATCATCGAGAGAAATCCTCCACAGATAAATCACAAAAAATCAAACATCACAAAATAAAAACCTCGAGCTCGGTCGCCATCGTCGTCTTCTTCGAGCCGTCGCACCGCTCCCGCCGCCCACGGACCGCTCATCATCGTACTTCCAACCGTCCGAATCGAAGTCGGATTCGTCGCCGTCGACCCTGGGGAGCCGGACCTCGGGTGTCTCCTCACCGCGGTGTGGCTGGCCGTGGAGCATGCTCGCCGGCATGGGCGACACGGGCCGCGCCGCGGGGGGAGGCGGCGGCGGCGAGGACCCTCCGCAGCGCCGTCCCTCACATATCCGCCGCTCCCGCGGCCGCCCGTCCCGCCTCCCATCGCTTCCGCAGCTACCACGGCTTCCCGTCATGCCTCCCACCAGCCGTCTCCCGCTGCTCCCGTGGCCGTCCCGTCGCTTGAGAGAGGACAAAGGAAATAGTGAGCCGACTAGAGGAGTGGTGGAGAAGTGAGAGAAGAAAGAGAGAGGAGTGGTGGTGGAGAAGAGATAAGGCCGAGAGAAGATAAGGCTGGAGTGGTGGAGGAGATAAGGCCAAAGTCGGTTTAAATTGGCCGATCGATTTTAGGTGTCGGTTTTATTAAAACCGGCACCTATAATATATTATAGGTGTTGGCTTTTTTAAAAAACCGACACTAATAGTATAGGTACCAGTTTTTTATTTTGAACCAACACCAAAAAAATATTATAGGTCTCGGTTTTTTTAAAAAATCCGCTACCAATAGTATAGGTGTCGGTTTTTCTTTAGAACCGACACCTATTGTGTTAATAGGTGCCGGATTTATTTTGACCGGCATCTTTTGGGGCGATCTCCATGGGCTTTTTAGTAGTGTAAGTATTATAGAAACGATAAATGTTAAAATATTATAAAAATAATGTGAGAAAGATGCACTACGGGAGATCCCCTGTTTGCCGAGTGCCTGGGACACTCGGCGAAGGCTGTAGAACACTCGGCGAAGACTTCACCGAGTGTTGCACTCGGCATAGCTTACACGGTGAACTTTGGGTCGGCAAAGAGCTCCTTGCCGAGAGTTTTCCATCGGGCACTCGACGAAATCTTCGCCAAGTGTCCCTTTGACACTCGGCAAAAAAGTACACGTTAGGTTGGGTGAATGGTGACGAAAAATTTCGCCGAGAACCTAAAAAACACTCGGCGAACTTTTCACTTTTTCCGAGTGCCAACAAAAAACCCTCGGCGAAATTACCATCTTTGCCGAGAGCAAAAAAAAACACTCGGCGAAATTATAAAGTTCACCGAGTGTTTTGAAAACCCTCTCGTGAAGAGGGAACTTCGCCGAGTGCTTTTCTCAACGCACTCGGCGAAATTTGGGCACTCGACAAAGAGGGTTCCCAGAACCCCTAGTTTGCCCTCTTTGCTGAGAGTTTTGGCCATTGCACTCGGCAAAGGCCCACTCGGCAAAGTGACAATTTTAACCCTATTTCATTTGTTAGTGGCATATTTCACAAATTTTTAAAATATACATCACATTCATAAGCCCAATCATTCCATAACCCCATAAGCATCATTCCACATCCCCAATCACAACCCCAATCAGCACAACCACATCGACAACCACAATCACAACAACCTTAGCCATAATTCACAATCCACAAGACATAAATATAATCCACATCGTAGTCACAGTCACAATCCACAAAACATAAACATAGTAGTTCACAGTAGGAAGTCCACAATTCGCAATCTAAATTCGAAGAAAACATAGTAGTTCACAGTAGGTAGTCCACAATTACAATTTTTCAAAGAAAATTACCGAGGTGGAAACAGCGCCCAACCTCCGTGGTCATTACTGGGGTTATTTGATGCCGCCGACTGAGGCTGCACAAAAGGAAAAGAGAATAGTATAGGTTGTCAAGATAGTAACACTCGTAAATAAGAAAATTAAATGCAAGGTTAAGTGACTCACCGGAGTGCCTACAACAGGATGTGAAGGAGTGAATACCACAGGCTGTGGTGGCAGTACGACAGGAATACCCATGTTCTGACTGATTGTTTGCACGTAGCTGTACATCTTAGTCATCCTCATCTCAATCTCCCGCCGTTTCCTTCTCTCCTCTTCCAACTCGTCCTACAATATTCCATTCCAATGTTACAAAGTGAAGTAAACAATCAGTAAATATTAATGAATTGAGAAAAAAAGAATTTTCTAACCAGCCGTTTCCTTATCTCCTCTTCTAACTCGTCCTACAATATTCATCCCAATGTTACAAAACGAAGCAAACAATCAGTAAATATCAATGAATTGAGAACAAAACCAAAAATTTCTCACTCGGAGTTGCTACACTTCGGTCTGTGAAGCGGTCGGCCGTGTGCGTATGGCCGGGCTTTCGCTCGTGCTCCTTACTCGAAGCTGGGACAGAGTGGGTGTACTGGCTGTGTCGAGGAGGTTGTCGCCAATCCAGTACCACCCATGCTTCTTGCCTCCTCCCACCCTCATGACGACTTCTCCATCAATATCCTGGGTAGTACGATCGAAATCCTTCCCATGGAGCTCCCTTGCCATCGTGGTGTACTGACTGAGGCGGTTGTGGACGGTCGCATTGGTGTACGCCGAGGGCCCCTTCTCGGGTTGTAGTTGACGTCGGACGTCGCCTTGCCCTTGTGGGCCAAAGCCCATGCCTTGAAGCTGGGAGATAGGTTGCCCATCATGCGACGCCGACTGCGAATAAAACAATAGTATGGTTAAAAACTATTGAACTTTGGTCATTAAAATGAAAAATAGAATTCACGTACCCATCTAGTTGTATCTTGGTTGAGGCTAAGGCTGCCTTGGTGGTGTGGTGCACTGGCATCATCAAACGCAGCTCCGGCAAGCGGAGTGCGTCTCCTGCCACTCGGCAGCGCACCACCTGTCCACCATGCGCTCCCAGCAATCGAGAAGCTGGCCGTACCACCAAACAGGCACCTACACGTCATCAAGTATAATAGATATACCTAGATCAAATCAAATGTACTTAATCGTTCAAAAATCCGATGTTATATTTACCAACATGTATTGTTACTTTGTCAGAGTCATGGTTCTTGCTTCGGTTTTGGTGACCTTCAGGTTATTGTATGCAGCATTGTATGCAATGATGGCCTGGATGCGCGCCTCGTAATGCATGTCAGTCATGAGTTTGCGACAGGATTTTTCAGCCACCGCAGCCGCTCTAGCCTCGTATCCTGTCTGGCATCTAAAAAAATCCTGCATAAACACATGATGTATTGAGCTATTGTTTCAATAATGTGCAATGAATGTGATGTATTGAGGAACGTGGTTTGATAGAAGACTTACCCACAACTCGGCCTTCACCCGCTCCACCCTGTTGTTGAAGATCCTTCCATCTCGATTAAGAAAATCGGGGACGGCGACGTAGTGGTCAAACGTGTAGGCAGGCTCCGACCTTCCGGCATACTGAACAAGGACAGGAAAGTGTACTCTACACAGAAGACCCAGGATGTCGTTGACATGGCGTTTGTGATCACCTCCTCTGATCACAGTCCAACACCTGCCAAGTGAAAATGCAATGAATTATTAGTTTTAATTGTGATTTTTAACAAATCAAATGAAAAAGTATTGACAACATCCAAGGTTACTTACCGAGTCCCTTCAGGCTGAATCAGCGGGCGTCTCTCGAAAGGTTTCGGTCACCATGGGAGGGTCGAGGGACCTCGCAACCAAATAGTCGGCAAACCCCGGTGGAGCCGGACCCCCAGCGAGGCGAACCCCCGCCTAGGCGGTAGAACCCTCGGCCTCCCGCTCCGCCTGCTCCTCCTCCATCCGCTCCTCCTGCTCCTCGTCACTAGAGGACGCTACGGGAAGGGTATCCTCCTCGACCCCCGCCAAGACAAACCTTGCGTTGACCCCGCCGCGACTTCTACCGGACCCTCGGCTGCATCGGACCCTCGAATGGCATCGGTGGCTCTTCCGAACACCGACGCGCACTTCCTCAAACCACCCACCATATTTGTTCAATCACCTGCACCTAGAAAGAGTAAATCAATTAGCACAGATATACAAAAATACGAAGAGAGAGATGCAAAATAAATAGAACATGGATGCAAAATAAATAGAACATAGTTAAAGCAATGCATACATGTATTAGAAATAGTCATCATGGTCGGGATTAGCTGGATCATAATTGTCATCATCACTATCAGCCATGTCGATATAATCATTAGGTTCCTCCTCGGAAGGAGAAATGTAGTCATCCCTCTCATCTCCTAAATGTAACCGCTGAAGCAATTCTAAGTCCTTCATATTATGAACCTCACCTCCGGCGTCCCGTCAACAACCATTTCATCCGTCATTCCATAAGGATTGAACCCATCCGTTGCCAACGCAACCCGTACATTACGAGCCTTTAGAGCTTTTCCAGGATGAATCACATCAAACCTTCTCCAAGCTTCACCATCGGATGGATGTACAAGCTTCTCAGGATTGTATCGACGTCTGAGCTTGTGCCATGTCATCTGTTTCGCGGATTCCTCGGTCATGTAAAGTCGTTGGATCCTCGGCATAAACGGAAGGTACCGTAAGATCTTCATGGGGATAGCAAGCTGCCTCTTATGCCCATCACCAGAGTCTACCTCTATGAACCTAGAGGATCCACACTTTGCACAGTACTTTGCTTCCGCATGCTCTTTCCTAAATAGGATACATCCGTTCGGACAAGCATGTATCTCGCTCATATGGCATCTTAAGTGCACGAAGGAGTTTTTGTGCCTCATACATGCTCTTTGGCAGAAGGTGACATTCGGAAGCAGGCTACCAACAACTGTCAGCATAACATCAAAGGCCTCTCTACTCCAGCTAAACTGGGACTTTATGGCCATTAGCCGTGCAATGGCATCCAGTTGAGAAACCTTTGTATGCCCATGAAGGGGTTGCTGTGCCGCAGACAACATGTCGTAATACGCCTTTGTGGTAGGCTCCGGCTCCTCCTCCCTACATCCTTCATCGAAGTGTGCTTCATCATAGTCGTTTAACATGTCTCCTACCTCGGCATCAGAATCAAACTCCTCGATGCGTTGTCGAACAACCTCGTCTCTCCCACGGTAGGCTGATCCATGGAATGTACACCGGGTATAATCAGCTGTAAAACCATTCTTGCAAAGATGTTTGCCCATGATCTCTTTTGTTTGTCGCTTCATGTTACCACGTTTGCTACAGGAACACCATGTGGTACGCGCTCCTTTAACCTTGGCAAATGCAAGTTCCAAGAAAGCATCGGTCTTCTCGATCCATTCATCGGTCAACGAACCGTGACTTGAGCGGCCCGTATACATCCACTCATGGTCATCCATCCTCTATCATATCGAAGAATCATATAAATATTATTTGCATCTATCGAGTGCCTATACTATCTAATAGGTAAAGATAGGTCCTAATCCCACCCGAGGATGTGTAAATGAGTTTAGTTCCCATGCTCTAGTACTCCGCTCCGAGACATAATTTCGGCAACACCTCCCCGCTGTTCTCTAAATACATGTCTCGACAGGGGAGATTGTGTATCCAGAGAACAACTGGGAAATACCGTCGAAATTCTGAGTCGGTTCGGAATACTAGATCATGGAAACTAAACTCATCTACACATCCTCGGGCTGTCCAAAAAACGTGGACAATTCGAAATAGATATGGTTAAAGATATGCAAGAAGACACATATTTTCATCCGTATCTCTTTCGAACGGGAGACGCCTAAGGTTACGTTATACACAGACAAACGACGATGAAGGCAGCGACACCTGCAAAATAGGGAAGCATGGCTCGATGGCTGGCACACAAGCGACGGCAT
The DNA here is from genome assembly GCA_019925245.2 of Oryza australiensis. Classification (NCBI taxonomy): domain Eukaryota; kingdom Viridiplantae; phylum Streptophyta; class Magnoliopsida; order Poales; family Poaceae; genus Oryza; species Oryza australiensis. The sequence goes on from JAIFGZ020000539.1 coordinate 431,848, forward strand.
GGCTGCACGATGCAACTCCTTTCATACGTGCATACAATAAACTTCAAAATATATACGTGCATACAATAAATACCATTCTTTTTACCATTGATTTGTTTGTAATAAATACCTAAATTTGTTTCTTTTTGTCATCAATTTGTTTCTAATGTTGCACATGATATTATATCGATTAATATTTCTAATGTGAACAACAAACTCATGTTTCAAATCTATCAACAAAATCTCACAAAAAATTTCTAATGTTTGAAAAATATGACAAGGAGATTACCTAGGCCGGTTGGAGGAGTCGTCGGCCGAGGAGGGGCGCCGGCAGGAGGGCCGCCGGCGGAGGGTGGTTGGCCGGGACCTAGGGCTGGAGGAGGGAACCGTCGGACGGAGGGGCATCCGCCGGAGGGGATCGCCGGGAGAGGGCGTCGAACGTCGAGGCGACGGCCGGGGGAGGCGTCGGTGGGGCGGCGTCGGCGGCGGCTATGTCGGCCGGGGTGGGGCATCGGGGCGCGTTGGCGGCCGGGCGGGCGTCGGTCGGGGGGCGCGAGCGGCGGCCTGGCGGAGGGTCGGGCGGCGGGCGGCGCGCAGATGGGGGCGCAGGAGGCGGCGGCGGATGGGAGTTAATTCGCTAAGTCCCAAAATGAATGGCGTCGGGAGGAGGCGGGCATACAAAAAAAGTATGCAGCAGTGTCTTGAAACTTTGCCGAGTGCCCGATCCGGGCACTCGGCGAAAACAAGCTTTGCTGAGTGCTAGATCACGTGCACTCGGCAAAAACAAATTTCCCCGAGTGCCTAGGGAATGCACTCGGCAAAGATGCACTTCGCCGAGTGCCAACCTCTAGGGCACTCGCTAAAGTTTGTGCGGGGCTCTTTTTGCACAATTTTGCCGTGTGTCACATTTTTGTCGAGAGCATCACTCGACAAATTTTTTATTTTTTTGCTTCTAATAATTTAAAAATTATCAAACGGATTCAAAAATTTACCAAATTTTTGCATAAACCAACATATGCTATTTATTGCCTAGGGAAAAGATTTGAAATCAAACGACAATTCGGCCGTCACTTTCTCTCCAAATCTAACCAATCCTTCTCAACACTTATAATATACTCCGGAGAATCTTCGGTTTTGTGAGCGTCGTACCAGATAAAATATTCAAAACCTTCTCGATTTTTTACCACAGTCTCAATGTATGATATCATGACATCCTAACAATTTTTATATTTTTCCAACTTCTTTTGCTATTTTTACAATTTTAAAATCATTCGCTCAATAGGTTCCTAAATATGTTTCGTGAAGAAAAATTTTGAAATTTCGGTTCATTAACCGCATAATGACTCAAAAGGGTCTAAATAACATATATATAATTTTTTTCACTAATTTTATTTCTTTTTAACAACTTGCAGTTCTAATTTGAGACTTGCCAAAAATTCACGAAAATACAATAAATTAAAGAAATATAGCAAAACCAATCGAAAAATTACCAAATTTTATAATTAGGGATTATATGTTGTATTTACATAATAGAGAAAGTTTGGAGGGTAGATGAGAAAAATTTTTTACAAGTTTGCCAAGTGCCGACTAAGAACACTCGACAAAATTGAACTCTCGTCGAGTGCCTTTGTGAGACACTCGGCAAAGGTCTCATTTTGCCGAGCGCCTTGCCTTGTCTCTCGGCAAAGGAGATATTTTGCTGAGTTTCTTGACCTGGCACTCGGTAAAGATGTTGACAAATGGCTGTTGCGATGATTCGGCGATGACCGTTGTAATTTTACCGAGTGTCCCTTATTGGTACTCGGCAAAAATGTACTTTTGCCGAGAGTCATGTGAAGGCACTCGGCAAAAATATCCTGTTTGCCGAGTGTTTTTATTCGCCGAGTGTTTACTCTCGACGAAATGTTGATTTTGCCGAGTGTTCTCTTTTGCGAGAGCCCACTCGGCAAATATGTTATTTGCCGAGTGCGCGATAAAAGCACTCGACAAACATTTTTACACTTGGCAACCATTGACTTTTCCGTAGTGATGGTTTGACATACTTGTAGTGATGGTTTGACATACTTATATATTGAACTCTATAACATTATATTTTAGATGATAATATAATTACATGTTGAATTTTAGCTTATAATAATTGTTAGTGGGTATTAACTGTACACAGAGTATAGATATGTGGGTTGTCTTCGTTGTGATAGTTAAATTATTTGCAGTAGTGTAGGTAAAGTGCGAGCAGTCCATCTCAGATGAACAGTTAATTAATTACTTATATATAACACATGCCATCAGCCTATGATAATGTGTGTGGTCAAGCCATCAAGGACAAAAAAGATTAACAAATGGGGGCGAGGTGAAAGTGATATGTCGTCAAACACTGCAATATTATGTGCAGCCGGTGGTTATATACATGATAACCTATATCGTCTTAGCTATATCGTATATTCCCAAATTAGCTTTGACATCTCCAATGGGACAAAGGCTTGGTGGTAAATTAATAATTACTACTCCACTTAATTCCTCATTATTTGATTAAATTAACAACCCATTGGCGTTGTGGTCGAGCACACAGGAGATTCAAGGGCATGGTCTCTCTCTCTGGAAAATACTAAAGAGAAAAGAGCATGACTTTGCCTTTAAATTGAGCTTTCGTTCCCCCCATATGTATTGAATATTATTTGGTGTGTATATGATAACAAAATCGATTTTGATCCCCACCATGGAATCTGCTTGGAAGAAGGGATATGAAAATGACATCATTGCGCATGTCATTTAATTACCCTTATTGATTTGGTATATCCTAGTTTTCACAATGGAAGAGAGAGAGAGAGTGTGAGAGGAAGAGGGTCCTCCACCATGGGAATTAATCTACTCTTTTTACTAAAGCTTTGCATGATTTTAGCTTTTTCTTCCACACCTTTTCTCTGCTTGTGATATGATGCCGAAACGTCAGGCCCGGTCCCAGCACGATCGATATATATAAATGTACACCATCACTAGTAGCATATATTATAAATGCTTTGTGTAAACAAGAAACTATAAATTTAAATTTAAACGACTCTAGGAGTGTTTTCTTTCTGATTAATAAAAGAACTATTTTAGAAAAAAAAGCAAGCTTCTTATCTATGAATCATTTTTGCAACCATTATAGGTGATCAATATCTAACTAAATCCAAGGCATGCTAGCTATAGTAGTTCTACATAATATTTCACTTGTTTTCTTTCGGGAGTGAAACAGATAATGTTTTCACAACTTTGAAATTTTAAAATAGTATTTTTGTGTTGATCCTTGCCACTATATAAAAGATACTAATCTACATAAGGGTGAAAAACAAAGAAGTTGACGTAAATCTGTACTGGATTGAGTCAAGTTTTCTTATTGTGTAGCTTTAATTTACTAAAAACTAATTAGAAAATAAAGCAACTCGACAAATAGAAAAGACTGCCTTAACTATTAATCAACATATCTGCTAATAGTCCAAGAGTTATTATTAATAAATACAAACTCCGTCTTTAACTGCATGATGCTATGGACTTTTGGAATAAGGTTTTATCGTATCGAAAAAAATAGTTATGACTTGTTATAACGCTGAATCTACTTTTAGCATAACTTTTTAAAATACTTTTACTAAATTTTTAAATTTTAATAAAACGAATATTAAACCTATATGTCTAAAAACAACAACCGTCACATATATTTATAAACACCACTGTATAACTTTTACGTATACATGTTTAACGCAACAATCAGACGGGGAGAATTAACATGGATACTCCACTAGGTTGGAAACATTGCACGCATCCTGGCCGTCTATGGACGCTTTGATCGGTTCTTCCCACCGAGAATTGTCCGGCAACTAAGTGGGGCAGGGCTTCGCCGGCCGGCCGGCCGGCCGGCCGGCCCCGCCGGCGTGCTGGCCGCTGGCCTTCCACGTGCAAAGCTACCGCGACAGAAAAGTTGGCACCCAGGATCGGAGGCCAGGTGCAGCGACGCCAGGATGCCGGTGAAAAGCAGCAGAAAAAAGCAGAAATTTTTTTTGCTGGAATGCTGTCTGGATCGATCATGCATCATGTGTATGGAGCACCTGATCTATGATCGATCCGGTGTTGGCTTCCAACATCTAGCTAAGCTATTTCCTTTTTATTTAAAGAAAAGGTTACCTGATAATTAAGTTTCGATCGGTCGATTATTTAAGATACATCGGTGCTTGATTTATGATTAAATAATATAATAATTATATCGAAGTAACACCCATTAATACTGATATAGGGGACCTGTCGGCACTTTGATTGCGACATGCCTAGCTATCCGCATTTCATCTGTGACAGGTCCCTGTGGCAAATGGTTCGCCAACAGTTTTCTGTTTCTCTCATTTGCAAAATCCAATGCCATTTTTTGCAAATTTTATTAATTTAGTGTCATTTGAAAATAAATTCTCAGTTAATTCTTGACTGAATTTAGAATGATCTTTTCTTTTTGCCAACTTAGCAATTCTGAGCACAAACCTTGTTTTGTGAAAAGTACATACACTTAAACTTATGAGAAATATATAGACATCTGACCTCCAATATTTTGGCAGCCAACCTGTTGTCCATTCAAATTATAAGATAGATCACAAGCTACAACATCTTTCAGCTATAGCTAGTAGCAAACTAGCATGTGCATAGTGCAGACAGATAGATATGAAAGGAGGAGAAAAAAAAGCTGCTTTTTGGAGGATGGCTACATGTCAAAAGAAAGACAAACTCAACAAACTTGAGAGTGATCAACGCATGCATATATGCATGTAACGTGTAAGCTAGCCAGGTAGCATCTAACATTAGAAACACATATAAATATTTGCATGCATCGACCAATGATTAAGACCAACGAACGATTGGGAGAGCACTTAGCGTCTAAGCATGACAAGCGCTTTCGATTATTCCTGATGAGAAGAGTATATATTATATAATTCTTGACACGTAATGTTGTCCTCTGGTATGATTTTGATCGATTGATCGGTACTACAACACCTGCAGAGAGAGACCCTAGCTAGGCATATACTCTGATTAATTGTTTCTTATTTATCATATGCACTGATGCATTGCATGATATGTGATATAATATTCTCTTCCTGTTTAGTTTTCGTCAGCAGGAGAGAGGAGAGCTAGCACAACTGTATGTATCCGCTTTGTTTTGTTCTTGTTCGAACTGGTGGCGATCTATCATGATATTGTCCTCAAATGAATTATATTCTCTGGAGTCCAATTCCATCTCAACATCTGTGTGTACTATGTCATGCTAGGTGCCAGCTATTGGATAACGCTGCAGGACGAAGCAGAAATGCAGAATATGATGCCGTCGATGCATGAATTCTTGTGCATATAGGTGAGTATATACGGGGTGGTTAGATTTAGACACTATTCATGTCACATCGGATATTTAAATATTAATTTAAAAGACTAAATATAAATTAATTATAAAATTAATTACAAAAAAAGAAAAGGATAATTTATGAGCGAATCTATTAAACCTAATAATCTATAATTATAATTAGTAAATATTTACTATAGCATCACATCGTCAAATCATGGCGTAACTCGGCTTATTAAATTCATCTCGCGGATTATCCTCGATTATAAATAAGTTTTACAAATAGTCTATATTTAATACTTCAAAATAACATCTAAATATTCGATGTGACATGGACAAATCTCTGAAACAAACTTCTCCAATATATATATATATATATATATATATATATATATATTTTCTTATTTTGTTTACCCTTTCATATACCAGGATTCGGAATTTTCTTGGTGGTTAATTAATTTTCTTAATGGATAAAATAGAACATCAATATTACTCATTACCTTTGCGGTTAAAATTACCCGTCAATGATATATTAATTTTCTTGAGAGGTGAACACAACATCTAAGTTGGCTTTCTATGAGCCTTCATTTTTTATAAGTTTTTAGTGAAATTAATTTATGTTTATAAAGGTCAGAGATCGATATGCCAAAGATAATTAATACTTTCTAGTAGTTTAATCTACAAGTCCACAAGTAAAAAAAACTGAAGTACAAGTTTGTGAAAATCTAACGTGCTTGAATGTGTGTGCTGGATACCTTACTTCTACATCTAATAAGTAATTAAAGTACAAAATAATTTCTTCTCCTTGCAAGAAAAGTGAGAAGAATATTGCAATAATGCACATTTTGGAAAGATCCTTTACAGAGTAGCTGGATGGGCATTTAATATCCTTCTTCGACTATAAAAGATAAATATCCCCTATACCAACATATCTAACTTTATTCTACATTATCTATGATAAATAGAGTATAGAATTATCCGGGTCTTTTCTTGTGCCATTGAAAGTGTGACACTTGTAATTAGCTAGCAAACTATTTTGGACGGTCCAAATGTGTGAAAATGCCATTAGCCTAACCTTATTCTAATGATTCCATTATCTTGAAGGTGGACTACTACACTTTTTACACAACTATACTCATGGTTGGTCAAGTGATTGGCTCGTGCAGGTCTTGACAAGTAGTGCATATGCATGCATTTAGCTAGCTTAAGAATGTCGTAGAGTATCATAAGTGTTGAATTCTGGTGAAGACCACCGATTGTGACCAATCATTGTGGACCTGATCCGCAATTATTGAATGATCTTGGTTAAATTTAATTACTACACGTAAAGGACTATATGTTTGTTCTAGAATCTGAAGATGATACAGATCCCTTCTTCCAAAATAAGATTTATTTCATATTTTGGTTTCTTCAAATAAGTTAATTATATTTGTAGTTTTTATGTATCTAGGACTCCAATAAAAAGATAAATTAAATGTTTAAACGGACACTACTTGATCTTTGTTTATGTGCAAGATGAGTTAATTTTTTTTTATCTTGGTGACAAAAGTAATAGGTCTAATTCTTTTGGATGGAGGGAGTAATATATAATTAGAATGTTTAACTATCAATATAATTGTCTATGTAACTGGGATATACTCCCTCCATTCTATTTTGATCATCCCCCTAAGGTTTCTGAGGGTTTTCCTAAAATGATCATCATCTAACAAGTGTCTGTTTATTTATTTGTGCAAAGAGTAAATGTGCATCATTAAATGTGTTACATGCAACCAATCAAGATTAATTTTTATTAGTGCAATGACGTGCAATATTTAGAACATGAGCAATTCACGGGACACGAAGCGATTGAGCACATTAACCGATGGATTAATTTGAGAATGATTAATATTTTGGTGTCCTTGGTCTTGGTGTCCTTTGCTTAGAGGATGATCAAAATAGGACGGAGGGAGTAATTCACATACCTTTTTAGCTAGCTACCGCATTGACCTTTGGCCAAATTAATTAACTATTTCCTCATGTCATAAATAGTTGGTGTTAAGAAATCATGTATAACATCGACCCGGTTGCGCTCGCTTCATGCATCATCACATGACGAATCCCTTATGTACACCTTTTTATACCCTCACAAATCGATCGAATGGCTATTTCAACTTAAGTTAATGCATGTTTATTTTGCTATACCTTATTGACCGAAGATTGAAATTTTAATTATTCAATTAATAAAAGTTTTTTAGTGTAGATAGAGAACATTTACAAAATAACAAACTTACACATACACACCTTAAATAATGATAAGTTAAAAAGAAAATATTTATCAGGAAAAAAATTTGGAAGAGAAAAAATAAGAAAAAAAGAGAAAAGGAGAAGAAAAGAGAGGAGATTGGAAGGAGATGAAGAGGATCGGGATCAGGAGAAAACAAAACAAGAAAAAAAGAGATAAAAAAGACACCGATCGGAAAGGACGTAGCGCCAAGTGGAGGCGCGCGGGATATGGCGATGAGATAGGGTGGGTCGGTTGGATTGGGCTGGGAGATGGAGGGGTTGGGCTGGGATAGGGATGTATAATAGTTATTCTAGACTCACGTTGAATTGAATACGTATCATACAGGCAACATATAACCAACTTAAAAACCAACTTAAACACGAATAACATACCAAAATTCCAATAAAAACAACTTAAATTTTTATAATTGTAGAGATTTAACCTTAGCAGAATAAGTTCATAAAATCTAATAAATTTATGATATTATGATAGTGTATTTTGAGGCAAATCTATGTATAGTTTTTTTTAAAAACTAAGTATTTAAGAATATTGATTGTCAGAATATTAAAAGTTTGAAGTACTTGATCTTCTTGTAAGCACCAAACATTTTTAAACGGGGAGTATATATGTGTTACTGAATATAAAACTGCGATTTGAATGGCGCCTAATTAATAAATCCCCAATGCGTGGTGGTGTTTTCTTTTGCATTCAAATTAAATAACCTAGCTAGAAAATCTTTCTTGCACACTAACCAGACTAGTTAAGTATGCGTGCCTTCCATTAATTTTAGTGGCTTGCATCTGAGATAGATAGAAACATGCATGTACCATTCCCTCATATCATGTTGTAGAAACATAAATAAATATAAGAGCACTGACAAGTGTCATTTACTAGATCCACTTAGAAATTAATTAGATGCCAATAGCAATGTGTATGCTATAGCTAGTAGGCTATTCTCGATCAAAAGTTTCATTAGGTTTAGGCACATTAAGTATTATATCATGTAGATTTGTTGGATGACATGAGATAAAATTAAAAAAGAGAACCATTTTATTTCATTCGTGTTTACATGACTGTCTTGAAAATATCAATATAATTTTTTATTGGGATTAGCCGTAGTGTAACCACGCTAAGTTATATGCGTATGTAAATCAAATTTATGTCATGTTGCATTGCATGTATCAACTTATGGTAGTCTCTCTAGACTCTGGTAGAAATGAGGGGCATTCAGTCGAGTTGGCTTGATATGGGAAACAAGCTAAAATTAATTGAGGCTTGGCTCGGCTGGTTGACAGGCTCGATCGAGCCAGCTCGTGAGCCGACGGCGACGTGGACGGTGCAGGGGAGGAAGGCCTAGGGTTTCAAGTGGTGTCACTAGAGTGGGAGGAGGAGGGGACTAGAGGAACTGAGAAAAGAAGAGCGGCGAACCGGTGAGTCGTGTTGAGAGTGATGAGGCACCAAGTCACCGGTACCGGCCACATCGTGCCCCTCGGGCGCTGTGAGCGATGAGCCCATGACTCGCAAGGCGCGACTCTCTGGAGTCCGGTCGGTTCGGGAAGGGGGCGGTGCGGTGAGTTGGTAGGGGTGGGAGCCGCAGCGAATCATGGCAACAACATGTGACATGTATTACCGTCCCGCGTCAAGTGCGTGAAAGCATGCATCCGGGAAGGGATGGGACCTGGTGGAAAGGAGGGAAAGATAAGTTTTGGGGGTAAGGTTTTTTAACTAGTCGACTAATTGATGAAATTTTTATTATTATACCTAGACATATGATGGTTTTTAATAATAGAAATGGATTACATTTCTGACCTCTGCCCATGGTCACACAGCCAAAAAGTCTCATAGTTAAAAAGGAATTAAAAGAAGGCGTGATGGAACAAACCACCAACTTATGCTAATCAAACACTGCTAGAGAAACTCACTATTGTCTCGGTTCATAACCCCCTTGTCTCGGTTCTTGAACCGGGACTACGAATTTAGGACTAAAGATCGCTATCTTTAATCTCGGGTGAAATAACCGGGACTAAAGATGTATTTTTAGTCCTGGTTAGTAACACCAATCGGAACTAAAGATAGCGGCACCACATGGCTTCCTTCACCATCTTTAGTTCCGGTTGGTGTTACCAACCGGGACTAAAGGTTTTTTATTTTTTTTAATTTGCTCCTCCTATAGCTGCTAGTTTGTTGCCTATATATTATACACATATATATTGTGCATATATATTTTACACACATATATTTATACATATATATGCAACATGCATATATATATATAAATATATAATTTACACACATATATGCTTTTTAAATCGGGACTAAAAATATTTTTAGTGGCGGGTACAATTCTAACCGGGATTATTGTAGTTTTTGCCGCTTTAACCAAAGATGATTTCTTCAGTAATGAAATGATCAACTAAAATAGCGTTTCCAAAATCACATAGATTCTAGATCAAAATTCTGTACGAAATACGTCATCCAAACTGAAATAAAAGCTCTTTGGCTATCGATTCCAAGCGTGTAGCACCATTACATATAAGGATACTGTTGTTCATGTGAAAGCATCGTATACCAAGAGTGAAGCCATTTGAAACACATAAAAATAATCTGCATAATGTTAGATATATATATGCAGGAAATTAAAGATTCGGAGAGAGATACGATCCTTTGAGCTGTACCACAGCTTTGGTTCCTCTTTAGCTTTACCTAAAGAAGAAAACAGCGAGGCAAAAAGAAATGGATGGGACGTTATATGCTGCAAAAGGGTACTACGTAGATAATCTATGAAATGTTTGATGCACTGTTATTGTTTGACTTGTGTCTTTGGAACTTGTTTCATAGGATATCTACTATAGCTAGATCTTGCTGATTGCAATAATTTTCCAAGCCTTTGGAACTCGGGATAGTGTAAACCTTAAGAGAAGGGCTAGCGGTGCATGTGTTAATTAATTAAGGAAATATCAAGATACTGTTTCATGGTGTTCTGTCTTTTTCACCTTAAGACAATCTTGTAAAACCAAACATTTAGCTGATTGAGCTGTGGCATTTTGATTCCACCCCATATATCTATGTTTGGAAAGAAAAACATGAATAAGCACAGTTCATACTCTCTCTATATATATGTGTATTGTATATATATAATATACATGGGTGTATTTTTTAGAGAACGCACCCATGCCAGTCGGCCGCACGGTCCACGCTGGATTGGTTCGACCGAGTCTGACTGGAGCGCCTGACCACCTCGTTAAATCATTATATTTCATTAGAACTTTGAAGTTAAACGTGTTTGGACGAGAGTAGTACTAGGATGGGTGACCTCTTAGGAACTCTCGTGTTATGCTGTATCTGACGGAGTTGTAACTAGTGTATAGATTAGGTTACAACCAGCATATCAAATGTGTTGCAACTGGTCAACCACCAGAGCTGCACGCCAGTTGTAACTGGTGTTTAGATTAGGTTGCAATCTCTAAACACAAGTTGTAACTAGATGAAGTTGTAACCAACTGTAAGCGGTGATATTGGTGTATCGTAACTGGTAGTACCAACAAACTGGAGTTACAACTGGTGTTTAGATGAAGTTACAACTGGACGGGTAGTCGGTGATATTGGTGTGTCGTAACTGGTGGAGTTGCGACTAGTGTTTAGATGAAGTTGCAACTGGAGTTGTAACCGGTTACAATTGGGCGGTTGGTGATATTGGTGTGTCGCAATTGGTGTAACAAACTGGTGGAGTTGTAACTGGTGTTTAGATGAAGTTGTAACTGGACGGTCAGTGATATTAGTGTGTCGTAACTGGTGTAACAAACTGGTGAAGCTGCAACTGGTGTTGCAACTAGTTGTCACTGGACGGTCGGTGATATTGGTGTGTCGCAACTGATATAACAAACTGTAGTGCTAGCTGACTAACTGTTTTCTAAAAATAGTAAAAAACAGTTGTAATTTGTGTATAAATAAAGTTGCAACTAGACTTTTCATGAGGTCACTCATCTTAATACTACTTTTGCCCAAGCATGCTTAACTTTAAAGTTTTAATGGGATTCGCTGCCATAGTGGCATACGGTGCTTGTGTCGTATAAACGTGCACGCGAGGATGTGTGGGTCTGTTACGTGCGTGGCTCCTGTGCAACACGATGTTAAAATACGCCTTGGTGTATTTTAGCCCTATATATATACTGTTTTTGTTGAGGGAATCATCTTGATTCCTAAAAGAACTAAACTAATCTCGCAAAAATCTTGCAATAATGGAACCCTAGCTTAGAGCTCCTTAATTTGGAGCATAAAAATTGTATATATATAATCTTTCCGAGAAATAAATACACAATAGTAATAATTTAGTTTCATGGAAATCAAAAAATCTAACAGGAAACCTTAGAGTGCAAGTTAGTTATACATGAACAAAAGTTAGACCATATGCATATCTTAGTTCTAGAAAATGTTGGGACAATGTTGGTCTACTTATAGTAGTTGGTAGACGGTAGTACTGTTTGGAGGAATTGAATAACAATATTTTAATTACTACTATCAATATTCTGAGGCCTACTTTTGCACGTACCTTTAATTTCGCAGTTCCATACTCCACTTTCACCAGCTAATTCATTCATTGTGGCCTCATATACTAATTCGAATATATATAGATCTCATCTCTACCCAACATACAATTCGTCTCAGAAAAAATTAATTTGTTACAAGGAGTGGATGGACCAAATAGCCTTTCTCTGATATGTGATCCCATTGCCAGCCTCTATTATCGTCTCGATTGGTTTATCTCGAATATGCAAGCATTTTTTAATAATGAAATTCAACTAAAATTCGTGATCAGCATCTGGACGTGCTTGTCATTGCTTTGGATTAAAAGCATTAACGATCTCTCTCTAATATATAAGTCATCATTTTTGTGTTTCTAGTAATTCGCATGCATTGTCATGTTTTGTCCATTTTATCGGGCATTTGGATTTTTGGCTGATGTGTAAGAACTGTCCAATTACCAATCTTCCACACACAAAAAAAGAAATATATATTTCTAGTTAGGCTGCCTTCGATTCTACAATTCAGCTAAAGTAATCCATCAGTTACCGTGAGCACGTTTCTAAACAGTATATTTTTGCAAATATCTTCTATATAAAAGTTTTTTTCAAAAATCAAATAAATTTATTTTTAAAGTTTATAATAATTAATATTTAATTAACAATATAATTAATATTTACAGTGGCGGAGCTACGGGGTGGTCCGTGTGGGCCACGGACCACCTGCGGCGCGCCAATCCCCCCGACTTCGCGTCCGCGAGCCCGCAAGCAGTATCACGCCACAAAACCGAGTAAACGACGCCACGATCGAAAGAAAACTGAGAAAGGAAACCCTAGAGGCTAGACCTAGACGGCGAGTCGGGCCGGGACGGCCATCGCGCCGAGTCCGGCCGCCGCCGCGCGGAGTCCGACGCACGCCGCGCGCCGTCGCGCCGAGTCCGACGCACGCTGCCGCACCGTCGCCGTCACGTCGAGTCCGACGCCGCCTCGCCGTCGCGCCGAGTCCGACGCCGCCACGCCGTCGCGTCGAGTCCGACGCCGCCGCCCCGAGTCTCTTCTTCAACGGCGCCGCGCGGACGCCACCGCGCCGAGCCATCAGCCCGGCCCGTGCCGCCGGCTCCCGGCCACAACAAACAAGGCGCAGCTACTGTAACGCATGCACATGATGCACTAATGTATTATATATAATATATGCACTACACAATTGACAGTACAGGTAATGCATGCACATGATGGCGATGCACTAATGTATTATATATAATATATGCACTACACAGTACACTAATGTATTATATATACACTAATGAATCATATGTATTGTTGATCATATGTATTATTAAATATTTGAATGAATGAATTATGTATTATTGATCAATGAATGAAATATGTATTATTGATCATATGTATTATTACTACTCAATGTATTATTACTACTTAGGGGCGACAACGACAAGGTAAGACAAAGTATTAGTGAAATTGCCGTTGTTTTCCATGAGCTTGATACAATGTATGATTCTATGTATTATTTAATATTACACCACTTGATCCTATGTATCACATCTAGCTATGACTCGATATGATGATTATATGTATTCAGTTTTAGTCCATTATAACTATTGGTTCAGTTTTTCCATACAAGTACAAGTATATGTATTCAGCTTCTAAGATATGTATAACATCTTATAATTGTTATGCAGATTTGTTAAAAATGAAGAGGAGTGGTGATATTGCCTCTCTTTTCCAGAAATATGAATCTAAGAAGAAATCTTGTTCTCAATCTCCTTCAAGGCTGCAATTGTTTGAAGAGCAAATAGAAGAACAAGAAAATGGACAAGATCAAGATAGAGTGATTCAAGAAAATGTAAGTCCAACTCCAATGCCTCCAAATCCACCTCCACTTGCCCAAAAAGAAGCTATTTATGATATCGGCTACCACTTGATCCGGGTGAAAGACAACCCATTTCAAATTATCCCGTCAATGATCAAGATGCGGTTCAACGATCATATATTATTAAGGGCCCATTGCAACCCTATGCACATAAATTTGAAAGTAGAAAAATTGGAAATAGGGTTCGACAATTCAATCCCGTATGGTTTTATAAATATCCTTGGATTGAATATAGTGTCAAGAAGGAGGCAACATTTTGCTTTGTGTGCTACTTGTTTGGAAAGGAGAAAAGTATAAAATCAGCATTTGTTGAAGGTGGTTGGAGAAATTGGAATAGAATTGATGCACTTGATTTACATGTGGGTGGTGTGAAAAGTGCTCACAACGCAGCCCAAGAAAGATATAATTTATTTATAATTCCACATGGAGCAATTGATGATAAAATTGTGAAGGCGGATAATGAGGAGCGTCGTCTCTACAAGATCAGGTTGACTTATTCACTTAGATGTTTGAGGTTTCTTTTGCGCAAGGATTACCATTCCGTGGGCATGATGAAAGTGAAGAGTCTAGTAACAGAGGGAACTTTATTGAGCTTTTGAGGTGGCTTGCTGCAAATAATGAAGAGGTGGACAAGTTTGTTTTGAAGAACGCTCCAGGTAATTGCACATTAACTAGCCTTGACATACAAAAAGAAATTATTCAATGTTGTGCAATGGAGACTAGAGATCAAATCATTAAGGAATTTGGTGATGATTACTTTACAATTTTAGCTGATGAGTCTAGTGATGTCTCTCATAAAGAACAGCTAGCCCTTTGCTTGCGTTATGTTGATAAATCGGCGAACCATGTGAGCGGTTTCTTGGAATTGTTCATGTAGATGATACTACTTCTTCATCACTTAAGGAAGCAATTCAATCTTTACTAGCTAGTCATGGTTTGAGTATAACTCAAATCCGTGGGCAAGGCTATGATGGGGCTAGTAACATGAAAGGAGAGATTAAAGGGCTTAAAACCTTGATCATGAAAGAATCATCATCTGCTTATTATGTTCATTGTTTTGCACATCAACTCCAATTGGTTCAGTTTCTTGTTGCCAAAGACAATAGTGATTGTGTATGGTTTTTTGATCGAGTATCCCTCTTGTTAAATATTGTTGGTAGTTCTTGTAAGCGTCATGGAATGCTTCGACATCAACAATATGATAATGTCATGAAAGCACTTGAGTGTGGTACACTAGAATCGGTAGTGGGTTAAATCAAGAGATGGGGTTGCCTAGACTGGTGATACCGTGGGGTTCTCATTATAAACCGTGGTCAACATGATTGCTATGTATCCCACAATTTGTGATGTACTCATATCTCTTGGACGAGATACTTCACAAAGAGGTGATTGGCCAAAAATACATACTATGGTTGGAGCATTTGAGTCATTTGATTTTATTTTTAATGCTCATTTGATGCTTGACATTCTAGGCCATACAAATGAATTATCCGAGTGTTTACAAAGAAAAGACCAAGATATTCTTAATGCAATGTCACTAGTCCGTTTGGCAAAGAGTAAAATGCAACAAATGAGGTCGATGGGTGGATTTCATTTCTTGAAAAGGTTACAATGTTTTGCAGCAAATTTGGCATTCAAGTTCCGCAATGGAAAATAATTATGTCTTGTATGGAAGATCGGCACGTTTTGCTCCATCCAAACAAATGATGATCACTTAAGAGAAGTGTATATTGGAGTCATTGATAAAATTAGCCATGAGCTTGATAATCGATTTGATGAGGTAAATATGGAGTTGCTTACTTGTATGGCTGCTTTGAATCCAGAGATTCCTTCGCTTCTTTTGATGCAAACAAGGTACACGACTTGCTGAATTTTACCCTAATGAATTTTCAAGCTCGACTTGCTAAGACTCGATTTGCAACTTGAAAACTTTATTAATGACATGAGAAAAGATGAATTGTTCAAAGACATAAATAATCTTGTTGACCTCTCAGTAAAACTTGTTGAAACAAAGAGGGACAAAGTCTGCAAGTGTTGAAAGAATATTTTCTGCAATGACTTTTATCAAAAACAAGCTGAGAAATAAGATGGGCGATAGCCTTCTGGATGATTGTCTAGTGACTTTTATTGAGCGTGATATCTTCTTACAATTGAGTGAAGAAGAGATCATCAACACTTTCATGGCTATTAAAAGACGCAGACCTGACAAGAAGAAGAAGAAGTGATATATTGCTCTACAACTATTATGGGTACGCAATTTTTAAATTCTATGTTAAGAAATTATACTCATTTATTTTATTAATCTCTATATATCTTTTTATCTTAATTGTGTTTTATAATTCATATACTTGTGTACGACATATTAATTTATCACGTCAAAAAATTTTAGACAATGGACCACCATAGCTGTAAATCCTGGCTACGCCACTGAATATTTAATTAACAATATGCTAATGACTCATTTTTTTACATGTCGCTAAAAATTTTAGGCAAGATGCCAATTCGAACGTAGCCCTAGTTTACCACCGCTCGTAGCAATTCTTTTCCCTCATCTCCTTGTAGTTAACAGATTTCACTTAGGTGTGACTAAGCGTGTAGTGCCCAGGGTTTGCAATGCCGGCGGCATATGCCGTGTCGCCCGGCACGGTGAATTTCGTCGAAATTCGTGAAAGCCCGCGGCAATGAACAGTAAAAAAATTTGAATTTTAACGATTTCGTGCGTACCGCGAAAACCACGCGAAAAACCACGAAAACCGTGCGAAAACTACGCAAAACTGCGAAAACCGTGCAAAACACGTGAAAACCGTGAAAACCCGTGGAAACCGTAATTTAAATTTGAACCAAATCAAAATCCGCGTCGTGCCGTGGCGCGAAAACCGTGCCATATACCGCGGTTTTCGTGGCAAACATCGCGAAATTTATTTTTTTATAAAATATATATATTTGTGTTAAAATGAATTTTTTCAAATTTTTTGAATTTCACGAAATTATTTAAACGAAATCGGGGATGCCGTGTCGCACCCGCGAAACGACCAAAACCACGAAAGTCGGGCCGGCTTTCGCGAAATCTGAAACCCCAGTAGTGCCCAACCTTCTTCGTTGAGGTAATTTGGAAAGGAGAGCGTAGATATGAAAACAGACTAGGGGCCTACTTGGAAGAGCTGGGAATATGATTAGAAATTGCTGAGAAGTTGCATGCGAGAATATATTAAAAACTGGATTGATTTCCTAGTCTCTTACTGCTAGCCTGTGTAGGATCGAATATAAAAATCAACAGACTACAGAGAAATAAAAGTTACCCTCAAACTTAACAAAGTTGTACCTGTCACATCAATAGATTGTCGTCTGACCGCAGTACTCCTGTCAGTTGGACCGCCTTCCTACCATTGTCGTCTGCTACTACCAAGTAGCACCTGTCTACTTGACACCGCCGGTGAGACCACCACCCTCCCACTAGTCAAACCATCCATAGTACTTTGGTCAAACCGTCGGGATCCAGAAAACACGTATCGATGAGACTCTTGAAAGTAGATCAACTTTATCGCATCAATATATGATTACAAAGTGCATCCAAAGCACTCCTCTCTCGATTCTCGAACTAGGATTTAAGTCTCAAAGAAAACCCTAACTTTTTCTCCAAAAAGTCGATCTCTTCTAGCTTCAACTCCTCTTCTATTTATACCCACAACGTGGATGCCCCTAGCCACAAATCAAACAAGGAAACTTATCAATAATCACATAGAAAACTTACCAAACAAGAAAACAACATCCTCATACAACTTCAAACTCTAATCTTCCCAAACTTGGGCTCCAATCTAAATTTAACTCATCTTTTCGTACGAACACAATATCACGTGTATGTCATATGAAAACCTTCACCTCCACGTGCATTGTCTTATAGCTTAAGCATCACGCGTGATATCCTTGACCGTCTAGACCTCAACTTCTCCTAAGCCTAGTCCTGATCCATCACCGGTTATACTCTCATGACCTCAAGCAACACCTGCATATGAACAACAAAGAAACTCCATATCCGAATAGTATCACATACGAATAGAAACCATTTAGAAATCATAAGCATGAAGGATTTTAGAAATTCCACGATAACAACCCAAAACCGATTCTAACCCGAAGTCTGTTCGGTCAAATCGTCGGGCCACCCGGTCTAACCGGCCACATACCTCAGGTCTGACCGGCACCTCTTGCCCGGTCTGACTAGTCGCACAGTGCTGACCTATACTGTTTACCGTCTGAAAACATTTCACCATATTCTCTACAAACACTTACCTTTGATTGTCATTGAATTTGAGAATCTAAACTATCCACCCACCATAGTTTTTACACATTACCTCTTGAACTTCATAATATATTAAATAACAGCTACATCTGAATGGATAACCATATATAAAATTAAATTTAGTTGAATATTCCTTATATTGAAAATGCGGGTAACATATTGTTAAAAATATGATTTTATTTATTTTAGGTAATATTATAATATTTGTTTATCAAGCACAGATATTTAGCTAGTCTATATGAGAAAAGAAGAAGGATTTTGATAGCGTAGCTAGAATCAGATTGGTCATCCTTCCCCACACGACCTGGCCACATCATCTCCAATGTGTATGTTTCCAATGCTTTGCTCATGTTCTCCTTAATTTTCACGGTTGATTTTGCTGTTTTATTTCACTAGTATAGAACCTCTCCTCTATGATGGGTCATCACATGCCTGAGTTTACGGATCGTCACAACAAAGTAATCTCAAACGGGCCTAAAAAGAGGCCGACAAAGATATACACGTACAAACATGTTAGATGTTCATAAAACTATAGCCCGTAACAAATTATAATTATCGGTGACGGGCACAATATAATGTCCGACAAAGATGACCAATGTTATCTTTGTCGGACACCCATAAATGGCCGTCACCGATGTGTACCATCGGTGACGAGTCCAAAACTATAGCCCGATTGAGATAACACTTATAGCTTAATATTATGGCTCATCATCGATGAGTATATCGGTGACGGTCTTGAACAGTGGCCCGACAAAGATAACTTGATGGGCTTCTCGATCTATAAATACCCCCTTCACTCATTGTGTTGGTTGTCCCATAGATGGATGGTTGAGGGGAGCGAAGTTTTGTTATTTTTTTTCAAAAAAATTTGAAAAATAGTAGGTCAGTGCCTTTGTAGCCCCATGATCTTCTCACCCTTCACCTTCTGTCCACATTCTCACCGCCATCTTTGTCGTCTTTGTGATAGTCTCCTTCTTCCATGTTACCCCAAATACTCAAGACATCTTCGTCGAAGATGATGTAAAGCTCGTGTGCATTGACAAGTAAAAAAATACATAAACTTTCAAAGCTTTATACCACATATTTTCTTAAATACATGATATTCAATTGTTACTCGGTACAAAAACTTGTAGTCCCTTGTAAGAAGCTGCTTTGAATACTAGTATATACCATGTTAATTTTTTATATTAATATCTGTTAATTTTTTATATTAATATCCGTACGTGGCATATATACCATGTTAACTTTTCACATATTTGGTCATGAATGTAGGTTTCTAGGATAGAACCAATTTTTTCATACTAGTTAACAATTAAAGGATTCATGACATTGAGCTTGTGTATAACCTTTCACTGATTTATACAAGAAAATTTACAGGTAATTAAAAGTTGTGTTCCATTGACTATAAAAGGCAAAAATATATCAATTTTTTTTTGCTGGAATGAGTAAAGGAAGCTGAGGCGAAAGCTCAAAGCTCGTGGCTCGGATCTAATCGAACTGGTAGTCTTAATGAGTCGAGCTAACTCGTGAGTTGCTCATTTAGCTTGTTAACATAAGAGATCACCAATTTTTCATGTTCTTAGTGTTTCTTAACTAATGCTTAGTCACTTAATTACATCCAAACTATTTGTATTTAATGAATTTTTGTATTAGTTAGTGTTTGTTATTACATTTATATATGATAAAACAGTAAATATAAAATTATAAAGATGAAATAAATATATTAACGAGCCTAACAAGCAATGAGCCAGCTCACAAGCCAAGCCAAGCTAGACTTTTAGCTTGATGAGGTTAACGAGTGAAGCCAAGCTGACTCGTTAGAACTCGTTAGGACAAAAGCTCAAACGACTTAACAAGCCAAGCCTTAACGAGCCGAGCTAGCTCGCTATCTATCCCTATATGAAAGGCTAATATTAGGCCAGTCATGACTAAAAACATTTGTATGGCAAAACAGTGTTTGCATAGATGTATAGCTACGATGCAACCGCCTATAACCGAACGATTGTGAAAATTTTTGTATTGCCATAGACAGGGAAGAAACTGATGTTGGAAATAAATTTTTAGAGGCGATTTCTTAAGTCAACCACTAGTGGAAATAAATAAAATTTTCCACTAGCTTCGTCTTGACTTCTTGCGTGCTACAGTACTTTGACATGGATACCCTGTTGATCTATTCCAGTTCATTGTTTCAGCTAAGGTGTCAGCGTAGTTGCAGCGACCTTGTGATGCTTTCCCTGCATGGAGTACATATACATCACTTCCTTTTTCATTTGTGAACTTTGTCCCTCTCTCTTTCTCTGCTTTGGGTTGGATAGCGATCAGATTCAGTCTCCTTAATCTTGCATTTGCATGGCACCATTAAAAGGAGAAACACTAATCATGCTAGATCGATCTGTCGGCATGTAGCTCATTCATGAACTTGGGCGCATTCGACTAATTAAGCATTAGTTGTTGCGTGCATATCATCAGTGCATGCATTTTCGATCGAGATCTATGATGACACAAAAGCTAGCCTGCATCTTTTTATTTGCCTGCATTTAGCTTAGTATTAGTACCGATAAAAGATCATCGAGACACCAAGGATAATATTGATGTCCGTATGTACTCCCTTCGTTTCAAACTCATTATCGTTTTAATTTTATCTAAAATCAAATATTTTTAGTTTTAACTATCAATGTCTAGACATTTATATAATTTAAATCATAAGATTTATATATCTTATATTTTTAGATTTATCCAGGAACTGCTTTCACAATACATACTTTAAATATCGTTAAACTATATAAATTTTTAAAACTAATGATTAAAGTTAAAAAAGTTGGATGTATAACAGATCTAAAACGATGAGTAATTTGAAACGTAAAATTTTCTGATTATATGCATGACAACATGTTCAGATGATCTATCGAGATGAGGCGATCAAAATTAAAGCTACTAGTAAGCAGCAGTACGTTTGCTCCACAACCACAAGCATGGGCGATTTGTCCGTCCATGTTCTTCCTCTTTAGCGAGATTGGACGCGTCCATGGCCGGCAGCCATACATCTGTACACTTGTTCTAGCCCAGCAGCTTCCTTATGATCAGGGATTGATCGATCACTTGTTGATAGTTGACACGTGTATATTGAACAAAAGCATACACGTTGTACAGTAGTCCGATCAAATCAAGCGTGTTCATGCATACATACAATTGATGTCGATTCATGAAACACATTGCGCTGTTGATTAGCTCCTGATCGGTCTGCTTTTGATTGGATTGTGGTCATCCATTTAGAAAAGAAATTAAAGATGTTTGTATATATATATATATATAGGCAGTGGGGCTACATTTTTAAAATCAATAGCTAGAGGATCCTTTCCACTTTCGCTTTATATGATGTAATTCTTTTAGAATATCATTATAGATTTTACGTTTTTTATTTGGTATTTCAGTAATATGTTTACAAGGGAGATAGGGTTTGTCCCATGATCTCAAGTTTTCCTAACCGTGTGTCTACTGGCAGAGACCGGATGTGTAAATTATTTTTATTATCTAAAAAATATATATATGGGACTGTAGGTACTTAAAATAAAACATCAATAATCCATACCGATTTGTCACTGTGGGTTCGTTTAAAATCGACCGTGATACTTATCGCTATCGGGTTAAATTGGTTTTAGATTAAATTAACCAGATGAGTGCATATATGGTGGTCGATTTTGAAGCATCAGGGTCGGTTCAAGCCAGTTATGAACTGACAATTATTATCGGTTCTATGCTAGGAGGAATGTAAAAGGGCCAGGTTGTCAACCTGAATAATTCTACAACCCAATGCCATAGACAAATATCTATCACTGTTACTATAATCAGAATAAATAAATATCTGCAATAATAGAACAGAGCTAATGGTTTGGGACTGATAGTGCACTGATTAAATCCTGGATGCATCAACTAATGTAGAAACGAAGGGGTTATCTACAATCGAACGAATTGGAATATTTATGGTATTACAGACATTTTACAGTCTTTATGACTTATGAGGTACCAAAACATATAATATCTGAGATACAGATGTCAATTTTTATATAAAAAATACCTTCATCTCAAGAACTATACGATCACTCCGATGGCGGATAATTCTTAGGATGATGAAGTTTTCGTCATCCTCAGGTGTGTGTATATATTTAATTAATGAAGCGTCAACCACCGTTCCTCAATTATATATATATATATATATATATATATATATATATGTAATCGTGTCCGTGCGTTGCAAGATAAAGTCGGGCGCGACATGGATGGGGACGGGAGGGAGGCGCAGGCGCGCGCGAGAGCTCCGAGCAGCGACGGGAGGGAGGGGCGTAGGCGCGGCGCAGATGGAGACGGCGAAAGGGGTGTAGAAGGTCTTTTTTATCCAAGCCCTCCTTTTCTTTTCAGCATTGTGATCATGTGGTTAATTTTATAAACACTCAAGGAGTTTTCTCGCAAAATAGTCGACGGACAAAATTTTTGGCTAAAACACTACTTGCTTTATAGATAGTTATAGATATAGATATAAATATATATACTTTGTATGCGTACGTACCTATACAAAGTGTATACATATAGATTGAATAATACGCCTGCTAAAAAAAGCCCGATTTGATGTGTGTGAACGAATTGGGCCGGCCTGTTAAATAATGAAGCCCATAAAGAACTACCAAAGAGAAAGTCTGAAAATGTGCAGCCAAATTTGGTAACGGGCCGAATTGATCGCACAGGCTGGACCAAAAAGAAAATTCCCAAAACAGAAGTGGTCGCACGCATAGTGGGTCGTGCGTCTGGTCGTCCATTAGGGATTTTGGGCCTGGTTCCTATTGGGCGCGAGATGGCCTCAGAATTGGATCAAATCCAAGGTGGATCGCTGCTTGCGTCGCGGCCCTCTATTTCGAAAAAAACTCAAGGAGTTTTTTGCAAAATAGCCGGGTAGAACAAAATTTTCGGTAGAAATACTACTTGCTTTATAGATAGTTATATATATATACTAGCAATTGTGCCCGTGCGTTGCAACGGGTGAAGTCGGGGCGCGGCACGGATGCGGACGGGAGGGAGGGGCGTACGCGCGGCGTGGGAGCTCCGAGAAGCGAGGGGAAAGAGGGGCGCAGGTGCGGCGCGGGGCGTGACGTGGATGGGGACGAAAGGGAGGGGCGTAGGAGGTCTTTTTTCATCCAAGCCCTCTCTTTCTTTTCAGCATTGGGACCGCGGGTTAATTTCATAAAAACTCAAGGGGTTTTCTACAAAATAGCCAGGCGAACAAAAATTTTGGGTGAAAACACTACTTGATTTATAGATAGTTATATATATATCAACCGTGTCCGTGTGTTGCAACGGATGAAGTCGGGCGCAGAGCAGATGGGGACGAGAGGAGGGCGCAGCACGGCGTGAGAGCTCGAGCGACGGGATGGAGGGCGCAGAGGTTTTTTTTTCATCCAAGCCCTCACTTTCTTTTCAGCATTGGGACTACGGGTTAATTTTATAAACACTCAAGGGGTTTTCGCAAAATAGTTATGTAGCCGAAAATTTTGGTTGGAAACACTACTTGCTTTATAGATAGTTAAGTTATAGGCCCCGCGCTGCGGATGGGGACGGGAGGAAGGGGCGCAGGAGGTCTTTTGCGTCATTTTATTTTATCATAATTATTTTGAAGCTGAAGTCTCATGTAATTCCAATTTATATTTTTTTCTTTATGTCTTCACCTCAGCCTATTTCAACATTGGGATTGCGGGTTAATTTTATAAGTACTCAAGGGGTTTTCGCAAAATAGCCAAAGCGGATCAAGGGTCATTTTTTTATCATAATTATTTCAAAGTTGAAGTCTCATGTAGTTTTAATTCATTTTTTTCTTTATGTCTTCACCGAGGCCTAATTCAAACATTAGCGGGTTAATTTTATAAACATTTAAGAGGTTTTCGCAAAATAGCCAAAGGATCTGCGGGTTAATTTTATAAACACTCAAGGGGTTTTCTACAAAATAGCCAGGCAACACTCAAGGGGTTTTCTGCAAAATAGCCAAGCGGACTGCGGGTTAATTTTATAAACACTCAAGGGGTTTTCTGCAAAATAGCTAGCGGACGAAAATTTTGGGTGGAAACACTACTTGTAGATAGTTATAGATATAGATTATAGATATATAGATTGTGAGAAGAGCACAAATTAATGAACATAACTTAATTTAATTTGCTAATTTCCTTGTGATATCTTTTTTAGCGGTATAATGGTTCTGAAATACAGCACCTGGATGGAAATATTTTGTTCCTGTGCCGGGACCAGATATATATTGCAATTCTAGTTTAATTTGTACAAAGCTGAATTGTTAGTGGGTGTCTAAATTAAAGAATAGTAGATCATTGGTCCCATCCAAAGAGGATGCAGATCAAGGAGAGGCCAGCAGCAACCAAGTTTTTTTTGAAGACAAAAGTTGCAAACGTATATTGGGATGGATGGCCATGCATATATGAGAGCAAAGTGTCCTAGTCGGCAGATCATCTTCGATCTGTCCTTCCAAGTCGTTATGGAATCATGTTCTTGGTTGACCATTAATCCAAACATATATATGCCTAGGTCGCAGCTAGCTAATGCCTTGTGTAATTATATATGTCTTGGTGATCATTTTCAAAATGATCATGAGCATCATATAGGCACAAAATATATAGTACCATGCATGTTTCCTTGTTTATATAATTATGCCCTTGGCTTTGTCCTGTGCTAGCTTCAGTTACTTTTTCTATAAGGGCAAGCTTTAATTAATTTGTGTTGCATGCATGTTAATTTCTAGTTGTCTTTAGTACATCATCATTGATCGATGGTGTTTAATTAGTTTCTAGTAAGAAGCTTCCATCTTTTGGGAATAAAGTGGCACATATGAAAAGCTAAGGCGGCATTGATCTTCCAAAAAGAGGCTAAGAGAAAGACACCGTCCGATTGTTCTACTCAATGCATATATAGGAGATCATATAAGTTCTATTCCTCTAGGGTTCTTAAGGATCAACTAGGTTAGCTTAATTATACATACATATGCCCTGGTCCCTCTGTTTGCTAGGCATATATATGAAAAGGCCCATCTGACTTTGGTCTCCTCCAATATTGAACACTGGTGCTGGCCATTAATTTAGTTTGAAGGTATCTAGGTATAGTTGGGTATAATTTCTTTTGTTATGGGTATTGGGTACACAATTTGATCCATTACAGATCCAAATCCAACTAATCTCCATCCCCTCAACGCACATAAAGTCCTAGAAATTATACCTTAATTTCAATTACTAAATACATGTTAATAATAAGAAATCAAAACTAGGTATTTTAAAATGCTTGAAAAATATGAGTTAATTAAAGTCTTTAACGACAATATATAGCGCTAAAAAATAGCACAAATGTATAGAATGTGACCGGTATATATATGTGTGCCTTGATCACCACTCATATATGATAGTGAGTTAATTAGTGATAAGATCAGCTAGAGATAGCTAATGGTGTTTCAAAGACAAGGAAAAAAAGCTCACATGGTGGTTGGATGCATTATTATTAATATATATGTAAATTCTCGATCGAGTTTCGACCAGCATGCTTTTGTGATAGAATGCCCTTCTCAATATCCCAACAACTAATTAATCAAGGAACTTAACTATCCCAATATACAAGCTAATTAACGCAAATCGTCTCACAAATTTCAATCTATGAAAGTAATTTAAGCATCCATTAGGCAATTATTTGGCATCTCTGAGCTAGCTAATCAGACCGACCGTTCATAGCACTTGGCTTAATTAAACTAGGTACATATCGTATCATGTGAGATATGCATGCTGCGGTGGGCTTATATATACATGTCATTAATATTTATGAGAGTTGTTGCAACTATCATTTTGGGTGAATGTGCTATCATATTACTCTCTCTCTCTTTCTAAATACATGTGAACTAGTTAGTTTGTCCTAAACATACCCATGAAAACGAAGAGAGTAATTTGATGTTAGGGGTTATAATTTACAAAATATAAGGTTGCATGCATGGCAATCAGAGAAGAATTCCATGTGACAACGATTTCGCGCTCGATAAAATAGAGAGAAAATAAGGAAGAAAATAAAGGTGGCATGGTGACTCCCGAAAGGTCATGACGTGCACGTCAGATTTTCCTCCTACAATTAGTTGGATGTAGATTTTTTAATTACTGTATTTTTCATGCAACCAGATTAATTTAGTACTGCATTATATAGCACTCCTCATGTAATGAATATTTGGCGTTAAAAAAAGATTTGACTAAACATATAAAACTTTATAATCAATAACTTCTGGAATGCTTAGTTAAAAACAAAAAAAATCATATATGTTAAGAAGTATTACTATATGTTAAATTTATTAAATTTACTTTAAGAGCATCTTCAGTTACCTAAAATTAGACTTTAAAAACCTGTATCGGGAGTATCCTCAAAGATACTAGGCTAAAAAAATCACTCTTATCTTCAAGATGTCCTAATATTTGATTCCAAAAAACTTTAAAATCTACCATGTCATCGCTAGTGGGCCCTCCTAAACTGATTTTTAATGGTATCCATATCTCCCAGGCCAATCGCTCATGCGAGTGCGAAGGCAATGTCTCAGCATGATCATGTTCTGACAGAAACTACCGTCTACTAACCAACAAAATGCTCCATTACAAGGTTCAGCGACAAGTAGGCCGGTAATCAAAACCTTTATATTTCAGATCAAATGGATAAGCTAAAAATCTGGCACATGTATTGGTGCCTTTTTAAACATCATAGTAGTTAGTACTCATCATCTTAAAAGACTGAATATATATGTGTCATAACATCATCTTAAAAGACTGAATATATATGTGTCATAAATTACAAAAGAAAACAAATCCTTTGAATGTATCTAAGGTAAATTCCTAACAGATCCACTGAATTATGAATTTCATCTTAAATTGCCAACAAACAATATAAATTTTCAATTGTCTGCAACAGTAATGCACATGTCAACTTCAGAGCCAACAACATTTTTCACATTTTGGGTTATTGTCAAGCTTTGCACACATTTTGGGTTATTGTCAAGCTTTGCTCCATCGGTAACAGGAAAGTACATGAATAGGTTGCTTCAGGTCCAGGGGAGGCTGAGGTACCTAAAAAATTCAATTGACAGACCACATGTTAATACTGCATGCATAATATGTTTTAGATTTTCATAGTGCATTCTATTCAGATTCAGAACATTGTTAAAAATGGATAGGAATGTTGCAGTAGATTGAGGCTCTATTAAAAAAACAGAAGTACAGAGGTGAGCTACTCTAGTTTGCATTTCTCAAAGCAATAAGTAGAAGCAGTGCACTATATGCATGAAGCTGGGATGGCTTTGTGAAAATTGTTGGAAGTAAACCACTAGAATTATTATTGCTGAAAAAGAATATGTACCAAACAAGTATTTTCTTGCTGAAAATAAATATGGAAGCTATGTACAGGAGCTCATCCTATAAAATCAAATCATCTCAAAAAGCATGATACTCATCTCAAAGCCCTTACTAGATGTAGACACAAGTAGCTGCAAACAATTTTGTACACTGAATTGAATTTTAGAGATCGAAACTCTACTGACAAGTCATCATCCTCCATGCTACAAAGCACATACATGCTAATGAATCGAGCAAGGCATGTTCCACAATTCTGAACCAAAGAAACAGAGTAAAAGCCTATGTCCAGGTAACTACACCTAAAGAAACTGAAAAAAACATTAATTAGTAAAATGGATTCATCTGCATTTATTGATTTTTATGATTTTTTTATTCAACTAGTAGCATTCAATTTTAGATGTAATCAATATTTCTTGATGAATCATTGCTAGTAATACTGAAAGTCAGCTGAAAATGCAACCATAGTTTTGCATTATAATCCTTGTTCATACTCCACCCCAACAAAGAACACCGGACGTAGGCCTATTATCCTCCAGGAGGGCTGAAAAGTATAAATTCTCTTGTCTCTTGGCTCGTTTGGTACTCGAGTCAACTCTCCGACCACTCTCTTTCATCGGTGAGACGCTCCGACCACTCTCTTTCACCTCCTTGGGTAACCCACTCGGAGGACTACCGACGATCCCGCCGACAGTTGGCGTGCCAGGTAGAGGCGCTTCTTCGCCGTTCCACGCGATCCGATGGTTGTTTTTTTCTCCACCGACTTCACGGCGCCAGCTGGACGACGTTCATCGTCGGGAGCCGGTCCGCCGCGCCAATGACTCCACCACCTCGCCCCCGGAGACCTCCGGCGTCTTGGAGTGCGCGATCGCGCAGGACAAGCTCATGCAAATTCTACTCTCGAACAACTACGTATTCTACACTCGCTCTTTTAATAAAGCAACTTCGATGTCTCTCTATTTATCGCTTTTACTTTTCATCTCGTCGCGAGCAGCCTATGTATACTCAATAATTTCGCGCTACGCTTATGGTCAGCCTTAAGCTATGCGGCCCGACTCCGCAATGGTTGAGATTCCCGATAGGAAATCTATTGAGTACGCGCAAGCCGCTCAGGGGCTCGTGGCTTCTCCCAACCATCGAGTAGCATTCGTATGCTCGATAACTTCCGCACTTGCGTTTATGATCCGTTCTAAGCTGCACGGCCCCGACCCGTTATGGTCGGGTTCCCCGAAAGAAAGCCTATTGAGTGCGTCGTGTTACTCGGGGTTCGGCGGCTCTCCCGAGAACCTAGTCGGCATATCCTAGCCTAATGCAATGGCTCGGCCTGTTACCCACCGGTTAGAGGATGGGCATGTCTCCTCCCGGGGTTGGCTAGGGTTGGGTTCCGACACAAGACAGCTAGGTGCAATGCCAAATTACTCGGGGGGCTCGGTCTCCAATGACCTCTTTATCCACCTATTCACAAAGTAAATGACTACAGCGCTGAGGCTCGATCTGAAACCCGTCAGGGTCTGGTCAGAGCTTTCTCCCTACCACTGCGGGCTAAGATCGTGACCCGACATGCGGTAGTCGGATGCAGTGCGAATAGATGAACTTAAAACTTCATTATAGTGTAATAAACGGTTCTCTAATCTGGCAAAGAGTTCAAACTTTGTTACATTGAAAAAGTTTGCAGACTCTAAACCTCACTAACTCATTTTTCTTTACACTAGGGTTTTACAGGGAATTCCTAAAGGACCAAGTCGCCGACTAACTTCTCGGCAGTCGGATCGACCTCTACGTAGATGCCATCTGCCTCACCGACTGCCATTAGCCCCCGGGCTAGGGCCTTACCGACTCAGTCATTAGCCTCCAGGCTATGAC
This sequence comes from Oryza australiensis, assembly GCA_019925245.2. Lineage (NCBI taxonomy): Eukaryota > Viridiplantae > Streptophyta > Magnoliopsida > Poales > Poaceae > Oryza > Oryza australiensis. The sequence continues at coordinate 461,421 of JAIFGZ020000539.1, forward strand.
TAAGTTGACTTCGGGACTACCACGGGCCTCCAGGCAGTAGTCCTGATGAACTTGACAACCACCATCAATCTTCGAATAGTGGGCTTGTCGAGCTCGCTGACTGCTATCAGCCTCCGGGCTATGGCCTTGTCGACTCTGTCATCAGCCTCCGGGCTATGACTAAGTCGACTTCGGGACTACCATGAGCCTTCGGGCGTAGTCTCGACGAACTCGGCAACCACCATCAACCTTCGGGCGGTGGGCTTGCCGAGCTCAGCGGCCGCATCATCAGCCTCGGGCTATGGCCTTTCCGACTCCGTCATTAGCCTCCAGGCTATTACTAAGTCGACTTCGGGACTACCATGAGCCTCCGAGCAGTAGTCTCGATGAATTCGGCAACCACCATTAGCCTTCGGGCAGTTGGCTTGCCGAGCTCACCGACCGACATCAGTCTCTGGGCTATGGCATTACCAACTAAGTCATCAGCCTAGGAGCTAGGACTAAGTTGACTTCAGGACTACCGCGAGCCTCCGGACGGTAGTCCCGACAAACTCAGCATCCACCATCGGCCTTCGGGCGGTGGGCTTGCCGAGCTCACCGACCGCCATTAGCCTCCGGCTATGGCCTTGTCGATGCAGCCGTTTGCCTCCGAGCTATGGCGGTCCACTTGTGAAGCATGGTGTTAACAACCAAATTTGGTAAGCCAACCATCGGATTTGGGACTAAAGCCGAAGCGGATTTGGAGGAGATCGTGGTTCTCGAGAGGAGTACGCATCGGCCGAGACCGAATCGGCCGAGGTGTTCATCGGCTAAGACCGAGTCGGACAAGGATAGCCGATGTAGCCTATTCGATAAGGATAGCTGATGTAGCCGATCCGGTAAAGGGCATTGGAATCATCATCGGATTCATTTGAAGTGCTTCATGAGGAATGTCATGCGTGGATAGAGTCCAAAGAAGGCAATTGTATCTATTAATTAGGTTTTAAAAAGTTTCCTTATAGATTATATCAGTAAGAGTCCACCTAAGGGACTTATCCGTAATTTGAATTGTAATAGAGATAAGAGTCGTGTCCGACAAGAAATCATATCATGTATCTAGGTATAAATATGACCCAAGACCTTGTAATCTTAGCTAACAATCAGTTCAATACAATTTCGGTGCATCGCCCCCTTTTTACTTTCAATTACTTCGACGAGTTCTTGCTTTCGAGTTGGGCTGCATCGGGTTCGATCTCCGACGAGAGGTAAAGCTTGTTATGGCAGCTTGCGCTCTCAGGATTAGTGCTTCCATCTTTATAACACTCTAAACATGTTTACATAAATCATCAAGTTATCATATATGTTATATAATCTAGATCGATATCACTCTCTAACCCTAATCGGCTAGCATCTATTAAGAGACAACAACCGATAGGATTAGATATCAACATTGACTTAGATTATATAGTGTATCCACCATCTCGAAAGGCTTTCATCGACTGGTTTAGATCTTATGCTTCTATTTATGCTTAGTGTTGTATTGGTTAAGTCTGACCTACTAAGTATTATCTAGAATCATAATATCTATCTTACTCTATGATTGATATTAGAGATAGTATCGGGGATTCATCCGATCTTACCTGTTTTAGCTATCTTGTTTTTTACATGTTTACTTGATATGCTAAATCTGCCCATTTATATTAAGATCTCACTGTGATGAAATATATTAAGTTTGTTATCGATCTGTTAGGTTATCTTAACATTTGATTGGTTCCTGTTTAATGTATTTAATATATATTGATATCTTAGTATAAAGTGGTATCGGAGTACTAGCCGATACATGTTAGATTTACGACATCGGCTATGCTATAAATAAGTATAATCTCTGTCTTAGCGTACTTTTAGACCTAAGTGGTTTATACTGTCTCGGCGCGCTGCCGATCTATCTCAATCACTTGGTTTAAACGTATTTTCAGACATAGATTATATGCTATTGATATCTACAGTCGATCGATTAGATCTAATTTTTCTTTTGCCGATTCATGCATATTGCATCGGCTCAATATTGAACGATACGCCATCGGCTATACCCGATCGGCTATCGTTCATAGACTTAACCTTGTTTTCTTTCTTTAGTTTCTTGTTGGTTGCATAATCAAACCAACTGGCACGCCGTACGAACCTTAAAAACAAGATTTAGACCTGCACTAGAGTTAAGAATATCTCTCAGGCCAGTGCGTGACATATTTATCGTCAACACATGGTCAAGAGGCTTCGGGAACCCGTTGGAGTCCGTGACTGGAATAATTCAGACCCTAAGGTTGAATGTCCCATTTGACCTTAGACTCGGGGCTACACTGGCGTGTACACCTAGACGGTGCACCTATCAAAGCCCTATCAAAACGCTTTGGGAACCAGCTGAAGACGGCGACCAGGAAAAACTTGGACCCTAAGGATGGATGTCTCATTCATCCTTAGGCTTGGGGTTGTGGGGGTGTCACCCGGGGTAGCTCATAGAGTGGAGTTAAAGTCACCGAAGTCGAACCGGGAATCCTCGGGTAGGGTCGAAGCCCGACCTCCTCTTGGGGTCGGCCGCCCGACCTCCCCATGTCCGACCTTGGCGTTCCTTCTTGACCTCAACTCATCGGCCCGACCCTCGGATCTCCTCAGGAAGGAAGGCTTGCTTTGCAAGGTTCGCAAAGGAGGCAAGGAGGGGACAACCCGGTAGAAGATGATGTCACCCGACAAGACTACGCAGAGGGTACCTGCGGAGGATGGATCCCAAGGCAAGATAGAGCACGAGATGCCCACGGTGCGCAGGACCCGAGGATCTCTATGTATTTTTTCAAATGTTGTTTGTACTTTCTTTTTAGTCTTTAGTCTTAGCTTTCTTGGTCCCCAAGTCCTCTTGTAATTGCTCCCTTGAGCTATAAAAGGGAGGACAGGACGAACGGCAGGGGAGGGCTTTCGAGAATTCCTCCGAACTCGAGTTTTGGGAGCTAGATCTAATCCCTAAAGCCCTAAGAACTCTCTTCACTATAATCCTTGTTCGTACTCCACCTCAACAAAGAACATTGGACGTAGGCCTATTATCCTCCGGGAGGGCTGAATCAGTATAAACTCTCTTGTCTCTTGGCTCGTTTGGTACTCGAGTCGACCATCGGATCCATCGGTCAGACACCCCGACCACTCTCTTTCACCTCCTTGGTAACCTCCTCGGAGGAATGCTGACGATCCCGCCGACAGGCGAGCCACCGTTGTCGCGTCGCTGAGGAGAGGCGCGCTGCACTATTGCGTCGCTGTCTAGGTTTCGAGAGGTGGAGAGTTGGACAAGATAAGTTGAGAGAGAGATACATAGTGAGAGAAGAAGAGAGATGCTAGAGGGTTCAAGAGATATGGAGATAGGAAAGGAATGGACGTGGTTACGAGGAGATGACGAACTCAGTAGCGGGTCCACCTGATTTTTTCTTCGCCCGTGCGGCTGCTCCAATAATGTGCCGACTAAAAAAAGGGAAACTATGACCTCTTTATTTGTACTAGTTTTATAAAAAAACCAACACTTATATTATATTATGAGTTTTAGTTTTTTTAATAAACCTGGACCTATATGGCTATGATTTTATAGGTGCCAGCTTTTTAATTTTGACTCATATGAAGGATCGGTTCATATCGGGAGGATGGAAAAACATCATATATGTCGGTTCTAAATGAACAAAAAGCGGCATCTATAAAGCGTTATAGGTATCGGTTTTTAATTTTAGACTCATACCGAAGAATCAAGGATAGAAAAAGCCTCATATGTGCCAATTCTAGATGAACCGGCACATATGAGGGCGTCCTATATTTAGGGGTTTTGTAGAAGTGATCCAAACTCCATCAAATTCTATTTAAATATTAGAAAATTGTAAGAATTCGTAGAGTTTTACATAAGATAGTAGAACTGAGCATTGTGCGTGGCTCATGTCTGGCTCCGCCCCTGGTTACCCACAGCCATGCATGTATGTAAGCAAGGACTATATCTGCAATTGGCTATATCTAAACTTATCTGAAGATCAGATCGAAAAACCTGATCTGTTTAATGAATTTGTTCGTCAATATTCCACACTTCCACAGGATAGCTAGCTAGGACGAAAAACAGAGAGCTAAGGCATCGAACCAGAGTTTGTTATATATATGCTTCTTCCCTCCTGGACGTATTCCTGAGATCCTAGCAATTTGAAGATATATGTTCTAAGCTAAATTATTGTGGATGAATTGGCAACGTGCAGTTTATATATTTGACCAATAGATGACAGATCGATCCTGGCTAGATGGTATTCATCATGTCCATTGTACATATCCAACTTTAGAAAGGAAACGCTGACTGAGTAGTCGATGTATGCTCAGTGTAAAAAATCGTATAATAAATCTGTGGTCATCGGCTACAATATTCAATTATTCATACCAGCCAATAGTGTGTCAGCCATCTTACCGGTAAAGAAAACGGTTTGTTCATCACATCAACCGTAGACCACCTTGTCACATTACTCTGTCTGTTTTAAATTATAAAGTGTATAAATATTTTATATTTTACATGCTCTTCAATAACATATAACATATTTTAATCATTAATTTATTTAATATAATATTATCAATGAATATAAAATTAACATAATATGAAAGAATAACATAGATATTGTGTTAATGTGATTATTAGTAAAAAGTTATCAAGCTTGATTTTTCTAAAAATAAAAGCATACGAAGGGAGTATGCTCTAGTATTCGTTTAACATATATAATAATCCCCTTTAGATCGAAAGCGTTACTAGATTAAGAGATAATGGTTGCCGTAATTTGTAGACCATCTATTCTAAAATATAAGACATAAAAAAATTTTCAGATGTTTTATAATATAAGACATGCATATGTAATTAATTAGCACCTTCTCTCTACTAAATTATTATTATTATTTAAAATTTTCTATTCTCAAAGATCTCTAATTCTACTGAATGCATATATTTTATTAGAGTGATTAAACATGATAATAAATGTTTTTGGTTTTGGGTTAAAAGTGGTTGGAGGAAATATTTGCATAAGTCGTTTTACATATCATATTGAATTTGAATATAGTCATATGCTCTCAAATTCTGGACCCACGCGGCATATATACAATGTTCCCACTCTCCGTCATCAATCAACATGTACTAAAAAATATTCAGACTTTCCATAAACACATGCATGCATGCATGCACGTCTCTCTTTTGCTACTATTATGATCTACTTCGTTTTACGTATGGGAGAGATTATTTTGTCAACTTGAACATCCAAACACATCCTAAGTCAGGTCAATTTATCAGTCAAAAAATTCAAATATAAACAAACAATCAGCTTTTTCATTTCGTTTTTAAAGCCATAAACTATAAATTAACTACTCTTACACTGTTAAATAAAAATTAGGTTGAAAATTTTTTTCTCATGTGATATGACTTCACCATTAAACTTAAACTTTAAATGTACCGATAAACAGTTAAACCAAGAAAGCTAACTCAAAATTCTATGTCAATAAACCCCAAGTCTAAACAAAGAGGACACGTAGCTTTCTAGGTGCATGCATACATGAAATATTACCATGTAAGTACTATTAAAGTATATATATTTTCGACCACTTGAATTGGAAGCATTGTCACCTTGTGGCTGTACGTTTATACACTTGTTCATATATTCCACAATGCACCACATGCATGTATATAGCTAGAATATTACATATATGCATTGATGACAACACACACACACATGTGTCTTGTACTGTAGCTTTCGTTTGCCGTACTGGGGTATATATGGATTAGGTCTGCAAATCCTCATCTGTAAAGCAAGGTAGCAATTATAAAAGGGATCGAATCAAATTGAAAAGGTTGGAGATGGATCGATCCATCGATCGAAGGAACAACGAATGAATGAATGAATGAAAGATCGATATATCACATATCTCTGCACCTGATACTGATCCAGGCCGGCATCTAGCTATCTCAGCTGATCAAAATGCAGTTGCTGCAGGTACATATCGAGCACCTAAACCCACTTCTAGTTGCAACTTGCAGGGGGCACCGTATTCGATTATATATTTCGTTCTATCCATCAAGCATTAGCACATGCAAGCATGCGTTGGACGGCTCCCCAGATGGCGACGATCGAAGACGATCGATCAGAGTTGCTGCTGCTGATCAGTGTTCATCGATCTTTCCTATCACTTTCCAAGGAGAAATAAAGTTATAATTAGTTAGCTCCGAGCGATCGAATCGTTTTGTAGTGATGTTGTTTTCTTGGATTTGGAATTAAGTAGTGTCAACTAAGTACTAATCGATCAATCGCTTGATGTACTGCTGGAGATTTTTGTTGTTTTGTTCATTCTCTGTACGAAAAGGACGGGTCATAAAAGTGAAAGATGGTCATCAATTAATTAATTAATTAAATTAATCAATCTTTATTGATCTCACATGCCGCTAGAGCATAAGCTTGCATGTGTGCGCTAGCAACCAAAGAGAAAAGTACTTAACTTACGTGCATGGTAACTCCGCATCAAGCCCAAAGAAAATCTAAACGAAAATTTAAACTTTTGGTAAATTTTGTCCGGTGTTCCCACTATTCACCAATATATACCAGGACAGTTACTTGGCTTGGCGAACTGTCCGACCCACATATCATTGACCGCTCAGGTCACATTAAGCCTGCTACATCACAAATTCAATCAGAGTCGCTCTCAAACCTATATAGCCAAAAAGACTACCCCTATCAAATAAAGCCATATTAGTCCCAGTTGATAATCCCGATGCAAACCGACTACGAATCCGTAAGATGGGCGACCTCTATTCCGGTTAAATAACTGACTATGCATCTTTAGTCGGTTGAAGCCACCAACCTAGATTAAAGATGACGGAGCCACGTGGCGGCTCCGCCATCTTTAGCCGGTGGCTTCAACCGGACTAAAGATTTTTTTATTTTTTTAATTTGTCCTTTCTCCAAATAGATCGCTATATATATATATATTACACACATATATTATATTACACATATACATATATATGCAACATGTATATATATGTATAAATATATAATTTACACACATTTAAATAAACTTAAGAAAAAATATACATATATTACTAAAATATGTAATATTCATACATGTTTCCTAGCTAGCTTATAAAAAATTGTCTCTAATCTATTTTGTGGATGGAGTGGTTTGGCTACTAAAACTAATGAAGAACTCTCCTCCATGGGATCAACGACCCGCTCGTTAATAAATTTCATCAATTCTTCCCGAGCGGCTTGTATGAAAGTCTCGTGGGGAGGTCGTCTCTTACTCGCATAGCTGTCATTAATTAGAATAAACGAGAAATAAATATATGAAGTGAATACGAAATCAAGACGTAATGTACGAATTGCGTTATACGTACATCTAGATCATCGACAGTTTTGACTTTGGTCACAAAGCGGTGAATGTAGTCGCAGACGTAATATCCACATAGGTTGGTGCCCTGTGACTGTTTTGCACACAAAAAGAGAAACAACGACAGATTTAATATACATTTCATATTTTAGAACATAATAATGATTCAACTCAAATTAGGAGCAGACATGTTACTCACTGGAAACTTCATCCGCACAGAGAGCTTATCTTTCCAATTTCCGCGAACATTGACCCGAAGTCGTTCCCATGCCCTACGTGCAGTTGAAAGTTAGCACGTAATTATACGAGAACCGCATATATGCAATAGAAAGTAAGATGGCATTACCTGTTAAACAGTTTAAATATGTTGGAGTACGTGGACTCTGGTTTATCCATTGAGTCAAAGCCATGGATCTTCGACTGACCCATGTCAAGTACTAACAGAATCCAGTGGAATCTGCAGATTGGTTTACATGACACATATGAAACTTTATGTATGCACGGGATTGAAATTGGTTTAGAAAGAAAGAAAAAACTTACGCAGATTGTAGGGCGAAGGATGAAGGACCGAAGTGGTGCTTGCACAAGGGCGTTGTATATGTTGTCCACGGTGTCATTAGGAAACCGATCAACCAATGGGCCGTTGATTTTGCGTGGATCCATGAATCCATGATTGGTGTATTCGTGCTTGTTGCAGTATTGGATCGCCATTCTACAACGGTTAAAAAGAACTTTAGTCAGCTAAATTCAAGGAAGTAAGAAACGAAATAACAGGGCGATACTTACAAAACCCGCACGGTTAGAAGTGAGATGTCGAGGGCATCAAGTTGGTACAGGTCGAATATATCTTTGAATCGGAGATAGAGGTAGTCACCTCCATCGAAGAAGTAGTCAATTGAATATTTGCATGTTATCATGTCTTCACCCTTGCTGGATCGTTGCATGTACCACTGATGGAAGCGGTACATCTAAGTTGAAAGCCTTTTCACTTGATCCGGCTTGACGAGAGGCTTTCCAAGTTTGAACTTGTATTTAAGCGGAGCCTTCGCCAGGGGTGCACGCCCGTGTAATTGATCCATATTAATTCCAGCTTCTTCCATGAATTGTCTTAAATCAGTTCTAATATTTGGAATCGTTTGAACTCCGAGGCTTCGTGGCTGTATGCCAAGTGGGGTACATCTTTGCCCACTTTCGCGCCCCGCCGGCCTTCCGAATAGTCCGGACGTAGTCGGACGCGGTTCATTTGCGGTTTATCTTGGGCCACGAGCTTGACGGCCTCGCGCGGCTCGTCATCGGTCTTCTCATAGGAAAGCTTTGGTGCGGGTGGCGGTGTCTTCTCAATTCTCCGAGTCTTTCTTGGATGACCGCTTGATATTGATGGCGCGCTCTTTGATGATGACCGTTTAGGAGTCGGTGCTCGTTGTGGCGACGGAGGAGGGTTGAAAGGCGGTGGAGTTGGAGATGGCCGTTTAGGAGTCAGTGCTCGTGGAGGCGACGCAGGAGGCGGAGGCGGAGGCGGCGAAGGAGGCGGAGGAGACGGCCCACGTGGAGGCGAGGGCGGTGGAACGATAGGAGACACTGTTCGTCCGGGGAATTTTATGAAGATCTTCCTCCAGAGAAATATTCCATGAGCCGTTTCTCCTAGCGTCGTCTCCCCGTCTCCTCCGGGGATATCCAGCTCCAGATCTTCATAGCCGTGTTCCACCTGTTCAATTTCAACCTTCGAGTACGAAGGTGGAACGGGCCGAGAATGGTAGGTGCCGTCTCGGGCTACTAGAATAGCCTTACCCGACGCGACCTGTTCGACAAGATTGCTTATTAGTTAGTAATAAACGTTGATTGACAAGTTATTCAAGAAAATATACGTACAACATAAAAGTACGAACACACCTTTATTGTTATGTTTTTCGGATGTGCACTCACACGGGTCCCGTGTGATGTCATCCACGGGCATGGCGGACCCGGTTGAGCTTGTGGGGCTAGCTTGCCTTCATTTCCAAGAGACGCGCACTGCTGCGCTTTAGGGAGTTGTGCGGTTGTTCCGGATCCGCCGTTGGCTAACCCACGGCTCCGCTCCTCGGCCAACCTTAGGGGCCACCTTTCGTCGACAATGATCGATCCGTGAGAGCTTCATTTCCATCTCGGCAAATCTAGCATCATTCTCTCGCTTTGACCTCATTCGGCTCCTGTATGTGTCGACGTCGCCTTGGAACCCTTATTTCTAGGGGACGACGCCTTTTCCTCGCGTACGCCCGGATGCTCGGGTTTTGGAGGACGAGTGTTAGCTCGTCCTTCTCTATCGGCTGAACGCGCCCGAGGAACCGGCCTGCACCGCCTCTTCTAACCTCGTCCGGCTTCTTGAATTTCATCACCAAAGATCACCGTGCCATCGACGGGATTAAGTGAGCCGCCGTGAGCATAGAACCAGTTCTTTGATCGTTCCAGCCAGTCTTGTGCCGGAACAATATCCCGTGCTTCTAGGTCGGCTTCCATTTTTTCCCATTTCTCCATTGCTTTTTTTATAGCCGCTTGACCCAAGCCCGTGATGGTATTTCTTTTGGCCTCGTTGGCCTTGTTCTTTTCTATGATAGCTTGCACTTCTTCACCGGTCTTGTGCTCAACAAAAGCATCCCAATGATCTCGAGCTTTGGGAACTTGTCAAAGTCTCGTGTCCGGCCTTCGGGATATATTTCTTGTGTAACTATTTCTTGTAGTTCCTGAAGAGCTCTGCCATTTTCTTCAACGTCCATTCCTTGACCCTTGCCTGATCTAAGTCTGGGATGGTGAACGTCTGCAGCATTGTCGTCCACATCATCTATTTCTCGAGTCCGGATATAGCTCGCTCCTCTCCTCCTTTGGTTGACCGCCTCCAGGCTGGCAACGCTTACGGGCACGTGATCCCTCACCACCCATCCGTTGTGCGCCACAAACTTCCTTACGGCGTCCTCTGGGGCAATTGGTCGACCGTCAGGTGCCACCTCCGTTATGACATGTCGACCCTCTATTTTCTTGCTGAGGCCGCGCGGCCTCTTCTATCCGCGGAGGCGGAGGCGGAGCCCTCATTCCCCCTCCTCGTTCCTCCGCTCGTCTCCCCTCGTTCCCCTCCTCGGTGAGGTACGATCCTGGATCTTCGTTCCCCTCCTCGTTCTAAAACTCGTTCCTCGTGCAATCTCATCAAGGAGAAACTTGCCTCGTCACGATCCGTCATTTGATTGTTGTGGGTTGAGGACTTAATCAAAGAATTCGAAAAAAAATTATTCGGTTAATACATGTATCAATTATTCAGGAATATCATGTATGTCTACGTAAAAAAACATAGACAAAAAAGAAGAAGATGGAAAAATATAGATGAAATCCGACAGACACTAGATCCAATTGTGCACATCCACAATGGTGATATTTTTCGAAGTCACTTCGGATTACATCCACATCGAATGACCGAACGAATGACCGAACGCGACCATTCGTTCATTCTATCGTTCACGTCTCCGTTCGTTCGGATCCTTAACCCCAACCCTAACCCTAAACTATCGTTCGTTCACATCCGTTCGTTCGGACCCTTAACCCTAACCCAAACCCAAATCCTAAACTATTGTCTGTTCGTTCTAACGTTCGTTGACGTCCGTGAGTACGATCATCTGGAGGAGAGGAGAGAAAGAGAGGAGAATGATGTGAGGGAGATAAGGTAGAGAGAGGAAGTGGAGAGGAGAGGAGAGAGAGAGGACGTTGCATGCCTAAGTACGTTGTAACGACCGAACGAACGACCGACAGAACGAACGAACGAACGGCACCGAACGAACGACCGACCGAACGGACGAACAAACGAGTGTTCATTTGTATGTCTGTCCGTTCGTCCACGTCCATACGTCCGTCTGTCCGTCCGTCTGTTCGTCCACGAACGAACGAACGAACGAAAGAACACTCGTTCGTTCGTTCGTCTGTCTGTCTGTCCGTTCGTTCGTTCGTTCGTCCGTCCATCCGTCTGTTCGTTTGTTCATTCGTTTGTCTGTCCGTCCGTCCGTTCACATCTGTTTGTTGATTTTATCGTTCTCGTTCGTTCAAAAATACAAACTTTACGAGTCACATACATATTCAAATTTAAATCTATTTATGCATTCAAATTTAAATACACATTCAAAATTCACAATTCACAATATTCATGCATTAAAATTTAAATAAACAGTCCATTTACATATAAAGTCCATACAAATTTACATATACACATTGAAATTTACATTCTAACATAATTTATTTAAATACACATACATTCTAACATTCTAACATTCTAACATCGAAATTCACACATCAAAAATTACAAACCCACATAATTCATTCACATTCACATAATTTGCAAATTTAAACATAATTTTGCGGGACATAGCACGACGGCGGCGTCGGCGGCATGGAGGGAAGGTGACGGCGGCGGCGAGGATGCGGTGGCCAGCGGCGTGGAGGGGGAGGCAAGGTTTAAGGGTTTAGGGGGCGGCGGCCGCGTGGGGATCGGGAGGGGGCGGCAAGGGGAGGCGGCGTGGGGAGGGGGCGGCAACGGCGACGGCGACGGCAGCGGCGGCGGTGGCCACGACAATGGCGGCGATGGCGATGGCATCGACGGCGGCCTAAACCCTAGTGTGCATCACGGAGAAAAAGGGGTGGGCGGCTAACTGCTGGGGGCAGCGACGGCGACGGCGACGAAGACGGCGGCACGATGGTCCTCGGCGACAACGCGACGAAGATGGCAGAGATGGCGTGCTTTGCGGCGGCGTCCCGGTGCTCGCGACGGCGGCGACGAAGAAGATGATGCGGTTGAGAAGTTGTGCGAAACGGCTCGTATTTGGATCCCAAAGTGAGGCCCTTGCTATATAGGCACGACATCTCTTGTCTCGATTGAAGCCATCAACCGGGACTAGAGATATATAGTCCGGTTAGTGGCTTCAACCGGGACAAAAGATATGATCTTTAGTCCGGTTGAAGCCACCAACCGGACTAGAGATGGCAGGCAGCCACGTGGCCCGGTAGGTGGCCATCTCTAGTCCGGTTGAAGCCACCAACCGGGACTAGAGATGTTTTCCCGCCCACTGAAATTCGTCCGGTCTCATCCTTTTACCATTTTTATTACATTTGCAGGGACCAAGGTTGGATCATATTACATTTGCAGAGAGCTATGAATAAAAACGGTAAAAGGGTGAGACCGAGGTCGACGAAAAAGTCTTCAAGGAGAATTACAAGCGGAGGAGGACGGCGACCGTCGACATGCTCCCACTCACAGAAGATCCTAACTTGTGGTCGGACAATAATGCTCTAACCTAATGCTTATGTGGCAATTCATGAGAATAAGACAGAAGACATTAGCAACGAGAACTTGAACATTGCCATAAACAGAGAAAGCACACCTCTAAATCACGGGGAGCCATCACGAATGAGGTGGGTGTCGATTATCTAAGAAAGAGCAAGACAAAGATTATGAAGCAAAGGGAGAAAAATTATGAATTCATTACATATGTAGGAAGGATAAAACGAATTTGTGAAACAGAGGTTGGTGTAATCTCTCATTACATATGTAGGAAGGATAAAACGAATTTATGAAACAGAGGTTGGTGTAATCACTCAATGTTGCTCACCTAAGAGTCTTCGGAAGGTGGGAAATAGTATCTTGAACCAACTTCACACGTATTAAAGCGGCTTCTTGATCATTAGCCTCATCGTCTTCTTCTCCAACCAATTTTAGTTCTTGCGCCTTCCACGGCCATGCCGTTCGTGGGGAGATGGGGAGCAAGGGGATGTCGGCGACGGTGATGCGGCGGAGCCGGAGACACCGGAGAATTTCGTGCGCCGATGGAGCGGAACCCGGTGGAGCCGACAGAGAGGACAAAGAAGCCGAGGCAAAGGCGTGCTTCAAGGAGAATTACAAGCGGAGGAGGATTATCTAAGAAAGAGCAAGACAGAAAGATTATGAAGCAAAGGGAGAAAAGCAAGAAAAAAGACCAAGATCCGAATCATGACATGTTGAAGAAACCAAGATCGATGAAGAAGGCTACTACGATGGATCATGACATGTTGAAGAGACCAAGATCGGTGAAGAAGGTAGGAAGAAGGCGTTGGGGCCTCTCCACGGATCATCAGGAGCAGCTGGATGCAGATACGGATGAGACGACTAAGATAAGCTATTTCATTGATCCTGACTCATTGGAGTGTGAGATTTGCTTCGTGTCTCTCGAAAGAATGGAGCCCAGCCAAGAACATAGGTAAATACAGTTTTGTCTTGCATCATGCATATGGTTAACCATGCTCATCGCCAGAAAATTTTATAGCGTAGCTTCTTTTGGTGCAAGACTGTCTTTGTTTATCTGTTTATCTGTTATTGATCTAACCTTTTTTTCATGAACTAGCTGGTGGCCTTATTGCACTAGCATTTGGCCTGATAGTTACCTGCTTGAGGAGGAAGCTCTCTTCTCCAGTATCTCCTTCCCGAGCTTTCATCCCCAGCCATTCTGCTCTACTGTCATGCAAAGCAACGTTTTACAAGGTATGATTCTTTTCTTTCTACTCGGATCAATGCAAGAATGATGCTCTCTTTTTTCTAATCGAAAAGGAATGATGCTTTCTGGATTCATGTTGCTTAGACACTTGTTTCTTGCCATGCAAACGAGCTTGGTGTCATCTTTGAAGATGATGTGCTGAAGTATTGGGATGAGATGGAGCAATCGGAGAACAAGGTAGAACAAAGTGAGAAGGGATTGCCACCGCTCTATTACGGTGATGAGAACGGAGCAGCCTCCAAGACCATGAGAGACGATGTTAGATCGAGGAGAAGGCATTGACGTTCTAACTCGTGTCGTAGTACTTCTACATGCCAATCACGCAGCCGCACAAGGGTTTAGGGTTTAGGGTTTAGGGTTTAAAATAGGGTTTAGGGTTTAGGTTAAGAGTTTAGGTTTAGGGTTTAGGGTTTATGGTTTAAAATAGTTTTAAATACGACAAATGTTAATTATATGTTATTATTTCAATTTAAAATATTTTTCAAATAGGCCATATGTTAATTATATATTATTATTTAAATTTTAAATAGTTTGGAATATGACAAATGTTAATTATATGTTATTATTTCAATTTATAATATTTTTGTTAATTATATGAACATATGTTAATTATAATTATATATGAATATAACACAATATAATAGAGATAAAAATCTCTCCTCATGTTTGCATACAAATCTAGAGATAAAAATGTATAGAAAACAACCGCAAAATACGAAGTGCTAAGATTGTAGATAGCACATGACATGTAGATAGCAAAATGTATAGAAAACAACCACAAATCTATAAGAGGAAGAAGTTGCTAACCTTGTAGATAGCAAATATTTGTGTATTATCACCAAAGAAGTTGCTAACCTTGGCAGACCGGATCTCTAGTTAGAGAAAAATTTTGAAGATGTACAAGTGTGGTGGCTAGGGATGGAGGAGGAAGGAGTATATAAAGCAAAATCTCTAGTCCGGTTGGTAACACCAACCGGGACTAGAGATGGCATCTCTAGTCCGAGGCAACGGTTTAAAAATTCAACGGCTCTCTAGGACCTTTAGTCCCGGTTCGTGTCAAGAACCGGACTAGAGGTGACGGTTCAAATGTTGTCGAGCATGTCGAGCACCGGGCACCTTTAGTCCGGTTCGTGTTACCAACCGGACTAGAGGTAGCATCTTTAGTCCCGGTTGGTGTTACCAACCGGACTAAAGGTGCCCGGCGCTCGACACGCTCCGACAACATTTGAACCGGACTAGAGGTGATCTTTAGTCCGGTTCGTGACACGAACCGGGACTAAAGTTCCTAGAGGGCCGTTGAATTTTAAACCAGACTAGAGATCATCTCTAGTCCCGGTGCAACTCAAACCGGGACTACCGTGGTTTTTGCCACTTCAACCAATGATGGTTTCTCTAGTAGTGTACTTTGATAGGTCAAAAGTTCTCATCTTTTAAGTTATGATCTTTCATTATCAAATACCGATGTGGTACTAATTAAACCAAATAATCTTCCCCAGCACAACATCACAAATTATGCTCAACAATCTCCTCTATCACATAAACCCATGTGACCTAGAACACTCTGTTAATCAACCCATGTTATCACCGAACACTTGTTAGCAGCCATGTCTAGCCCCGAAGACTCTATCACATCAAACTATGTGATACTGAAGACATGTTTCTAGGCTAGGCCCAACAATCTCTCATGTCGCATCATAGCTCATGCGCCCAGGAACTTGCTATCGGGCTCACCAACCGTGTGACCTATGGACATTACCCATATGGTCCCAAAGACTTGTTTGCATATCAGGCTTAACGATATCTCCTATCGCCCTATCACATCAACCCATCTAACCCCAAAGACTTCGTCACATCAACCAATATGACCCTGAAGACTTGTTTGCAGATCGGGCCTAAAATCTCTCCTGTCGCATCAGAGTCCATACGACCCCAATAACTTGTTAGCAAGCTCCACGACCGTGCAACTCACAGAAATTACACATGTGTCCCCAAACTCTTGTTTGCAAGCTAGGCCCAACAATCTCTCATGTTGACCCGTCATATCAACCCATTTAACCTCGAAGACTCTATCAACCCATATAGCCCCGAATAATCCATCAACCCTATGACCCAGAAAACTTTGTTTGCAACCCAGGCCCAACAATCTCTCAAGTCACTCCGTCATGTCAACCAACCATGGGACTCCAAATACTCCACCCATGTGACCTTGAAGACTACGCCACATGCACCAACCCATGTGATTTTGAAGACTTGTTTCCAGGCCAGGCCCAACAATCTCTCTCCTCACCCCATCACATCAATGTAAGTAACCTTGAAGACTTGTTTCCAAGCCACGCCCAAAAAATTCTCTCCCGTTGCCCCATCACATCAACCCATGTGACCTTGAAGGCTGCATCAATACATGTGACCCAAAAGACTTGTTTGCAGGTCAGGCCCAACAGTCTCTCATCATTGTATCAGAGCCCATGTGTCAATGGGTTATGCTCGTCTATGGTATTTATAAAGTATGGGGATCGTTGGTGCCAGGGTATACGCGAAATTGAGATAAAAGAGACGGGAGACAAGAAGTTTTATACAGGTCCGGCCTCTTAACTGATAGGTAATAGCCATACTTCTATTGGCCAAAGCCGGTGTTTCCTTTATATATCAATATCTCACGAGTATAATATTGGGGACGACCTAATCTAGTCCTGGCCAGCCTAGCAACGTAAAGCTCTCACATGTGATCGACGGCTATTGTAGTCAGCTTCCTCAAATATGAACTCAACGAGGTTGGAGTTGTCTAGTATGGCTTGTCTAGATCTGTCTTGGTATGTATTGGCTTGTATTCGCCTCCTATGTCCACTCTTCTCTTGGGGGTCTTGTGTTTACCTTCGGGTGTCCCTTTATCCAATTAGAACTAGGGATCCAATTATGGATACGATCCAAGTAGTCATTGCCGTGCCCATGTAGGACTTTGTGTTCCTTTTCTTATCCAAACACCTTTCATGTATGAGCCATGATTTCGTATAAAACTTGGTATATGATGAGCTCCGTCGAACATAACACAAAAGTATTATGTATGCCTTATCTATAACACTAACATTTTCTCCTGACCTCAATGCAAATGACCGGACTAGCGTTCTCGACCATGTAGCCCGAAGACCCAACCTTGTCAGAATCACGATGTCGTTCTCGAATGACCGAGTAGCATGTAATTCTCTACAAGTACTCTTTCTTCGTCATGACATAGAACGCGACCATAATTTGAATTTGGATTGAGATCTGAAAACATCATCTCAATGGGTAAACATTCGCTTTGTTCAATCTTTGTTTCTCCTTATGTAAGTTTTCATATACATACAAGATATGTGACCATGCTATAGCGTTGTTGTTCTGAGTTTTAAGTAGTCGGCACAAAGTGCAACCACCAGACAACTCTTCGACTCTGCTCTATGATGGGACCTCTTCTTATATATACTGAAACTTGAAGTCACTAATCCGACGTCCATCTAGTCAGAAATAAATTCCGATTAATGTATGCCTTGGGACCCATATATGTATTTTGCTCTGTTATCTGATTTTCCTAAAATCAGTTACTTACTTAGAACAAATTATTAGGTAGAAATCCCCCAAGCAAACACTTAGCAGTAGCATGATATGAATTGAAAATAAATTATATTTATGTGTAACTATAAACGAGTACTATCACTGTCCTCAGCTAAACAGAGTTATGTACTCTTCTAGCCCCCAACTAGATTTTGGGAAGCTTTCCTCAAAAGTAGCTTGAATCTCATAACAAACTAAGATGAAGAAGCGAATTCCTAGCCCCCGATCGTGAAGCTGAAAAAAAACAATTTCTGATTACACGGCTAGTTAATACTTTACATGGGTACTTTGACATGACATGGTCTTTTGACCCTATTGTGTCTAACTAATCCGATAGCACCAGACATCCTCGACCAAGGTTCTGAGATACGATGATTAGTCAAGCTAACGTAATAGGATGATAAGAAACGATTTCAACTAGTAGCGATATGAGGAAAGGGGATCAATGGGTCATATAGAAAACTTCAACTCATATAATCCCGATACTCAGTTACATCAACCCTTGTGACCCAATGGCTTGTTTGTAGGCCAGGCCCAAAAATCTCTCAACATTATATCAGGGCCTATGTGACTTCTTACCGAGCTGCCCGTCCATACAACCAATGAAAATTATCCCATGTTTTTAAACCTACACTCTAATACCACTTGTTAGAGTGCATACCCTGATTCACTAGCCATGGGTCACCCAAGTCATATTGAGTATGCTACACCACGGGCCGACCAAATTAAGCCACGGCTTTAAATCTTTGGCCTATACAACTCAATCAAAAAACTAGTATGATGTGTAGGTACTCCTATCACTTTTTTAATTCGTATAATTCCCTATCATCAAAGATTAAATCCAACACTTGCCACCATGATAACCCCTAATCCCGAGAAGGTAAAACCTTGACAGGAAGCTAGCGTGTATGTTTGAGGATGTACTTTTAGACAAGGAAGGAATGACGCGTATATGCATATCGACCTATGTATCGCGTCGTGAGACGAAGTTGTAACGTACACGATCGAGCCGTTCATTGCCCCCAACAATTAAACGCTACTAGCTATACGTGTACGCATGCAGTACATATATGCATGTGTGCTACTACCTTGACAGCAACATACTCCTACATAGTAGCAAGTATATTATAGTTATAAAAGTATGCACATAGATGCACGAAGAAAAAACAAGACGCCATCTGGCAAGTAGCTGCTCTCTCAGTTTCATATTATATATTATAACATTTATATTATATATTGTGGTCGTTTTAACTTTTTCAGTTAAACTTCTTTTATATTTGATCAACTTATAAAAAAATAATAGTGTTTTTAACCCAAAACAAATATATTATCAAAATATATTCAATGTAAGATTTAATAAAATATAGTAGTTTAGATATTGTTAATTTTTTATAAACTTAATCAAATTAAAAAAATTAACTAAAAAATAAAAGCGACACATAATATAAGAAGAACGAAGGGAGTAGCTAGCATCCACTGCAGTATTGCTTACTTCCTTCGGTTTCATAAGTTTTTTATAATTTTTAATGTTAACAACGACATAGTTTTCAAAATATATCTTTGACTATATTTTTCTATTATAATATATAGAGTAAATAAATAAATTTTTACTTTTGTTATAGACAAATCTATAGATGTTGTTTTTAAGGCCTTTAAACTTAAATAGTCTTTTTAAAATTATTGTTATTGTTAATCAAAGTTTTAAAAGTTTGACTTAAAACTGGCTCAAAACATCCAGAATTATATATATAAAAAAAGGGAGTATGCAGTAGCGTCGTTGACACGTGAGTTCAAGATCACTACACAGACAATCCCCATCAACTTGCATAGGGATCGAGTTAGTAAGTAGTAACTGCAAACGTAGTACGTAGTAGGCAGCAAATACACTTTGTTCGCATGCACGCAAGAGAGTGTACACGTATGTAGCATGCGATTGCAACAAGAAGAGAGGAGAGGCATGCAGCTAATTAATCTAGCTAGAGAGAAGAAATGCAGCTGGTAGCAAGCATGGCAGCAGGAGTCCTGCTGGTTTCCTGGAGGGGTATGGTCTTCGAGGAAGGAAGCATTCAACAACAACAACTACTACTACTACTAGCATGCATTAATTATTATCTGTAGACACAGGACAAGCTGAGCCTAGCACAAAACAAGGGCTCCTCTCTGCTTACTTACTACCTCAAACTTCTCATCTCTGAATGAATGAGCTGGATGGCTAGATATGCTAATAACTGCATTATTCATGGAGTCACCCAGAGAGCTAGCTACCTAGCTTCTTCGGCAGTTCGGCCTGCCGCTGCAACGTGTGACATTAGACTTATCTTGATATATATAGGAAACATGATGGAGATATACATAGATAAATTACCTCCAGAGGTATATGTTAATTTAATTTACTGTATGGGTCAGTCAAACCTTAATTAAATCTTGATTTCTTTCATACATGCGTTAGTGCAAACATCATACATATCTGTAAATTTATTCTCACCCAGTATAGTTAACGCTAATTCTTCTTTCTCTCATAAAGGCACACCATCTTAATTATTTTTAGCCTTTAAATAATTTCAGATATGAATTGTCTACCTTTATTTTCACAGAGTATAGTTAATGTTAATTCATTTTTCTTTTAAAAAGCCATGTCACCTTAATTGTTTTTATCCTTTGAACGGCAACTTGCCTCTTTTCTTCTAAAAAGCCAAAACATACACTCCAATCATTTTTAATTTATAGCGCGTGAAAAATCATATAATAAGTAAGAAAATAAATTTTGCAAGTTACATATATTATTTTGTTATATAATTTTCCCGCGTTGCTACAGGGTTACCATCTAGTTTCACAAATATTGGGTACATATCATTAAATGAGATCCAGTTGTCACAAAGTATACTGGACATGACAATGTGGTATATCTTAAACGTACTTTGAAGAATTTTAGAGGATTTTAACTATATTGGGTATTCTATCGAATAAATGATTATTAGAGGATTTTTTTAGCATTTAGGAATTTGTCCTCTTCTTTTTAAACTAAACCAGCATGAGAACTGCCAATTATATTTTATTAAGGAGAAGTAAAAACCCAAATGGGTTATATAATAAAATAAAACAATATCACAAGAAGAAAGTTTTGTCAAATACTAAAATGCCCGGCTAGACAAGCCCACAGAACATGCAACAACAATGACCCAACACTACACCATCTTATTCTCAACAGACTATCAAGGAGCCCAAACACATGTCATCATTACCAAGCTTATGTAAAAGCGATACAGCATCTTCGACTTCACGGCGAAACATTTTTCCCTATTTAAGAACAAATTAAGAATTGGCACTTTCAAAATGCTATGAAATTCTTTTGAATAGATAAATGCGCAGAGGTCTGTATAAGTAAATATTCTTGAGTTTTTCTTGTGCATGTGTGTTTGCAATTATCTGTCTTGTGTTAAAATCGTGTTTTCTTATTTCGATGTTATGCTAGTTTTAAAGAGACCTTAAAATAATTCATGTGACCGAAGCCCTGAAAATTTCCATGTTTCAAACGGATCCTAGCAAGTAATTAAGTAGTACATTTTTAGTCAGGCATCTAATTGAAGTATTAAACTAATGAAAACGTTTTACAGGTTATACGGTGTCAATGTCCTAGCTAGACGAAAGTTACGACTCTAAAAGTTGGTGAATCCTTAAAGTTTGCAACGTATGCGTGCATATCCGGAATATATCGACCGATTGAAAGACGATTTGTGCAAGCACACACGCGTTTCATTCCCAACTACCACTGCACACATACTATATATGCATCCATCCAAACCGGAAGAGGTCAGAAACCGGCCTGCACCTGGCAAGCTATGCTAGCTGCTGCAGCTGAATCTAGGGCACGTTAATTTTTATAAATTAGTTGTCTCTCATTTTTCGTTAACACATTTTTAAATTAAATAACTTTTATAAAAAGTTGTTAAATTTATTTATCAATTTTTATGTAGTAATACTTTAATTAATTATATGTTAATCATATTTATTTTTACGTACATACGGCTAAATATTAGTCGTGAAATAAGCTGAAAAAAAACGCAGATAAGTCTGAAAAAACCGGCAAAGTTAGCTTCAAACGGTTGAGTAGCTGTGCTGCTGCTAGCTAGCTGACCGGCATGACGTTCCCTCAAATTCTGCAGACGTACGCATGCATCCCCATCTATCAACGATCGATCAGCAGGTAATGACGAGCGTTGTCATGTACACCGCGTTTGACCATATCGATATGTGTGTGTCATTGTGAATTTTCTTCGTATGGTTCATACTTCATAGATTTGTTCTTGGCCCTTTATCTCTTTCAGTAGTACTTCAGGAGAGCTTACATGTTAAAAGATCTTCGTATAGATTTGTTCTTAGCCTTTTATCCCTTTTAGTAGATTTGTTTTAGCCTTTTGTCCCTTTTATTGTTAGAGCTTACATGTTAATTAGAAAGGTCTAACGGTTTTTTGATCGTAAAGATTTGGAAATAGCTTATAGCCTTTTATTTTAACACAATTCTAAGAGTTAAAAAAATTAATATGGTCTCATAAGACTCTCAATTTAGTTTTTCTATTGGCTTAAATCTAAACTTTATAATTAATCATTAGCAAGTTGTAGTTGACGTGGACTCTTCTTTTAATCTAAACAACTATAATTTCAAAGCTAACCAACATGACTAACATAATATTGGAATGGTATTTGTTAGTTTCAGTCACCTACAATTGTACACTGCTAAATCAAAAATAACAGTGTTGTGTAATGTGCAATTTTAATTCATTTTACCTATAATTTGTGATTTTGTTGTAAGGTCGTACTTTGTTTTTGAAAACAATAGGGGAGTGATGAGGACCATTAGATTTATCATCCAATGAACAAGAAAAATGACTGAAATTTTTAAAATTACATGAGCTTGAAATATAGGAACTTGGGATTTTCTATATTTTAGGCGCTCGGACATTTGTAAACTTATGGATTTTCAGTCCTTAAAATTACACATCAGTAAATCATAAAATTATAGTGATAGGCTATGCACAATTTCAGTTCATCTTTAAGTACAATTTTGTAGCTATATATCTTTTTACTTTATTTTATATAAGCTTGAATTTTTCACATGTAATTTTGTAAACTTCTACATGTTGTAGGTTTATATCAAGTGATTTTTTAGGTTAAAATAATACATTTTTCAGTCTAAAAAGGGAGTTTGTTTAAATAAATAATAGAGGCGATAATAATATCATTTATCGCATAAGGGATGAAAAAGTAACAGAAATTTTGGAAAAATTAACACGCCTAAAACCTAGACATGTCCTAAAATAAGAAAATAGTTTTGCTGCTCTAATATCCTCCGACAAGTTGTAAGGTCCCATTTAATTCGAAGGAAAAACACAGAAATTTCGTAGGATTCCAATCTCATAGGTTTTTTATATGGCCCTTTGAAGCAAAGAATAAAACTATTATGTCCTATAAAATTCCTAAAAAATGCTTCAATCTACACCAATTTTTAAAAGATTTTTACACAAGGTCTAAACTCGTAGAAAGTTTCGTATGAGTCTATCTCTCCTATCAAAGTCTCGTGTTTTATATGGTCTAATCAAACAATTATTTTTTATTTATTCTGTGTTTTAAATTTTTTATTAGGAATATATATATATATATATGCCATCATTTGCACTGTATTTACATTGTAAGCCCTCAAAATTATATATGTAATTTTAATGTATTTATACTATAAGTCACAAAATTACATATGTAAGCTTATGTAAGTACAATGCTGCAAACTCTCACGCAATAGCAACCAAATAACATCCTGAGCGGGTTCACGAGTAAAAAACCACAAATCTTAAAACAGCATCAACGGTCAAAAAATCTGAATACAAAGCAAATAAATCTGTGACGACACAAATATAACATTCATGTTCTTTATTTTACACTTTCATATCTAACAAAATCCTATATTTTCCTATTTATCTGTTTTATTACTCCTACGTTTTAAAGTACCCTAAAATCCGTCCTAACAAATCGACAACCCATGAAAACGGTGCGTAACGGCCGTCACAGAAGATCCGGTGCCCCCAGGGTAGCTACCGATTGCTGATGCCACCACGCTAAACACACCAAAAATTAAAACTCGAAATAATAATAATAATAATAATAATAATAATAATAATAATAATAATAATAAAGAAACAGCGCAGAGCAGAGCACTCGTTCACTCGTTCGTTTCGCGCGCGGCGACCGCGGTCCAAAGGTGGCGCGAAAAAGAAGCAGGTGGGCCCACACCTCCACTCGCCCTCCCCTTCCCGCCACGTGCCCCCTCCCAACGTGACGTGGCCCTCCACCTCCCTTGCCCATAAATACGCCTCCCCTCCCTGCTCCTCCACCACCTCCGCCATTGTCGCCGATCATCTCCTCCTCCTCCTGCTGCTGCTGCTAGGTTGCTTCGTGCTGTGTGTCTGTGTCATTCGATCGATTGATAGAGAGGTTTGCGATAATGCCTCCGAACGGCCAGGACTTGCATGGCGGCCGTGGCGGCCTAGTCGTGCTGCCTTCTTCGTCTCCGGCGACGCCGCCGCCGTCCAAGATGGACTGCTTCTTGTCCTCCGTATGCACGCCGCTCAATCTCCAGGTATACATATATGTAGATAAAAGATCGCTGGATATGCTGCGTGTGTCTTGGGACTGAGTTGATGTGATTGATTGATCTTTTTGGATGTGCTCAGTTCATCGACGTGGTGTACCGCGTTAAGGTGGAGCGATCGGCGGCGGCGGCTGCTGCGTCGAAGGGGGCGCCGCCGGGAAGGATATCGCACGCCGGGGCAGGAGGAGGCGGTGTTGGCGCGCAGGAGGAGAGAACGATACTGAAGGGGATCACCGGCGAGGCGCGGCCGGGGAGGTGCTGGCGGTGCTGGGCCCATCGGGGAGCGGCAAGTCGACGCTGCTGTCCATCATCGGCGGCCGCCTCGCCGGCCGGCACGCCGGGACTGTGCTGGCGGGGGCCGCGCGCCGTGCCGCGCCGTGCAGCGGCGCACGGGGTTCGTGGCGCAGGACGACGTGCTCCACCCACACCTCACCGTCCGCGAGACGCTCCTCTTCTGCGCCATGCTCCGCCTCCCGACCACGGCGCCCGCCACCGCCAAGGCCGCCGCCGCCGAGGCCGTCATCGCCGAGCTCGGCCTCGCGGCGTGCGCCGACACCATCGTCGGCAACGCGTTCGTCCGCGGAGTCTCCGGCGGCGAGCGGAAGCGCGTCAGCATCGGCCACGAGCTGCTCGTCAACCCGAGCCTCCTCGTCCTCGACGAGCCCACCTCCGGGCTCGACTCTACCGCCGCCGCCCGCCTCGTCGCCACGCTCTCCGCCCTCGCCCGGAAGGGCCGCACCGTCGTCATGTCAGTCCACCAGCCGTCCACCCGCGTCTACCGCATGTTCGACTCCGTCCTCCTCCTCGCCGAGGGCAGCTGCCTTTACTTCGGCGCCGGCCGCGACGCCATGGACTACTTCGCCGCCGTCGGCTTCTCGCCGGCCTTCCACGTCAACCCCGCCGACTTCATGCTCGACCTTGCCAACGGTAATCAACACAAATACTAATTACTAGTATATTACAAGTTACAACGCCACCTGCAGCTTAATTACTTTCTTACTTCATTCCACAAGGGCAGGGAAAAAAATCAAGAAACATAAATTTCACTAAATTTGCTCAATTTCAAAAGTGGTACATATATATCTAGGTTGAAGAAGCATCAAATTAGGCAAAGTCATAAATCAAGGGATTATCTTTTAATTGGGTGTATACATGGTGAGTAGTAGATATCAATGGTGAGGATTAGACCAATGATCACAATGGAGACAGGTAAACACACCTGGAGAGTAAGTGTGGTGTGCACCCAAGAAAAAGTTCATGCAAGAAAGGAGATAAAAAGTTTTGAAGAGAAAAAAAAAAGGAAAAAAAGAGTGGATGGAGGTGGTGAGGTGAGTGCCCTAGCCTTCTCACCTTCATACCTTTTGTGCAAAGCACTTTGTGGTTGAAAGATCACACACCCAACTTGACACCTGTCATGGATGGAGGAGAGTGGAATTAGGGCACTATCTACCTTACCTTACCAGCATCAGTGGGGGCTGGACCGCTGCTGGACATCACCCATATCGGGCCTGAGCCCGCTAGCCTGCTACCGAACGGCGGCTGGGCTAGCGGGTAATATCGTATTGGACATCCATTCTGTTATCATTCATCAATCTTGTTGTGGTGGTGGCTGTAGAGGATGATGAGATCCGACACTAGTGGCAGCTTTCAGTTGGATCTGGTTCCTTTGCTAGCTTAATTAGTAGTTAGCTTGTGCAACTTTTTTGAACATGAGAGAATTAGCAGCTTCTTTCTTTACCTTGGGATCAAGCAAAATCCATGGAGCATATCAGCATGATGCAGTGTTGATATGGTTCCAAGTGCCTGTCTCACTAGACTTAAGAAATTATGCTCCCCATGGCTCATGGTGATGACACTTTAGACAGGAGGAATCATTTTTTGTACCAATAAACCTCCTTTTGGGAAGGGTAGAGAGCTAAGCTATCCCCTTTTGCCCCCCTTTGGCACCTGGCCACTCTTGCTAAGTAAGTGCCTTGTAGCCAGTCTAGCACATCAAAGCAATTGAGGGAGAGGGTGTCTCCATGATCCGATTATGTCGAGGTCAACCGCGTCGCGGCATGATTGGGTCTACCGATCCCTAGGTGGAGAGGGAGCGGCTCGGAGTGTGGCTTTCATGGTCCAAGGCTCCGTTTGGTAGAACTCCTGCTCGTTCGGAATCCATTCGGCTCCGTTTGGTAGAACTCCTGCTCGTTCGGAATCCATTCTCGCGTGCAATATCGGCTTTTGAATACTCGAACTACGAAATGCGTAGAAAAACAATTTAAAGAAAATAAAACATTGAAAAACAAAATGAAATGAATCAATGGAATTTTTAGGAGTAATTAGTTACCATCGTGCCTACCTTTAATTTGATTTCTCCTGATTGTTAAGAATTTATGGTCAATCGTATGTATGATCTCTGACTGAACATTGTACTCTGTTTTTTTATGTGCAGGATTCGCTCAAACAGAGTATGATAATTGCAACACAGCTGACGGCGGCAACGTGAAGCAGTCGCTGATATCGTCGTACAACCGAGTGCTCGCGCCGAGGGTGAAGGCGTCCATCAACGCCGGCGAGCACGGCGAGGCCGGCGGCGAGCAGACAGCGGCGGCGGAGAGCTGCAGCGGGTGCACGAGCTGGTCGAACCAGTTCACGATCCTGCTGCGGCGGAGCCTCAAGGAGCGGCGGCACGAGACGTTCACGTCGCTGCGGCTGTTCCAGATCATCGCGCCGGCGCTGGTTGCGGGAGCCATGTGGTGGCGGTCGTCGCCGGCGGCGGTGGACGACCGGATGGGCCTCCTCTTCTTCGTCTCCATCTTCTGGGGCGTGTTCGCCTCCTTCAACGCCGTCTTCGCGTTCCCGCAGGAGCGGCCGGTGCTGGCGCGGGAGCGCGCCTCCGGCATGTACGCGCTCTCGTCCTACTTCATGTCGCGCATGGCCGGCGACCTACCCATGGAGCTCGCGCTGCCCGCGGCGTTCACCGTCATTGTATACCTCATGGCCGGGCTCAACCCGTCGCCGGCCGCGTTCGCGCTTACGCTCGCGGTGATACTCTCCTACGTGCTCGTCGCCGAGGGGCTCGGGCTGGCCGTCGGCGCCGTCATGATGGACGCCAAGCGCGCGTCCACCCTCGTGACCGTCATCATGCTCGCCTACCTCCTCACCGGCGGGTTCTACGTCCACAACGTGCCGGGGTTCATGGTGTGGGCCAAGTACACCTCCTTCACCTACTACGGCTACCGGCTGCTCATCGCCGTGCAGTACAGCGGCCGCCTCAGCCGCCTCCTCCCGCCGGAGCCCGCCCGAGGCGAGGCAAGCCCGGCCGCCTGCGTCGCCGCGCTCGTCGCCATGTTCTTCGCCTACCGGCTGCTCGCCTACCTCGCGCTCCGCCGGGTCAGGACATGATCGAACACCTTCGATCGCCGGCCAGCCACCGTGGTAATTAGGTAGCTCTATTAATTAATTCCGGCGAAGTTTAATCAAAGATGTGCGCCGCCGGCGACGGAGAAGACATACGGCTCGATCTGACAGTGGTGTAGTTGTTGGCATGGAGATCGGCCAGGGCTTCTGCCTTCTTCTCGTCCTCTTCGTTTTAATTTTTTCTTTCTTTTTCTGTTCTTCTCCTCGTCCATTGATGGATCGAGGTGTCATCTTACAAGTGTACTATTACTGCCAAATTAATTAAATTAAACTAAAAAATGATCCGGTGTAAGTGACCTTCTTCAGTAGTGGAATGACAAAATCTGAGCGTCACCCTCTTCTCCGACGCCGGTCTCTCTCTTCTTCGCCTCTATTCTTCCCAAATTTAACTCAAAAATCTCCGGGTTCACCTTTGTGATTGAGCGTTCGACAATTTCCACCAAATTTTGACAAATCTTGGTTGAACCTACCGTTTCAAATTTAAATTCTCAAAAAGCATTCAAAATTTCACTCGTTACCTGCTTTTATCCCACATCGAAACCTCAAAAT
The DNA here is from genome assembly GCA_019925245.2 of Oryza australiensis. NCBI lineage: Eukaryota > Viridiplantae > Streptophyta > Magnoliopsida > Poales > Poaceae > Oryza > Oryza australiensis. Next base: position 489,516 of record JAIFGZ020000539.1, read on the forward strand.
TTTCACGATTTTTCTATTGTTTTTTGTTGAAAACGTTAACCTTAAATCACCCCCTTTCAACTTGAAACAATCATCATAAATTCTGTGAGGTTTGAGCTAGGATTTCCTTAGAATTTGTTTCGAATGTCTACAACGATGTCAGGATTGAGAAAGGCTGATTCCGCAATATGTCACACTCGGCCCATCATTTTCTGGGTAAAATTATCCGGGCTCGAATAGAAGACCAAATTTGGCCCAAAACTAAAATTTCATCTTGGTGCACTCTGCACTCTGCACATGGGCCTCAACTTCATCTCGCTTAATTCTCCCTACTTACTGGGCCACCCAAAAACAGCCCTTTAATTGTTCGTATCAATTCATGCCGGAAAAAGTATACATGTACTCCCTCAGCTATGGCTCGAGTATGATTCATGCCCAGCAAATACAAAACCGAGTATATCGACTTCTCCAGTTGAATTGATCTTTGTCCCATATGACATTTATGTGGCATTAAAATAACAATAAGGAAAAGTCCAAATACCCCCCCTAAATTTTGGATGCAAGTCCTCCTCCTAGCACCCTAAACATTAAAATCCAGCATCTAACCCCTAAACTTTGCATTATCATTCATACTACCCCTATGGTGATTTTGGATAGTGTTTTTTTCATATGTTGGATGCTTTAATGAATAATTTTGAATAATTTGCTGAATTGATTCATATATGCATGTATTCCCATGTTGAAAGGTAAAATTAATCTCCAAATTGAACGTTGGAACAAATTCAAGCTGAAAGAGGGGCTTCTGCAATTGGAACTTGGAAGTGAAGGCATTTTATTTTATTTTATTTTATTTATTTTGGATATCCGAGGTTTTCATTAAGCAAATAAAGTGAAAGCATATATCCTTCTACACCAAAATGTACAATCAGCCAAAAACACACTCAGATGCACCACAAAAAGAAGTCAGAGTAGCACGGGACCTACACAACTACATCCTGACTTAAAATACTCAAGACTAACACTATATAATAACTGCGCGATACACATAACATGACAATTTTACTTTGGCTTCTTTAATCAAGAAAAAACATATTTTTTTACGCAACTCTTACAAACACTACATACTATGATTAAATCTATTAAATCTAGATTCGAAGTGCCGTTACTGAGGTGCAATTCTCTTTTTCATCATCGTTCTCCCCCGATGGGGAACACAACTGTCTCGGTTTGTAACCCTTTTTTCCTGGTTATAAAACTGAGACAAAAAAAACGGAACTAAAGATCGACATCTTTAGTCTCGGTTTGTAACATCAACCGAGACTAAAGATGGTAGCGCCACGTGGCTGGTTACGCCATCTTTAGTCCTGGTTGGTAACACCAACTGGGACTAAATGTTTTTTCTTCTTTTAATTTTGCTCATTGCTGCTGGTTAATTATATATATATATGTCCAATATATATATATGCATACATACTTTACACATATATATAATTACTAGTAAATATGCCCGTGCGTTACAATGAGCATCATTTTATTTTATCATAATTATTTTAAAGTTATTTGAAGTCTCATTTAATTTTAATTTATATTTTTTCTTTATGTCTTCACCTGATGCATATTTCATATATATATATATATATGGTAAGGCTAAAAAGAACCTAGGTGTATTTCAGCCCTACGTTGCACAGGGGCCACACGCAGCGCACGCGCCAAAAACCTGACCAGGCTCACGCGTGGCACGACGCAGATCGAGCCACGCATGCAGACAAAAATCCTTCGGACACCCAAACCTTATGTTTATGTGCGCGTTTGAACCAATCACACAAGCATCCTACTAGGTAGCGGATCACATTACTCTAAAGTTAAGCGTGCTTGGGCAAGAGTAGATTTAGGATGGGTGACCTCATGAAAAATGAGTGACCTTATGGAAAGTCTAGTTGTAACTTTATTACACACAATTGCAAACGTTTATGAAAAGTCTAGTTGCAACTTTATTTACACACAATTGCAACTTTTGTTTGCTATTTTTAGAAAACTTACCTCCACTTAAGTGTTTATAAAATTAACCCGTTGCATAATGATGATAAAATAAAATGACACTGAAGAAGTCGTCTTACTTGAGGTTGGCAGTCAAGAAGAACATGAAACTTAAGGCAATTGAAGCATAGTATCGTCGAAGATGCTCGATGTTCCATGAGTTCTCCACCACAGATCCGTCTTCACGCTTTAATCACTATGCACCTGGCCGAGTCACCTCAGCAATTATATACGGTCCTTCCCATAATGGGGATAATTTGTGATGGTCCTTGGTAGTCGAATCTTGCGTAGAACCAAATCGCCAACGATAAAAGCTCGTGCTCGAACGTTGCGGCGTGGTATCGTCGAGTCCTTGAAGATATCTTCTTGATCGGATGAGGGCTGCCTCACGGGCTTCTTCCGGTCGGGTGAGGTCATCCACTCGGTCTTGATCATAGCGTTCGTCGTTAAAGCTACGGACTCGGAGAGATTCGTACTCTATTTCATTCGGCAACATGGCTTCAGCCCCGTAGACCAAGAAAAAAGGAGTTTAGCCGGTAACCCGACTGGGCGTAGTCCGCAAAGACCCCAGAACCGAGGGAAGCTCTTGAACCCACTTACCGGCATAAGGGTTTAGCCGGTCAAACATTCGGGTCTTGATGCCTTAAAGAACCATGCCGTTGGCACGCTCAACTTGTCCATTGCTTTTGGGATGTGCAACTGATGCGTAGCAGACTTTGATTCCGAAGTCTTCGCAAAATTTCTTAAAGATGCCCCTAGTGAATTGAGTCCCATTGTCGATTATGATTCTGTTTGGGACGCCGAACCGGTGCACGATGTTGAGGATGAAGTCTCATGCTTTGTCAGCGGTGATCGTAGCAACTGGCTTAGCTTCAATCCACTTGGAGAATTTGTCAATTGCAATGAATAAGTGTGCGAATCCTCCTGTAGCCTTTTTGAAAGGACCAACCATGTCTAAGCCCCATACCGCAAACGGCCAGGACAATGGAATCATTTGTAGCTCTTGGGCTGGGACATGGCTCTGCCGAGCGAAGAACTGGCAACCTTCACAAGTTCATACCACTTTGTCGGCGTCGGAGACCGCCGCAAGCCAGAAGAAACCTTGTCTGTAGGCTTTGCCTACCAAGGTGCGCGCTGCCGCGTGGCTCCCGCATATGCCCGAGTGGATATCTTGGAGTAGCTGTCGTCCTTCCTCAGGTGTGATGCATCTCATCAGGACTCCAGAGGGGCTCCTCTTGTATAGATCAGAATCAACCATGACATAAGCCTGACAACGACGTCGGACGCGTTCTACCTCATCCCGGTCTTCCGACAGCTCTTGCCGAGTTAAGAATTTGATGAGAGGTGTCCTTCAGTCGGCGTCGATCATGGCGACTTCGTTTGCGGCTTGCTCGTTGGGAGTTGGTTTGACTGCAACGGTTGGTTCATAGAGATGCTCTACGAAAACATCTGTTGGAGCAGCTTCTCGCTTGGACCCGGCTGCGTCAACTCGTCATTTGCCTCGTTGTTATGTCTTAGGACATGAGATAGCTCCAGTCCGTCAAACCTGTCTTCAAGTTTGCAGACTTCTTGCCGATAGGCCTCCATGGTGTCATTCAGACAGGACCGAGTCTTTCATTACTTGATTGACGACCGGTGGGAATCCCTTTCACGATGAGCCGACGTATCCCAGTGAGGCTGCGAGTCGCAGTCCATATAGCGGGGCTTCGTACTTGGCGACGTTGTGTGTGAGGCGGAGAAGTGAAGGTATAGAACATATCTTAGCCTTTCCCTAGTCGGGGAGATCAGCACAACTCCTGCTCCCAGGCCTGTGATCCTCTTGGATCCGTCAAAGTGCATGGTCCAGTACTGCAGGTCTTCTCGAGGTACATCTTCTTCTTTGCTCGGTCCACTTGGCCAAGAAATCCACCGGGCTTGTGACTTCACGAGACGTCCTCGCCTTGAAAGTTAATCCGGCGGCATCGGTTCAGAGCCCACCGCGATGCGCCCGGTCGCCTCTCGGTTGTGGACGACATCGCCGAGTGGAAAGAAAGTGACGACAGTGGCCGAGTGACCACGAAAGTAGTGCGCCAATTTCCACGTGGTTATTAGAACACCATATAGCAATTTTTGTACACGAGGGTAGCGAATTTTGGCTCCCGCCAATACTTCACTAACGAAGTAGATTGGCCTACGAATCTTCGGACTCGCTCTTCTTCTTCGCGCTCGACCACGAGGGCCGTGCGACCACTTGGTGAGTCGCGAGACATACGTAGAGAGGGCTCCTAAGGTTGAGGCGATGCTAGGACGGGCGGTGTCGTGAGGAATTCTTTAAAATCTTCGAAGGCCTTGTGGGCTTAGTAGTCCAGGAAGTCGTCCGTTTTCTTTAGCAACTTTGAAGAAGGGCATGCCTCGTTCGCCGAGTCGAGAGATGAATCGGCTTAGCGCCGCCATGCAGCTATAAATCAATTCTAAAACCCTTTAATAAATTATTAAATTTAATATAATTATATAATTATATAATTATATAATTATATAATTATATAGCTATAAATTATTGATTTATTATAAAAACCCTTGAGTTTTTCAAAATTAACCCACAGTCCGTCTGGCTATTTTTAAAAAACCCAATTAATCTATATCTATACCTATATATAAAGCAAGTAGTGTTTCCACCCAAATTTTGTTTTGCCGGCTATTTTGCGAAACCCCTTGAGTTTTTCAAAATTAACCCTAGCTATTTTTAAAAACCCAATTAAAGAAGAAAAAGTGTTATTTTACGTAAAACCCCTTGATTGTTTATAAAATTGGCATGCAGTCCCAATGTTGAAAAGAAAGAGAGGGCTTGGATGAAAAAGACCTCCTACGTCCCTCTCTTCTGCTCCCATCCGCGCTGCGCTTGCGCCCCTCCCTCCCGTTGCCGCTCAGAGCTCCCGCACCGTCGCCTGGAGCTTCGTCCTCCGCCTGCCTTCCCTCCTGCATCATCGTCCCGTTGCAACGCACGGACATTTTGCTAGCTATCTATAAAGCAAGTAGTGTTTCTATCCAAAAATTTTATTCCCTAGCTATTTTGCAAAAACCCTTGATTTTTTCCAAAATTAACTGCAGTTAAGGGTGGATACGGCTCGGCTCGGCTCGGCTCGGCTCGGTAGAGAGCCGAGCGCCCGAGCCAGGAGGCTCGACTCGGCTCGGCTCGTGAGCTGGCTCGTTTAGCTCACGAGCCACTTTAATACGGTGCAATTTATGTACAAATTACATTTTATTTTTTAGTCTATTAAACATGCAAATATATAATTAAAAAAATAAAAAGTGATACATTAAGTCCATAATTAACGTAATAACACTTATCCATCGATAATTATCCATGCAAATGTAATGATGCAACTAGATTAGATATTATTACTATTATAATCTAAAGCATTAGATCCATATTGACCATCATAAAATTATAAAAATTATTGATTTATTGTCACATCAACAACAAAACAAGCAAAAGAATAGCAAAACAAGCAAAACATTAGGCCCTACTTTGTACATTGCATCGCTCGTTGAGCTCACGAGCAGCTTGCAAGGCGACTCGAGGCGGCTCATTATAGCTAACGAGCTAAACCCTTGGCATGACTCATTAGCATTTCTCAACGGGCCGGCGAGCCATCCACGAGCCGAACGAGCTAGCGAGCCACGAGTATTTCGTCGGCCCCCACCGTAATCCCAATGGTGAAAAGAAAAGGAGGGCTTGGATGAAAAAAAAGACCCCTTCGCTCCTCCCTCCCTGCGCCCCTCCCTCTCGTCCCCATCTGCGCCGCGCCAGCATCGTGTTGCACTCCTCCCTCCCATCTTGCTCGGAGCTCCAGCGCCCTACGTGCCGTCCCCATCCGTGTCGCGCCTCGACTTTACCCGTTGCAACGCACGGGCACAATTGCTAGTTAATATAATATTTGCATATCATCAGTTGTAAGTCATTAATTTGTCCTTTACAGTGATACCATACTATTATTATGTTTGTACTTGTTTGTAAGTGAGAGCTAAAATAGATAAAAAGAAAAATTTAAGTGGAGATTTCAATATATATGTCCAATGTCTATGTCACATGATCAAACTTATCCAGCTTATATATAAATTATATAAAAATCACTATGCAAAACCACCTTAGAGGGTTATATAAACGATATTGTAAAGTTTAGGAGATTAAATGTCTAGTTTCAAAGTTCAGGGTGCCAGACGGATTTTCATCCAAAGTTTAGGAGGGTATTTGGATTTTTCCAAAAGAGAAAAAACAAAAAATGTGGGACCTATATGTTATTCCCATAAAAAAATATTGTGGGACCCATTGACATGTGGGGCGCACATGCCATCCTCTCTCTTCTTCCGTTCTTCCAATTTCCTCCCTTCCCCCTCCTCTCTCTCCTTTCTCTTCCCTCTTGCTACTACCCGGAGCTCATCTAGCTCCCTTCTCGACTTCTTGTCCTCCCTTCACATCTTTTTCACCCTCGATGTCATAGCCTCTTATTGCGCCCTGGCATTGCTCATTGCCACCGCTGACGCTGGTGCTGGCGGTGGCAGTGGCCGCCTCTCAACCGTTACCTTGCCAAGAACCAAGAACAACAGCCTCCATAGTGCAAGCGTGGCCGCGTCCTCCTCCTCGCCAGCGATCACCTCGGCGGGTATCCTCACCCCTTATTGGACACTCACCACTGTTGTGTCGTCCTGCATTGGGATGATGCTCCTCATCATCACCTCCGACGCTGATACAGAGGCCATGGTGGGGGTTGACATCGTCAGCGCCGAGCCGTCTCTGCTGCTGGCGGATTCAAACCGCTTGCGCATGGCAAAGTCGCCCAGTGACAGCTTCAAGACGAGTGAGAAGGAGATGACGCCAATGGTGTTGACCTCGGCAGTCATGATGATGGCTGAGGCAGTGGCGCCAGAGGCTCTGAGATAGGGAGGGATAGCCGTCGAAGCCGAAGCCAAGAACGACGGCGAGGAGGGGTGGTTGCGCCGCACGCATAGGAGACACGGAGGAAGGAGAGTGTTGGTGCGGCAGTAGCGAGGGAGAGGCAAAGGTCAAGGGGTCATTGGCGGTGAGGGAGGCGACGACGAGCACCGATAAGAGCACCAGGGGCAGCTTCGCTCTGCACAACGGTGATGCCCCATCCTCGCGGAGCTTCAGCGAGGCCTTCATGGCTCCGTGGGCAAGAGGAGGAAGGGCCAAAGGGGGAAGAGGAAGGAGAAAGAGATAAGAGGAAGAGAGAGGAATGAGGAAGAAAGGGAAGGAGAGAGGATGATATATGAGGCCCACATGTTAGTGGGTCTAACAATATTTTTTGTGTGAATGACATGTGTCCCACAATTTTTTTATTCTAATACCACATAAGCGTCACGTCAACGCTACATGGAACGAAGATCAGGTCAACACCGTCACGTCACACAAAACTCACGTCAACGCTACATGGAACGAAGACCATGTCAACACCGTCACGTCACACAAAACTGCTTTTCAAACCATCCAGGGACATAGTTTGCATCAGTTTTGATATAGTTGGAGGAGTCGATATACTCGGTTTTGTGTTTGGAGGGTATAAATCATACTTGACCTCTTGTTGAGGGAGTGAAAGTATACTTTTTTTCCATCATGCCATAAGAAAAATTAAATTAAACAATTTTCTGCTGGCAAATTAATTATTGGCACGATAGGAAAAATCAAATCGCTAGTCCTTAGTTTAATCTAATTTCTAGTAGATGCGTGGTTGTCCAAAAATAAAGATAGGCTTCCGTACATACATGTGATGCAACGTACAGTATATCTGTATATCAGTATTGTATATGTATGTGTACAGGGTGTTCGTGCTTGGTACCACGTTATATATAGCTTAGCATGGAACAATCTATATATAGAGAGTACAATAGTGTACCAAAAGTCGGTTGGTTTGGCCTGCCCAGGAGTAGAGTGTAATATAAGCATATTTATTTATTTTTCTTTTTTAAATTATATGCGCATAAATTTGGTGCTTAATTAGATTAATTAACAAGATGGTGCTGTAATGATGGGATGGTCCATGCAATGTGTATGTGCATGCTAATCATGGAAGATATTTTTAAGTCGGAGAAAGTGTGCATATGTAATTATTACCAAAAGCTAATTTCTTTGATGGATATATCAGATGCTATTTTTAAAAGAAAAGGACATTTCAAAAACGATGCGAATCTAACTCAGATATGAATAGATGCAAAGAACGTACTATCATATCGATCCAAAGGCACTATATGGATCATAACAAATCATAATGGCATTGATTATATATGTGCAGTACGTATTTCTCAATTTACTCTGCCTGTGTACGTAGTATAAAATTTCAAAGTTCAGATATACTACTACTATATATGGGTTGAGAACTACGAACATAAGTTGCTACTAACTTGTGATTACATTATGTTTATATATCTTGTAGAAATTCTTCATAGTGTACCAACAAAATAATTATGCCCCCTTTTCATGTACTCCCATTTCTCAGATTGATCAGCATCGCTCATATCCTCTCGAAGAACTGAGAACTCATTAAGGCCTCTTTCAAACAAAGAAATTTCACGAGAATTTTACAGGATTATTTAAGAATTAAACTAATTTATATAAAATTCTTGCATTGGGGAGAAGCAAGGGAATTCGGGCTGTTAAATTAACGCAGGAAATCTAAGAGTTAACCAACTGCTCGCCCTATAATTAATTGGTTCACTGACCAGAAGGCAAATTGCCAGCTTGGACAATTGAACAGCAGCAATTTGATTGATCTTTATATATTTTACAGCGGTGGTAAACGTCTTCCTGTTTGGTCTGCACCCGTCAAGGTGGTTTCGCTTGTAAAAAAGTTTTATTCGAGCATTTTTACTCAATCGAGAAGGTTTTCATTAACGGCATAATCTACTCAAATAATTTTTCCTACTCGATAGGATTTTTCTTATGACAAAAAAAATCAGGAGTCAGCAAATAAAAAAATGTGTTCACGTCCTCATGCAGGAATTGGTGTTCGAGCAAGACGGTAAAAACTTAATATGTCATGAAGCAAGGAGCACGTTTTTATTGGGGACCACCCCAACCACTCCAGCTAGCTGGCACCTAAAATTTTGGGGGGACCACAAAGATGTACCAATACACCTTTAAGATTGTAAAATTTACAGGGGTATTACAATAACTCTTTGTAGGCCCTTAAGGTGGCAGAATTGTAATCTTATGTGTACGATTGAGGGCTATATAAGTCGGCCCAAATCCTGTAGATGGACAAAGATATGATGAATAGTGAAATATCATCTAGTATGATATTCGATCAAAAGGATGAAGAAGAAAGGCAAATCACATTGGAGCTGTTGGATAAGATAAGGGTCGAAGCATTGGAGAAAATGGCGACATACACCCAGGGCACATAAAACTACTACAACAAGAGAGTAAGGCCAAGAAAAAAAATAGAAGAAGATGACTTTGTACTCAAAAAGATCTTGAATAAAGTTTCTATGGAAAAACTAGAGTCGAAATAGGAAGGCCCTTTCATTGTGAAGAAAAAGATGGAAACATGTGCCTGCAAATTGGCATATCTAGATGGGGAAGAGCTAAACCACACTTGTAACACTCTATCCCTAAGAAAATACTATGTGTAAGAAAACCTTTCTCGGCTTCTAAAATACTTTTTCCTATGTAAATATATATGAACAGGACATAGGGTTATTATCCATACACGGAGGCCCGAATCTGTATAAAAAATGGTGTCCTTGTGCATGTGAATAACAAAAAACCATATCCGATCAACATGATGGAAGAAAACACTCCATGCAACTCCGGAGAAAAACCATACCCGATCAACATGATCGAAGAAAACACTCGCATAGCTCGAAGGAAAAACCATCGATCATGATCAAAGAAAACAATACACACAACGCAGAGTAAAAAGCCACGTCCGAATACAAGATCGAAAACCAAAATTTCCCACGACGAGGCAAATAGATTCGACCTCATCACTCCTTCGAAATGCGAGGGGACGACGGTTTCGAACATCGTTTGCCTTAGCTCGAACAAACCTCATAACGAGCTCGAAAATGTCAATCCTATTTCGAGCACAAAAACTGAAAATCATTCGTGATGAGGCAAATAGATTCGACCACATCACTCCTTTGAAATGTGAGGGCGCGGTTTCGAACATCGTTTGCCTTACCTCGAAAACACACCTCATAATGAGCTCGAATAAGTCAATCCTATTTCGAGCTCGAAAAATGAAAATCACTCACGATGAGGCAAATAGATTCGACCTTGTCACTCCTTCAAAATGCGAGGGGGACGATGGTTTTCGAACATTGTTTGCCTTAGCTCGAACACACCTCATAATGAGCTCAAAAACGTCAATCCTATTTCAAGCTCAAAAACTGGAAATCACTCGTGACGAGGCAAATAGATTCGACCTTGTCACTCCTTCGAAATGGAGGAGGCGGCGGTTTCGAACATCGTTTGCGTTAGCTAAAAAACAAACCTCATAACGAGCTCGAAAACATCAATCCTATTTCGAGCTCAAAAAATGAAAATCACTCGTGACGAGGCAAATAGATTCGACCTTGTCACTCCTTTGAAATGCGAAGGGGACTGCGGTTTTCGAACATCGTTTGCCTTAGCTCGAAAACACACCTCATAATAAGCTCAAAAACGTCAATCCTATTTCAAGCTCGAAAACTGAAAATCACTCGCGACGAGGAAAATAGATTCGACCGCATCACTCCTTCAAAATGCGAGGACGGTGGTTTTTGAACGTCGTTTTGCCTTAGTCCGAAGACAGCCCATAGCGAGCTCGAAAACGTCAACCCTATTCCGAGCTCGAAAACAAAGCTTGCGATGAAGAAAATGGTGTTGACCTCGTCAAGTTGAAATATAAGAGAGGGCAATTTCTGAGTTGTATTGCCTGGACTCGAAAACTTTTAGCTCGAAAGCCAAAACTAAACAAAAGACTTGGACAAAATCAAAACAAAATTAGTTTTTATTGCATAGACGTTACAATATGTTACACTCAGTGGTGGCACTAGTTTTTGTTCAAGAGGAAGAGAAGAAGGAAGTAAAACTCTCAAAGGAGAAGGCGTTCCTACAAAGGGCACTATAGAATAACGTCTTCTCCATATTCTAAGTTGGTGCTCAGAAGGTTGAAAAGATTGCCAAAAATGGAAACTACTCGAGGCATTATTCAAACAACGGTTTCTAAACTCGAGTACAGAATCGTGGAGGCTACTAGTTCGATGTTGCCTCTCCCAATTAAAGAACTTGTAAGAGAAAATACAAGCACTATCATAGTGCACTTTGCTATTTTCATCGTCAGAAGCATGGACTTGCGAAAAGAGCAACTTCCCAGGTGCTCGAAAAACTATATGCTTCACATTCAAGGTTGAATAACCACCAATATGTTGAATAACATGTTTTCCACCAAATGCAATCTTCATCCCCCACAAGACAATGAAGCAAACATGAACATACAAACAAAGCAGGAAATAAAAGCACTAACGCCACAGTTAAAGGCAAATTTACAAAAAGTGTGTTCGATCACAACAGGTCCGATCAAGAAAAGAATCATGTTCACTTTATCGCCAACAAACTCACACCTGCAGCCCAAGTTAGAGGTAGTATCATCGTCACGATGGCTCGAAGAAGCACTAGGGGCTCGAGAACTTGGGTCAGCAAGTGAGGCCTTAAGAAAGGAAAGGGTATCTTAATAACCCCTTTTCTTCCAATAAAGAACCTGTGAAGCCTTGGCGGTGGGACGAGCAGCTTCACGATGCCGAGAAAACGTTTCTTCATTAGATAGCATGACAGGGATCAAAGTCTTCAACGAGTTCAGATGTGTACACTTGCTCGAGTAGAGAGAAGCATACAAGACTTCGACAGAAAGGCGAGAACACCAGGAGACAAACTAGATAATGTCGTTCGATAAACCCACGGAAGCCTCATTTATCCAGCCTGTAAGGGTGGACAAACTGCTCTCTCCGATAGTGGATCCACTTCGGCACCAAGCTGGTGCAGAGTATTGTTAACCATCTTGCACGACTCGAAAAGATTTTTGTCGCCTGTCTTCGAGCTCATGCAAAGCGAAAAGAGTTCTCTCCTCTTGTTCTTTACGAGCTAGCTTGAGTTGCTGGTTTTCCCTCTCAAGGGCCGCAATCCTATCCCTCAACTTGTCCTCAGAGTTGGCGCGTTGCCTAGAGACCTCTTGATGATCGAGCACAGATTGCTCGAGTTCTTTTTGACGAGCAAGAAGCTTTTTGTTATCATCAATGAGACCTCTTTTTCATGGTGAAGCCTGCAAACGCAATCAACAACAACCCTCTTTTCCGCCAAAATGTGATTGATTTCTCGTCGAAGATAATTTTGATCATCTTCGAGCTTCACAATTCGATCGAGAGACCTTTTTGCGACGGGAGCATATTTCCTTCAAGGCTTTTTGCGCAACCCCACGTTGCAACCGAGCAAGGCCCATGCTATGCAAGAGGAAACAAGTGAATAAACATAAAGCGACGTCAAGGATAAAAGTTGGAACAAGGACAGTACAAACCTTAGCAGCGGAAACATCAAGGGCAATCCAAGCAGAAAGCAGATTGTTGTTCTCGATGAATTCCTTTTCCAACTCCAGAGGGATAAGGGCCAAGGCAACATCATTTCCAAGCTGGTTAAGAAAAGTGCGGTATTTTAAATCGTTAAGGCAAACATTGGTGTTGTGGCTCCTATTTTCACCAATGTCATCGAAGTTGGGCAAACCCATCAACCCATGACCACTTTCGGTATAGTGTTTGCTAAACCCACCAAGGACCTCCTTGACAAGAACAGGAGAAGGAGTTGCCACAAAAGGCTCGGAATGAGTCTTCCCCAGATTCTCCGACGGCTCGAGATCCGTCAACTCCAACATTAGCAGCACAAGGAGCCTGCTCAACTCCCTCATCTAAGTCCATCCCTTCAATGTCGACATGATTAGGGGTCTTGTCTTTTCAATTTCCATGGTGCGAGGCAAGAACATCCAACGGGGTTGTAGCAAAGGCCGAAGGGGCTGGATGTGTGTCACCAGTAGTGATGTTGGATGGCTCGACAACGGTGAAACCCCAATCATGGGCGGATCGAGGCAAATCACCTTGTCATCAAGCTCATCATCACTGTCCATAGCAATTCGAACGCGCTTCAAGCCCTATGGGACAAGCAAGCTAGTTGAAATAGCTTTTCCCTTAAGATCATGGCTCGATACTTGGGAATCAAGAAAAGTGTTAGTTACGCTCGGAAGAAGCCGACCGCTCGGTGTCGTTAGCGAGCCATCACTAGAGCCATCCTCACCATCCGAGCCGTTATCTTCGCCGCTCTCATCGAGGAAGATTGTTCTTTCCGTTTCCTCTTCTTCTCCTTCTTCAAAGCTAGAGCCTCTTCTGGATGAATTCGAATAGATATTTCTTGACCCACAGTGATAAGAACACGATTCTTTTTTCTTCCCTTATGAAGCTTCACGTACTTGAAATACTCGTCCTTACCAAACGAGCCTATGAATTTCTGGCAAGGACGAACCATATCCTTGGCAATTCAACTAAAGAAAAAACAGAAATATACAATTTAATCACAAGGCAAAACACAAAAAGAGGAAGAAAATAAAAAGGCATTACATTTTCAAAAAAATAGTAAAAATTTTCAAAAAATATAAAATTTGGTCTACAAGGTGATATTAATATGTAAAACAATTTGAACGGTTCAGATTTTCAATTTGAATTTTCAAATTAGAGATTCGGCCATGCCACACGGGGTCGGGGTGCGGCGCGCCATTTATATATAGAGAGAGAGTTGGGCTACTGTGTGACGCGCCGCATAGCCCCATCCCATGTGGCATAGCCGAATCTCTAATTTGAAAACTCAAATTAAAAATTCGAACTGTTCAAATTGTTCTACATATTAATATCGTCTTGTATACCAAATTTTATTTTTTTGAAATTGTTTACTATTTTATTGGATAGTTCAAAAATGCAATAAAATAGATACTTCAGAAATCGTTGGATTAATGCATCTTTGACCTATCTGATAAAATAGTAAAAAAATTTCGAAAAAATATAAAATTTGGTCTACAAGGCGAAATTAATATGTAGAACAATTTGAACGATTCGGATTTTTAATTTGAGTTTTTAAATTAGAGATTCGACCATGCCACACGGATGGGGCTATGCGGCACGCCACACAAGCCATATATATATATATATATATATATATATATATATATATAATATACTAGCAAAATGCCCATGCGTTGCAACGGGGACGACGACGCAGGGAGGGAAGCACGCGAAGGGCGAAGGTCCAGGTGGCGGCGCGGGAGCTCCGAGCGGCGACGGGAGGGAGGGGTGCAAGCGCGGCGTGGGGTGCGGCGCGGATGAGGACGAAAGAGAGGAGTAGGAGACTTTTTTATCCAAGCCCTCCTTTTTGAGCATTAGGACTGCAAATTAATTTTATAAACACTCAAGGGGTTTTCTATAAAAATAACCATTTTTTCTTCTTTAACTAGGTTTTTTTAAATAGCTAGGCAGACTATGGGTTAATTTCGAAAAAACTCAAGGGGTTATCTGTAAAATAGTCAGGCAAAACAAATTTTGGGCGGAATCACTACTTGCTTTATAGATAGTTATAGAATAGATATAGTAGCAACTGTGTCTGTGCGTTGTACGGGTGAAGTTAGGGCGTGACGCGAATGAGGACGGGAGGTAGGGGCAGGCGCGGCGCGCGGCGCGGGAGCTCCAAGCAGCGACGGGAGGGAGGGGCGCAGGCGCGACGCGGATGAGGACCGAAGGGAGGGGCGCAGGGAGAGAGGGCGCATGAGGTCTTTTTTCCCATCCAAGCTCTCCCTTTCTTTTCAGCATTGAGACTACGGTTTAATTTTATAAACACTCAAGGGGTTTTCTGCAAAATAGGCCGTGTGTTGCAACGGGTGAAGTCGGGGCGCGGTGCGGATGGGGACGGAAGAGAGGGGCGTAGGCGCGAGACATAGCGTGGCGTGGTGCGGGATGGGCGAAAGAGGCGTAGAAAGTGTTTTTTTCATTGAAGCCCTTTCTTTCTTTTTTCAGCATTAGGATTATGTGATCAGGCTTGAGCAAGATCTCTTTTCTGCAGAACGCAGGTCGAGTCAATAGCCGGCATTTATGTTTTTGGGCCCATGGTAAACTGTGTCTAAGCACGTGATTAATCAGCAGTAAATACATACTGCCGACAATGACAGTACTACAGGTTAATTAAGGATACGATCTCTTCGAATCTATCTGCTTCCGTGGGACGGGATGTACACAGTCGAATTCCATCACGGGATACACTCATAAATTAATTTGTACGAGCAATTTTCAGAGTAACTAGCACAGAAAATAGGGTGAATTAATCTTAGTTTAGGCCTCCTATCAAAGTTTTATTATGAAGCCACCTTTACCCATATTTTTTTTAATTTTGATCCAGTTTTCTTGTCTTTTTATTTCAAGCAGTGTATATACGATTGAATTCTGGTAAGAGAAGAGGATCTAAAACTGAAATTTAGTCCATCAAACTCTAGCTCCTTAGATGTGATTCTCTTTGCTGCAGCAGATCAGATTTAGGGCATGTTTAGTAGGCTTCAGATTCTGTAAAAAATATTTTGGATTCAGATTCTTCCGAGAAACATTTTTCTGAAGAATCAGAAACACTTATGGAATCGTTTGGTAGATTTGCTGGATGCAAATTCTAAAAAGTAGGTGAGAAGCTGGAATAGTCTAATTTACTCCTTTATTGTGGTAATTGTTCTGTTAATTTTGAGTAAAGCACATTTTAATTTTGAGTAAAGCATATTTTTTTAGGATTCACTGCTACTGCTAGAAGCAACGTGCAATCAAATTATGGGGATTCTGGTTGCTCCACCCTGATATCAAATTATGTGCAATCAAACCCTGATATATATAGGATTCTGGTTGAGATGCAAACAAATTATATTTGTGCATCTATCCTGCTAAAATAGGAAGTAGCAATGGTACAAACAATTTGGACTTAACTCAGTTCAATAGCAGAGTAGGAATAGCATGAAAAATAGCTATAACTTACATTCACACTCAAAAATCATCCTCAAACAGCAGCAAAAATCAACCACAGACCTACATAGCTATAACTTGCATTCACAGTGAAAAATCATCCTCAAACAGAGCAAAAATCATCCACTAACCTGCATAGCTATACCTTGCATTCACTGGATATTTTCCTACATACAGAGCAAAGCTATACAGATTTATACCTTGTTCGGTTTGGTGGAGGTGTTTGGGTGACGACGGCGCACGATCCGGGTGGCGGCGGCTCCGGAGGTCGGGGTGGCAGCACCGAGTGTCCGGAGGCCGGGGACGGCGACGCCGAGCGGCCGAGGGGGGGGGGCGCCCGGAGGCTGGGTTGGGCGGCCCGTTCGGGTGGAAGAGACGGCGGCGCCGAGCGGCCGAGGCGGGGCGCTCGGATCTGGGTTGGGGCGGCCCGTTCGGTTGGAAGAGACGGTGGCGCTGGCCGGACAGCGGCGCGGTGGCTTCTGTGGGCGGGCGACTTAGGGACGGCGCCGCACGACTTGGGGGGCGGGGCGCGAGCCGGCCTGTGATGGCGCGCGTCAGCGGAGCGGCTGGGAAGCGGGGTGTCGGCAGCGAGCGGCTGAGGAGCGGGCGGCGGCGCCGAGCTGCTGGCTCTCTCTCTCTAAGGAGCGACGTCACTGGGCTCTCTCTCTAAGGTGTGTGCGTATGTGGGGTGTGGGAGTGGGTCTCCGTGGGAAACCGTTCGTGAATCTGGAGAAACTAGTCTAGACCCGTTTCACAATGAGACATGTAAAGTCGAAAATGTTTCGGTTCGAATCACTACTGTGAAACATTGTTTGGAACGGATTCTCCAGTTTCTGCCCAGAAACAAAACGGTTTTTTCTTTCCAAACAGACTGTGTGCATAGCTCCCACACTAAGCTAGTTTGTTGTGAGCTGAAACTACTTAATTACTGAGTTTCTTAAGATAAATACATCACGGTTTCCCGACATGTTACAAGTTACAAACCAGGGTTAAATTAACATTACAGAGCAACAATTAATTAAACTAATTTTGATCTCTCTATTCAAGTGGCAAATTAATTACAGTACGGAAACAACAATTGACCGGCATGCAAGTGACAATTACAGTATGCATGGGCAGCAGAGATAAACTAAAGTATCCATCCATCAAAAATGAATTGTGTAATTGCAAAGTCAATTATGCCCGGTAATTAGTGCAGTAAACTAGTAGTACAAGTAATCAACCATGTGATCAGCTCAACCTGACATATATATGTCACATATCCATCTATGCATCTACTTTTCTGAATGGCAGCTTCCAGCTGGATCATGATCATATGTTGATCTTAATTCGCCTACACTACTGTGCTTGCAACGCTTGGCTGCGTTGAGATCTCGATGAGGTTTATTGCTAAATTATTAGGGTTGTCTGCCCACTCTCACCAGCACTGGCATAAAAATATGAACACACAACTACTTGACAAGCATGTACTATACATTTGTCCCCACGATATTAAAAAAAGAAAACATTCGGATCGATCGGCTGCAGTTGAATGCAGTGGAGAAATTATTTTTTAGTTAATAGTAGGACAAGTTTGGTATAAATAAATTAGGGTAATATTCGGTTCAAGCACAGAAAGTATTCGAGAAACCTGTATTCGATAAATAAATTAGGATGCGTTTTTAATAGACCATGGATGGATGATGAAAAAAATCTGAGTTTATGGTCATTATTTAAGGGTGCAAATGATTAAATTAAGTATTAAAATTTTGATAATTAAGTTGATTTAAAGTATTTTCTAAAATATTGATGGAGAAATTATTAAAAACATAGAACTTATTGAAATATAAGCATTTTTACGTGTTTTTAAATGTTTATATTTTAAAATACTATTCAGGAACTTATTTAGAAACTTGGGAAGCATGCCATATAATAATCCATAAAGTATGTACTGAGAACAGACTTGAGTTATTGTTTGTGTGGCTATATTCTATTTGTTGTATATGGGCCCTATATTGTGAGTTTGGAGTTGTTTTTTCGAGGAGGAATTATGGAAATATTCTCTTGAGAGATTGGTCGCATTCAAGAAACATTTAGTTAGTTATACCTTTTTTATAATGGAGTACCTTATTTATATCATGAGCTTGATATGAGCTGTATGTATGCATGATTAAACCCATATTTTCTAGCGATTTTTTTTCATTTATACCATTAATGAAGGCCATTTGTCATATATATGTATAGCTAATTTAAAAAAAGTTTGTCTATGTGTTATTTATGTGCATAATTAATTTCTCCACTATATATACTATAAATCGTGTGAATCCAAACCTCACTATCAAAATGTAAACTAACAATGGGGAAGTTTTTTTAAAAAAGATGGTTTAATTATACATATATACAGCAACAAGAAACACTATGGATATGCTTAATTTTTATATATGGATCGCCATATACCACAAGGTGAGATACTGAGATGTACTATCTCCATTTCAAATCACCATCAGAACACAGGCGAAATTTGAATAAAAATTTTAAAAAAAGAAAGAAAAAGGTAGGAAATCTCTTTTCCTTTAGATCCCAATAACACTTTGAGAGCTTTTGAGTTCACACACGGATTATTTATGCACCTAACCGAGCCCATTTCTTGGTGAGAGTTGATGGATCCACGTCACCGCCCGGCCCTGGCCCGGCCCTGGCCCGCCGCTCGTCTGGGCCCAGATGGACGCGCTGCCGCCGCCGCCACGGCCACCGGCCGCCGCACGATGAAGGCGCCCTCCGCGACGGCCATGGCGCTCTTGCAGCCGTACATGTCGAGGAACGAGCCGACGACGCCGCCGCCGCCGGCCGCGAGTGACCAGCGGCGCGAGGAGGCTGCCGCCGGTGGCGCTGGCGGTGGCGGCGCGGGGAAGAGGTCGCCGATGGCGGTGGCGCGCTCCCTGGTGCACTCGGCGAGCGCGGCGGCGAAGGGGTCGGAGTGTGGCGTATTGCTGGTGCTGCGGTGGTGGCGTCGGCGGTTGTGGCGAGACGACGGGTGAGTCGGCGCGCGGCGGATGAGCGGCGGCGGGGGCAGAGGGAGCGGCGGCGTGGGCGGGGAGTTCGACGTGTGGGTGTGGTGGCCGGCGTGGAGGGAGGTCTTGGGGATGCCGGGGTGGTGCTCCCACGAGAACGGCACGACGGAGGTGGCCGTGGCCGTGGCCGTGACCGTCGCCACTGTTCCGCTGCGGTTGCTGCTCCGGCGCGGGGACGGGGAGGGAGAGGAGGCGGTAGAGGAGGAGGAGGCCGTGGAGAGGGAGCAGGAGGAGGAGGAGGAGGAGGCGCGGTGGCGGCGGTGAGACAGAGGCAGAGGGCCGGCGCCGGCGGCAATGATGGTTGCGGCGGCGGTGGCGCGTGGGTGGTGGCCATGGCCGGCGAAGGGTGAAGTCTGTGGGGAAGGCGGGGACAGACAAGAGTGAGAGAGGCACATAAATACGATGGCTACATTTCCACTTCAGCCCTTCACTTTTCGTAAAAATGCATTTTGTTGTTTTTATGTCCTTTACTAGTAGGTAAAACCCTTTAAAAAGGGGAAATTGCTTCACTACGCTTTAAGCTAGGTAAGATAATGTTGTTTCACTCTGAATTAGTATTTCTACACAGTTTAAATTTTTCCACCGTCCAGTCATAAGAGTTGTCTTTTAAGATAAAATTCAGTTAAATTTTTGAAAATTTCAACATCACTAACCTGTAAGGTGTATGCGTGATAAATATGACACGCAGGCTGCAAGTGGGGGTGTATCAGCTTCATCATCTGCTCTCCAACTTATTAGCCAAAATTCAAAATTTTAATTGATTTTGATATATTTAGTTTATTTTTTTAATATTGGCTTTTAAATCACTAAAAACACCTATATAACTTACGTACAAATTACTGTTTTTATCTTTAATAAGCGTCAGTCTTATGCTCTTATATTTTTCTTCTCATCTCGTGGTGATTCCTCTATTGAAACGTTGTTTATAGACCAAAACTATTCATAAACTCATGTGGAGATGTACCAATTTCAACTGTAGACAATTTAATTTTATCAAAAATTGTAGACCATTTAAAGGACATGACACAATTAAACAAGAATATAAGATCCTCTCATAGGCAACTCTGAAAACAGTACAAATCACATGTTTTCATTATATGGGGGCAGAGGCCACAGAGCTGACGCTGTAGCAGTTAGCCAGCATAATTTTCAATTAGCTGTTTGGTTCGATTCAAACTGTTTGAAATTGATGCTGATTTTACTTGGAACAGTTTTTTATACCAAAAAGGACATAGCACATACTACAGTACTACTCGAGTACTGTTCAACATTGTGAATTAATTAATAGTAGCTCATAATATGCCATATATGGAGATTGTGATCGATGTAATTTGAAACAAGAGCTTAGGTCAGGCTGAGCACATTTCTTCCTAAGAAAAGATATCCATACAAATTTCAGATGTATTTTATGGTTGGTACACTCACTAACTACAACCAAAGAAAGATACTACCCAATTTTCTCTCTTAGTTTATACTACTACTGAATTTGGTAGCAAGGCGTTTTCAGTTATCTGATAGATCAAGAGAAGCCCTGACTTAGTTTTGCTCTTGTTTAATTCTCATGTACAACCTGACAGTTACAGTTCTAGGTAGAGCTCTCCTACTTAGATAGTAGATGGCTCAACTTTGGTCTTAATTTCAGATATAAAGTGCACGTGATCTTATTAGTCCAATATGAATGCCACGAGTCCACATGTAAGGATTTATCTTTAATTGCACTGCACTGAACCGTTTGTATCACTGTACACTAATAAATATGTACGATGAAAGGTACGTATATGTACAAAAATACGCAAAAATGGAGGACATCTGAGCTGTATTCTTATCCGTAAAAGGGAGGACGAGTGAGACCAAAGGAAAAAGGCTACATGGTTTGCTTCTGCTGCCTCTGTTTCAGTTTCAGACCTTCACTCTTGGATATTAATATACTCCTATGAAGTTTGCAGTGCAATGCAGGTGAGTTTCTTGCTTGTTTTTCATTCTTGCCAGTTCAGCTGAATTTACTTTACCATGTTGGTCCTTAATTTTTCTTATGGATTGTACTTCCTCCATCCCAAAATATAACAACATACTATTGATACTATTCAGTTTAGTAAATTGTGTCTAATTTAGCACTAGATTGTTATAGTTTAGGATAAAAGGAACTTCGCACTATATATATATATATATATATATATATATATATATATATATTACTAGTAGATTGCAATAGAGGGAGTGAGATGAGCAGTAGTATTATAGTAGTTTTCAGACCATGGAAGAAATAATTTCGTTATCAGCACTAATTTAAACAAGACGTTACTCTCTTTTGACCACATTTTGAGTAGGAGCAGAGTGCAATGAATCTTATCTGCATAATGAGAGATACAGCTGGCAGAGCAGAATCTTATCTGAATAAGCTGAAACCATAGAGAGCACTGCAGTAACGCCTCATCCACACACACCGCATGACCTCACTTGCGTGTCTCTGGATCGAAGACGTGTTCTTGATGCTCGGCGACGATGCAGGGATGGAATGGGCGAAGCTGATCTCTGAATTTTAATGTGTTCTTCAGGAAAGATACGGTGCCAAGAAACACTGTAGAATGTAATGTTTCATTTCTGAACTAGAGTTGGATAGGCACATTCTCTCTCGAAAGAGACATCGAAAGCGTCTCCCATCAGATTGTAACAAAGTTTCTTTTTTTCCTCTTCTCTTCTTCTACAGAACAGTGCAACCAAGTTAGTCCGACTGGTTATATATTTCGTATTACAAAAATTATTCTGCTACATCGGTTTAACCATGTTTGAATATCCTGAAAATAACTTGTCAGCAAATTTTTGAGCCAACCTCTTATCTGCCTTTCTAAATTGTTGATCACCAAGCTCTTACGCGAAACTTTTCTAGATAATCTATCCTGCTCTAGTTATCCAGCACGGGTTAATATTTTTATGTGTTCGATGAATCTATCGATCCGACCAGGAGGATTTTATTGTGCCATCTATTCAACCGTATCCGATCAGTAATCCGATCTGACGCACGAACAATTAGAATTACTGTTGGAGTGAAGATATAACACGAACTAACTAAATGTCATTTTCTATATTTTGGCAAATTTTCAACTTAACCTTATTTAAACTGGCAATATATACTTACCATTACAATATTGTACCGTAAAAGTACTAAAAATAAATTATGCTATCACAAGGCACTTTACTCCCTGCTTTTGCTCCATGTCTTCCTAGGTTGATATGATCTTGTCAATTTACATCAGTTACAAATTTATGCTATTACATTATTTTGAATGTCTGCAAAATAACTTGTCAGCCAGTTGGATGGCTATATGCATGTAGTGCAGTGGGGTGGTGACTGATGTGCATCTTAAGAAACTTTGCACATGATTTGGGACCTCTGGTCCTCTCGGCTTGGCTAAATTGCTAAGGCTAATTCCATTGAAATGTTTTATGAAGTTTCATGCATATTAATTAATATGTTACGTAGGATTATTTGATAACATAAATGAAATTAAATATGATTATTTGAGAACCAATTTCATCTAAATGAAACCCTCTGTACTCGTCATGAAAATTAAATATGATTTTAATTTCATAAAATTATATCATTACATCGTAAAATTATGCATTGAGTGGAATAATTTTAAACATCATTTTATTTTATTTATTTCATTTAAGCTTATGTGACTGTCGTGAAAACATCTATATAATTTTTTTATTAAAATTAGCCTAATTAATGACCATACTGTTAAAATGCACATGTATGCAAAAGGAACTTTGTGGCCTGCATCTGCATGCTTTCTCTCCATCTCTTCCTAGGTTGATATGATCTTGTTAATTAAGTTTACATTAGTGCCTATCACGGTATCAATCATTCAATCACTCACTCACTCACACCTGCATGCCTTTCTCTTTCTGTTCTGCATTTTTTGCTTTTAATTTGTCGTGTTTCCTGACCTACTCGTGTGTCGGCGTTGGTGCGTGTCCTGCCTTTTTCGCCAATCGTCAGGCTCTCAACTCTTTGCTCTGTCGATATGTGTGAACACTATTTATAATTATGTAGCGGCCTAAATATTTATTACTTCATGTATTATGATATAGGAGTTTGATGAACAATACCTACATTTGTACTAGCTGTGGATCAAAGATATTTGAGCATTTGCATCTGAAACTGCATTTCTTTTATTCAGCACTAATCAGAGGTAGTAGGGTTGGGTATTAATACAGCACACTGACAGACAATTTTCTGAACCAAACAAATGTAATTATTAAGTGGGTTACTGTAGCAGATTATTACTTGAATGAAGGGACAAAATAAATATTTTAAAAAACTTAACAAATAACTTAAAATAAGTTGTCTGAATAATGCAGTGGAAGATTTTTTTTTGAGAAAACGTAATTTTCACATTGTGGTGCAAATAATCCATTTCAATAGTCTGATAAGTAATTGTCAGGTATTTAGATTTTCACTTTTTATCACTTGTGAAAACTTATTTTACAAACAGAATCTTAAAAAATTTATTCTAGGAATTGATTCATTCTGTGGCGTTAACATTTTTGGCGTCATGGTTTAACATGACATCGCCAATGGTTTTGTCACCGTTCTTCTATCCTTCCCTGAAGAAATAAGTTATATGAAGGGGATGACATCAATGTCATTGACGTCGAAGACTTATTTGTAAAAAATAAAAAAACTTATTTATAATAAAATAATATTTATAAATAGGTCCTCGACACCATCATCATTGTTATCGAGGACCTACCTACAAATATTTTCTATTACAAATAAATCTTTTTAAAAAAATTTACAAATAAATACTTGGCGTCAATAACCTTGGCATCGTCCGTATAAGTGACTTACCTGAGGCTAGGGAGACTGCGTCAACATTATTGGTGCCTTCATATTGAACCTCGACGCCAATGACGTTGACACCGTGAAAATGGTATATTTCCGGAATAAGTTTTTAGGTCTATTTATAAAATAAGTTTTTAAAAAGTCTAAATGTAAAAAAAGTCCAGGGTCAGATATAGCAATATCTCCGGTGTGGTCTCCCTCTCTTTTCCCAAATCTTCAGTTAAATTATGTGCGCTCCTTTCACATTCATCTGATTTGTACATTTCAACCTTCAGAGCACTGACATTCCCAGTGGTCAGTCAACTAGTAGCTAGCAGCCTAGCACGCACTGCACATCACAAACCTACAAATTAACAATGCTAAATCTTTGCTTAGGGTTGCACTTAGCAGATCATAAACAAATTCAACAAAAAACATTGGTTGCCTCCTACTTGCAGCCTCTCCCCATCTGTTTCTTGACGCCGCGGTCATTTTTTGCGTGTAATTTTCAGTCACAGACATGAACAGCTGAACAAGCCATCATCATCTCGTCAGCTACAAGTTCGGTAGCAGATTCGTTGCTGAATTTTCTTCAAATTGTACGATCTCAGGTTGCAACGCAAAGATCAGCCAAAGCAGTGATGACAAAATTCAGGACTGGGATTGTTCTTAGCTCTGAATGTTGAATGTTAGAGTATACGATGGTCAGAGATGTATTAGAATAGGATTGTTTTGTATCATAGCATTTCTTATCTGTAATTTGTTTTATCTTCTCCCCATATACTTCTAATATATTGGCTCCTAATACTCAATACAACACATCTAATATTCACAATATATCTTTCTCTACCTATTCAACATTATATCAGAGCGAGCGGTAGTGTGTTGCTCAAGTCTTCCGCTACCACTGCCCTCGGGAAAACGAATCTCCTGGAGGCGATCACCTGTTTTTCTGGTTCGTCGTTGTATCCTCGTCATCACCAACGTCTTCGCGCCATGGTCACCCTAGTGTTTTTTATTTCTTTTTCTTTTGGTCGTTGTGTTTGGTGGTTTCTCGGCTGCGCTCGCACACTCGCGCGCCTGGCGCCGCGATCCCTGCCACGAACTGCAATAGCACACTATTGGGTGACTTTGTGCTGCATCGATATCGACGACGACTGGCTACTCTGACTACGACAACTTCATCTCGACTATTTCGACATCGGCACAAAAGGACTATCATCCATATTGAGTATTTTCGTTGGTCTATTTTTCACTCTAAACGTTCGTGCTGTTCATGCTTAAATGTGGAAGATGTTAAAGCGTATGGTAATTGGTAGTTAGAGATGTATTAGGATAAAAATGATTTGTGTCGTTCCTTATCTTGTACTGTGTATTCCTATATATACCGGCTTCAATATGTCCAATATTCACAGCATCTCTCTCCCTCCACTATTCAATACACTATTCAACACTCATCTATCTGGTACCGTTAGGTGAACAACCCTGCCGTTTGATACTTTGATTGCATGCATTTTCAGGAGTCAGGACACACATTTGATGCTACTGATCGATCGGCAGCTAGCTGAACATAGCCACTCCTACCTGCAATTACCTGAATTAATGCAGGTTGATTTGATTAACTTGATTCAGAAGCATCAAGCATGGAAGCTGACCCTGACTGACATCACTCTCTGGCCTCTTTACTATAATGGCTGCGTGAGATTAGCATGATCTTGATCTGTTAATGATCTGTTTCGTTTGCATTGTTATTATCTGACATTGACTTCCATTATGAGCCTGAATGTTTTAGTTTTTACTCGAATGAATGTAACTGCAATTCTGGTGTGCTTTCGTTTTCTGATCCACAGTCTCATGTTTGACTTCGACATTAAATTATGTCCAAACTGAATTCACTAATCCGTCGTTTGCACCGTTTTTACGGACAAATGCGTGATTAAGGCAGAGATGGTGAACTGACAGACAAGCACATCTTCACTGAATTTTGCTGAAACCGCTACTGATTTTGACCTACAAACTGAAACGACCAAGTCTCGGTCATAGTTTACACATCACTCGTCCTGAAAAATATTTTCGCACGTACGGAAACTGAACATTATTCATTCAGAAAACAATTCAGGTTCATTTCAAACAGAGGCAGGTAGTTTGTTTGATTCGACGAATTCAGTGCAACTAAACCCCTGTAAAATGGACTCAGAATCACTCGTACATTAATTCAAGTATTAATTAATAAATTAAGGATGATGACGATCGCTAACACTGTCACACACACAGATCGGTTTCTACAAATCTTCTCGCCGCTGGCATCTATAGTACTGCAACTCTACCATTACTGCTGCCGCTGTTGCTAGTAGTAGTATTTGCGTGGCAGTGAAGAAAAACCCCATTTTTATCTTGAAATTGGGGGTGTTTGCTTCTCTGTCACCTTCAGAGAAACTCAGAGTTGCAGCTAGTGATTGGAGCTGCTAGCTGATTGATCATGAAGAAGCAGAAGCAAAGTTGATTAGCTGAATGAATCACTGAAATGTCATAGTTGTGAGGTTGGATTAGTACGGTGAGAAGAGATGACACTGAGATGGAGTTGGAGAGCTGAGAAGTGACTTTCAGGGTATACAGTACAGTGTCGTCAGATGGTTGATGATATGAATTTCTTGACTTTGTCGTGTTAACTAGGATTGGATGGCATGACATGGTATATCAACTGTTATAAACGTACTACTTCCGTGTTGGTGCAGTGCCGTAGTATAGGCGGTGTGTGTTTGCAATGTAACTGAATTGTCTATCTTTTCTAATCAGCTTAAGCATCTAGGTTAAACTAGTCGGTTTATGTGACTCAATACGTTATCAGAGAGAGTCTTGACTTCGAATATTTGTTGGCTCGCAATTAAATAAAAAAATATAACACGCTTTTGTTCTGTATTTGAGGCTTTCAGTTAAGATTGATGCATGTAACTCAATAAACTGATTGAGTCTTCGGGTTTAACTATTAACCTTTTAAAAATGGTATTTTTATGTAAAAAAGTTATATAATTTTCATTATCGAGAAAAACTATAGAACTGGATCCGTTCTGCAATGGGATAGTTAATAAAATAAAAAGGACGTTGTCAAAGTCAGGTCCCAACGAACCCAGCACATAACTCTCATCTAATAAAGTTCTATGCCTGACCACTCAACCATTTAACTTGGAGCCCACATACCTATTGCATGTTGATATGCTGCATGAAGAATGCTAGACTGCTAGAGTCTATTATTGTTCATGCGGAAACGTGTCATAAGTAGTGGTGGTGAACTAGTTTGGCTAGGCTACTAACATAAGCATATTTTGACCTTTTTCTCTAGTGTTAGAGATGAAATTATTTATTTCTATTGATTATAATGACACACTTACATATCATATATTACATGTACAGTGATCTAAACACCAATATGACAACCAAACATTCGTAAATTTGGTACCAAAGATGATATCTTTGATATCACTATGATACTCTCTTATAGGTATGAATGATGATATTTTTATAGGTAGTATCATAATGATACCTATCATGTATCATAGATAATAATTATATGTATTGATGATAATACCTGATGTATACAAGTACCAGTGATAATATCTATAGATACTATATACCATATGATGATATATTTAGGTACCGATTATGATATTTTTATAGGTATTTTAATAATATAAGGTATCGTAGATATTACCTATATGTTCTGACGATAATAACTTATACATTCATTCATACACATATAGTTATGATATCTACAGGTACCATATACATTATGATGATACATTCAGGTACCAGTAATGATACCTTTATCTATGATGATAACTGAATTAGCAAAATACCTATAGGTATCTGTCGATGCGTTTGCTCGACACGTGAGGACCTGGGGAACCCCTTTTTGGTTCGGCACAGGGGAGCGGTGAATCGGGGTTCGAACTCACGGTGAGGTAGAGGAAACGTAGGAAGGTGGAGAAGAGTCACAATCACAAAAGACACAGAAGAGTTATACAGGTTCGGACCGTCGGGAAGACGTAATACCCTACTCCTGTTTTTGTGCTATGTGGAGGATAAATTACAAGGATGGGTGTGGTTGTTCTTCCCGGGGGAAGCTGGAGCTGATGACTGAGGTGAAAAATACTCAAAGCCCAAGTTTGAAGAGGCTGAGCAAAGGATCAATCCAGGAACCCAAAAAGGCAGAACTCATTCTATGATGGACTTAGGCCTCCTTTTATAGTGTAAGGGACACCATAATAGTCCTAGCCTTCTATACTCCTCTCCCCGTGATGGAGCGGCTCTTATCATGTCTTGTCGAGGATCTACCCCCATTCCTGCTCCTGTTACCATGTTGCGGGAGTTGGTGGAGAAAAATCGACGTCGTGGCCGCCATGCTGCTGATGTGAGGAGGGGTCAACTTACCTACTCCAGTGGGGCCTACCGGTCAGTGGCCCTCTGCCTGGAGAGGGGTGGACGTGACACCCCCAGCGCTCGTATCTTCTCTCCCACGCGGCCGCCTAGCGCATTTAATGCGACTGGACGGGGCGTGGAGGGGGGCATGCGTGGAATGACCGTTTGGTCATACTGCGGTCGCCGTCAAAGACTTTCTGCCCTCTCTCCCTCGTAACGGGCAAAAAGGGTGATGATGAGCGGCTAACAGACGTGCCTCACATCGCAATAAATGTGACGGGACAGGCGTCTGGCCTCTCTCTAGGCATTAAATGCAGTGGTTGGCAGTTGGCGGTTGGTCTCGCTCCTCTCTCGGAGAGGTGCGGGGTGATGGACGGGGGTCCAGGTGATCCCAAACCCTGCCATTTGGGAGAGCGGCGGCCTCCGGGCCAAGTCCCCTTTGGGATGGCCACGTGGCCGCCCGTGGCCCCGACCAGCATGAGCCGTTTAGGACACGTCTTTGGGGCGCCCTGGTAAGCAAAGGCGTCTTCCTTCTTCAGAAATCACATTCTCGTCATATCTCTGGGCTCATATCATCGACAGTATCAACGATAATACCTGGTACATTCATCGACAGTATCAACGATAATACCTGGTACATAAAGTATCAGTGATGATATCTAAATGTACCATATACGATATGGTGATATCTGAAGATATCGAGGATGATACATGTAGGTACCAAGTACCGACAATGATATTTGTGGATACTTGATACTAGATATATACCTAATACAATTATATACTATGTACTAGTAACTCTGTTAAGTCAATGATGCATGTATCCTCTTCTACACGTACTTCTTTTCTCTCTCTTTTCTCGGAAAAAAGCTACTAGTACAATCTTGGGGTTCGTA
This sequence comes from Oryza australiensis, assembly GCA_019925245.2. Classification (NCBI taxonomy): domain Eukaryota; kingdom Viridiplantae; phylum Streptophyta; class Magnoliopsida; order Poales; family Poaceae; genus Oryza; species Oryza australiensis. The sequence continues at coordinate 518,780 of JAIFGZ020000539.1, forward strand.
GTGAAAGGTACGTATGAAGTCATCGTAGAAAAGTAGATACATGAAGACTCACCTAGTACATACACGTTTGTCATCACAGGAGAGAAAAACATGAAATCATCCGGTGCATGTATGTACTATGAGAGAAGAAACATGGAACCTACCGGATACATGCATGTCTGTTCATAGGGTGTATGTATATATGTCTCCGCATGTTATCCAACGCGACATGAGTCATGGGCCAATGCTAGACTTTGTGTAATCTATCACGTCCATGGATGGGATACCGTGCTGTACTATCTCTCGAAGATTAATGATCGAAGTAACTAATAACCAATAAACCGTAAAGAAAATATTCCACATGAATATATATATATATATATATACTAGCAAAATGCCCGTGCGTTGCAACGACGACGTAGGGAGGAAAGTAGGCGGAGGACGAAGGTCCACGCGGTGACGCGGAAGTTCCGAGTGTCGACGGGAGGGAGGGGCACAGGCGCGGTGCGGATGGAGACGGAAGAGAGGAATGTAGAAAGTTTTTTTATCCAAGCTCTCCCTTTCTTTTTAGCATTAGAACTGCGGGTTAATTTTATAAACACTCAAGGGTTTTCTACAAAATAACCCCTTTTTTATTTAACTGGGTTTTTAAATAGCCAGGACGGACTGGGTTAATTTCAAAAAAACTCAAGGAGTTTTCTGCAAAATAGCCAGACAAAACAAAATTTGGATAATTGGGTGAACATGTAGAGTGCGTTGTAATGGGATGACGACGCAGGGAGGGAGGCAGGTGAAGGGCGAAGGTCCAGGTGGCGGCGCGAGAGCTCCGAGCGGCGATGGGAGGGAGGGGTGCAGGCGCGACGTGGGGCGCGGCGCGGATGAGGATGAAAGAGAGGAGCAGAAGGTTTTTTTAATCCAAGTCCTTCCCTTTTGAGCATTGGAACTGTAGGTTAATTTTATAAACACTCAGGTTTTCTTTACATGCATGTATTCTCGTAAAGTTAGTAGACACCCGTACCAAAGTCTAGAACCTGGGGGATGTATTGGTACCGACACATTGAGCCATTTTTTGGCCATTGGTCAGGTCAACTTCTTTCCATAATCAGTCATAATAACAGAGAAAATCCTATAGGAGCAAGATTCTGTACCAAACTAGGAATTGTGCAGGCAAGTAATTTCCAAATACATTTGTCTACAGTTTGTAGCCCCATATTAGGGCTGGAATTGGATGTTCTAATAACTAGGTGGCCAAGGTAATGAAATTCTTGCCGTAGGATGCAATAGAGTGGCGTGATAGGCTGATTATGGCCAACGACTATGGCACAAAATTATGCAGGGTTTCATGATTATTGGTTTTCCAGTGCCGACTCCTCTCCTCGTTGACGATAAAATGGAATACACAAACCTAGGTGCTTAGAGCTCTCTCTCCGTTTATAAAATATTTTATGTTTAAAATAAAATTCTATCAAACTTTTAAAACTTTCATCATTAATAACTTTTAGTTTTTTAAATGCTATGGGTAGATTCTCCCGGGTTTGGTTCGAGATATCCAAAATTTTGGATCATGGCATGAAACTATTTTGCTCAAAAAATAAAAAAATTAAATTTGATAAAAGTTTATTCAAATACGGTCAAAATATTTTGAACTTCCCTAAATTCCAGAAATTTTCGGTGCTCCCGATAGATTTATGCCTAAGGAAATTATATACCCTAGATTTGTCTTGAAAAAGTAATTAAACTAAATTTTGTTCTAATCATTAAATATTTATACCCGGATTTCTCTACATAGGCTTGAAATATTGTCGAAGGCTTAAAACATGTTCCATAATTATAAGGGAAATTTAACTATTTGCCACTTTTATGTTTGGCAATTACTCAAATACCCCACCGCCCCGTGCCGTACACATGCAGTAACACCAAAATTTGATAAGCCCCGAAATCGTCATTGTCCTAAAGTCAGTATCGGCTTCAGAGTCCTGGAATTGGTCGATGGAAATTATTAGTCGTCAGCAGTCAGATTCTTAGTAGATTCAGTTAATCAATTAAAGAAAGTTTATTCGAAGAAGCCAAGATCAACAAGAATGCGGCATGGAAATTCATCTATTAATTAGGCAGAGTTAGTTGGTTTTCTTTTTTATTTTTAGGAAAGTGTGTTTAGAGTATTGTCGGTGATATGGGCCCGGGGGTATGTCGGAGGCGTGGCATTTAAGAAAAAGGAAGGCGTCCTTGTCCATCAAGGAGCGTCAAAGTTACTCCCTGAAAGGCTAGGCGAGTACTCGGCCACGGGCGACCACGTGGCCGCCCGAAGGGGCGGCCGGAGGCTGCCCGAGGCCACCATACTCCCAAACGGCGGGGTCCGGGATCTCCGGACCCTGGTTGGCAGGAGTCAGGGATCACCCGGACCCCATCCTCCATCCCGCACCTCTCGAGAGAGGGCGAATCCAACTACCAACCAACCCATTTAATGCCCAAATGGAGGAAAGCGGCGTACGCCTCGCCGCATTCAATGCGATGTGAGGCGAGGCTGTCGGTTGCAACCATCATCACCCCTTTTGCCTATCATAATGCAAAGGGGTTAAAAGTCTTTGACTAAAACCGTGGTATGGCCGCGCACCCACTCCGCGCACGCCACCCTCACGCCTGTCCGGTCGCATTTAATGTATTGGGCGGCTGCGTGGGAGAGAGTGCGAGCGCGGGAGGCACGGTGCCGAGTGCCTACCCGCGAGATGGGTCTCTGACCAGTGGGTCCCATTGGACCGAGTAGGCAAACCATCATCACGTCGGCGGCATGGCTACCACGGCGACTACTCCTTTTCGCTTTCCATGACGCAACAAACAGAAGAAGTAGGAATGGAATGGTTTCTCCGACAAGACAAGGCAAAAACCACTCCCTCACGTGGAGTGAAGTAGAGAAAGGGTAGGGCTACTGTGGTGTTTCCTTGTTCTATAAAAGGAGACCCAAGTCCATCACAAAGGGGGTTCTGGAAAAAAAGAGAGGTTCTGCTCAAGGTTCTGCCTCCCCAGCCAGCCCGCAGAAATCTCTCATCCACCTCTGAGTCTAAGGGAGAGGAACATTCTCATTGTTCTTGGCAATTTGCCTCATCTACTATGTACAAACAGGAGTAGGGTATTACACCACGCTGGTGGCCCGAACCTGTATAAACCCTCGTGTCTCCGCAACTCTGATCCCTACCCCGCCACTCCTGCGTTACTCCATCTTCACCGCGAGTTTGAATCAGGATACACCGCTCTCCGTGCCGAACCAAAAAGGGGGTCCCCTAGATCCCTGCGTGTCGATCTACGACATCGACAGCTGGCGCGCCAGGTAGGGGGAGCGCACTGTGTTTTGGTTTAAACTCCCGTTTTTCATCCATTTTTTGGTGGAAATCCTCTCTCCCCGTCTCAGCCATGGTCCACGGCCGCGCCCTACACTCCGTGTCAGGCTCACGCGCTATGCGCGAGCGTGGCCTGGCCAACGAGGCAGCGGAAGAGGTCGATGTGGGCGGGCACAGCCCCAACTTCCGCCACCTCCGCTCGAGGGGGGAGGGATCTTTGTCTCCCTCACCACCGTTGGTGGCGACGGTGGCAGCTGCGCCCGCGCCATCCCCTCTGCCCCCCGCTGAAGCAGCGGTTGAGGGCGGAGGGGCCCATGCATCCCGCAGGGCTGACAACGCTCCTGTGGGACCCAGACCACGCCCTAGCGGGCGTACCGGCGAGCCCCGCCGAGGCGACGTCCATCGCCGCCTGGAGTTTGGCACTCCCGGGTGCCCGCAGCGGCGAAGCTCTTTGCACCACCCCCGCCACCCCGGCGAGGTCCAACGCCAAGAGGTGGCTCGACGACGTGGCAAAGCTCGTAGGCACGGCCCAGCGCCAGCTGGCCGCCGACCTCGCTTCTTCCAGCCACCAACCGCGCGGTTCGCGTGCCACGGTGAGCTCTTCCTCCCGGCGACGGGCTCGAAGGGCAGCGGCTGCCGCAAGGGCGGAGGAGAGCCTCTCAGCGGCGGCCCAACCGGAGCCGCCCCGAGACCCGCTGTACACGGGGCGCGACGCCCGCCTCCGCATCGAGCAGCGCCGGGACGAGCGCCGCTTGGGGCGGGCACCGGACTGCGCCTCCTCGTCGGGAGGCGCCACCTCACGGCGAGCGGCCGCAGCGGCCCCACCGCAAATGGAGCCCCTCGGCGGTCGGCGAGCGGCCATAATGGCCCAGCCGCAAGCGGGAAGCTCCGCGGCACCCAATGAGGCCCCGCAGCCGTTGTCGCCCCCTACGGCCGGCAACGGCTGTCAGGCCTTTGTTGCCGACCTCCGTAACGTGCGCTGGCCTAACAAGTTTAGGCCGGCCCTTACGGAGAAATACGACGGATCGGTTAACCCTACCGAGTTTCTCCAGATCTACACCACAGCCATTGAGGCTGCTGGGGGTGATGAGCGTGTCATGGCTAACTTCTTTCCCATGGCGCTCAAGGGCCAGGCTCGCTCCTGGCTAATGAATCTGCCGGCCCGGTCAGTCACTTCTTGGGACGACCTGTGCCGCCAGTTCACCTCCAACTTCCAGGGCACATACCCGCGCCCGGGAGTGGAGGCAGACCTTCACATGGTCCGACGAGGGGAGGACGAGTCCCTGCGCAAATACATTCAGCGTTTTTGCCAGGTACGCAACACCATCCCCTCCATCGCTGACCATGCAGTGATCTTCGCCTTCCGGAGTGGCGTATGCCATGACGTCATGTTGGAGAAGATCGAATCCAAGGCCCCCCGGACTACTACGGAGCTCTTCGAGCTCGCAGATCGGGTGGCTCGCAAAGAGGAGGCTCGGGTTTGGAATCCTAGGAATCCTAGCCCGGCCTCCACCGGCGCCACCCCCTCCGCGTCCCGTGAAGAGCGGCGCGAACGGCGATGGAAGTGCAGGCCATCACACGGTGGCGAGGAGGGCCACGTCCTCGCCGCCGACGGAGCCGAGAAGCCCTCGAGGAAGGCAAGCCCGCGGGTAACCGCAGGCGGTCCCTGGACCCTCGCCCCCAGGGCCGGGTCGGAGGCAAATGGTGCATGGTGCACCAAACCTCCCACCACGATCTCTCTGAGTGCCGTTCGGTCAAAAATCTGGCCGAGCGAGTGCAGAAGTATGAGCAGGAGCGGAGGGAGAACGAGAAGGAGATCCGCCGCAAGGGCAAGGCTCCGGTGGAGCGTCCGGATCACCGGCGAGAGGAGGCCAAGGATGCGGCCCCCGCCAAGGACGACGATGACAACCTGGGCTACCAGGATCCCCAACACGTCGTCGCCACCATCGACAGCGGTGCTGGCGCCCAGGTATCTCGCCGGAGCTTCAAGTCCATGAGACGCGAGCTCCTCGCAGCCGTGCCGTCTCACGAGGCGGCCCGGAGGTCGCGCTGGGCAGAGGTGCTCATCACCTTTGACCAGACCGACCACCCAGGGAGTGTCGCACGTAGCGGCCATTTGGCCCTCGTGACCTCCCCCACCATCTGCAATGTCAAGGTCACCCGAGTCTTAATTGACAGAGGTGCGGCCCTCAACGTGCTATCCCCGAAGGCTTTTGAGGCAATCAAGGCCCCGGGAATGGTACTAGGCCCTTCTCACCCCATCATTGGGGTGACGCCCGGAAAGGTGTGGCCCCTCGGGCAGATCGCTCTGCCTGTCACCTTTGGGGCCCCCACTAACTTCCGCACCGAGTGGATAGACTTCGATGTGGTGGATCTTAATCTGCCCTACAACGCCGTGCTCGGGAGGCCAGCGTTGGTGAAGTTCATGGCGGCTACGCATTATGCTTACCGCCAGCTCAAGATGCCGGGCCCCGGAGGCCCCATCACCGTTCACGCTGATGTCAAAACTGCGCTAGACTGCGCGGAAGCGCGCGTGGACGATATTGCGGCGGCCGACCGCGTTGAACCCGAGAACCCCCAAGGGGAGTCGTCGGGTTCCCGGGCCCCGAAGCAACGCATCACCTCTGCCGATGAGGTGGTGATTAAGTCTATCCGTTTGGGCGACGACCCGTCCAAGACTTCCAACATTGGTGGTGGCTTGGACCCCAAATAGGAAGACGCGCTCGTCTCCTTCCTGCGGGCGAATGCCGACGTATTTGCTTGGAAGCCGTCGGATATGCCTGGAGTCCCCAGGGAGGTGATCGAGCACCGACTTGCAGTACGGTCGGACGCACGCCCGGTCCGGCAAAAGGTGAGGCGACAGGCCCCAGAGCGGCAGGCGTTCATCCGCGAAGAGGTGGCACGGCTCCAGGAGGCCGGCTTCATCCGGGAGGTGCTGCATCCGGAGTGGTTGGCAAACCCGGTGGTCGTTCCGAAGGCCAACCACAAGCTGCTCATGTGCATCGACTACACCGACCTCAACAAGGCATGTCCCAAAGACCCCTATCCTCTACCCCGAATAGACCAGATAGTCGACTCCACTGTGGGGTGCGACCTTTTATGCTTCCTAGATGCGTATTTCGCTATCATCAATTTTGCATGTTTGTAGAGGATGAGGAGAAAACCTCATTTATCACTCCTGTGGGTACTTTTTGCTACATGCCTATGCACTTTGGTTTAAAAAATGCCATGTCCACCTTTCAACGTGGTGTCCACATCACGTTGAAGGACCAAATAGGGCGCAATGTTGAGGCATACGTCGATGATCTCGTAATCAAATCTCGGGATCAAAGAACTTTGCTCCCGGATTTGGCCGAGACATTCAATAACCTCCGGTCCTCCCGCATGAAACTGAACCCAGAGAAGTGCGTGTTCGGGTACCGGCAGGCAAGCTATTAGGGTTCTTGGTCTCGCCCGAGGCATCGAGGCCAACCCCACTAAAATAAAGGCAACGAGAGGAGATGCGCCCTCCTAGAAAACTCAAGGACGTGCAGAGGCTCACTGGTTGTGTAGCTGCCCTGAGTCGCTTCATATCCAGGTTAGGAGAGCGGGCGCTTCCTTTATTCAAGTTGTTAAAACGAACTGGCCCCTTCACTTGGACGGACGAAGCGGAGAAAGCCTTGGGCGAGCTCAAGCGCTACCTCTCCTCGCCGCCCGTGCGGTGGCTCCTCGGGAAGGGAGCCCCTCCTCTTATATTTGGCGGCGACCCCCAAGTGATAAGTGTGGCCTTGGTTGTGGAGCGCGACGACGAGCTAGGCTCTCGGTCGCCCCGACCTGTCAAAACCGAAAGCAGGAGACCTCGGAACGGAGCGGCCGAGGAAGCGCTCGAGCCGGAGGTGGCCCTGGTCCCCAGGAGCTCGGGAGCGCCGGCCCCTGAGTCCGGGAGCAACCGAAGCCCCCCCACCCAGAGTGGCCCTGAGGGCCCTAGTGGAGGCGATGGCTTGGAAGCCCGGACACCGAGATGACCCGCCCGAAGCACCGTGGCGGGAAGCCTCGGAACGGAGTTGGCCGAGGAAGCGCCGAACCCGGAGGTGGCCCTTGGCCCCCGACCTTCGAGGAGCCGCCGCCCCTAGTCGGGGCTCCCAAAGCCCCCTCCACTGGAGCAGCCCCGAGGGCCGGTGGAGGTGAAGGCTCGAAGCCGGACACCGAGATGACCCGTCCGGTGTACCCGAACCCGCCGCCCCTAATAAAGTGGTCAAGGCCCGCACCAAGGTGCGGCGGCCGGTCTACTTTGTCGGTGAGCGCTACGGGATGCGAGACACGTTACCCGCGAGGCTCGAAAATGCTATATGCCCTACTTATGGCCTCCGGGAAGTTGCGCCATTATTTCCGGGCACACCGGGTAACGGTGGTCACGTCCTACCCTCTCGGACAAATCCTGCATAACTGAGAGGGCACGGGACGGGTAGTCAAATGGGCCATCGAGTTGTCGGAATTCGATCTGTACTTCGAAGCCCGACACACAATCAAGAGCCAAGCCTTGGCCAATTTCGTGGCGGAGTGGACGCCACGGGCGGAAGCGATCCACCCCAGGGAACCCAGAGTGCGGGGATCGCGACCAAGGAGCCGCGCCTTGGGTGATAAACTTTGATGGTTCACTCACCTTGCACGGAGCCGGAGCAGGCGTGGTGCTAACTTCCCCAACGGGCGACGTGCTTCGGTACATCGTCCGGATCGATTTTCGGGCAACCAACAACATGGCCGAATATGAGGGGCTTCTAGCGGGGTTGCGAGTGGCATCAGGCGTAGGCATTCGACGTCTGCTGGTCCTCGGGGATTCACAACTGGTGGTAAACCAGGTCTCCAAGGAATACCAATGCACCGACCCCCAAATGGAAGCCTACGTCAAGCAAGTACGGTGTATGGAGCGCCATTTCGATGGCCTCGAGCTACGCCACATTCCCAGAAGAGACAACTCCCTGGCGGACGAGCTATCTAGGATCGCGTCCGCGCGAGCCCCAGCCCCGCCAGGTGCCTTTGAGGAAAGTCTCACGGAGGGCGCGTCGCGCGCCCGAACCGCCCCGGTGGCGGGAATCGGCCGGTCCCGACGCCGGACCGGCGGGCCAGCCACGGCAGCCCGGCGCGCGCCAGTGGCTTGGATTTCGGAAATCCGAGCGTACCTAGAAGACGCATCATTGCCCAAGCAACGTGAGGAAGGCGAACGCATCACCCGGACCTCCAAGAGGTACGTGTTGGTAGAAGGGACACTCTATCGACGCGGTGCCAACAGAGTGCTCATGAAATGCATTGCTCGGGAACAAGGTCTCGAGCTCTTAGCCGAGATCCATGAAGGTGAATGCGGGGCACACTCGGCTTTCCGAACCTTGGTGGGAAAGGCATTCCGCCTGGGATTCTATTGCCCACCCATTTGGAGGATGCAACAGACCTCGTGCGGCGGTGCCGAGCGTGTCAATTCCACTCCAAGCAGACGCACCTGCCGGCCCAGGCCCTTCAGACCATCCCGCTCTCATGGCCATTTGCGATCTGGGGGCTGGACATCCTGGGCCCGTTCAAGCGGGCGCGTGGCGGATGCAAGTTCCTGTATGTCGCCATCGACAAATTCACCAAGTGGCGGAGGCCTATCCAGTCAGCGTCATCGACAAACATTCGGTGTGCGGTTCATGAGAGGCATCACGGCAAGGTTCGGGGTCCCCAACGGGCTCATCACCGACAACGGCACCCGGTTCACGAGTGAGATGTTCGGCGAGTATTGCGACGACATGGGCATTAAGCTCTGTTTCGCCTCGCCCGCCCACCCCCAAAGCAACGGTCAGGCCGAGCGTGCAAACGCAGAAATACTAAAAGGCCTCAAGACCAAGATCTTCAATGTACTCAAAAAGCATGGGAACTCGTGGACTGATGAGCTGCCTGTGGTCCTTTGGGCCAATCGGACAACCCCGAGCCGCGCCACCGGGGAAACACCTTTCTTCTTGGTGTATGGAGCCGAGGCGGTCTTGCCCTCCGAGCTCACCCTGGGATCGCCCCGAGCCACATTATACACCGAAGCAGATCAAGAGGAAATGTGTCGTCACGATCTGGATTACCTGGAGGAAAGAAGGCGCCGGGCAGCGCTCCGCGCGGCCCGCTACCAACAGAGCCTCCGCCGCTACCATCAAAGCAAAGTCAGCCCTCGAGCGCTGCAAGTCAATGATCTGGTCCTGCGCCGTGTGCAAACGCGCGCAGGGCTAAGCAAGTTATCCCCGATGTGGGAGGGGCCATACAAGGTTATCGGCACCCCGCGTCCTGGGGTAGTTCGCCTAGCCACAGAGGACGACACTCCGTTGCCGAACCCGTGGAACATTTCCCACCTGCGCAGGTTCTACCATAAGCCGCATGGTGTCTTTGAGACATGCATGGAAGTTCATCCACGCCCCGGTGGCATGAGCAATACGTTTGTTATTACATTCCATATGTTTCCCTTGCAAAATACCGTTGTAGTGTGTTTTCCCCCACGTGCTGGAGCATGTACTGCGGATGCGGCTTTCCAATGGTTCCCCGGCCTTGCCCGCCTTAGCCTGAGAGCCCTAAGGGTGTCGAGAGTATAGCGATGCTGCATACTACCACGCACAGGGCGAGTCAACGCCTAGGGGTTCGGGTGCGAACTAACACGCTGTCCGGCCCCGTTGCCGCTGCCCTCGCTGGCCTTTTATGCCTTCGCTCCTACCCGGAACCCCGACAAAGGCGCCACCAACGACCGGTGCATGCTGCCGGAACCCGGAACAGCCCCCCAGCTGCATGGGACAAATCACGGGGGAGGACAATACTACCGCATTCTCCCAATAACTAAGAGTTGAACTATCAATTGCAGGGAAGCTAACATACAGGGGCTCGGGCCAACCAACCGCCACTACGTGCGCGCTAAGTTGGCCGGGGGCTCCCAACATACACATACATGAATCATCAAAAGCAGCCACGATAAGCTGTTACAACGCAAGTTCAGCATAGTAAAGGCAAGTTCGCTAACTTTATAAACAATGCACAAATGTCTTTTTACATAAATACAGATACTAGCCAAAGCGAGAGAGCCCTAAGTGGTCGGTGGGTCGCTGGGGGCATCCGCCGTTGAGTCTTCATCCGGCGAGTCCTCGCGGAGGGCGAGCTGGAAGGCCGCCGGGGTGCCATCAAAGCCCATCATGATGGACTCGACGGCGTCCTGGACGCGGCGGCGAGCGGCCTCCTTGGTGCCTTCGGGGAAGTCCTCAGTAGGGATGTAGGGGTCGAAGTTAGGGTCGCGGGCTTGGTAGCTCGCCAGGATGAGTGATGCAACCTGGTGGGATAAGTCATGTAATGACTCCTTCGCCACCTCTTCGACCTCCTCCGGCACCCTATGTATCCCTGCGGCCAGATCATCAATGTGTGTGGCCAATCCCCCCAAGGTAGGGACGCTGGGGGGTACGGTTCACCCCCACCCCGCGAGCCGCCTCCCGAAGGCGCCCGACGGACGAGGCCACGCCACTGGATCCCCAGCGCAAGACGCGCGCTCCACCTCCGTGATCCGGCGGCGCGCCTCCTCCCGGCCCCGGCCCCGCAGTGCGCTGCGCGTCCATGACCACCTGCTCCCGGGTGGCCAGCTCTGCTCCCATCGCTCCAGCTCGTCCTGCCGGCGGCCCGAGGCGGCGGCGAGCAGCTGCTCACGATCCCACACGCCCTTCAGGCATCGGGAGGCCTCCTCCTAGGCTTCCAACACCGCCGCCTCTCACCCCCCCACGGCGACCTCGCGCTCGGCGACGGCCTTCTCCTGGGCCAGCATGTTGGCCTCCCGCGCGGCGGAGTCTTCCTCGGCCAGCGACGGCGGCCTCCCGGCTCTCAAGCGCCCGCCACGCGCCTCAAGGGCCTCTCCCGCTCCGCCGGGCCGGCCTCGCGGGAACTGGGATCAGCGTTGGTGCCGCGGCGCGGCCTCGGCATCACACAAGGTTCGCTCGCGCTCGTCGAGGCCACAGGCGCGCTCACGAGGTCGCGAGCGCCGGCGGTGGTGCGCACCCTCTCCTCAGCGGCGGCGGCGACCTGCTCGCGGAGGTCGGCGGCGTGCCGTTCAGCGACAGTGTCTTCAAACACCTGACTGAGCTCCTCCTGACGCCGCACGATCTCCGCCGGCTCCGCTGCGAGATTAGGCCCTCCGTCCTCGCCGTGGGCGCCGGCTCCTAACGACCCTCCTCGACCTCGGCCTCCCGCCGCGCCACCTCGACCTCCTGGCGGCCAAGGCTGCACCGGGCCCAAGCCCCTCTAGGGAGATGGCGTTGGCCGCCTCCGGCGCCACTGGAGACGACCTCCCTCGCCCGCTCCTGCGACCGGACGAGAGGTTCCGTGTCCAATGCGGCCACGAACCCGGACCGGGCGCCCCGGACTCGAAGTCGGAGCTCGGCCGGGATCGGCCGCTGCGTCGGCCCGAGCCGCCGAAGACCCCTTGTGGCGGCGCTGCCCGCTTCTTGCCTTGGGGGCTCGTGTTAGTGATATGCCCTAGAGGCAACATGGAGATGTTGGATATCACGTCAATGTTTATGTATAAATGAATAAAGTGTTATTCGGTTTCATGAAATAGACATCTTGTATTGATCAATAAGTACGTGACTTATTTATGAGACTCGATATGTATGAATCTATTTCTAAACGATCCACGATCATATGTCATATTGTTGGAACAAATATGATTCTAAGATCGACATGTTTATTGATTGATGATCATGTCTCATAGATCATGGGTATGGAGATACCAAATCAATAAACATGGACACATGTGTTGGAGAACACATTGTTGGATAGACCCACCATGAGACACTACGGGAATTAATGTGCCATTAGTTGGTCTCGGGTAGTGTTGGTACAAAGTCCTTAGACCTGAGATCACCATGGATTCCAACATGTGTAGTAGCCTACTTTGGGACTACCAAACGCTATTAAAATGGCGGGTAGTTATAAAGGTAGTTTTCGGGTTTGCTATGAAACATGGAGTGGGATGTGAGTGATCAAGATGGAATTTGCCCCTCCTTTGGAGAGATATCTCTGGGCCCCTCGAGGTAATGGATTATGGAAATGCATGGCCATGCTATGTTGATTGAGGAGTCAATCAACGGACGGATAATCCAATACGGTTCGAGTGAATGGTTAAGCTATTGAAGGGATGGCACACATCTTGCCTATAGCTTAAGCGGTATCGTGAGGCAAAGGGATTTGTGTACACATTACGGGTTCGAGCCGATATTATTCTTGTATACTATGGTGTCAATATGTCTTGCTAGGCGCCGCTGATTGTGGTCGGCTGAGTTAGACTCGAGCCGACGATCGGCTAAGTTAGACTATAGCCGAAGCCGAGTATACCTGAACCTACTGGGTCGCACGCTTAAGGGGATAAGAACGGGCATTCGAGTTGGACTCGGATACGGCTCGATCGGATAGGGATCCGATCGGATAGGGGAGTCCTATGGGCTTACGACGTGTGAGCGGCAAACTCTATGAGATACGGATGAGATCCGATTCAAAATAGAGTCCTAATCGGCCACTAGTCCCAGTCGGCCAACTCTATATAAAGGAGGGAGGGGTGGAGAGCTGTGACACGTCAATTGCATCGCGTGCAACAGAAGTCGCCGAGATCAATCTCCACGGAAACCCTCCCCACCTTCGAGCCAAACCCTAGCCTTGCATCGCGTGCTAGCACACGGGTGTACGGCGTTCTGTCCCCGGACGTGTGGATACCGGTAGAGGCGCTGCTACGTTGCGCGCTCTTGATCGAGCTGCGGTCGGGCGCATCGGAGCGAGGCGTGAGAACGCGGCCGGACGGCTCGAATCGGGCGATTGGTGAATCGGCTGTCTCGGGAATCGGCTACACTGTTCGGATCGGATTGCCCCGATTGGCTATTCCGCCGCACTCTACTCCAATCGGTAACGATCTATTGACCCTTACTTGCAAGTGTTCCTGGTTTGCGCGGTTAAAAGTTTTTGTTTTCGGCTAGCGTAGCCTCCGCGTAATCCTTCGGTGGTATCGAGCTTCTCTTGCTTAGTTCGGGTTTTAGATTGGATCGGAACAAGTTTTGCGCACGGGTTGATTAGATCAATCGGTTTAACGGGATCTGTTGAGGAGAGTTAATGGTAATTGTGTCCCTTGATAGTGTATCGGAACGGCGTAATGTGATTACGTCGAAGCAATTTCCATATGACTCGGTTTGAGTTGGAGTTCGAGATAGCGTTCCTTGATAGTGTATCGGAACGGTATAATGTGATTATGCCGAAGCTATCTCGTAGTCCGATCTTGTTTGCTTGCCTCGCGCCTGCGCAAACCATCTCCCTTGATAGTGTATCGGGACGGCATAATGTGATTATGCCGATATGGTTTCGTAAGCGATTTCATAGATTGGATCTATGAATTTCGTGTGGTGTTCGGCGTGCCCGAAAGCCTGCGAGGGCGGCTTCCTCCTCGACCCCCCGCCCGCTAGCGGCTAGCGGGACCGCCGTGTGCGTACCCCTTATAGGTCGTCTCGATGCCGTAGCTCTGCGATAAGTAGAAAACGTTTCTACGCCTAACTTGTTTTTGCGAGAGAATGCTTTGAGATGGTATGGCCCTATTGTATGTATGAGATGCATGTGATGCATGTAATATTCTTTCATATGTGCAATCCTGTAATATTCTTTCATACGTGCAATGCTTGTAATATTCTTTCACGACTGCGAGTCGATGTAATCTTCAATTAGAGCTTCTATAGTAGTAGCTTAGTTTGAAGATATCAAGCATTCGACACTTGGAAGATGGTGCCGAAGATGGAGATCCTCGGCGCCGACATGGAGATGGAGATCACCATGTGAAGGGGGCCATACTATTTCACTATATGCTATTCTTCTTGCTTTCATATGTGATATGTTTGTTTGATAGGATAGCATCCTCGCAAAATTAAGTAGTAATGATGCCCTTCCAAATGTTGCACCGTCACCGTTATGCTCGTCAATGGTGGGTGCCAAAGAGTGCCATTCTCTATCATAACACGAGGGGGTATATGTCGGACATATACGAGCGGGAGCATTTGGTTTACTTAACAAGACTATCAAAACAGTTTTGGGCCTTGGGGCATAGGTTGGGGCCGGGCATGGAGATGCCACACCAACAACAAGAGTCACATAGAGATGTGATTAGCAAGGTGTTGCTTACCGATGTTACAAATTTTCTAGCGGTGATGCCAAAGCTCACTAGAAAATTAATTAACATGTGGATCTTGACCCAATACGTAACCTAGAGGAAGGTGGAAAATACGTAATGGGAGTCTTATGTTAAATTGTTTAACAAAAGACATAGCATAAACATTGTGCTAAACTTTGCTTTTTCATTTGTAGAATAAATGGCGGCTAATACTACACCCGAGTACCTTTAATTTGCGATCTATTCTCGAAAAGGAAAAATTAAATGGAACAAACTTTATGGATTGGTATCGCAACTTGAGAATTGTTCTCAAGCAAGAGCGTAAGGAGTACGTTCTTGAAGTACCCTATCATGAGGATTTGCCAAATAATGCCACCGCAACCGCACGGAGGGCTTATGAGAAGCACACTAATGATGCCCTAGATATAAGTTGTCTCATGCTTGCTACAATGTCCCCGAGCTGAAGTAATATGAGAGCGGCGATGCTCACACTATTATTCAGGACTGCGTGGCATGTTTGAGAACCAAGCTCGGGCCGAGAGGTTCAACACCTCAAAGTCCTTGTTTGCGTGCGAGCTTGTTGAGGGGAATCCCGTCGGTCCGCATGTGATAAAGATGATTGGCTATATCGAGTCGGAAAACTAGGTTTTCCCTTAGCCAAGAGTTGGCTGCGATATGATTCTCCAGTCGCTCCCTCCAGAGCTTCGAGCCATTCATATTGAATTATCACATGAACAATATGGATAGAACCTTGGCTGAATTGTATGGGATGCTAAAGGCAGTGAGGAGAGTATCCGAGAAAAACGGTCATCATGTGATGATGATGCGAAGGCAAAGCGCAAACCACTGTCAGAAACTTTGCACCAAGAGAAAGTTAACTCCCGATGAGATCGCGAGTGCCTCCAATGCAAAGAAGGGCAAGAAGGGTCGGCGGCATCGGATGCCGTTTGCTTCTACTGCAAGGAGGCAGCCACCTTTGGAAAAGGAAGCTGCAAGAAGTACATGGAGGATCTCAAGAAGAAGCAAAGTACGACTTACTCGCCAGGTATTAATGTTATAGACATTAATCTCGCTACTTCACCTACGACTCTTGGGTATTTGATATCGGATCGGTAGCTCATATTTGCAAATCGTTGCGGGGAATGAGAAGAAGTAGAGGATTGAGAAGGGGCGAGGTGAACTGCGCGTCGGCAATGGAGCAAGCGTTGCTACGATTCTTTGTCGGCACAGCGATACCACTTCATCTACCTTCGGGATTAGTTTTGGAATTAAATAATTGTTATTGTGTTCCAACACTATGTCAAAACGTTATTTCCGCTTCATGTTTGCAAGCGGAAGGATATGATTTTAGATCAATGAACAATGGTTGTTCAATATATCTCAGAGATATGTTCTATTTTCATGCTCCATTGGTGAATGGATTATACGTTTTGAATCTTGAAGCGTCTCCCATCTATAACATTAATACGAGAAAGGCAACTCTCTAATGATATAAACCCCACGTTTATCGGCATTGTCGCTTAGGCCATATAAATAAGAAACGCATGGAGAAGCTCCATAAGGATGGATTGCTTCACTCTTTTGATTTTGAATCATTTGAGACATGTGAGTCTTGTTTACTTGGTAAGATGACAAAGGCACCTTTCACGGGACATAGTGAGAGAGCAAGTGACTTATTGACACTCGTACATACCGATGTATGTGGACCAATGAGCTCAACGGCCGGAGGTGGTTATCAATACTTCATTACCTTTACCGATGACTTTAGTAGATATGGTTATATCTACTTAATGAGGCATAAGTCCGAATCCTTTGAAAAGTTCAAAGAATTCCGAATGAAGTACGGAATCATTTAGGGAAAACAATCAAGTTTCTACGATCGGATCGTGGAGGGAATACTTGAGCCAAGAGTTTGGTAATCATCGAAAGATTGTGGAATTGTTCCACGGTTGACTCCGCGGGAACTCCACAATGGAATGGGGTGTCCGAACGGAGAAATCGCACCTTGTTGGACATGGTGCGGTCGATGATGAGCCAAATTGATCTTCCGTTATCCTTCGGGGATATGCTCTTGAAACATTGCGCTCACACTAAATAGAGTTCCATCTAAGTCGGTTGAAAAGACACCATATGAGATATGGACGGGGCAACCCCCTAGTTTGTCTTTTCTCAAAATTTGGGGATGCGAAGCTTATGTAAAACGTTTGATCGACAAGCTCACACCCAAATCGACAAGTGCTTCTTTGTGGGATATCCTAAGAAAACTAAGGGATATTACTTTTATAATCGGGAACAAGGCAAAGTGTTTGTCGCCCGACACGGTGTCTTCTTGGAGAAAGAGTTTCTTTCAAGAAGGGTTAGTGGGAGCAGGGTGCATCTTGAAGAAGTTCAAGAAACACCGAGAAAATGTTTCGGACGACACGGAACCACAACGGAGGTGCAAAGTGTTGCGCCACCGTTATAGATACACCGGCCCACGGAGGTCCGAAAGATCACGTCGTGCACAGCAGTACACAGTGCGGAACAATGTGATATATTGTTGTTGGACAACGATGAACCTAAGACCTATGAGGAAGCGATGGTGGGACCCGATTCCAACAAGTGGCTTGGAGCCATGAAATCCGAAATAGAATCCATGTGCGACAATCAAGTTTGGAACTTGGTTGATCCACTGATGGTGTCAAAACCATTGAGTGCAAATGGGTTTTTAAGAAAAAGGCCGATATGGATGGAAATGTTCACATCTATAAGGCGCGATTGGTGGCGAAAGGTTTTAAACAGATTCAAGGAGTTGATTATGATGAAACCTTCTCGCCCGTCGCAATGCTTAAATCTATTCGGATTATCCTAGCGATTGCTGCATATTTCGACTATGAGATATGGCAGATGGATGTCAAAACGGCTTTCCTAAATGGAAACCTAAGCGAGGATGTATACATGATACAACCTCGGGGTTTTGTCGATCCAGAATCGCTGGAAAGATATGCAAGCTACGAAATCCATTTATGGATTGAAGCAAGCATCTCGGAGTTGGAATATTCGTTTTGATGAAGTAATCAAAGGGTTTGGTTTCATCAAAAACGAAGAAGAGGCCTGTGTTTACAAAAAGGTCGTGGGAGTGCAATTGTATTTCTAATCTTATATGTGGATGACATATTGCGATTGGAAATGATATCCCTATGCTAGAATCCGTCAAGTCTTCATTGAAAAATAGTTTTTCCATGAAAGACTTAGGGAGGCAACATATATATTAGCATTCGGATCTATAGAGATAGATCCAAGAGGCTAATTGGATTAAGCCAAAGTACATACATTGACAAGGTGTTGAAAAGGTTTAACATGCATGATTCCAAGAAAGGTTTCTTGCCCATGTCACATGGCATTAATCTTAGCAAGAATCGGTGTCCTCGACACATGATGAGCGGAATAAGATGGGTATGGTTCCATATGCTTCGGCAATTGGATCCATCATGTATGCCATGCTTTGTACACGCCCGGATGTCTCGTACGCTTTGAGTGCTACGAGCGAGATACCGTCGAGATCCAGGTGAAGGTCAACTGGACTGCCGTAAAGAATATCCTTAAGTACTTGAGAAGAACTAAGGATATGTTCCTAGTCTATGGAGGTGAAGAAGAGCTCGTTGTAAGTGGTTACACCGATGCTAGCTTCCAAACAGACAAGGATGATTATAGATCGCAATGCGGGTTCGTGTTCGCCCGAACGGAGGCGCATCGGTGGAAGAGTTCCAAGCAGATACGTTGCTGATTCTACAACGGAGGCCGAGTACATTTTGCTTCGGAAGCGCAAAGGAGGCTGTTTGGATCAAGAAATTCGTTTCGAGCTTGGTGTGATGACTAGTACGCTGGTCCAATGTCTCTCTATTGTGACAATAGTGGAGCCATTGCGCAAGCCAAGGAGCCGAGATCACATCGAAGTCCAAACACATACTTCGGCGATATCATCTCATCCGCGAGATAGTGGACGAGGTGATGTCAAGATATGCAAAGTGCACACGGATCTCAACATAGCCGATCCGTGACAAAACCTCTCCTCGGCCCGAAGCATGAGGCACACACAAGAGCAATGGTTATTAGATACTTACATGATTGACTCTAGTGCAAGTGGGAGATTGTTAGTGATATGCCCTAGAGGCAACATGGAGATGTTGGATATCACGTCAATGTTTATGTATAAATGAATAAAGTGTTATTCGGTTTCATGAAATAGACATCTTGTATTGATCAATAAGTACGTGACTTATTTATGAGACTCGATATGTATGAATCTATTTCTAAACGATCCACGATCATATGTCATATTGTTGGAACAAATATGATTCTAAGATCGACATGTTTATTGATTGATGATCATGTCTCATAGATCATGGGTATGGAGATACCAAATCAATAAACATGGACACATGTGTTGGAGAACACATTGTTGGATAGACCCACCATGAGACACTACGGAATTAATGTGCCATTAGTTGGTCTCAGGTAGTGTTGGTACAAAGTCCTTAGACCGAGATCACCATGGATTCCAACATGTGTAGTAGCCTACTTTGGGACTACCAAACGCTATTCCGTAACTGGGTAGTTATAAAGGTAGTTTTCGGGTTTGCTATGAAACATGGAGTGGGATGTGAGTGATCAAGATGGAATTTGCCCCTCCTTTGGAGAGATATCTCTGGGCCCCTCGAGGTAATGGATTATGGAAATGCATGGCCATGCTATGTTGATTGAGGAGTCAATCAGCGAGACGGATAATCCAATACGGTTCGAGTGAATGGTTAAGCTATTGAAGGGATGGCACACATCTTGCCTATAGCTTAACTGGTATCGTGAGGCAAAGGGATTTGTGTACACATTACAGGTTCAGAGCCGATATTATTCTTGTATACTATGGTGTCAATATGTGCTGCTAGGCGCCGCTGTTGACAGGTCGGCTGAGTTGGACTCGAGCCGACGATCGGCTAAGTTAGACTATAGCCGAAACCGAGTATACCTGAACCTACAGGGTCGCACGCTTAAGGGGATAAGAACAGGCATTCGAGTTGGACTCGGATACGGCTCGATCGGATAGGGATCCGATCGGATAGAGTCCTATGGGCTTACGACGTGTGGGCGGCCAACTCTATGAGATACGGATGAGATCCGATTCAAAATAGAGTCCTAATCGGCCACTAGTCCCAGTCGGCCAACTCTATATAAAGGAGGGAGGGGTGGAGAGCTGCGGCACGTCAATTGCATCGCGTGCAACAGAAGTCGCCGAGATCAATCTCCACGGAAACCCTCCCCACTTTCGAGCCAAACCCTAGCCTTGCATCGCGTGCTAGCACACGGGTGTACGGCGTTCTGTCCCCGGACGTGTGGATACCGGTAGAGGCGCTGCTACGTTGCGCGCTCTTGATCGGCTGCGGTCGGGCGCATCGGAGCGAGGCGTGAGAACGCGGCCGGACGACTCGAATCGGCTGATTGGTGAATCGGCTGTCTCCGGGAATCGGCTACACTGTTCCGGATCGGATTGCCCTGATTGGCTATTCCGCTGCACTCTACTCCAATCGGTAACGATCTATCGGCCCTTACTTGCAAGTGTTCCTGGTTTGCGCGGTTAAAAGTTTTTGTTTTCGGCTAGCGTAGCCTCCGCGTAATCCTTCGGCTCTGGCGGCGGACTGCGCCGCGGGATTAATGGTAGCCGACGGGGCGATGGCGCCGGCTGAGTGTGGTGCGGGCGAGGGCTGCTGTGGTGGCGGCGATGGTTGCCGCGGAGGACCCCGAGGTTGCTCTCCGCCGCCCCCGCCGCCCTCTGTGCGGCGCCGCCGCGGCTTGCCCCTCGTGGGCGACCGGTGCTCCAGCCTCTGGGTGGGCCCCCCTCCCAGATCGCATCGGATCCAGGACTGAGCCCAAAGGGGGCGACCCGGACCTTGGGGGCTCGGGCGCCCCGAGCCTCTCCTGTGCGCCCTCCCCCGAGCCCGAGGCAGAACCGCCCTTGGGGACAACCCTTGGGCGAAAATGCCTGTGCTCGCGGCTGGAAACAAAACAAAAACACAACAAGGAAATCATGAAACAAAGATAAAAATGTAAGACCCCAATAGACATCCACGTGTCGGCAAGGCGTACCTACGGGCGGGGTTGAAGTCCCGGAGAACCCCGAGATAGCCCGCTTGTTCTTCGTGGGGCGGCCCGGAGTTCTCGCCGGGCTCTTGCTCGCCGCGTCCCCTGATGCTGGAGTCCCGCGGACGGACCCCGCCACCGGCATACTCGCCGAAGATGCGCCCCGAGCCTCTCCTGCCGCCGGTGTACTCGCCGGGGACGCGCCCCGGGCCTCCCCCGCCGTCATTGTCGCCGCCGTTGTGGCCGGCCTGGCCCTCGGCATGGTGGCCCCGGGATGGGCCCGCCGCGCGAGCCCCTGTGCGGGGGTGCGGCGCGCTCCGCTCCGCCGCCTCGTGGTAGAGATGGGGGAGGAGAGGGTCCTCCTCCGGCCTCTTCCTCTTCCCTTTTGGGTGCAGGGCCCCAGGGTCGCTTCGGCCCGGACCCGGCGATTCAACCACCCAATCGGGATGTGGTCGTTAGCGTCGTTGTCGGTGTCTCCGCCTTCGCCCCTCGGAGCAGCCTCCGGTGCAGCCTCCAGTGCGGTCGACGACGAGCCCACGCCGTCGCCCACCACCTGCAGCAGGTGCAGCATCTCCGGGCGCGCAGTCACAGCGGCACCAGCCCGGGCGGAAGCTGCGTCAAGTCCATCTCTGTGACGTCGAGGCTGCAGCGAACCAGGGTCCCGAGGTCCCTCTCGTCCCAGTCGAAGGCGGCACCCACGAAGGTCCGCGTGTCGTCGTTGGGGCCCATGTACATGTAGGCGGGGCGCGGCCTTTCCTGCAGCGGCGCAATGCGCCGTATCTGGAAGTCACGGAAGACCGCGTGGCTGGACAGGCCCCCCCGCCGAAGGTAGCTGATCCGGTCCAGCACCCGTCCAGCTCCCTCCCGGCTCGCGGGCGCCCGGTTCCTGCGGTTCACGGGATCCCCGCGGGGAGAGGCGGGGGTGGTCGCCCGAGCTGGTGTAGAACCAGAACGCCCTCCGGTTCTCCCACTGGAGCGAGGGTGGATGTCGATGAAGGGGGTGCTGACCACCCTGTCGTTCCGTGGCTGGATCGCCACGTATCCGACCGCGCCGGGGGAGCCAGCCCAGCATACCCGGAAGAACTGCTGAAAGAGGTGAAGAGAGGGCCTCACCCCCACGAACATCTTGCAGGTGTGGGTGAACACGACGAGGTAGAAGATGGCGTTGGGGGTGAGGTGGTGCAGCCGAAGGTCATAGAACTCCAGGATGTCGAGGAAAAACCGGGAGAAGGGCGGCACCAGCCCGACCATGGCGAAGGAGGCGAAGAACACCATCCTGTGGGGAGGCTGCTCCTCCGGGATATCGCCGCCGTTGCGCGTGCCGCTCAGCAAGAACTTATTAAAGAGGCTGCGAGCCTCCGCAGTGCGAACTAAAGACTTGGGGAGCACACTCCCCGGCTCCAGAGGCGAGTCACGACCCATTGCGGGGGTGGATGCAGAAGTACGGAAAGGGAAGCTGAAGGCGAAAGAAAGGAAACAGAAGGGGCAGGAGGCGCTAGGTAGACGAAGGGCGAATGACAATGAGAGGTGATGGCAGTGGAAAGCGTAGAAACCGATCCCTCTCCATGCGGATCTAGTTTTATAAGCTACCACCGCCCCCTCGGATTCCACGGCATTAAATTCGCCCCACTACCACACGAAGCGCCCCCTTGTCTCCGCGCCCTTTCGATTTTCGCATCCCCTTGGATTCCCGTGCCGTTCGGATTTCGTGCCGCTTGGGGTTCCACGCCCGCCAGGCGCACTACGCGGGACGGAGAGTGCTAGGCGGTTTGAATGGCCCCCGTGCGCGTGGCCCAAACAAACTCGCCCCCCATCCTAAGGAAAAGCTTGGCTAGGTGCGACATCAGTTGTCGCGTACCGGCCACCTGCCATAGCAAAAGCGCCCAAATGCCCAGGCCCACACACTCAAGAAAATGGCGTCAACCGCGCCCGAGCCCGACTCGGCCCCGGTCAACGCCGGGGGCTACTGTCGATGATATGGGCCCGGGGGTATGTCGGGGGCGTGGCATTTAAGAAAAAGGAAGGCGCCCTTGTCCATCAAGGAGCGTCAAAGTTATGCCCTGAAAGGCTAGGCGAGTACTCGGCCACGGGCGGCCACGTGGCCGCCCCAGAAGGGGCTGGCCCGGAGGCTACCCGGAGGCCACCATACTCCCAAACGGCGGGGTCCGGGATCTCCCGGACCCCTGGTTGGTAGGGTCCGGGATCACCCGGACCCCCATCCTCCATCCCGCACCTCTCTGAGAGAGGGGCGAATCCAACTACCAACCAACCCATTTAATGCCCAAATGGAGGAAAGCTGAGCGTCTGCCTCGCCGCATTCAATGCGATGTGAGGCGAGGCTGTCAGTTGCACCCATCATCACCCCTTTTCTCCTATCATAATGCAAAGGGGGCTAAAAGTCTTTGACTAAGACCGTGGTATGGCCACGCACCCACTCCGTGCACGCCCCCCTCACGCCCTGTCCAGTCGCATTTAATGTATTGGGCAGTTGCGTGGGAGAGAGAGTGTGAGCGCAGGAGGCACAGTGCCAGTGCCTACCCGCGAGATGGGTCTCTGACCAGTGGGTCCCGTTAGACCGGGTAGGCAAACCATCATCACGTCAGCGGCATGGCTACCACGACGACTACTCCTTTTCCGCTTTCCATGACGCAGCAAACAGGAAGGAGTAGGAATGGAATGGCTTCTCCGACAAGACAAGGCAAAAACCACTCCCTCACGTGGAGTGAAGTAGAGAAAGGGTAGGGCTACTGTGGTGTTCCCTTGTTCTATAAAAGGAGACCCAAGTCCATCACAAAGGGGGTTCTGGAAAAAAGGAGAGGTTCTGCTCAAGGTTCTGCCTCCCTACCCAGCCCGCAGAAATCTCTCATCCACCTCTGAGTCTAAGGGAGAGTTACATTCTCATTGTTCTTGGCAATTTGTCTCATCTACTACGTATAAACAGGAGTAGGGTATTACACCACGCTGCTGGCTCGAACCTGTATAAACCCTCGTGTCTCCGCAACTCTGATCCCTACCCCGTCACTCCTGCGTTACTCCATCTTCACCGCGAGTTTGAATCAGGATACACCGCTCCCCGTGCCAAACCAAAAAGAGGGTCCCCCAGATCCCTGCGTGTCGATCTACGACATCGACAAGTATAATTAGGACTTATATCTTTTATTTTATCTTTAGAAAAGTTTGTGTCGTGTCCAATAAAGACTAGTATCTATCCATGGGTATAAATATGTACACCGAAGGTCTTTGTAACTTATCTCCACATATCATTACAATTACTTTTGGCGCATCTTCACCCTAGTCTTCTAGGTTTTATTTTGACGAGTTCTTTTTTTAGCATGGGCTGCATCAAGTGAGTTCGACCTCCGACAAGAAGTGAGTTTCGTCATCTTCACTTGCGCTGGCGTGGCTAGGACTTCCTCGGTTGGGTCCGATATTCTAATCGGGCCGACTAAGTATTGCATATCTGGTATATCATCTCTATCTTTAGTTACATTGCCATTTATAGTCACATCAGCTTAGTCATGACTTTCTCGGTTAGGTCCGATATTCTGATCAAGTTGATGTTTCTTTAAACATAATATCGCTTTAGATAGATTTGTTATATCCATCACATTAGATAGATTTATCGTCTCATTGAGTATTAGATTATCATATACAATCTAGTGCTGCATAGGTTAGGTCCGACCTACTATATTGTTATTGATAATCTATGTCTTGTTAATTTGATAGGTTTATGCTAATGTTTCCTCGGAGGGTTAGTTGGTCTTATCTGATATGTTAAATTTCACTTTGATGGTTTACTATCTTGGTTAAATTTAATACATGACCACTTTGATCGATGTCATATCGGTTGGTTTAAATTTATCAGGCAATCATTAACATTATATTGCATCGGTTAGGTCTGACCTATGAGGTTGCGATTGTAAGTTAAATTTATTTAAGTTAGTAGGCATCAATCATTATTGCATCGGAGTTTCAGCCGATGAGTTATTTGGACGTTGCATCGGCTTACAAGGATTATATACAAGTTAAATTTAGCCTATTGCAGCAAAGTTTTCACTGATTATCTTAATCGTTTTAATTTAATGACATCAGATTACTAGCTAATGTATGCTTTAACCATTGGATCAGCATTTATTCTACGTACCATTATTTGTCGATTGGTCATCGCTTTATCACACTATCATCAGTCGATTACTTTTATATCATTATTTATGAAGTATTAGAATATATTCAAACATATAGTCGATGATCAAAACCTTATCGACATTGGTTAGTATCACTACATCGGCTATCGGTTGGCATCAGATATCGGCTATCACGCTATCGGCCAATTCTATATCAAGCTATCAGCTATCGGTTGACACATATCTTTTGGATCTCTCAGCAGGACCCAGGCTTCGTTTTATCGACATTAACCTGTTGGGTCTATCAGTCTTATATATTATCAGTTGCAGGATCAAATTGAATGACACGCCCGCATCTTATCAATATTTCAGGACCTGCACTGGACCTAAGCAGACCTCCCAGGCTGTTATGTGTGTTGACATAGTTCGCATCAACACAGAGTTGACATCATTGGTCAGGCGCAAATTTTTTGTCAACATCGTCCTTCTCCAGCGCTACTATCGAGTCGAAGGGAGTCCACGCTCAGTGGACCTGCGACCTGCCATCAATGTCGCATGGTCGGCCGTCGTTCCCGTGTCCCATCGGTAGTGTCACATTCTTTAGATCCATAGCTTGGGTGTCATCCCATCATTTTTCTTCCCCAACACCGCATCGTGACCTGGTAGAGCATCGTCACCAGCATCCTTCGACGCGATGAAGCCCTCAGTTTGCCCTTCTTGGTAAGTTCATTACTCTTGCCCTTCCTGGTTGTACTGCATATTGCATGCATGGAGTTAGATGTGTTCTAACTCCATTTTTTATGAATCTGCTTATGTCAGGATTGATCCTAGCAATGTGTTTAGACTTGTTGGTAGGGTTGCTAAGTATGTTGCGAACCTAGAGTATGGAATGTTACCAATGTCGAGCAAGACTATGATAGGTGGGTTGATATTAATACTGAAATTGGAACTGAATGTAAGTTGGCAACCAATGAAGAATTTGAACAGTGGATGAATTCAATGTGGAATGAGAAGTTGGCAGAGTTTGGTGTTGAAGTTTGTAAAAAGGGATATGAACCTATTGAAGGCATTGCACATCCAATTGAGTCAGGTGTTCAAGGTGTCTCTGGTGTGGTAACTGTAGATCCAATTGATCAGTCAAGTGCTCATGTTATCTCTGCTATGATTAGTGCTCAAGTTTCTTCTCCTGATCATGAAGAAGGGACGGGGATAAAGCCTCAAAAGGAGGAGGATCTCTAGAGCCCTCAATGGAATGATTCTTCCTGTTGTCATCCATCAGCTGAATGAAGCCTCAGAAGGTTTAGGCCATCTGAGGGTGACTAAAGGAAATCCTGACCAAGCAGAGGTTACAGAGACATACAACGATGAGGAGGTGACAAGATATGTGGTGTACCTTGATAAGTGGACATGTACATGCAGGGAATGACATGTTACTGGGAAGCCCTTCCCACATGCATTAGCACTGATCACAACTATTAGGCAGATAAATATGAAGAAATATGTTGACAAAGCTTACTTTGTGCACAGATTTCATGTAGCATATGCATGTGTTATCTCTAACATCACAGATAATAAGCAATGGCCACAAGTAGACAAAGGTTACAAGCTCCTTCCACCAGTGGCCAAGAAGAGAGGAGTGGGTAGGTACAGAAAGAATATGATCCCATCTACTCTTGAAAAGGGCAAAGAAAAGGCCAAAAGGCAAGTTCAGTATCCAGACTGTCAACGGTTTGGACATAGTAGAAAGATGTTAGTTCTACTATGCTTTACTTTCTTTCAACTATTGTACATTGTATTGCTTACGCGAACCAATGTTTTGCAGAAAGAGAAAAAAGAAGACAAAAACAAAGGTGGGAAGGAAGAAAGCAAAGGGTGCCACTGATGCCCAAGCCACTACCATTGATGTTCAAGCAAATACACCAAGAACAAGAGCAGATGTAACTAAAGAAGCAACTATAGAATCACAAGTGCATACAACACAAACAAGGACCAGTCACTAGGAGGTAAGGCATAATTGTGTTGTTTTTTATGTTTTTTTACTTAACTTTGCTTTCTGTCTTGCTTACACCCATCACAAACAACATAAGGTTGACATTAGAGGCAGGTCAAAGCTCCTTTGAAGTAGCACTGGTACCGGTGCAGTGCAAGCAGTGCAGCCAACCAAGAAAAAAACCTAGCCGACAAGCCAAAAAATACACCACCGAAGCTTTTGAAATAAAATGTGTCAATCTGCTACTATTTTGCTATGTATGGCTGAAATACGTCAATTTGCAAATATTTTGAACTTCTAACATGGATGGCCTGATGAACTCATTTTGGTATGCCATGATGATGATGTATTTTTGCTTTTGTAATGATGTATGCCATGATGAACCCGTTATATGCCTGCTTTTGTAAAGATGTGTGGCATGTAACGAACTTATGAATTGTATGACTGATTAATTAAGATATTGGATGAGATGTGATGAATTAAGACACCTGCTATATGTATGATTTGTTATTTCGATCTGTGTGTATATTCAATTTGTTGAGATATATGTATGGATCTGAATGCTGTGTATATATATATAGATGGGCTATTGTGTGGCGCGCGCACGGCCCATCCGTGTGGCGTGGCCGAATCTCTAATTTGAAAACTCAAATTGAAAATCCGAACCGTTCAAATTGTTCTATATATTAATATTGCCTTGTATACCAAATTTTACATTTTTTTGAATTTTTTTACTATTTTATCAGATAGGTCAAAAATGCAATAAAATAGATACTCGTAAATCGTTGGATTATTGCATTTTTGACCTATCTGATAAAATAGTAAAAAATTCAAAAAATGTAAAATTTGGTATACAAGGCAATATTAATATATAGAACAATTTGAACGGTTCGATTTTCAATTTGAGTTTTCAAATTAGAGATTCGGCCACTGCAGATGGATGGGCATGCGGCGTGTCACAAGCCATATATATAGAGAGAGAGATGGGCTACTGTGTGGCGCGTCGCACAGCCTCATCCCGTGTGGCATGGCCGAATCTCTAATTTGAAAACTCAAATTGAAAATCCGAACCATTCAAATTATTCTACATATTAATATCGCCTTGTATACCAAATTTTATATTTTTTTTGAATTTGTTTACTATTTTATCAGATAGGTCAAAGATGCAATAAAATAGATACTCCAGAAATCGTTGGATTAATACATCTTTGACCTATCTGATAAAATAGTAAAAAAATTCAAAAAAATGTCAAATTTGGTATACAAGACGATATTAATATGTAAAACAATTTGAACGGTTCGAATTTTCAATTTGAGTTTTAAAATTAAAGATTCGGCCATACCACATGGGATGAGGCTATTATTGTAGTCATGAACTATTATCTATTATGTATTGCCCAAAATTGTGTTTATTGTAGTCCTATATATGTATGGTTTCTATTGTAGCCCTATATTACCAATTATTATTTCTGTTATATATATCACGCAAATGAATTATACAATCAGCTAGTAGCAATAAGTTCTATCATTTTGTTCAAATATTGTTTCGGATTTAGCTGTATTGCAGCCAATTGTTACCAGGGTATATATTGGTCATTCACGTGTCCATTCCACGCTAGCAAAGCGCATGTGGCGGTGTACAGTGCCAAAAGTTGCAAAAAAAAGCTTCTTAGGTGTATTTGAGCAATTGCTAAAACGTGAAGTAACAAATAGTCAAATTTAGTCGGGTACACGTCGAACATGAGAGGGTGTATTTTTAAATATAGGTAGAGTACATCGCCAATTTAGAATTTAAGTTTTGGTGGGCTATCTGTGCAGCTGCACCAGTTAGCTATCCGGTCACATATGGAGTACTTTCAATGGTGTTTATGTACTCCTTCCTTTCGCATAATATTTGAATTCAAAAAATTACATAAATATTATATATTGATTTTGTTATGACTCAAAAAATATAATTTTAACTTCTAATTTTATATATTTATACTAAACTTTTGAATAGGATGAATGGTGATATGCGAAAAGTCAACAACATTATATTATATTAGGACAGATAATTTTATATTAGAGAATATGAAACTAGTTGATTGAATTTATTTTTCACTTTAAGCACGAGCCTACCAATACGACTTCCACTTATGTAAATTACTTGAAATCCGAAATTCATTGAAATAGAAGTTTGTTTGTTTAAATTATTTTACAAACGACATCTCCTTTGTCCATAAATATAAATAATTATGTTGTTTAGCAGAGTTTAAGGTTAAATGAAATAACTTTGATGAGCATAAAAACAAAAATTTAGTTGATTGGGAAAGGTCATGCGTAGCCATGCAAACAGTAGTGAGCAATACCGGTTGGATTGAGAAAGTAGTACTTCAAACTCCTTGATATTTACAAATAAATTTTAAACCTCACATATTTTGTATTTATGGACGGAGGGAGTAGTTACAAAATCCCCTATGGTGTTGGCTTAATTAGATTTTACATTCTAAGGATATGAGAAAAGGATATGAGAAGGTGAAAAAGAAAAAGAGAAAACAAGATTGGTCCTTGACGAGAAGTGTTGGGCATGGACCAAATAGGCACGGAAAAAGGTATCGAGGGAAACATGATCATGGCGACTTTGACATTTGGTGAAGAATCTCTGGAGTTGGCAATAGGTCAGACAGCGTGACAGGCGTATGTTGTTCATCATTGGCTACTTCATTTCTTTCTTAAAATATAATATTATTATATCGTAGTTTAAACAGGATTACTGATGTCGACGGGTTATGCCGTGCCGTCCTTCGGTGCACGGCAAATTTTGATCGAAATTCGCAAAAGTCACGAAAATCATCGACGATAAACAGTAACAAATTTGAATTTAAACGATTTCATGCGTACCGTGAAATCAGCGCCAAAAACCGTAAAAACCGCGCTAAACACGCGAAAACCGTGAAAACCGTAATTTAAATTTAAACCAAATCTAAATCTACGTCGTGCCGTGTTTTCGCTCAAACCGCACGAAAACCACACCATATACCGCGGTTTTCGCGGCAAACATCGCGAATTTTATATTTTTATATAAAATATATATTTTTGTGTTAAAATAAATTTTTTAATTTTTTAATTCCCACAAAATTATTTAAACGAAACCACGGGGATGCCGTATCGCACCCCGTGGTTTCGTTTAAACATTATCTCAAATACATACGGGTGAAAACCGCGAAAGCCGGGCCAGGCCAGCTTTCGTGGAAAGTGGTTTAAACATTATCTCAAATACATACGAAAGGGTAAAATAACCTGGTATAATGGGTAATAGATAATTTTTACTACTAAACTATCCATACTATCCATCGGTCCCATAATCCCATTATCACCTCAAATAGCCCAGATCCACACTCCATTCACCATAAATATATAGATAAAAACATCTATTTAACTGGATTATACCACAGAGCTATATGAGTCGGTGTGTTTATGACGTGGATGGACAACTCTTCGATGGCGCCTGAGCTAGTGAATTTATAATAATAGGATACTGTCAGAGAAAAATCACCGTATAATTAAAGAGTATTGGTCTCCAGATCTCAATTTTTAATTTGTGGGTTCTACTAGTTGAAAAAATAATGTACTAATAGTCTTTAATTAATACTACATTCATTCCTCGTTCTTTCATATTTATAATTAGAAATGCTTGTATTTTAGGATAGAGGAAGAAGTGTAAATAGATATTAACGATAAAAAAATATAAACAGATATGATTCATTGAAAAAATATGGACAGTCTGAAACATATTTCAGGCGAGTGAATACTTTGAAATTTTAGCCATTTCTTCTGCCGTTGGATGCATAATAAAGGGTGAATGCTAAAAACCCACAAAACCAACTGGATGTGTTAATAGGGATGAAAATGGTTCAGAAAGTTTTTGGTCCCGAACGTGTTTTGTTCGTCCAAAAATTTCAGAAACGGGATCAAATTTGGATTTTTTATTGGAAACAAAAACAAATATGGTAAGGCTATACTATCCGTTGAAAATCAAAATCGATCAAAAACTTTCCGGTAACGGAAACTTTTCATATACATTCTCTCTATAGATATTCAGCCTAATGTTAAGATTTTTTATTGAGGTGGTTAGTTGAATGAAGATATTTTTCTAGTTCGGTGCTTTAGATTTGGTTTTCTTTTGCCTAATTACTATTTTTTATTATGTCATGCCATATTAATTACAAATATAGATGAATATAGTTACTGCTCTCGAGTGTATGACTAGTTGTATTATTATTAAAATTGACAAAAAATAGAAATATTGATTTATTGTTTTAAAAATAATAATAAGCTACATCTCAACTTTTATTTAAGAAGTTTAGTTTGAGGGTTTTTATATTTTAATAAATATCTGTTATCGTATTTGTTCTATTTATGTATTCGATAATATTCGATTTTGTTTTAGTATTCAGGGTTTTTGCTAATTCCAGAAAAATATGAAAACAAAAACTATACAGGTGGTTTTCATCCGTTTCCGAGTCATTTTCATTTTTATGTATTAATGGATCTGTGTTTGTAGGTTCATTAAGCGTGTGATAAGGCCAGAATATAAAAAATGGATAACTGTGATTTTACCCTTATTCACCGGTCTAATTGTGATTTTGTCCTTGTTTTTAACTCTGATTTTACCCTCGCGAATTTGAAATAAAGTTATCGTTTGTCCCTGGTTTGGATGGCTCTTAGATGGTATTAAATAAACAAATTAAAAATTATCAAATATATGAAAATAATGGTGAAAAGACCAAAGTACCATCCTCTCCTTATAATCCATCCCCTCCTCCTCTCATCGGCGGCGGCGGCGAGGCGTGGCGACGACGTCTAGGGGCATGGTGGGCGGCGGCGACGTCTCGGGGCGTGACGGGCAGGGGACGCAGCGGGTGGGGGGCGCGACGGGTGGCAGCGGCCCGGGGCGATAGAGGCTCCGGGAGACGGCGGCCCGGGACGGCGGCTTGGGACGGTGGCGTCTCGAGGCGGGCGTCCAAGAAGCCATTCACCGTGGTCTCCACTTCGTCGGCCGTCCCGGCGTCACGCAGCCGCGGCGACCGCGGCGACATCGAGCCGCCGCCGCTGCTTCCTCCTCGTTCTCTTCCGCCTCCTACGCCGGTGCCGCCGCTGCCGGTGCGCCGCTGGCAAGACCGTCAACCGTGAACTACGGGATCCTAGAACGGAATGCGTCACACTCCATTGACGCGCATCACCTACTCCTCTTTCAATTCCTTCTCGTGTGATGCCCTATAATTTCTTGTTTCATTATATATAAACAATTTCTCATTTGATCAAATGCCAAACCACGACATTAGTGAACAAATAAGCATGTCGGTGTGACCAAATATTATTTGGATTGGTTTGGACTGTCTGCTTGAGATTAATCTCTATGCGCCGTGTTCGATTGAGTGCTTGTGAGAGTAGTGGTGCTAAGCTCTATACAAAAGCAAGGTAAAAATCATGGGCATTTTGGTCTTTTCGTAAAAAGTTAACACCGTTACAAACAGAATAATGGAATAGGGCAACATATTGCTTCGTTTTGAAAACACAAAATAAGGGCAAATATGTAAGGGTCTCAAAAAAGATTAGGCTTTTTGTGTTGCCCTTGTCTATGGACTGGCTTTGTGTGCATTGTCGGTTTATGGGCTTTGTGAGCTTATATATGGCCTTTGATCTTTGGGCTTTTATGTGGTAAAAGGAGTGGGCTTTTGTGGGCTTTCCCCCGTGTAGCTACGAATTTTTAGCATTTTTAATTTTATTTTTTAAAAGATTTAAAAAATAATTTGTGGTTTGAAAATATTACAAAACTAGTCGCCTCTCGCCCTTCGAGAGGGCGAGATTTAAAAACCGCTCTTTCAGAGGGCGTTTTTTCTGACGTGACGGACGGCCGTTGGCCGCCATCTGTCGCGCACGTGTAATTTTACATTTTGCCTCTTTCCCGTCCTTACAAAGGGCTTTTTTCACTGTTCATTTACTGTTCATCACTGTTCATTGTATCGTTCACTACACTATTCACCGTTTATCACCGTTCACAGTGAAAAAACGCTCTTTGTAAGGGCGGGAAGGAGGCAAAATACAAAATTACACGCGCGCGCAGACAGCGGCCAACGGCCGTCCGCCACGTCAGAAAAAACGCCCTCTGGGAGAGCAATTTTAAATCTCGCCCTCCCGAAGGACGAGAGACAACTAGTTTTGCAATATTTTCAAACCAAAAATTATTTTTACAAATCTTTTAAAAATAAAATTTAAAATACAAAAATTCTGTAGCTACATTTTTGGGCTTTCACGTGGATTTGGCTTCAAAATCAAAAATCAAAAATACATCTTTGCTGCTGTGGCTTAGCGATTTCTATACTTCTTCCGAAGATGTTTTAAATGATGTTGATGGTAATGTCCAAATTTACCTCTAACACTATAGGTTATATGTGGGTCATAAAGGTCCTCATACTTAAATGTTTTTTTAAGATATGACACCATATGTTTAATCAACTAATTATGTTATATATATATAAGTTATATTTTTTAATTTGATTTTATCTCTTGTAATATCCATTACAACTCATGGGTTTTTAGCTAGTTACATATAAAAACCAGAATTGGAGAAAACACAAAAGTACGAAAAACACACAAAAGAACAAAACAAAAGGGAGATGGAATGGACAAGAACGCGTCAAGAAAATGGAGATGATACGCTTGTCTACAACGTAGGGATCAGTGGCTGCCCTAGAATTTCATGAGAGCCTACACGAAATTCGTTTACTTAAAGTTTCAAACATGTTCATCGCTAAAATAAACAAGGGTATTGATACTTGATACTAATATTATTGTTTAATAGACCTATCTTATAGAAGATTACAAGGACGACAAGATAATTTAGAAACTACTATAAATGGGTCTTTTCAACTTAAGAATGATTCAATGATTCTCAGATTATATTTTTGAAAGCTAAGCACATAGAAAATAGTCTACTAATAAAACATAGTCCAATAGAGAGCAAGTTTATGCGTTCAATTATGTTTTGTTTAATGTCTCCTTTCGTAGAGCTTTAAAATAACTTTATAGCTTACAACAAATTAATATCATATATTATAAAATAATACGATGGCCGTATTTTTTAATGGGCCTTAAAGAGGAGAGCCCGGACAATGGCTCAGGATCACCGGACCCTGGGTCTGTCAGTAGTAGTGATGGTGATGATGAATCCTAAACAAGGATCCAAGGACCAAGATTCCTCCCACGATCCTTCGGCAAATCAAAGGCTCAGATAAGTCATGCTCCTCTCGCATCGTCCGGATTGGGATCGTTTTATTTACTTGCTCTAGCGTGGATCATCATATATAAATTCTCTTATCAGACTGTCAGTGGTTTAAAGTTAAAAGAGAAGTAAGATAGACAGATCCTCTCCTGCACCACCCAACCTCGTACTCCGCATTGCGCCATCCTCCTACTCACAACATCCCTTCGCTGCTGGGGCCGGTCGCCGTGGTCGTCGCTCGATCTGTCACCACAGGAGGTCTCGAGGGAGCAGCGGCGAGGTGGGAGGTCAGTGCTTTCATTCTATTATCCAGTTTCTTCGATTCAATGTCAGAGAAACAATCTGCCTACTCACTTCGTCAAAAATCCGATACAGTGGATCGATCACCCTGATGGTCCGGTTTTTAATTAGTTGGGAATTTTAGCTATTGTAGAGTTGTTTACACAAATTAACTCATATTTGCTTATTCGCTTGGACCAGGGGATCTATTTGTTTGTTGATGGAAAGGTCATACATACATAGACCACAATTCCGATTCATTCAGAGGCAGCAGGTAAGCCATATTCCTGAAGATGCTCGCGACTAGCTGAGAATTAGCAAAATGTCATGTGTCAAATTAACATCTGAATATGCAATCTGAATTCAGACGTGGGGTTTACTATCTGTTTCATCCTGAATTGGTGGACTCGGGTATAAAGTTCATGTCATTAGCTTACTCTTTTGCAGGCAGCTCCAAGGGGTTTAAAAGCTGTTGTACGAATACCTTCACATACAGTGTGAATAAATATTGCTGAAAATGTAAATATTTATTTTTGTTTTGTACTCTGACGATTTGTTATCTACATGCCTGCAGTTCGCTTTGGTTTGTTTCTCACTAGAACTACAAAGGGAAAATGATAGCAACCACCAGATTTTGCTCTCCTTGATTTTGTCTTAGCTGGTGCCCGCATTTAAAATATCGCTCTATTTGTTTCTCACTGAATTCTCTACTGTAGATAAAAAATCGTGATTATTGAGCTGTATTGAATCCATTTGCTATTTTGTATGGTTATTTTATATATTTACGTACCATACCCAAATCAAGCATTTACTATCAGATTTCAATTCTTTTAGTTTGCTTTTAAAACTGTATGCTTTGTTGATTTACACAGTACACACAACACAATCATTCCTTTCTGTGTACTGATATGCTATGTATGGACACAATCATTCTCTTAATTTTCCAAAGCTAGCATTTGTTACATTCTTAGTGGATGAAGTCCATCTTACCAGAAATCTAGGATTGTGTTTATTCAGTTGGTTTTAACTTACATGCCATCAAATTATATTAGTGCTGTCCCCTTTCCTGATTTTTATTCTAAGCTAATAGATTATGATTGTGTTCTCTAAGCTCGTTGGTAAGGGACCATGGTTATATGATAATAATACGGTACTCAATATCTTAGTTGAAATTCAGAGCACTTTTAATCGAACTTTCAATGTGTTACACGTTCAACCAAAAATCAAAAAGTGAGTTTAGCAAGAAATGCTACATTTGTTTAACCGGTCAAAGTTGTAAGTTCATCAACATTTCCCAACACATCAACCTCTTGTGTTCCTCTCATGATCTCAGTATTTCAGTAAAACACTATTCTGAACATTTGACTGCTGCCACTGGTTTTCTGAAAACATGACATGCTTTGGCACTTCACAGTTTAGTAAATCTTTTAACAAGGACACTTTCAGCGATGATGACAACATGGGTGACGCCGACTTCTCGTTTTGTTTTTAGTTATTGAACCAATACTATTCCCTCCTCGTTTTCTCACCCTCCTTGTTTTCTCTCTATATTAATAAAGAACATATTAGTCTTTTATTCTTTTTTTACTAGCTAAAACTATACTTATTTAGAGATGGAGAAAGTAGGCAGTTTATGCCTATGCGGGTAGTCATCAGACAGAAGGTTTGCTTGTGTTTGTGATAAAAGTTGCCTGAAATCAGTTATAAAATTGGCTCGCCAGATGTTGGAAATTGCAAAATGTCAATTTTTTAAATTTCTAGGCCCCAAAAGCTAAATTTTCTATCTGGCTAATATTGTAGGCATATTTTCTCTGCTTCAGAGTAAAATTTGTTGAATACTAAACTGACGTGAACTCGTCTCCTGTTTTTCGCTTTATATCTGTTATCTCTGCTGTGATTTCAGATTGATGCATATTTTTCTTCCGCCGTCACGGCTCTTCTTCCGCCGACGCCATGTCGTCGGCTTCATCGGCGGGTCCTCCACAGTTCGTCTTCGTCGACGAGGTGCTCCGCCATGGATGCCTCTTTCCCGATCAATTGTTTGCGTCCTTTCGTTTCCTACTCCCGGAATCGTATCCCGAAGAAACCATGCCTACAACCCCTGGGATCTACTGGATCTAATGACAAACTTTGGATTAAGGTTTTTTTTCACCTTCCCTTATGAATATCTTTATTGGCCATCAATGGTGATATTTTTTATACTAGTATACACCACTACTACACATTTTACATTTTTGTAGACGGGCAAAGGTGATTTTCTCAATCGGCCGGCCAGTTGGCCTAGTGTATGTCAAAATGACGGTTTCCACAGGCGGCCAGCTTTGACCATTTGACCATATGTAAAAAAATTATTTTCGCAAGTAGTTGGTCTTATATGGTCACCTGTGATAACAATTTTCACAGGTGGTCGAGTTAAGGACATTCGTCCGTGAAAATATTTTTCCTGTGCTAAGATTTAATTGAGCTGAATCTTTTTATATTATGTAGATTTTCTTTTGAAACCTATAGTAGCGTGCAACAATCAGCACTACATCAGAGTTGAGATTGAGAAGAAGCTGAGTAAGGATGAAATTGAGGACAATATTGCGAGCTCTCAAATAGGGAGAGCTGCCAATGATGAAGTTACTGCTTTGAGTTATATCAACTTGCAACGATTCATCCATGAAGCCACCACCGTAATGGTCGTATATACAAGAACATGATTTATTAGAAAAAATATCATTATATTGATGTCACTGACCGTTATGAGAGTAAGTAATTCAAATTTTCTATAGCTATGTATATGTATGCATTTTATTCTTATGACATTTGGCAATAGGGATGTAAATGAACAATCCCACTATCACATAAAAGCCTACTTACTAGTTTATTTTTTATATGGCAGGGCAGGATCGTCGCTGCTGTCGGCTTGAGATGAGGAGGGAGGCGTAGGAGGTGCTTGCGGCCTTCCGGCCAGGTGGCAGTGCACTGGGCATACATGTGTTTGTGAGGCTGTGAGGAGAAGGGGGAAAGGGAGGAAAATAATAAGATCATATATTGTGCGCACGAATCTTAAAGCAATCTAATGGTCTAAACCTTGTATGATATGGAGTGGGATTTTCTATCCCAAGTTGGGTAGACAATCCAATTAAAAGAACTCTAACAAGTCAGTTCAACCTTGTCCGATCAAAATCTGGTCCATGCCAGCTACAAATAATACGTCGCAAAGCATAGTTTACTTTGTAGTATTTATTTGTCTACTACAATAAATAACAACTGTAACATGATATGTCATCTTTGGAGCAGCTCAGCTGGATCCAATGAGGTTCAAGGTAGCCACAAATGATTGCTTTCCTGATGCAGTAGGCTGTCTAATAAGACATTTGACTTGTGACATGGTGCAGATCTTCTCATTGAAGTTGGCTAAAACTCCTATAAACAGTGACCGAATACGGTTATACGGATACATAGCAGCACGGGATGATGTAGATTTCATGCTTAATTATGTTTGCAATCGCAGCAGAGATGATCCAATCATCGTGCAGCAGGTACACATCTATACCAAGCTGCAGTAGTTTTGGATTACATGTGCATAGAAGAGATGAGTTTGATACCTACGTATAGGTCTGATCACATACAACTACTTCATCGCTTTGAAATTATAAAAGCTTGGATAGAGGGTTGAACACGTAGGATAGAGAATTTGTGTTCTTTAAAGAATGCGCTGTTGATTTTGGTTTGTTCATAGAGTTATTCCTTATTATACCTACCCCTTTTATCGTACATAGTTTATATTATGTGAATATCTATCTAATTAATTTACATTAAGCTATGGTTCTGTTTGGGGAGCTCTAAATTTTAAGAAGTAGCTGGTGAATAGCCAGCTAGGGAGAACTTATAAAAGTTGGGTTTCTTGACTTATAGCTTCTAGTTCATTCTGGATTCTATAATTCTCAAAATATATATGAGAATATTGGACTGTGTGAGGGAGCTTTAAGGCGGCAAGGTGAAGCAAGGGGACCTACCCCTACTCACACCTTGAATCACGCTTCATAATTTAAAAACCATGGCTAAAAATTCTGGAAAAAGTTGCAACCACTAAAAACTCTTCTAAACAGAGCATACGGCACAAATTGACTATGCAATTCATTGTTTAAAAAATCATATATGGTATGCAATTCATTGTTAATTGACTATGCATTATATATTTTGGGTTGTCTTACGCAAAAAACTGTATTAATAGGAAAACTCCAATTATTTTGTTTTTGAGTTTGAAATTTGTGCTATATTTATTTTGGATCTGTTGGCACATGGATAGTGAAGAAGATTAATTAGCTTTAGATATTTCTTATTCTCCTATGAAGAAATAATGAAGAGTAATATATTGAACAATTATAATTTTAAGGGTTTTCTTATCGAAGTGACTGGCCTTAAAGAGAGGGATTCAAATGAATTGTATTATTCTGTTTGAGTTTGATATGAGAATAAAGAATGGGAAGAAAGGAGAAGAAGATCTACAACAGATTGATGGAATTACCGAGTTACATGAAATGCTTTTTCCATGCAAACAATCCATACTTCACACTAATGACGATTATGGTGCTGTTGATATATCTCTTTGAATTGTTTATAATGGAGTGGAGGCAACAATGGAAGCTGCCATATCAGAATTTAGTCAGTGTTTTTGATTTATCTCTCAGCTGTGATCTTTCTATGCTATAGGAACGTGGAGAGCTTCAGCTTTTCCATGGCACAATTGGTGAGTCACGTGGATTAAAAAGATTTGTGATGGCTATCAGCTTAAACACATGGTTATGCATTTGAAGTTCAAGGTAGATAAAAATGGCTCCAATGTTGTTGAATATTTTTGTTCCTTTGAAGCTAAGCAACATGGATATGCCAGCCATCAACTAAAGTTTGAGCTCACTAATAAATGTAAATAAATGTACGAGGTGGTTGATTTTTCATACCATGTTTAACCATTCATATTTTTATAAATTTCATATAAATATATAAAAATATAATTTAATATTATATTTTATTTAATGATAAAATAAGTCATAACAAAATAAATAATATTTATATAATTTTTATAATAAAAAATGATATCGTATATTTTAAAATAAAATAAAGATAGTATCTCGGTGAAGGTGATTTGGTTGACATTGTAACTCCTTTGTGTTTCATTTTGTGAGTTTGAGCTGTGTTCTGTTTTGGAATGCATGGATGTGGAGTTGACTATATATTGCTTTTGTGCTAGAAATGGGTATTGTTAAAGCCTTATTCGTATGTCAGTTGACTACATATTGCCTTATTCCCTATCAAAACAAGACGTCTTGTAACAAGCGTGGGCCTAAATAAGATGGGCCGAACGTTTTGCCATTTTTCAGGCCCAGTAACAAAACACACACGGCTTTTTTGTCAACCAGAATATATAACAACTTTTAACTTATGATTATTCATAAACAAGTTTTTTATGGATACATAGCTAAAACTTGCCATACGTTGAGACGGTGTGATAATTATTACTACCTAATAAAAAGGCCTTTTCAGATATGCAGAAGATTATTATCTTCAGCCAGACTCGCCCTCTTGTTATAATGATATAATCAGTCCCCTTATTTTGGGCAGATCGCTCATTCTATAAATCCATTTGTAATTTCCCAATTCAATCCTCCCAATCCCATGGATCAAATATTCATATAAAATTATCAATCTAGCTGAACATATTGTTTTATGTTTGAAGACCGGCCCCCTCTTTGAGAGCGACACTTGGATTCAAGATCTCAACCTCTCAACCAGCGGAGTTATGTTAGTCGAGCTCTTGAAGCTAGTCATTTTATGGAATGCAATTCAAAGAAGTATAGCTCACTGATGGCGAGACGTATCAGGTCAACTGAAAGCTCACAAACCATAAAAATACATGGCAGCACCAGCTTACAAAGTGCAAGTCTTTCATTCAAACAGTACAAACTATACAGTGATCATTTGGAAGCCTTGGGCGTCTAAAATTGTAATATTTTTTATGGTTGATGGTGCAAAATAGAGTGTGAACGTCTAACCGACTAGCAATATGCGAATGGCCAAACAACTCCTACTATCCTCTTTGCAGGCACACCCCGACCCGAAGACGACCTTCCACCTCCTCATGGAATTTAGGTGCACGAAAAGAATTTGGGAAACGATGTCGGCTTGGACCTCCTAGGAACTAATCAAACTAGAAAGCTAGCCTATCTGCGACGGTCCACGAATGATGGACAAGACTTGCCACCACGGAGGGATAAAAAAGGGGTTACGAACCCTAGTCCTTCTAACGACATGAGAAGTTTGGAAGGAAAACCAGACAGTTTTTAGGCATAAGAAATTCTTCGTGACAAACCTAACGGCCAATATCCAGGCGACTTAGGCTCTGACGAGAATAAAAAGAATGTATGACCTTTTACCATAGCTTAGTCTTTTCTTTTCTTTCATGTACAGTTTTGCACTTGTTTTATTCAAATTATCATATTTTAGTGTCGGTTCGTTAAAAATAATTAGCCCTGGTACTTTGTTTTTCGCTAGCGAGATAAATTAACTTGTAGTACCTGACCGGCTTCGGTTCAAATTACATTATCCCTCCGCTAAAATAAAAGTCAATTTTTTATATACAAATATATATATAGGTTATTCTTTTGAGAAGAGAAGAGCGGGACGAGGGATGTAGGTAAGATTCATACATAAAAAATGATTTATTTTAGGTAAAAATTGATTTATTTTGGAATGAAGAAAAGTATGCTCGTGCTGGAGCTACTAATTCAAAATTCAGATATAATGCTTGCTACTGTTTCAACTTGATTAACTTGAATTACACTGCATGTCAAAATTAACATGACATCGAAAACGTTGCAGGTAAAAAAGAACTCTTTACAGGGGGACAGTGAGGCTGTTGTGCAGTGTCAGGTGGGGCCCAATTGTCTGTCCTTGCTCGCTGAATCCGACGTGGACTCGACGCGGCCACCCTTATCCTTGCGCTTTTCCAGCCTACGTGGCATGGGTGGGTCCCACAGACACCATCCCACTGCACTTGCCAATAGTTCATTTATTTTTTTCTTTTTCCTCTTGTGAAAAGGGCCAATAATTTGTGGCCACTAATCCCATCTAGCGTCAATAGTTTGTAATAGCAAGGTTCAAACTAATAGAAATCAAATCTCACA
This sequence comes from Oryza australiensis, assembly GCA_019925245.2. NCBI lineage: Eukaryota > Viridiplantae > Streptophyta > Magnoliopsida > Poales > Poaceae > Oryza > Oryza australiensis. The sequence continues at coordinate 560,198 of JAIFGZ020000539.1, forward strand.
AGCATCAATTGGTGAAAGAAAAAACAAGATAAGATGAGATTTTTTGATCGAGCACTCCATCCATCGTCATCTTCATGAATTTCTAACGGTATAATCGCATCCGTCGTCATCAAATTATACCCAAATTTATTGGATTGAAAACGAAATTACTAATTAAACTGAAAGTAAGATCAGCATGGTTGCATTATTTTACAACGTATGTTTTATTTACGGTATATGTATTTTCCGTCTCAATTCAGGCCCATCGTTGTCTACGGATTGAAAATTTCTGAGATTGTGTGTTTGTGCATATGTTTCATATAATTTGTGATTATCCTAATCGTCAAGGGAACATGTGGTTGATCTCGTACGCTTAATCAGAGTTGGTCAAAACTGACATTTTTCACGAGAGGCCATTGGTCAACAGTCCATGAAACAGTTTTATTACACTTGGTCAGGTCATAAATAAAACCATGCCTTTTTTGACATTGATAGAGTATCAAGGATGCTACTTTAACCACTAATTTCTTTCACAAACTAAATTATATACTGATAAAACAAAAACATATTTTTTCTAATAAAATGGTAGATATGATTTTCATCGATCCAATCTAAATATTTTTATAAGAAATTAGTGCTCAGAATTCATAAAACTTGACTTGAAACATCTAAAACGACATAATTTTCATGACCAGGATATATTAAGCATGCCCATGGTATAATTGTTTCCAATTGGTACTTTAAGAATTTTGTACAACTAATTAGAACTAAAATAAATAGTTAACAACCCATAGAAAAAGCCATAAAAGCAAGGAAAATATCAGGAGTAAGGCAATAAAACAAGAGGCAGGAGAAGCTTTACAAACAAGCACAAGAGATTATAAAAAACAACCTGCTTTTCAAGAAGCCATGGCCTCCTCCTCCCTGTCCTGAAACCGCCGGCCGCTTCCTTCTCCGGCTCTCCCCATCTACATGCATGGCCGCCGGTGGCGCGCCGACGGCGTGGCGGTCGGCGGCCGTGGCAATCTGCCTGCTGCCGGTCGTCCTGCCGCTGGCGCTCCTCTGCCTGCCACTGCTCTGCTTCGCCGTGACCGTCGTCCGTTTCCGCCGGCGGCGACGGCTGAGGATGGCCGCGAGGAAGGGGAAGGCGTCCGGCTGCTGCTTCGTCGTCGGCGGCGAGGAGCGGCCGTCTCTGGAGAGGGAGGTGGAGGATACGGAGGGCGACGGGAACCGGGTGGCGCTGCTGAAGCAGTATCTGGAGGACCAGATGGAGCTCGTCGGCGGCGGCGCCGAGGCGGAGGAGGAAGCATCGGCGCCAATCGGAAATGAGCATCAAGAGCTTAGCTAAGCTTGGAGATCAAGATCAATTTTACGAATTTTTTAATGTCTTGATTGATGATATGCTCTGCTTCTTGAAGGAAAAAATCGTTCCTTTTCTTTGCTCGATTTTTTTGTTGCTGCAGTAGATATATATTATTAGGAGAAGTGTTCTTGAGATCATCTGATCTAGGAGTATTTGATTAGATGATTCATGCAGGTGATGCCTGACAGCTTCATCCGTTAGACAACTGGACTGGGAGTTGATTGTTCCTCTGCCCTGTTTATCCTCTGCTCTTTTGCTCATGTGTCTTCATGTTTCAGTTAAGCCTAAGAATATCATCTGATCCTATAGATGCAGTTGTCGAGGGTTACTCTTGATTAATAGATTAATTGTGCAGGTGATTCTTGATAGCTTCATCTATTAGCCAATTGGACTGGAAGTTGTTTGTTCCTCTGCTCTGTCATCCTCTGAACTTGTTCTGTTTCAGTTAAGCCTAGTAGCATATCAGATCAGATCCTAGCTGTAATTATTGACTGAGCTTCAAGAGAAAGGGTTTGATTTTGCGTGTAGTGATGTGCATACAGCTACATATCGATGGTGTGATTCAGAGCTTTGCAGTGCAGATCACCAGTTCATCACCAGTCTTCTGCTACAGCGGCGGATTCATAAATAGATCAAGGGAAGGGCTAAATAACAAAGAGTGAAAATAAAAAATTTTTGCTCGGTGTACACAATACACTACTAATAGAATACTAATAGAATAGATATAGCATACAACAAAGATTGATAGTGTTCGAAGTGTGAATCATAATGAAAATTACCAAATACAAAGAGCCTTTCTTAATAAAAAATCCATGCTTAATATCTTCGGTCTTCACAATAAAAAATCCATGCTTAATATCTTCGGTCTTCACGAATTCACATCATTTAAATCACCCACCACGAATTCACATCATTTAAATCACCCACCACGTTATTGAAAGGGAAATAGAGATTTTAATCTTATCTTTTGAACACTGGAAGTCTGGAACGCTGAAAAGTGAAATAGGAGGCGGCTGCCGCAGGCAGCAGGTGCTTCAAGAACCACCCCTGTTCTTCGCTTTTTTTTTTTGAAGAAACAGGGCTTAATCACTTCCAGATTATTTTCCTCTTTTTTTCCTCTAGTTCAGATTCTGCAAAAAAAACCATTTTTAGTTCTTGGTAGCCTTTAGTGCTGTTGCTAATGGCAGCCATAGATTTGTACAAGTACCAGCACGGCAGCCTGTCTCCTGTCTGAGCTGTCTCGACAAGGCAAGCAGGCAAACAGCGGCGGGCGGCGGCGTGCACCGCACTGCCAGTCTGCCACTGCAGGCAGCACCGCAGCAAGCTCACGGCACGGGGCAGGCAGCCGCGCGCGGAGTCGACGAGGGCAGGCAGCCGCGCGATCGTGGAGTGGATCTCGGAAAACGAAGCGAGGCTAGGGCTCTTTTTCAGACTGTGTACTAGTGGTGAGACTTTTTAATTTTTGTGGGCTCATATGGGCTGTGTATCATAAAAGTGTTATTAAGCTTCAAACTATTTATGCAATTTGTATATAATAATTTGGACCTCGTCTCGGACTACAGGCCAGGCAGCTCGGGGCCTATATCCACCCTGTTCTGCTACCTGACTCATAGGAGAGAGTGCTGTTTCTCTATACTCAAATCATGGCAATCAAAAAGTCACATACAAGAATACACACATATGTGTCCCCTTCATCTTCTTGTTTTTTTTCACCCAAAAGAATCAAAATTATACAAATGGAAAAAAGGCGATCTTTTTTTTATAGCTCTCGCATAGCCCCAAATGGAACATATTTTTCATGTACAGCCAGAAGATTTTCATGTAGCTCTCAAATAGCTCTCACCCTTTCTTCTCACTCAATAGAAGTTAAGTCTGAACATGAGTTGCTCCCGAATGACTTGGCTTCCGAAATATCTGTTCTATATTTTTCAACTAATCCACACAAAGCATTTTCATGATGTGTTCAGAGAGTTTGTAGATAAATTTTGATAATAATTTTACTGTATTTTGTTTTCACTTTCTGCAATGGGATCAGCATTAATACAGTTTATAGATAAATTTTGATAAAAATTCAGCACAAAACTCAGCAATAACAAGCTACTTCATATAGCTGCTTGCTAATACATATAGGAAACATAGCAATGAAACATAATCGACGACTTAATTTAATTTGTCGCAAAAAAGCATATACCAGTCAAAGAACAATTAAGCTTCATGTAAATCTGTTACTAATTCTCATAATTCCTGGTTTGGCTTGATGCCCCGATCAGTATCAATCACCTCTCAATTAACTAGACAAGATCATCGGTTTGCACCGGCGAACTGTTCGACTCCGATTCCGGCGACGTCTGACAAGAGACAGATGACGTCGACGGCGGCGACTTCGCCGGGTTGATGCGGCGGGCGAGGTAGTAGCCAAAGAAAGCGGCGGTGACGACGGCGTCGAAGAAGATGACGACCATCCCGGCGGTGGTGCTCATGTGCTTGCCGACGGTGAAGGCGACGAGGGCGACGTAGGTCACGCGGAAGAGCCCCTAGAGCGCGCCGATCCCGGCGAGGACGCTGGCCCATCCGGCGAGCGCGCCGCACGTTGCCGACGACAGCCCCCACACGAGGGCGGCCGGTTCGCCGCCGGCGCGGCACAGCGCCCACACGCCGAGCGCCACGCAAAGGATTGACAGCGAGGAGAGGCCGCACACGGTGCCATCGCCGATCTCACCGGCGCTTTCCTTCTCTTCTTCCTGAACACCGGCGTCGGCGTCGGCGTCGGTGGCGGTGGCGGCGCGTCTCTCATTGTCCAGCTCGTCGTCGGAGAGCGCGACGGCGTCGTAGGCGGCTAGTCCATCTTGCGTGGTGTTGTCGTTTATGCGACATCTTGGCGATGGCGGCGACGAGAACGAACTAGGGCTACGTGAAATCACGAAATTGTTGGGATTTACTAGCGGCTTAATAATCAGATGATAAAATCCCGGAAAAGAAGTACAGTAACCACGAATATTTCGGGATGCTTCTTCACCAAAGTAAAGTAAAGATTGAAATAGAGACGGACTCGGTAATCATTTGTAAGAGCACATGCAACAACAGAATGGTTAAATAAATTTTCAATAATTATGTTTTTAGTCATTTTTATAAAAATTAATTTTCAATATATCATTTTTCATCTAACAGAATTCTTAAAATCTGATTTTCTCTAATTTCAAAATTGCTTTGGGCCTGATTTCGACGACGCGTTGTAAGATGCGGTGGCGGTGGAGGATGCGGCGACGGGAAGGATGTGGCGGCGGGGAGAATGCGGCGGTAGGAAGGAAAGGAGGGGGAGGAGCGCGACAACGTCGGTACAAGGAGACGACGGGGAGAGGCTGCGGCGGTGGAGGATGTGGCGGCCGTGTACGAGGAGGGGTCGAGGAGGGACAGCGGTGGTAGGAGGAGGGGGAGGATGCGGCGGAGGGGACGAGCGGGGCCGACGCGCGACACCAAAACGCGTGCGCGGAAGAAGCGCAATGGTCAAAACGATATTGGGCGCCGACTCGGTTAGCTATTTGTGAAGAATGAAAATGATGGGAAAGGGAACCAGAAAATCCATTGGATGATAAATTTCGTTCAAATTAGTTAAAAATAGAGATTTTAGAGGATATTGGGCAGTGTTGCATATGCTCTAAGGGTTTCTATATTTCAGAACGAATTAAAATTCTGAGATTTCGGTCCCCATGACTGGGTTTTCTTTTAGCTGAAAAATTCAAGATTAGTTAAGTTCAGTAAAATTTATTAAAGTCTATAATTTTTTTCTGTACAATTTTGCAGGCAGCTAGATTCAAAAAAACCAATAATAGAAATTTAATCCGGCCTTTACATAAAAGGGGTAATTGCTTATTTGATCATGTTTTCAAATTGAAGCCTAACTACTAATGTGACCCTATGTTTTTAGATTTGCTCACTTGACCCTGTTTTTTTAAAATCGAAGCCATCGTCCGACCCTGTTTTCACTAGTCCATTAGGGTTTTAGTTAGGAAAAAAGAATCAGCTAGCATGAACTAACCAAAATTCCCCTGGTTATCCCAACATATAAATCAATCCAACTTCTCACCGACACGGCTGGCAGGTGCACGGAGGAGCGGCGGTGCCAGCACACGAAGGGAGGAATGGTGGCGGCTACGTCACGTGGAGGAGCGGTGGCGCCAGCGCATGGAGTGAGGAGGGAGCGGTGACACCGACGCGTGGAGTGAGGGACAACGATGGTTGCTACGCATGGATGGAGGGAGGGGGGACGCCACCGCTCTGCGAAGGGAGGAGGGAGTGACAGTGCCAGCATGTGGAAAAAGGAGGGAGTGATGGTGCCGGTGTGCGGAAAGAGGAGGGAGGAAGCGGCAGTGGTTGCGCTCCATGTGCGCCATCGATGCCGCCTGGACGGAGCTCTCTTCTATTGAATTTGTTGGTGTTGTCACGTACTGTTGGATATCCTTTAGACTTGAATTTGAATTTGTTGTTGAATATGAATTGTTTGTTGGACAATATGTTGTCAAAATTTTGTAAAAAAATCTATCAAATTGAATTAAACTTGTCAAATTAAAGATAAATTTGTTAAACGTGTCTAAAATCTATCAAAGCTATGCCAAATTCATTATAAATATTTCAAAAAAGTTTTGAATAAAAAAACTTTGATATAACATGATAAATAAGCAAGTGCAAAAGGTACAACTTACCCCTTAGTTAACAGTGTTATTTGATCTTCATGGAGTAGGGTCAACTTTGGTCCAAACCGAAAAACGGGGTGAAATAAGCAAACAAAAAATAAACAAAAAATTAGGATTAGATTGGCAGTTATGTTTCAAGACACGGTCAAATGAGCAATTGTTCTAAAAAAAATCAAGATGTATCTGGTCAAGCTATAATTCAAATGTCAAATAGGGTTTGATTTATAACTCTTAGGTATAATTTTCATATCATGTTTTCATAGGTAGTAGAACGGTATTTCATACACACCAGATTTTACAAGTTCTAAGTTTCTATTTCTTCGTCCTCCTCGGAATAAAAAGTTTTTGTTCCTTCTTCGATACAGTTGCACTTTGTTTGTAGTTATGATCCATTAAACTATACGATATTTATCTGGACGTGCCACCATCATACCTACTGACATAAACTTTTCGTTGAATAATGCGATAATTTTTAGGCTGAGGGATAGCTAACTTGGAGACCTTTTTTAAGCTATCTAGTGTAAAGTTATTCACGATTTCCGAGTTTTGGGTTCCCCCATCCCCAAGCCATCCCACCATATACACACACACACAATTTACAATTTTTTTACTGTTGTTTTCTGCAGTACAGAACCCTAAGCATCAGCAAAATATCACCATATTCTAGTGCCCCTGAATTTTGCTTACACGCAAGTTCGCTTCCAAAAGAAATTTAATTTAGTGAGCCATGAAATTACCATTGGTCTCTGTTTCTCTTTGAGATCAATATACATGCTTAGAGAGATCGATTGAGCAGCAGTGAACTGTTCTCTTCGTCCCAATTACTAAAACACATATATATTTTAACATACAACTCTTTAAATATTTAACCAATAAATAGTTTATTACAAATTAAATTTATTTAATAAAAATAATATTATTGCACTGATATTTAAATTTGTTTTTTATGGTTGGTTTTATTGCTACAGTGTATATGAGAAATTTAAAGTTAAAATATTAATTTTGAAAATTGTCTCGGTTTGATCTTGCTGATCGCGCATTAGTGAATGGAAGGGAGAGAGTATAGCATAGGCTCCCAATTAATATATAATTATCTATAAAATAATAAAACAAAATAAGTAGTGTTTTTACCAAAATTTTGTTCTGTCTGGCTATTTTACAGAAAACCACTTTAGTCTTTATAAAATTAACCCATAGTCTCAATGCTAATAAGAAAGGGAGACTTTGGAGGGAAAAAAAGAACTCATGTGCCCTCCCTCCCTGCGGCCTTTTCTCCCGTCCCCATCCACGTCACATCTCAACTTTATCAGTTACAACATAGGACACTTGTTAGTTGATTTTAATAACGTGATGAGCCTCAGAAGTAAAACAGAGGCACTGTTCATCGTAAATCTTAGCTAAGCAAGAATCGGAAGCTTCTCGGCCGAGGAGCAAGCCGGAAACGTCAGCTGCATTTCGAGGTAGGCTCCTGTAAAATCACAGCAAAAAATGATGTATGAAACAACCAGCACGATGTGTGTATGGATTATATTGATCGATCCTTGGAAGTATTTTTAAAAGAATATACAATTTATAATAGCGTATTTATATATACTCCCAAAAGATTCAGATAGTGAAGATGAGAAGATGAATCTGCTATCATTTAGCCAACTGACGGTGTGGGCAATATTTAAGAAATCGTTAGTCACTAGTCGGTCAGCTAGGTGCCGACTAACGACTAGGCTGACTAGTCGGAATTAGTCGGGATTAGTCGACTGACTTGTCTAATATATTTTTCTTAATTTGTGATGTATTTTTCTTCACAAATATTATATTTTTTTCATATTCCATAGACCATACATACATCATATATGACAACGAATAATAAACCATGCAAATACAACAATACAACATAGATAAAAAGAACATAATCATGTTAGTGGGAAATTAAATTCTTGCATAACTATTTCGTAAATAGAAATAGCAAAGAGAGTTAAAAATGCTCTGGATAAAAAATACAAAGACAATTATCTTTCAAATACATAAGTTGTCCACATGATTAGATGAGTTGTTAATGGAAGAAGATCAGACAGAAAATGCCCAGCTAGTTCCGGATGGTGAAAAGAACATCTCAACTGAAGAAATCCAGGATAACTTTTATGAAGCAAACGGAAGTATTCCAACAAGCTACAAGGTAAAATTTTGCCCACATTCAAATATAACATGATAAAGTACTGCACTTGCATCAAAATTGTGAGCATCCATTTATCCATTCATAGCATATAGGCATCAATCAAATAAATCACAATTCACAGGTCACCTAAAGCCTGAACAGAAGATACATCACACTCACAGAGCAATAGAACACATGAGAAGGGGAGAAAAGAGGGGTGCTTCTCACCTATGGAGGAGAGGGGTGCGTGCACTGTAGCCACTAGACTTGCCCCGGCGACGCGGGGAGGGGAGGTTGCCAGCGACGCGCGGGGGGAGCTGCCGACGGCACATGCGAAGGCTAGCGGCGGCGCGCGCGGGGGCCCTAGCGGCGGCGCACGTGGAGGTTGGCGGCGGTGCCCTCGGTTGCCCTCGATCGCCCATGTCTCACTCATCCGCAGCGCCGAGCTTGAGAAGAATAAGAATAAATAGTACAATGCCGCCACAGATGTCTAACCCTAAATCGGGCCGGTCCAAATCGCTGCCAGAGTCGACAAAAACCGGCTGATTAACGACCTGTTTTGACCGACTAGGATCGTCTAGCCGACTAAGGGACCGATTTGGGCCAAATCGTATCGGGGACTAGGCTGTGACCGACTAATCCCGACTAGTCGATCGATTTTTTCTGATTTTTAGAACACTGCGTGTGGGGATTATAAAGTTATGAATCTATCATCGACTATTCTCGCCATTAGCTCATGCCTTAACTTATAACTAGATAGCGATACTTGTAGTAAATTATTTCAATCCTAAACAACTTTTGAAATTTCGGAAACCCCTTCCCCAGCATGACATTATAGCTGCCGAAATTTTTAATTTTAAAAAATCAAAATTTATTTAAATTTTATAAAGTAATTGTTTGAAATTTTCAAAATAACAAATATAACCGTGAATATATCTATAGTTTTAATAAGATGTAAAAGTCAAATTTAGACTTGAGTGTTTATCAATTAATTTTTTATAAAAGAATCATTTGATGATTACAGGTGACGTGTAAGAAACGATCGCATATTCCACATGAATTAAAATTCATCTTTCACAGGACTTACCTTATTATGCGCATGAGCTCCTGTTGTGCTTGTTGACGGCGAGGCTATACCCGAGGAAGCCAGCCATGCCAATGCCGAAGAGCCCGTGGCCGTAGATGAAGGCGACGAAGAGATGAAGAGAGACGCCGGCAACGATCGGGACGACCACCCTCGAGTAAAGGGTTTGACTTATCGTTCGGGGTAGCCACACGAATTTCGTCGGTAAAATTTAAAACCAAAATCACACAGTTGTGATTATCATGATTTCAGCGTGATTTCAAAGTTGGGCATCATGAATAGTACCTGTCACCTGTTTAGACCTAGTCAACTGTAAATTTTTTTCCAATTTTCTAATTTAATCTTGGTTTAAATTTAAAAAGTGATTTTATCTTGTTTGTTTCGAAATCTTTCCATCTGACACTATAATTCAACAACTATTTTTTTTTGATTTTTTAAAAATTTAAATTTGATGAAATTTGTTTAAACCTTAGTGTCAATAACCCGACGGTAGGGACGGTTACCGCGGTTTTAAGACAAACATGGCTCACATTTCAGCCTCGACACGCCCAGGCACGCGACGACGATCCACATGGTGTCGCCGGCGATGAAGCACCCGCGTGATTACCGCCAGCGACGGCGAGTGTCGTCCCCGGCGCCGTCGGCGGCGGCGCGGGCGCGTCCTTCGGCCCTACCAACCACGCGAGGCAGATGATCCCGGCGGCCGTGGCCTCCACGAGGAAGACGGCGAAAGAGACGAACTTCTTGCAGGTCGCGTGGTGGTCCCTGTCCGCCTGCGACTCGTACACCGGCGGCGTCCATCCCGGGCGACGCCTGGTACGTGCCGGCGCTCCGCGACGGCGTAGCCGACCGCCGCGGCGGAGTAGATCGTGGCGGCGAACACCATGATCAGGGAGTCTGTGGCGTCGGCGAGGAGGAAGAAGGCGGAGACGCGGACGAGGAAAGAGGGCATCGTTCCTCCACGACACGGCGGCCGTCCAGAGGAAGAGGTAGACGCAGACCAGCGGCGACAGCCTCCACACGGCGGCGGGGAAATTCTCTTCGTCGCCCTCGCCGCGGGGAAGCACGAACGCCACGGCCGCGACGAACAGCAGAGACAGCACTGACGTGGCGGCCATGGCGGCGCTATCCAGAACTTGTCGCCTTCACCTCGCCGGCAGCGGCGGCGGCTTCCATGTCAGCCGCCTCGATCATATTACGAACACACGTGTGTGATATATATGTATATATGAATGAAGATAAATATATGGACTTCTCAATTGCATAGATATTCCGTATACATTTGCATAAACCGTGCAATCGTGCAGAAATTATGTGCTTTACATATATTGACGTGATTTCCAAATTAAAGTTATGAATTTGTACAGCCGTAGATGAGGCGGGAAATTAATTTCGTACGAAATTATTATGGAATCACTCAGCATCAACACAGTATCTACTTCAGAAAAAAAAACCAGTGCCATCATAGTAAATTAATTTCTACGAATTTTCTTTAGCAGCTGGAAATAGACGTCAAACATCCAGAGAAAAAAACTTTTATGATAGTAAGAATTATTATACTTGACCACCTGATTGTACCTTACAGTCACAAAAAAAGAAATCTGTATATGTAGCTGTGCCTTTTATATATACAATCGACACGTTTCTACCCTGCCAAAAGTTCTAAATATGGTGGAAAGCATTCATATTAACAACCACATAATTAATCTCTTCTTGCTGCAAAAAGGAAAAAAAGAGGCAAATTTCTGATACCTAATTACTGTTCAAAGTGATAATATGGTCTGGCTACTTAGGGGTGTCAAAAACGCCAGACAGTTTGCTGCCTAAGTGCTCTAGCTAGCTTATATATATCATGGTTCAGCTTGCTGACACATGCAGTCAGGCATTGGGAGGGTGTATATGGAAATGGAACCATTTGGTTTCCTGACTCCGAAACCCTTCGACTCGCTGTGCCGATGTATGTCCTGCATTTGGCGCTTAAACCGATCCCATCTGCAGCCAAGAAAATAGGGTGATCACTGGTGTAAACTGGAGAAGAGGTGTTAAGGCTAGCTGAAAGTAAGGCGTCTCATAAGGCAAAATGTATCTAATTAGAAAAAAAAAAGAAAACCGAGAACGATTTTAAATGTATTTTAGTGTGTACAGAACTACAGATCAAATAGCATCAACTCAATGTCAGGCATCTTGAAAAATAGTTAGTTGTGACAAAGAGTTGTAGTTGACATGGAGGGTCACAACGGAAATTGGCTGGGTGACAATTATCTTCTTGGTTCTCAAAATAAACTAGGGAATGATCGCGTGCAATATAAATAATCAAATATTTGAAATGAAATGCTAAAATTATCCTGGAACTGACCGGATATTTGGGTTGTCAAAGAGTGCAACCAGTTTCCGTTTATCTGGTTTTATTGTCTTCGCATTTCCTCCATACAGATAACGCCTGTGACCCATCAGAAAATGAGGAAAGTTGCTTCCTTGAGTCGTCACAAACTCTTCGCTCTGCAGACAGACCGTGTAGTCCAGTGCTGCCAGTCTAGACGAGTGCCCCTAACAGAGCATAGGAAGGTGAGTGTCTGAGTTGAAGTTAGTCTACGGCATGGAGATAAAAATGGTTTCTAATCCAATTGTTGTCTGATCCTCAAATCAAACAAGGATTTCAGATGCTTGATGGACAGTAAATGATAAGATATACAAACGAATATGTCCAAACAACGGGGAGTACCTTGAACTGTGCAAGTTCATCAGGTGAAGCAAGAGTATCCTTTGTCTGTAAAAGTGGAAACAACTGGTGAAGAGGAGTCATGTACTTTTCAGCGTTATATATTTTACCAGAGGCAACATAAAGGGAGGTAGTATTGTCAAATCCCATGCCCTGCAGCATCAGGCCAACCTGCATAACTAAACCAGTAAGAACTAGCAATTTATACTATTCCATAAACCAGACTCCAGAGCAGAAAATTTTTAATGCTTTAATGCTTTTGGCAAATCAGCTTACTAAAAAACATCTGAAATTTGTGTTGGCATTTTTAAGCTGAAAAAAATTTACATAGATGACATCTAGCACTCCATATTGTGCCAGCGATGGAATTGCCTGTGGGATGTTATTTTGCATGAATGCACACACCCTCACTCTCCCCCCAGTGCAACTGAATTGTCCAACAAATTATAGCCTGAGAAACATGACATGAAAACACTAAAAGAGAGCAGGCTAGCAACAAGAACATACTCAAAAGCATTGCGGCAGGGGCAAACTTCCCAACCTCTAAAGGAGTTAAAGGGCACTTCCCGTTCCTCCTATTTGCCTCAGGATTTATCACTCGACCAGGTCGGTGAAACTTTCCTCTCCAACTCCTTTCACGAGCATTTTCCATTTCAGTACTCTCCCTCCAGCCACCATCATATATGCAGCATGAAAAGGCTAGCATATCCTGAACACAGAGGCACAAACATCATAAAACTTAGTGAGCTGAAAAAATAAACGCTTAGTAGCTAAAAGAGCTATTGTGGTAGAACCTCTTCAAAGCGAAGGTGCACGGAAACGTACTTCCCACCAGTTAAAGAACTCCTCTTGATCATTCGGTCAACCATATTTGTTCCAAGCATTCTTATGGGTTCAGAAAATCTCAATGCCTCATAATTAGCAAAACACCTCAACGCCTGGATATTCAGTGGAACCGAATGGGCCAATCTGTTTGAGAAAGGGGCAATACGCACAGCCCTGGAACAGAAAGCAAGTGAAGCTATGGTACTACAGAACACCCTTAGTTGCAAGGATATGATGCAGCATCAAGGGGAGGAGGGAGAGAAGCACGGACCCTAGCTCCAACAATTTTGGAAGCACCTTTTGTAGGTAGTAGCTTTCAGATGAGAAGGCTTTGGTCCTCATATTTGGTATCATGCTGATATTGTGATCAAAATTCACAAATGCATCTTCAGGAAGTTCTTTGACAACCCTTATGTATTTTCTGAGCGACCCAATAAAGTGATCTTCATCAAAGATATCACCAAATTTGCTGAAAGCAATAAAACGGCATAAAAGAGCATTATCCTCCAGAAACTGATGTGTGAAAACTAGTATACTTTTCTGTGAGTTTTTTTTTCGCATTTTCTTGCATTGTTATTTCCATGCTGCATTTATATCAGTTGAAACTGGGATCGATCTCACAATTAAATTAACTTAAATGGCACTTTGCTTCAAAGTTCAAACACATATCAGTATATCACATAGCACGAAGGTAAAACCCAAAAAAATGAGGGGAGACCAAATGCTACAGCAAAATAACATTTTTTACTCAATCAAGTTTTGTGAGCTTCAATAGAAATGGAACTGGAAAAAACAGCATCTTTAATTAGCAAAGATTGCAAGGATAAATTGGAGCTAACAGAGGTCTATGATTAACAAAAAAACAAAACCAGAAAGCTAGAATACATTTCTAAAGTGGAAGTACAAGATAAATGGCAAATAGAGGATGACTGGCGGCAGGAAAAAAGAGGAAAGGACATGCCAAGAAATATACTTATGTTAATATTGCAAAGAAAAGAAAAATAAAATAAAATTAAAATTGTCCCACTTCACAGCTACAGCTAAAAAAGAATGACTATGCTGTAAATGACAAACTAGCAACAGAAGTGAATTTTGCTAGTTCTCTGAAGGAGAATGAGGGGAACGTATGCCATAATTCAGTTTATGCAGACACATCTGGCATTCTACCAGTAAACGGAGATAGTTACCTAGAATCACGCCACACGCTATTCAAATGAAAAGCTGGGGTGACAAGAGTTGCATTGAGTAAGCTGGCCACAGCAACAGCGTCGCAGATCTGTATTGAGACATTTATTGAGATGCTAGAAAAAATTCACAGAACTTTAAAGATCAAGATTAGTGGTACATTAATTCATTTTCAATAGTTATGAGCTTCTCAAGTTGTGTGGAAGATAAGGAAAGACGTGTAACAAAATGGTAATAACATGTTATGGAACAAAAGTTCAAAATGTGTATAGATGGGATATCATACAAGAATTAAGCTATCCATCATTCCATCAATGCTTCAGACTGCTATGCTATATGTAACATAAATCATAGGTCTCTTATCATATAGAATTCAAAATAAATTTCGGTAATACTGAAGATTTGTTTAGTAAAATAAGGATGTTTCTGAACTTGTAGACACAAGGCTGAATGAGTCAACATATCTACTTGGACCATTTAATCCCAGGATGAAAACAATCCAGCAACTTACAGAAATGCGTTGTTGATTCAGACCACCATTTGCTTCGATTATGAGAAAACCATTTGAAGGTGGTAACTCTGAAAAATGTGATGTGGACTATCAGTATAAAGTGCATAACCGTGTTTTCTGTCACTGCCTATGAATCTGATGACATAAAAGTTAAAATCCGCAGCAGCTTTCGACTTGGGCAACTCTGGTGTATAAACTTGTAAAGAGCGTTTCAAGTTCACACCTGATCGTCTCAACTTCTTGGTGATACAAGGAGCCCATCGCTTTCCAGATTTTTTGTTTTGTGGTGTCATTAGCTTCACAATGACAAGACAAAATTATGTTATATAACTTATATCGAGTTAAAAATTAGATCTAAACTGTTTCAAAAAAAAGATCTAAATGAAAAACAGGTAAACACTAAAACACATTACATAACCAAGAACAACGACAAAAATGAATAAACAGTATGAACATTTGGAGGTAGTTTAGCCAAATCAAAGGCATTGCAACAACTGAGAGGATACAAATTGCACAAACCAATCAAAGAACTGAAAGGAAGGTGCTTTTTCACTCGAATACTGAGAGGAAGCCAAGAACTACACCCAAATGGAATGCCGGTAATAGATCGGGCATTACATTCCCCGCGGAACGAGCCAAGAAATGCGCGCGCTCGGTGTTCCAGTAGCTGTCCAGGGTTCCAGGCCACTCACCGGATGCGGGCGGGAGGCGGAGGAGGTGCGCATCTCCGGCAGGAGGCGCTCGAACACGAGGTGGCTGCGGTACACCGACCCGGCCGGCGCCGGCGCCCCCCGCAGCCGCAGCGCGCCCGCCACCACCACGCCGCCGGCGCCGCCCATCCCCGCGCGCCCTCCGCCCAGGAAGACCACAAGCATCGACGCCGCGTACGCCAGCGCGAGGAGCATCACGGCCACCCGCCGCCACCGCCCCGCCACCGCGGCGCGGCCATGCCGCCCCTCGCGCCCTTCAACCCGCCGCCGTCGCCACCGCCGCCGCGCATCGAGACCGCCACGGCCGCCACCACCACCACCACCACCACCACGGCATCACCTGGAACGCTCCCGCGGCATCATGCGAGGGGGAGAAGCTCCGATGGAGAGAGGGGGAGGTGGCGCGGTGGTGGTGTGTGCGAGAGCGAGACCAGAAATGGCAAACCACCATGGGAGAGAGAGAGAGAGACGCGAAGCAACCGAGACGAGAGAGCCCAAGATTCCCGGCCTGGTAAAGCCCACGAACAGAAGGCCCATCCAGCCCACGTGATACATCACTAATGGGCCTAGGCCCATTGTCTGGCCCGTCTAGGTGAAGCGAAGCTGGAGGCGCGAGCCATTTGAGCCGGTAGCGCCTCCGCCGCCGCCGAGCTCTCCCCGCCGCGCAGCCGCCGCCGCCACTTCGCCTCCTCCGAAGCGAGGCGAAGCGCCTCCCTTCTCGCTTGCTCCTCCCCTCCACGCGGATCCGTGCCCGGGCTGGTTCCTCTCCTCGGTAAGAAGAAGCCCTAACTTTGCTCTGGTCTAGCGAGCGACGCGCTCAATCCATTCCTGGTGTAGCAGGGAACGGCGGAGCCGGAGGTGATGGAGGAGGTGGAGAACACGAGCAAGCGGAAGGCGCCGGAGAGCGAGCCCGCCGTCTCGGGGGAGCAGCCACCACAGCAGCCGCCTCCTGACGCGGCAGCCAAGCGGCGGAACCTGTCGCGGTCGTGCATCCACGAGGTGGCCGTACCCAAGGGCTACGCCGCGTCCAAGGACGAGGCCGTGCACGGGACCCTCTCGAGTCCGGCCTTCCATGGCGACATGGCCAAGACCTACCCGTTCCAGCTCGACCCCTTCCAGAGCGTCTCCATCGCCTGCCTGGAGCGGAACGAGTCCGTGCTTGTCTCCGCGCACACCTCGGCGGGGAAGACCGCCATTGCCGAGTATGCCATCGCCATGTCGTTCAGGGACAAGCAGAGGGTCATATACACCTCCCCTCTCAAGGCCCTCAGCAACCAGAAGTACAGGGAGCTCAGCCAGGAGTTCTCCGATGTCGGACTGATGACCGGCGACGTCACGCTTCAGCCGAACGCTACTTGCCTTGTCATGACGACGGAGATCCTCAGGGCCATGCTTTACAGGGGCTCCGAGGTGATCAAGGAAGTTGCCTGGGTTATTTTCGATGAGATCCACTACATGAAGGATCGTGAGCGCGGAGTTGTGTGGGAAGAGAGTATAATTTTCCTGCCCCCTGCCATCAAGATGGTGTTTCTCTCTGCTACCATGTCTAACGCAACCGAGTTTGCTGAGTGGATATGCAATCTGCACAAGCAGCCTTGTCATGTGGTGTATACTGACTTCAGGCCGACACCGTTACAGCACTATGTGTTCCCAATCGGTGGCTCCGGTCTCTACCTTGTAGTAGATGAGGATGGCCAATTCAGAGAGGATAATTTTGTCAAGCTGCAAGACACGTTCACAAAGCAAAGCAATCAAGTAGATGGAAGGAAGGGTGGTGGACCTAAAGCCAGTGGTCGAATAGCAAAGGGCGGAAGTGCCTCTGGAAATTCTGACATATACAGAATCGTGAAGGTAGGCATCCACTGACATTTGTTAATGCCTGATGTATTATGGCCTTAATGGGCTCCTGAATTTACCAGAATTTTAGTGTTTTTTTCCCAGCAAAATGCTTGGCTTTATCCTAATGCAAAGTTGACGATGTTAAAAGACTAGGCAATGTTTACGTATCGCTTGTAGATATTCACTGTCTAGATATTGATGTCTGATTTAACATTTACATTTAGATTTTAGATCCTTACTTAAACTTTAGATGAATGCTACAATGCAGATGATTATGGAACGGAAGTTTCAACCGGTCATAATTTTCAGCTTTAGCAGAAGAGAATGTGAACACCATGCCATGTCAATGTCAAAACTTGACTTCAACACTGACGAAGAAAAAGAGAACATCGAACAGGTTTTCAGCAGTGCTATTCTATGTTTAAGTGAGGAAGATAGAGGTTTGCCTGCTATAGAGTTGATGTTGCCTCTTCTTAAACGAGGTATTGCAGTACACCATTCTGGATTACTTCCATTAATTAAAGAGCTGGTGGAATTGCTCTTCCAAGAAGGCCTTGTGAAAGCTCTCTTTGCTACTGAAACAGTATGCCCTTATACCTGATCATTGCACTTAGCCTTAAACTTGTTTTATTCTTCACACGTAATATAATATGGAATTACTATCCTTTGATGTACTTCCTTTTGTATTTGTAAGTTGTAAACTAGGGACAGCCAAGGAACTTTTGTTTTGCACTTTCTGCATTGCATCTTTCAGCATTTAATCAACAGATGATCTTTACGTTTCCTCCCTCAGTTTGCCATGGGACTGAATATGCCTGCAAAAACTGTTGTGTTCACATCTGTCAAAAAATGGGATGGTGATACTAACCGCTATATCGCTTCTGGAGAATATATACAGGTAAATCAACATATGAAGTGCAATTCATGCATATACTTGAAGTTAGTTGGAGGAAATGAACTACAATCCCTTCTTACTATATAATAATTTTGTGTGCACTGCATTCGTAGATGAGTGGAAGAGCTGGTCGGCGTGGCAAGGATATACGTGGCATTTGTGTTATAATGATAGATGAAAAAGTAAGAACCTGCAGTTTCCTGTTGTAATTATCTTTACTTTTCTTAAATACAATTTAAGTACCATCCTAGATATTCATGCCAGGAGGCTTAGTGCATATTTGTTGACTCAAATAATTTTCATGCTATTCTTGATCAAATGAAACTTTTAAAAGATACTAAGAAAATACATTAATTTGGCCCAATGCATCGTGATTCTGCAGGTGCCTTTCTTTGTTCAGTTAGCACAACAAAATGTGTGAAACTGATAACCGACATACTGCTTTACTTTGCTTCCTAATTCAATTAAATGCTACTAGCATCTCATTTGTCCTTCTGATTGTTTATCACTTTTCATCTTCAATTCTTTTATTTATTTCAACAGTTGTCAGCATACAAACAGCATTAATTAACCAAAGCCAGCATGATCCAAGATATGTTTTTGAAATAATTGGACATTCACATCCAAATATGGTTAACAAGTTCTACATAGGAGTGTTAAGATTCAATTTATGCGGTCCAAGCTTCCCTTCAGGACTTCAAAATAGGTCCATGCTCTTGCTTGGATTTGCTTGTCATATCAAGATGTACTTAGTTTGCTGTGTTTCTTATGCAAATTGAACCTATGCGACTGCACATATGCTCTTCAAGCTTTTGTTGTGTGTTCCCTTTTGACCGACTTACCCATTGCCCTAACATCATGAGCGAACTCTGCAGATGGAGATGAGTGTTATAAAGGACATGGTGTTAGGTAAACCAGCACCACTTGTCAGTACTTTCCGGCTGAGCTATTACACAATTCTCAATTTAATGAGTCGCGTGGAGGGCCAGTTTACTGCTGAGCATGTGATCAGGAATTCATTCCATCAGTTTCAATATGAGAAGGTTTCTTTCTGGACCTCCTCTACAGATGCCTTTCCTTTATATACTTAGCATTTTGGCGATTGTAAACATTAGCTACCCTTTCTTTTCAGGCATTACCAGAAGTGGTCCAGAAGATTACATCATTGGAAAATGAAGCTACCTTACTTGATTCTTCTGGAGAGGTATGCTATTTTTATTTATATTAGTGCATTACACATTTTATTATTCTTCCTTTTATACTGACAGTACTGACACTTGCCCCTGTATAGACTGATCTTGCAGAATATCACAAATTGGGGCTTGATATATCGGAACTTGAAAAGAAAATCATGTCTGAGATGATTAGACCAGAGAGGGCTTTGTTATACTTGGTTCCTGGAAGGCTGGTACGTTACACTTAAGAATGATTTGGATATATCATCAGCTATCACCATTGTATTTGACTTATGAGAAACAGAAGGGATAATTATCTACTTCTATTTTCATCGTTTCCTCTGTGTACTGTTGCTTTGTTTCCACTGAGCAATTTGCTTCATTGCAGGTTAAAGTGAGAGATGGTTCAACAGACTGGGGATGGGGTGTGGTTGTAAATGTGGTTAAGAAACCTCCACAATCTGGTACTCTCCCTCCTGCACTAAGTGCGTCTCGTGGTAATAACTATATAGTGGATACCCTGCTTCACTGTTCTTCTAGTTCGAACGAGAATGGATCACGTTCAAAGCCATTGCCACCGCGCCCAGGGGAGAAGGGAGAAATGCATGTGGTGAGTTGAATTTCGCAGATAAATGTTTTATTGTGGTCAACACGCAAAACTTTTTATGTTTGTAGTCTATCATTAGGTGATGATCGTTTAAGGACCCAAAATTTCTTTTGGAATTTGATAAATGTAAGGTATTTGCAGGTGCCTGTACCACTACCTTTATTATCTGGTCTAAGCAGTGTTAGAATCAACATTCCTCCTGATCTACGACCACCTGAAGCAAGGCAAAATATACTTTTTGCAGTGCAAGAGCTGGGAAAGCGGTACCCCCAAGGTCTTCCAAAGCTAGATCCAATTAAAGTATGGTAACATTTTTGTTATCTTTCCTTTGGAAGTACCATTTTAGGTTAGAAGCTGAAAATTACAGAGAATTCAATTTCTGAAAAATATTGCACGATGGTTTAGCTGTATATGTGCACAACACTCTCAATGGTTTTTCCCCCCTTTTAGATGCCTTGATCAGCTAACTCCCTCCAACACATACGCTAGGGCTGTTATTACTATTTCTTTCTGCAATGCATTGTCGATGCATGATGCATAGGCAGAGCATAAACACTAGTGCTGAAATACCGATGGGATCTTCAGCTGCATATTCTAGGCTGACATATCTGCATAGACGCAGACTATTGATGGCTTGTTTTGCCCTACCTTTGCAATTCTGCTGTCAATTGAGCACTATTTTCAAGTATAAATATGCTCTGGCATCATCAAACAATTTGAAATCCTGTTCTATTCAGTATTGACTCTGGTGTTCGGACATAATTGATAGGACATGGGTATTCAAGTACCTGAGCTAGTGGAGTTGGTTCATAAGCTTGATGATCTTGAGCAGAAACTACGTTCTCATCCACTTCATAAGGTACACCAAGTTGTCACTTATCAGTCAAGAAATTTCTTGTCACTTAGAGATTTTGACTTATTATTTTGTGTTGACATTGTCTCTTAGTCTGATCAAAGTGAGCAGCAACTGTCATGGTATCAAAGAAAAGCTGAGCTAAATCATGAAATTCAAATGCTAAAGTCAAAGATGCGGGATTCACAGGTAGGTTGAATCTTTGCATGCTTGGTTATTTTTAAACGCTAAATGTGTTCTTACTTTTTCCTCCATTCAGCTACAAAAATTTAGAGATGAGCTTAGGAATCGGTCCCGTGTTCTGAAGATGCTTGGTCACATTGATGCTGATGGTGTGCTCCAGCTGAAAGGACGTGCTGCCTGTTTAATAGACACAGGGGATGAGCTGCTTATCACTGAACTTATGTTTAATGGTACCAGTCTAATATGATTATCTTTGTTCAGTTGTGCATGCGTGTTTTGTTTATATTATGTAATATATTGTATTGTACTAAGTACGTTTATCTGGTTAGGTACATTTAACGATCTTGATCATCATCAAGTTGCTTCCCTTGCTAGCTGCTTTATACCTTGTGAGAAGTCTAGTGAACAAATTCGCCTGAGAAGTGAGCTTTCTAAACCAATGATGCAGTTACAGGAGGCTGCGAGAAAAATAGCTGAGGTGTATATTTGTTCTACTACATCTATTTTACTATTTCGCTGTACTTGATTGAGATCTAATTTCTCATTCTTGTGTTAGGTACAAAAAGAATGCAAATTAGAGGTAAATGTTGAAGAATATGTCGAATCAACTTGTAGACCCTACCTGATGGATGTCATATACTGTTGGTCAAAGGTTTGTCAGCACTATACAATCTCTGATGTTAGAAATC
This sequence comes from Oryza australiensis, assembly GCA_019925245.2. Classification (NCBI taxonomy): domain Eukaryota; kingdom Viridiplantae; phylum Streptophyta; class Magnoliopsida; order Poales; family Poaceae; genus Oryza; species Oryza australiensis. The sequence goes on from JAIFGZ020000539.1 coordinate 581,658, forward strand.
TTGTACTCCGTTGATTTTATTGGAAATTTGTTGATCATCCTCTGTCGTCTGGTTCTTTATCTTATTGAATCTCCCTATCACACTGCATTGATACTCTCCGATCTCCTTAGTTATGTTTAATTGCTTAATTTTCTCCATACAGGGGGCCACTTTTGGAGAGGTGATAGAAATGACTGATATTTTTGAAGGAAGCATCATACGGCTGGCTAGAAGACTGGATGAATTTCTGAATCAGGTACAGCATCTCTTATTTATGCTCCTGCTGCCATCCTATTTTACCTCCTTTTTTGCTGTTTCACTTAGATAATCTGAACATCTACCCATTCATTATGGCATCTTATGTTCAACTGCATGCAAATAAGAAGTGCAATGCTGGTATGGAATGCCCACTAAAGTGTCGTGTAACATTATGGCATACTAATTGAAGTCCTGATTCGAATGTCTAAATTATTTCATGGCACAAGAAAGGCTAAACTAAATTCATACTTAGTTTTTGTAGCCTAATTTCATGAACTTGGTTCAGTACAAGTAGTTGTAGTCTTGCAGATGATGTGAGGATGACGTTTGCTTATGCCTTCAAAGCATCATTGATAAGACACAGCAATGTTGCCATAGTGTTTTTTTAAGAAAAGAAAATCTCAACATACAACCTCACGATTTGCGTACACTCTTTTCTAGTCATATCATAGATAATGTGCTGTTCTGCAGTTCTCTTTCTCACAAGCATGCAACTGATTGGAATTTAGATGCAACGGTGCTTGATCATTAACAAATCAACAACCTAAAAGGCACATCATTTTCCCAACTGAACTCCGAGCCAACTAACTCTGAATATGTTGCCAGTTGAAAGCTGCTGCTCAAGCTGTTGGTGAGGTTAACCTTGAGAACAAGTTCGGAGCGGCCAGCGACAGCTTACGTCGGGGTATCATGTTTGCCAACTCATTGTATCTGTGATGAAGGTCCAAAGCAAATGTAGTGTGTTTTTTTAGAAGGCATGAAATGTAACCCGTATCAGTAGAACCCTGTAGGTTTTAGGAGGTAAGCTCTCTGCATTAGCAGCCCGTAAGTAACACAATTTTATCAGCAGATCAGAGGCAATCTGGTATACAAAAAACTTTTTTGATATATCATGTACCCTGTAGGTTTTGAGGCCTGATGGTCGATGTATGATGATGTGCTTATGAGATTTTGTATGCTTGTTAACATACAAGCCAGAGATTTTTCTTATTCATGATATCTTTTTGGGGATGATTTCTTATTTGCCAGCGACAAATTGGTACCATCCCTTATTTTACCCTTCTCTTATTTATCCACATGCATGTTATTGGAGAGGACAGGAGACAAATAAGGAACACGTCAATTTTCAGAGGCAAATACACATTTTGGGCTTGTTTGGTTAACAGACATTCATAGCGTTGCCAAATTTTTTTTGGCAATGACAAAAATTGGCTAGGCATTTGTTTGCTTTGCTAACAAAGTTGCATTTGCCATTCAGCTAAGCCAAATAATTTGGCTACAAACCATATAAACTCTTCATACTTTTTTTGGGAGTCGTTTACTAAAATGTTCAAATGCTTCCAAAAGTTACTGCCCAATAGTAATACTAGCTAACAGTAAACTAGTCCAGAAGAAGATTCTTTTAAAAGTCGCTCACAGGATGGAGTACCTGAGCAACTTGGTCCCTCCGTTTTTTAAATATACAACGTTATTGATATTTTGATATATGTTTGATCATTTATTTATATAATTATCATTTATTTTATGACTTGATTTATCATTATATTTTTTAATAGGACTTAACTTTCTAATATTTATATAAAAAATTTTAAATAAGACAAATGATCATACGTTTATAAAAAGTGAACGAAGACGGAAGACGGAGAAAGTACTTCAAAACATGTATAGTTGTATGGGGTATTAAAACAGAGAAAGTAAGATGCTGGGAGATTACACGGCAAAATAAACAGCCCTGGACTACTTTTAAGAGAGTTCTAAAGACAAAATTGTCCTTGCACTACAGATTACATGAGGAAAATGGATACAGATTATTCTTTTTCCTATAATGATACATAAGTGATGAACAATAAGAGGCTTTTTCCCATCACATTTTATCTCCAACCATACAAAGAATGCTCCTGAGCAAAACTAATGGCCCAGAAATGCCAACAATGTTCGAAGTTACAAGTGTGGTGTGGCTTGGCAAAACAACTGTCGACATTGGCGTCCAGTTTCTTCTTCACAAATGTACCATTTTGTCCGCAACTCCGTATAGCTTGATCAACAGTTTGGTATGCTGATTCAGATGGGGTTATTTACCAGCTGATAGCATCTTTTGAAGCTGAATCACCTGCTGCTGTTGCTCTACTGGCAACGAACTAAGCTGCTCAGGTGTCAGTTGTAGGACTTGCTGCAGAAGAGCCGACTCAACATCGGGTGTGAGCTGCAGCAGAGCAAGAAGAATTGTATTTGTGAGCGCATGGATATTATCACAGTTCAGAAATCATGGGCAATTCAATGCCATTCACAAAAATGAAAACAATTGTTTAGAACTTCAGATAAGTCATGTCTTATAAGATTGTCAACAGCACCTCATACTGACAAATCGAATTCTAAAAGGATAAAATAACAGGAAACCGAGCAGATGAAATTATAGGGAATACCTGAGGCACTTCGTTCTCTGGCTGCTGGAAGCTAACAGCAGCAGAATTATAGCTCCCTGATGGTCCACCAGGGACCATTCCTTGGGATGGAGCAGGATAAACAGCTGGATTGTTGTTTACAATTCCAGGTGTGGATGTTCCATCCTCCAATTTCCGCAACTTTGGATGATGAGCAAACTCTGCCGAATGATTTGCTTGCTCAGGAAACCTCGTTTCCTTCTGTGGTATATCAGGTGCAGCAGGTACCTGTAATCAGGCAGTAATGAGTTGGCTTGTGCGGATAGCTTAATGTAAACTGCAACTTGCCTACAAAGCTTGTGCCTCATAACTTAGAAGAACAATTTAGTTCATCTATTGAATAGACAATGCCTAGCTAGTTAACTTGTCCTGTTTGAGCAATGGGCATAAAGGTTCCCAGAGGCTCCACACTGGTTCATATCAAATATTTGGCTTATGGTATAAAGTTAAAACAAAATCGGTTGAATTACAAAGGCACCTTTAAAAGTGAAGAAAAATACCTGGGAAAGATGTGGATGGGTCAATGGCAGCTGTTGTATACTCGCTGGCATAGCTGGCGGCTTAGGGTGACGTGGCATAAATGGGGCCTGAACCTGCGATATCAGGCTTCCTGAAGTAGCAAGGGGTGGAGGAGGAACACTGGAAGAGGCACTAAGGGGTTGAGGTAGAATTGGAGGATGTGTGACCGCCCCAGATTGACTTCCATGTGGAAATATTGTGACTGCAGGCTGAGACGAATGCTGATACTGAGGAAAATTATGCAGCTGTGCAGTTCGGTCCTGCAGGACATTTGGGTTTGGCAAGCTTGTTGAAGGTCTTGGAACACTTGGCATCATAGCATCTGGCTGTGGAAATGGTTCGCTTATGTGAGATGATGATTGCGCCAAGGAGCTAGAGGGCTGTTGGCTCTTTGCCATCTGCATCTGTGATTTGAGCAAAACATCAGTTATCTGTACATTACAGAATCAAAGAATGCATTAGATCTCTCAAGCTCAGAATAAAATCAGACTATACCATCTGGGGTGTCACCATTCCAAGCATTATTTGTGCCTGCATCATAATAAGGGAGAAAAACGAAACCGTTAGGTTTTTAATCTCTTATTCCAATTCTAGATTGAGAACTGAACGATGTATAGATGAATTTTAAAAACAAGATACTTTCATTGCATGCATAAACTATGATAAGTAATAGCTAGTGAAATCTAACATCTTTCTCGACAATGGAGCTCCAGGCAAATATGCCGACATTTTTGGATTCACACATACATAAAAGCCAAACTCTTCAATTAAATCAACTGAACCTAATTTTTTTCATGCTTTCCAGTTCCAGAAGAAAATACAATCATGAACCATGTAGAAATTCCAACAAATAGAAACATCATATGCAAGGGAAGCACACTTGCAGGTGTGTATGCATGTGCCTTTTCCATGTAATCACAAAAGTAAAAGGAAACATCATATTGCATTTGGACAATTTTAGTGATCAAACAATGACTAAGATTCTCCCCAAAAATGTAAACAGGTGAAGCATGGCGAAAAGATAATTTTGGTTAAAAAAATATAGTGAACTTGTATAGACTTCATGACTAAGAAGTATTCTAATGTATAAAAATGAACCAAGTACAAAATCAGCTCATAACAAACAATAAGCAGTTGATTAATTACAAAATCAATATTAGCAAAAGTTAACCTGAAACAGGGCCTTTGGCAGCTGCGGAATTCCTTGCAGCAGTTTGTTGGCAACTTCCTTGTTTTGACTAGTTAGGGACTGTCATAAAAAATACATTAATAAACTGCAATTGGTACTGGGCCATTTCTAATATTTAAGAAACAACAGTGCTTAGGATTTCAAGATAACCTTCAACTCAGACATGATTTCATACAACTGGTGCTTTGACATTCTGGCCAAATAATGAGTAAGAGGGTCATTTCCAAGCCCATACTGGACAGGTAAACCATTTTGAACATTTGCAGTTTGAGATCCTCCAAGAATACCAGCCATCACAGATGCAGCATGAATAGCCGATGGAAGACCAACTGGCTGATGAAGACCTGTATCGCCTACAACCGAAATCCCAGCTAATTGTTTCTGAGTATCTGCAGGATTCCGTCAATAGATCAGTGTTAGCATCCACCAACATAAAATAGGCAGATTAGAAATTGTAAAGCACACATAAACTTGGGAGTACAAGGAAATGATACCAACCAACACTGGATGCCATTCCAGGTCCTCCACGACCCTGAAAATACACAAACATATCCAGCATAAGTCAATAGTCTTAAGCAAAACCAAATCGATCTCAAGAATCCTACAAAACAATAATATTCATTCTTGGAAGCATGCACTAACTACATTACCATATTGAAGCTAGTTAATTTCTAATATACAAAGTAGTTAATTTCTAATATACAAAGTTTATAGTAATATATTGAAAGTTTTCTGCATATAGTGATATCATGCAATATCACTTTATTATAATATCCAGATAATTAGAATAAAAAACCGTGCTGACATGTACAACAATATATAAATTACGCTATTTTTCAAGTAAGTCACATCAGTCAACTGTATCCAGCTGTGAACTTGTGATGCACATTTTCTTAGTGTGCCCATTGACATTTGGCAACAGAGATTGGTCCACTTATATCAGCATTAGTCACTGGTATGGGGATGGATGCAAAGGCTGGTGTTGATAGCATCTCAGAAGATTAAGAATATTTTTGTGCCAATGCAATAGAAAACCAAAAGAAACTGCAAACCCTTCTGCACATACATAAAGGTCTCATTTGGAACTTCCTGGTTCATGCAGGAATTAAATTGTTTCTTTGTAAAATTCCCTGCATATCAAATGGGTCTAAATTCAATTGGATACCGTTTCAGCACTCAATTCTACTAGCAGTTTCATCCTTTTGCTCAAGCATATCGCATAAGGTGAAACTACAGATGCATCTTTCCTAGTGACTACTATTCTTCTTTTGCTATTTATTCAGAACACTTCTGGCGAAGCTCTTCCAATCATGATATATGGTTTTGCTAGGCCAACAGCCTTGGGAAGACAAATTCCATATAAATAAAATGAGATGTGACAACAGAGATATTCTTTTTCTGAAACGGAGATGATGCCAAAGATAATGCACCATACCAGAATGATAATTTCACGAGATAAATTGGCAGATATAGCAGGCGTGTGTATGTACAGCCAGGCAGCTGTACATACATACACATGCTGCAAACAGAAGTGAAACATACGACACATGGTGTTTGGAGAAAACACTACTATTATCATTCATGGGAACCAAAGCAATACAAGCTCTCATCTTAACATAGGAATTGGAAGTTGAGAAATGTGTTTCTTCCACAGTAAAAAACTGAGGATCTTCGACCTTTTCTCTGTTTCTGTCCGCATTCCTCCCATTTTCAGCAAAATCAACACGTAACTGACGGCCATTAATTTCATAACCTTGAAGGTTCCGGCGTGCGCTTAGAGCAGTCTCCTCATCCTTGTACTCACAAAACCCATAACCCTTGGGCTTCCCAGTTTCTTTATCAATAACCAATCTGCAAAAGCACCAAACGTTTATGAGCTTATCAGTAGTCCAAACTCCAAACTATCTCACTATGTGTTACCAAATTAAAAACCACTTTCAGCTGCTAGGAGACCTGGCACATTTCTATGTCCAGAGATCATAGTAGCACCATGTAGTTCAGCCATTAAACTAATAGTATCCAACACACGTCTGTCTAAATCAAAATCGATGCATTTGCAGAATCTATTTAGTATAACAAAGTATCCTAAACAGTAATGCCACACACACAATTTTGAGGGTTTGTGCAGTTCAATTAAACCTGAAGGAGACCACAGGGCCGACTTCCTCGCAAATCTGCACGAGCTGTTCTTCTGTCGCATCGTAAGGAATGTTCCCAACTGCAACCAAATTGAACAACCAACGAACGTATCGTCAATCGAAAGAACAATAGCAGTAAACCCTAGACCAACCCAATGGTCAAACACTAAACCCCCCGCCAAATCTAACACCGGAATCGAGCAAGTGCGCTGCCATTCCTCATCAATCGCATCGACCACGCCCAAACGAAGAACAAACAATCCCACGGCGGATCGAGGAGCGGCCGCGACCAGCGTCAACCGATGCCCAAATCGACGGAAAGGAACCGCCTTTGCTCGCTACCCCGCACCCACGCAGCCAATAAACCAACCCGAGAGCTCCACCCCGGAGCACCAGGCCGAAGACGGCGAGAGGGAAGGGTGGGTGCCGTACCGAAGACGCAGCGGTTCTGGGCGCCGGCGCCGGCGGCGGCCATGCTCGTCAGCAGATGTCGCCGGCGTCGGGGCGGCGGAGGCGGGGCGGCAGCATCGGGCGGCCGGCGCGAGCGCGAGTGGGCGTCCGTTCGAGGTGGCGACGCGGGAGATCGACGTGGGGCGCGGTCGCGGCGGCGGCTGCGGCGATTTTTTTTTTTTTTGCTATTTCCGGCGAGAGGGAGGAGTTGTTTCCTCGTTCGGATATGTGTGCAGCCTGGGGGCTGGATGTGGAGATATTTAAATATTTGCCAATTTTACTAATGCCAATTAAAAATTTATCATTAAACTTACGTATCATAAACCGTTATTCATATACGATAAGAATACGATTGATAAATTATTACATATAAAAAATACCAAATAGTTAAATGTTCTGTGGATGTGATGATGGTCATTTATACTAAGGGGATACCTTCTTTTTCATGTCTGCTTGTAGAGTTTTTGATTGGATTTTAGGTGAATTTAGGGACAGGTTTGGTCCTTTGAGTTTGTCAATCTAGTCATCATAGGCTTTTTAGTGCTAGTGCTAACCATTTATCAAACAAATTTAGTGCTAAATTTCTTAGTCAATTCTTGGCTAGATTGGCAACGCTAATGATAAACTAAGCCAAGCCAAAATACTACTTCCTCCATCCAATTTGATCATCTTCGGACATCAAGAAAAAAAAACCAAGACAATTATCATTCTAAAATTAACCATCATTGTTTAAGAGGTACTCCATCGCTTCGTATCCAACAAAAATTAATTCACACTAAATGTTACATGGATTGAACCAATAGAAATTAATCTTCATTAGTTGAATACATGCATAAAAAGCGTTTCACGATACACATTTACTTTTTCATAAATAAAAAAACTATTTAGGTGGTGATCAAATCAGGACTAAAGTAGTAAAGTAGTAGTAGTAATGGTTTATAGTATCCAAGAAACTTGTTTTGTCTTTCTTGTTATGTTTAAATATTACTGTAAATATGTCCGTGCGTTGTAACGGTGTCATTTTATTTTATCATAATTATTCCAAAGTTGAAGTCTTATGTAATTTTAATTTATATTTTTTATATCTTCACGAGGCTTATTTCGGACATTTGTGGCTGCGGGTAATTTTATAAACACTCAAAGGATTTTTTGCAAAATAGCCCATAAAATAAAATTTTGGTGGAAACACTACTTTGCTTTTATAGATAGTTATAGATATAGACTGAATATAGCTATATGTATATGAGAGTACTTTTTATGACAAACCTACCAATATTTATCATTTTACCATTTTACGTATATTTGCTTTAGCATATATTTGTGAACGGAGACAGTAATTAACAGGGAATTATTTGGTCACTACTACACCCAGACCTTGTTTGGCTAATGGGCTAGGAAAATGATTTCTCATCCATCAAAGGGTATTTTAAATCCTAACCGTTCATTCTCCCTCTTTCATTTGATCCTAACCCTTCACTCATTTGCCTATCACAATCCCACTCTTCTTATCCCATTATCCAAACGAACCCTCACTGTGGTATGCTTGCTGATCACGAATTAACCTTGGATGTGACAACGTGCGACAACCAAACCAGATACTCTTGGTTTGTCATACATTTATATTTTGTCTATTCGGTTTTTGCTTCAATTAGTAACAATTTAAGTTTAGTTCTAGGTTTCTAGCGATTTTGGTTTTTTCTTCAATTAGTAACAATTTAAGTTTAGTTTTAGGCTTCTAGCGATTTTGCTCTGTTCTTCGTTTCCATTTTGATGGATTCCATACTACTACACATGTTGATAGCAATGCCGCCACCACCACTGTTATGTAGGTCCATAATGTTAGTGTCCACTGCATGAATCAAATACAGTGTGTTAATTTATATCAATTATTCATCAGTACGAGCAACCGTGTAACTCGATATACATATACAAAATTGTACCAAATATGATATACTGACTAGAGAGTGGAAATAATTTTATTTTGTCTTTCGGGTTTTCCTATAATCCCATTGCGATACACGGTTATATAGCTACTATTATGAAAAGAATTTAGTGTTTTCCTTCAAAATTAGGATGAAAACCACTACTGCAACTAACATTAAAGCGGCAGTAAGTTTAGCATATAGTTGAACTCAGAATTTGTAACTGATTGCTAATAACGCACACTCACAATCTATCACCAAAATCGTAGTACATTTCACACCTAACGGGCAATAATGCAACCACTGCCTTGTTGCCAACCCAAATCTCCCTGACACGCCTTGAACTCACCTCGTGCTGCCTTCTTAAGTCAAATTTACAACTCAATCGAATCCATTCACAGCACATGATCAGTAAGTAGCCTAAGAAGGGCAATTAGGAATGAGTAAACCTACTGAAATGTTACTTATGACCATCCAAATAACATGGAACACATCTAGTCAACTTGTACTACCACTCACCCAATCACCTAGACACTCCATCTGAATCTGTACATGAGCAATTTTCCTGTGTTTTCTTTTACCACTGTATAACTATATATCTATGGGAGTATGAACAAAGCACTCATCCATCGCTGGCAGCAGCTTGCGAAGCGAGTCCTGCTTTCATGATCCATCGCATGCAAAACTCCTCATCAGTCACATGAATTTCACAGCTGGTGGTTGCTTGAAGTTGCTGGAACTGAAAAAACCTGCTTCACTTGATGCTGACGATGCTACCGTCTTCTTCTTATTCGGAGTGGCGCCATTGCCTATGACCAGCTCAGAAGAACCAGGATGATGCTGGTCGGTTTCAGTTTCATCGTCGATTTCTTCTCTTGGCTTGGTGGTGATTCGCCCCTCGCGGCACACGGTGATAACCGATCCGCTGGTGATTTCCAGGGTGGAGAGAGGATCCACGCCGACCAGATGAGCAACCTCGGGTGAGAGCTTTGGTACTTCTTGAAGCCGTGGAGAAGGGTGGAGAAAGCCAAGGGGGAATTCTTTGTCCCTGTCTTCTGTAGAAGAGCTTCCACTGCTAGATGTTGCTGAGCAGCTTGAAGAATGGCTTAGTGGACCAGTAAGCTCATCCTTTGTTAGATCCCAGAGAAGCAGTTGGGCGTCCTAAGTGCATGCAAACATGGGATGGTATAGTATCAGTGACAGTATTAGCGTTGTAAGAAAAAAAGTAGTGAAAAAAGTATATTGAATCAAGGGTGAAGAGGAAAGAATGTTTTTCGTGACAGGTGTAGCATAATGGCTAGAGAGGTTAGTGAAGCATCATGAATCATGTTGACTCATGAATAATTCAGTCAAGTGAGAAAAGCAATGAACTGTTAAAGCATGGCCATTGTTAACAAATGTAATTAAGGTCTCCCTAGGAAACAAAGAAGCAGCCAATAAAACATCAGATATTATTAGAATTTTGAATTGCTATGGCAACCACAAGTTTAGAAAAAGAAACATATATTCTTTGTTAATGATCAACTAATTATTATAAACAAACCATAGCAGTTTCAATTGTCAATTTTCCACTCTGAATTTATAAACATTTTTGTTTTATATAAAATTCTCCGTACCTGGCCAACGGAAGCAAAGCGATACATGGTATTTTGTTCTGTTTCGTCCGATTTTGATGAAGCGAAAGGATACATGGTATTTTCTTCTGTTTCATCCGATTCTGGTGAAGCGAAGCGATGCATGCTGTTTTGTTTTTTTTCATCCGGTTTTGGTAGGGACCAGTACGAATCAAATGCAACTGCGCTAACCTGCCGATCAGCAAAGACAAATGCCTCAAAGTTTAGGTTTAAATGGGAAGCATCAACATGCTGCTAAGAGAAAAGGACAAATGTAATGATATATCATTACCCATGACTTATGCCCCTCTCCCCATGCAACCATCTTTCTGTCATGCATGCTCCACACTTGCACAAGATCGTCTTCACCGCCTGATAATAGATATTTACCATCCATGCTGGAATTGGAGAGCATAATCAAATATCACCTTCCAGGTTCTAGAGACAAAAGTATTAAAGGTATGACGGTAGCATGCATAAACTAGCCCATTCAGTATTCACCAAAAAACTCAGATGATGGCTGGAGAGTTTTGAAAACTCTTCATTCTACAGTAAGCTATGTTATGAGCTATGACAACATGCAAAGATATAACAGGTGAAACAGTACGAATTATTGTTGACCAAAAGACTGAAATGGTTTATGTGATTGACAGATTACCAACAGGGCTACAAAAGGAACTGATGAAAGTGTGAAGAAATAGGTATATAAACTATCCAATCCTGTTTTCATTAATGTCAGACTTGAACATTCGACAAAGTATTCGATTTCCGTACTTGAAATAGGTGAGACAAAATAAGTGTCTTATGTCAGTGCAACCGTAGATGCATTGGCATTACCTCCAAGAGCAACACAACAGAGCCCCAAAATAACTTTTCCCACCAAATATTAATTGTTCCTTTGCAAAGTCAAACACTCGTAAATAACCTGGATATGATTGAACAATGTTAGTACAATGTTGCTATGAACGCTGGGAAACATTTCACTATGCAAAAATCTTGAATCTATGGTTTTTTGACAGAAATTACCATCTCGTCCAACGGTTGCCAAATAAGTTCCATTTGGTGAAAAGGAGATGGCGTTGATTGCACCTTGACAGATGTGCCATCTTGCAACTGGATTGCTCTGAAGTGCAATTGCAAATCACAGAATCAATCATAACAGCAATAGTTTCGAAACTTCATACTCAAGAATATCTCAAAAGCCTTCCTTAAATTTGTCTCAGAAAAAAAACTTGAATTGATGTTTTGAGGCATTACTATTAAAAAAATCTCAGCAATAGCTAATTTTCAGTTTGATAGATGCTGGTTCTAACATGGCCTGTGGCATACTAAGGATTTGCCCCCAACACACACCAATCACACAAAAAAGGTGCACTTGATTCCACACATTGTCTCACTGAAATCTGACCTTGGGACCCATATGTCCCACACTGCAAATATTTGGGGTGCCAAATAATTGATATGTTAGGATCAGAGCATGATTTGAAATTCATATACAACTATCTTACAAGCTTAAATGTTATGACTAGCGTAGCCTGCAAACCATTGCACCAGCCCATGTTATGTCTGTAGGGTAACATTGCGTCAAACTCAACAGTGGAGTTCATCTGAAACAAGTTTTTCTTGATGAACAGAGGATGTTAGTTCTGTCCTAGCTGGTATTTCACTTGTCACCTCATACTGAACTATCTCATTTGACATTGATAATTCAACAAAGTGAATTTTCATTAAAATATACTCCGTATCATATATGGAGTGTAAATGACATGTAAATGCATATTTTCAGTAAAAATATATAACGATACTTAAGATACCTTACTAGACTTTGCATGTGAAATTTTCATCTCATTTTGATCCTCTACAGTTGGAAATGTCCAATCAGTATTTACATCCTTGGACTGGACATGTAAAAGAACAATAATCAGTTCAAACTCTACTTAATTAAGTATGATACTTAGCAATAACTTTCTAGAATAAGTTTTGGGCTTGAGGCTTACTTTGTCATACACATACAAATTTCCATTAGCATTGTTGACAACAAAAAATCCTTCATGCCCAGGTACCCATGCAACACCAGTATACCGACTGCAATTACAAGCTTATCCAAAAATCAAACATAGAACTGCAGTTTAATAACAAAATAGAAAGATAATCATATAACTAGCCATATTCATCACAAAATTATCATTTATTCGTTTTTATGGTTAAGTTGCATTGTTGCAAGCACTTCAAACCTATGTATGTTGATTGATCCCAACTATCTATATGTAACAAGGGCATTCATAACTCATAGCTGATGCTGACAAAAGTCCAGCACATTTCCTTGTACACACTCATGCTTTCCTTGTTCAACTTTTGTGTGATCATGTTGTAACAGAAAACAACAGGCAGATCATGAATCAAATAATACCTTATTAAAAATTAGTTATATTTTTTTTCTAGGCACTGCTAGGCAAGGTTGAAATTTTAGTTGTCAGTTGATAGTGTGTTATCACTTAACCTCTTGGGACAGCATATAACTAGCCAAAAAATGCTAGTAGTTGGTGTGTAAATACTGGAATAAATACATGCCTATTGGTGTTGGTAGTTCCTTCGTTATCCTTATTGATGAAGTGTTGAAGTGCAATGGGCTCAGTACCAGGATCCTTCAGCTGCTGCCTCAATGACATTGAATAGACTGCAGGAATCAACAAAATATAGAAAACCCCTTATTGATAGAAATGATTCAATACTAAGAGCAAAGAATTACAAATCTGAGAACACCGAACAGACCATCTCCTGACATGAACCCAACGATAAGGTCATGTCCATCCTGGGCCTCCGAGTCAAATGCATGACAAAGTGGTTCCGAATCGCTGAAGCGAATGCGCTTTATCGGGCGCTGATTGGAATAACAATTCGATCAGACAACCAAAACATGGAATATATACTTGTAAGTAATTAACTTCATCATGATGGGCAAGTGAATACGGAGAACATACACCAAGCTTTGAGTTGAGATCACTGACAAACAGTGAGTCGGCAATGCTGAAGATGATGTAGGTGCCCCTGCCATCATAGTTCACCATAGCCTGTGATCGACCAGCACGGCTGCTCCCTGACACTGAGAAAGACCGGCTGACAACATTGCTCCCCACAAAGCTAAGTGGACGGATCCCAGCCGCAGCACCGAGCAACCGAGTGGCTACGGATCGCATCCCACTCACACAGCTTGGTGCTGAAGGTGTGGAGGACGGCTTCTCCTTCAGATATGCCACCGTCATCTGCAATGCATGCCACCACCAAAACAAATCTAAAAATGCATAACAACGGCGCATTGAATTGTGCACTTTTAAGCACTTGGGTTAATGCAAACAAACGTAATTAGCTTGGATCATGAGGAACAATAAGAAGCAGACAACAAATTAGTCATTGATTCAATGCATTAGATTAGAGTCGTCGACTAGAACCCCAAAACTACCAATCCACCATAAATTCATTACTACTGGAGGTTTGCTGCATGGATATGGTGAATCGCAGTTCAACCTAGGGCCAACCAACTATATATCCCAACTTCACCGTAGGTACAAAACTAACAAAAAAACAATCTCCTAGGCCGTTTGCAAACAAACTGCGACTTGCGTCAAAAAAAAAAACTGCGACCATTACAACTCAAAATCCACAGCAAACTGGACGGACTGGAGAGATAAAAAATAGACTCGGGGTCACACATTATATTGTCCGCAGCAATTTAGGTCAGAAAAAAACTCTCAGATCGATCCAAGCCCGATTGATTAACAAAAACAGGAGGAGGGGTACGACAACGAGAGGAGTCACTCTACCTTCGAGCAGGTCGAGGTGACGCTTCGGCGGAGGGATGGAGATGGAGGCGCGGTCGCCGGAGGGGGGCTCGACGAGACCAACCGCCGCCGCAGCCGTCGCCGAGGGAAACGAAAAAGATGGCGAGGCGAGGGCGCGCGCGAGAGTTGTAATCGCGCACCGCACGCCCGAAAAGCCCGCGGAATCTGCCCTCCACCGTCCGATCGTTTGACTGGTCAAAGCCTCGACACTGACTGTCCAGATCGATCGCCATCCACCCCGCTGGCATTGGCCCCACTTTGTCAGTAATAGCACTCAGACTCGTCGAACAGATCCCACCCGCCCTTCTTTGTCGTGCTCGCGCTCTCCTCTCAGATCTGCGCGACTACCACCCCCATCTCCCCCAGCTCCGGCGATCGCCGGCGGCGAGATGGACCTCCTCGTGGCGCAGATCACGGCCGACCTGCGGTCTTCGGACGCGCTGCGGCAGTCGTCGGCGCTGCTGCAGGCGCTGCAGCAGTGCGCGGCGGGGCGGGACGTGTCCGCGCTGGCGCGCACCGTCGCCACCGAGATCCTGGCGGCGCCGTCTTCGGCGGTCTGCAAGCGCCTCGCGCTCGACCTCCTCCGCGCGCTGCCGTTACCCCCCGACCTCCTCGACCCGCTGCTGCTCTCCTCCCTGGGCTCTGACCTCTCCTTCCCCGACCCGGACGTCGCCGCCTCATCCATCGCCTCCTTCCCCTCGCTCCCCTCCCACCTCCTCCCGTCGCTCCTCTCCTCGGCCCACGCCGATATCGCCGCAGCGCTCTCCTCCCCGCGGAGTCGCGCCTCGCGGCGGTGACCTCCCTCTCCTCGCTCCTCCCGCGGGATGACCTCGCGCTCATGTGCTCCTCCAACCCTTCCCTCATGGCGCACGCCACCACGTGGTGGGGCCGCATGGCGGAGCTCGCGCTGGACTCTGCCGACGCCGTGGCCGCCGCGGCGTTTGAGGCGCTGGCTAGGCTCTTCCAGGAGCTGGATGCGCGCCGCATGAGCCGGCTTGCCGGGGATAAGCTTGTCGACGGCGAGGGCGCGCTCGCCGTGCGTGCTCAGTGGGCGGCGGATGCCATCAATTTCATCTGGTCAAGGCGCAACATGCTCATTGCCCGCTCCATGGTGATGCCCGTGGAGAGATTCCGGGTCACTGTGTACCCTCTTGTGCACGCGGCAAAAATGGTCGCTTCTGGCGCGGTGAACACGCTGCGGCGGATTGCCAAGCCAGGGGACACTACAATAGCTGATAGCGTGGAATCGAGCGCGGAGAAGTTGGTTGGGGTGTCGGACATCGTCTCACACTTGCTGCCTTTCCTTAGCTCTCTGGATCCGCCACTGGTGTTTGAGGTGGGGATCAATATGCTGGCACTTGCAGATGTACCTGGAGGTAAGCCAGAGTGGGCTTCGGCTGCCACTACTGCAATTCTTACACTTTGGGACCGGCAAGAGTTCTCATCGATGAGGGAGACGATTGTTAGGGCTGTTGTGACCAATCTCCACTTGTTGGATCTTGGAATGCAGGTGCTGAATCAATCGCCTTATGTCATCTTACTTTAGCCCAGGCAATTTGATGGTTTTTTTTAGCTATTTTCTATCATATATTTACTAATTGTTCTTTTAGCCCAAAACCAACTTTGCGATTAAGGATCCTTGGAGTCGGTACCCTGGTTCTTAGTTCTACTATCATTGACTGGTCGTTACTATTGATCTAAGCTGGAATTCTCTAATGTTGAAATTTGAGTTGATCCCTTGCCGTTGTCTGATCCATGCTGGAAATCATTAACTTTCCAAATATAGTTATTAATTGGTTCTATCAGTTTCTAACCTTCTGTTCATGACTTCTCAACAATCTGTGAGAAGTGATAATGTTAATTTATGTCAAGATCGATTTACAAAAGCATGTTATATGATGCAGGTGTCTCTGTTCAAAAGACTTCTTCAGATGGTGAGAAACTTGAGAGCTGAATCAGATCGTATGCATGCATTGGCATGTATTTGTCGGACTGCTCTTTGTGTTGATCTTTTTGCAAAGGAGAGTGTTCGAAGAGGTCAGAAGCCTGTTCCAGGAACAGATGTGATCTCTCTTTTTGAGGATGTAAGGGTGAAGGACGACCTAAACAGCATTACAAGCAAAAGCTTGTTCAGGGAAGAGCTTGTCGCTTCCCTGGTTGAAAGTTGTTTTCAGCTATCGCTTCCACTACCTGAGCAGAATAATTCTGGCACAGAGAGCAGAGTGATAGGAGCATTAGCCTATGGAACTGGTTATGGTGCATTGAATTGGACAGAACCTGCTTTGGATGTGGTAGAAGTTTGCAGGCCTTGTGTTCTCTGGGATTGTAATGGGCGCACCTATGCAATTGATTGCTATCTAAAGTTACTTGTTCGGCTTTGCCATATATATGATACTAGGGGTGGTGTAAAGACAATTAAGGCTGGTGCATCCCAAGATCAGATTCTAAATGAGACAAGACTTAGAAATTTGCAGCTGCAGCTTATCAGGGATCTTCGTGAGGTTGTGGTCCTTGTTTTCTATCTTAAATATTTAAAACATGAACATAATAGCATATTTTATTTTGCTCAATTCCACATTGTTCTGTACTAGTCTATGCTTCATTCACCAATCAAATAAATTATATGCCACAATTTATATTCTATATTCTTTTCCATGTGTACATTTAATAGGTGTTTAACATGTCTCATGTACCTGACTCCTGTAAAAACTTATGCATTAAAATCAACCTCTTCTATAAGTAAGTCTTCTATCTTATTTAGAAAATCAGAAAAGCATCTGCATGTCAAGACTTTAACAGTGTTTACTGTTTAGATCTGGCTATATGCCTACATGTGCTCTTTGTCATTTTACATCGCGTTTTAAAAGATGCTCTCCAATTTGTAACTGGTTAATAAAAGATCAATAGCGATGTAATTTCTCAATTTACTTTTTGATGCTTTAAAAGTACAGGTTACTCTGCCAAATTGCTAAATCTTAATTTGTTTTCAGGTCCATACCCCAAGAATATCATCACGATTGATATGGGCAATTTCTGAACACTTCGATCTTGAAGGTCTGGATCCTCTCTTAGCTGATGACCCAGAGGATCCACTGAATATTATCATATCTAACATGCACAAGATTTTATTCAACACCGAATCCTCTACGACTACATCGAATAGGATACAAGATGTGCAGTCTGTCCTCATATGTGCACAACGTTTGGGAACAAGAAATGCAAGAGCTGGCCAGCTCCTCAGTAAAGAATTGGAAGAATATAGAGCAAGTAGTTCAGCTGATTCTGTCACCAAGCATCAGTCGCGTTATGTCTTGCAGATAATAAAATATGTGACAAACCATCCAGATAACAGGTGAGTGTATTTTGGAACTTGAATATCGAATTTTCCGTGGAGGTTGCAGTGTTCACATAGATAAAGAAAAAAATATTATACCTGAAGAGATGCGTCTACTAGAACATGCATTATGAAATAAATATATTAATTGTCTACCTTTCTGATGTGTCATTCAGGTGGGTTGGTGTAGGTGATGCTACAGGGGATTATCCATTTAGCCACCACAAGCTCACTGTTCAGTTTTCCGAGGCATCTGCTGCTCAAGACAGGAAATTGGAGGGATTAGTACATAAAGCTATTCTGGAGCTCTGGAGGCCAAGTCCCACACAGTTAAGTCTGCTACAAACAAAAGGGATTGGTGCTTTGCATAAAGAGCTCCCAAAAGCATATACTTTGGCTGGTAGCAGTGATCCATGCTACATTGAAGCGTATCATTTGGCAGATCCAACTGATGGCAGAATCACACTGCATCTAAAGGTAAGGTCTGATGGACTTCTTTTCTCTATTTGATTTCATTTTATTATTACTTTTCTGTCATGGTTACTGTTAAATGCTGGTTAGGGACCTTATTTGGTAATTTCGGAACTTAAATACGCTAGTATTTGACAGCATGGCAATAGTTGTTTTGTTGTAAATTTGTTGTGGTTTTCTGCCAACCATATAATTGTTTTTTATTCCAAGGTATGGACTGGTGTTCTTATGCAAGCAGACATACTACTGGAAGTCTGCCAATATATTTTAATCTTTAATGAGTAAATTGCACAAAACTATAGATATTTTGACCAAACTATCACAAAACTACAGATTTAGCGGCTAATTTATCACAAAACTACGGATTTAAGGCCAAGTATCACAAAACTACAGATTTAATATTAAAGTTATCACAAAACTACGAATTGTAGAGTTTAAATCCCTTGCACTACCATTATGTTGGAGCTATGAACGTTGTAGTTTGTGATTAAATTGGCACTAAACCTGAAGTTTTGTGATAAATTTGCTACTTAATCTTTTTTTTTGACACTATCTTAAATCTGTAATTTTCTGAGAAATTTCACGCTAAATCTGTAGTTTTGTGATACAACACCTTAAATCTGTAGTTTTGTGATAGTTTGGTCGAAATATATGTAGTTTTGTGAAATTTACTCTATTTTGTAATTTGTGGGGACATGTTAGAACACTTCTCCATTTGGTAGATTGATTTGAAGTAAAAAAAACTGCATATATTGTTTGCTCTAAAATCTGTTGTTAATTGTTTGAACTGTATTATTAGTTTATTACCATGTCTTTTGACTAGATTGTGTTGTTGCAGATCTTGAATTTGACTGAGCTGGAGCTCAACAGGGTTGACATCCGAGTTGGACTCTCTGGAGCACTGTATTATATGGATGGATTTTCCCGCACCGTTCGACACCTCCGTAATCTTGTTTCCCAGGTGCTTCCATGGATCAAATTGTACCTTTTTGTTCTTTCTATGAACTTGAGTTTCAATGACCCATCAATAAATTAAAATATATAATACTGTTGTCATGACTGCAACATCAGCCAGAATTGGAGCAAACAAACTCTAGATTTATAGTTTGCTTATGACTAAATGGTTTGACTATAGTTCAAAGTGATGTTTACTTTCCTTAGCTAGTAATCTTTTCAGTTTTGTTTTGACTAGAAATTAAATACTAAGTTCATCCAATATAGTATATAATCTGATCAGCCAGTTGATCATTCAATATTCTATAACACACACTTACAGGACATTCAACGTAAATTGGGATTATGAAATCCACCATTGTGCTGCTCTTTGAACTTTTTAAGTTATTCTTATCTTCTGTTTATTAGTGTATTGCTGCATCAGAATTGAATGCCTGAAATAACCAGCAAATGCACTAATATTTGGCACATTTTTTATACTTTTGGAAGTACCAGACTACTCTTGAAACCCTATCTTTTTTCCATAATAGCAAAATCTTTTGTAGTTAGTATTAGAGGATCATACTACTTACGGAGTAGTAAGTACCTGTAAACCAGCACATCAAGCCCACTCTGGCCTGGAGACTTTTAGGTTTGTATACCTTGTTCCAGGATAGCTTATGGTTAACAAGATACAAACATGCGATAATTGGTAGACTAAAAGGATGACGGTACAATAATTTTAATGTTGGATTTTAGATCAACTAATTCAAATTTTAATATATTTTATGTGTAAAAATGCCTTTTCAATTCTGCAGGATCCAGTCCAAAGTAGTGTAACTGTTGGAGTTTCACATTTTGAGAGATGCTCCCTATGGGTTCAAGTCTTGTACTACCCATTTGATGGGAGTGGAGGAACTGCTGACTATGAAGGAGATTACGAAGAGAGCTCACAAATGATGAGGCAAAAACGTGCAGTTCGGCCAGAGCTTGGGGAGCCAGTTGTTTTGCGCTGCCAGCCATACAAGATCCCTCTCGCTGAACTTCTCTTGCCATATGAATGCTCTCCAGTTGAGTATTTCCGGTTATGGCCAAGTTTGCCAGCCATGGTGGAGTGCACTGGCACATACACGTATGAAGGTAGTGGTTTCAAGGCCACTGCTGCTCAGCAGTATGATAGCTCTCCTTTCCTCAGTGGGTTGAAGTCCATTTCTTCAAAGCCTTTCCATCAAGTTTGCTCTCATTTCATCAGAACAGTAGCTGGTTTCCAGGTAAGCATTGGATAATCTGTTACACCGCTGACTTGAATCTTTCCTATACAGAAACCACGGCTCTTGGACCATAACAAATGAATCTTCTACAGTTATGCTACGCTGCCAAGACTTGGTTTGGTGGATTTGTGGGCATGATGATCTTTGGTGCAAGCGAGGTCAGCCGGAACGTTGATCTGGGCGACGAAACAACCACAATGATCTGCAAATTTGTAGTGCGCGCGTCCGATGAATCGATCACAAGAGAGATCGAATCAGACCTCCAGGGCTGGATGGATGATATCACCGATGGCGCTGTGGAATACATGCCCGAGGATGAGGTGAAGAGCGCAGCCGCTGAGCGTCTCAAGATCTCCATGGAGAGAATAGCCCTGCTCAAGGCAGCCAAACCGAAGGTGCCGCCTGCGAAAACAAAGGAAGAAGAGGAAGAAGAGAAGAAGCAAAACGAAGACCTGGATGAATTCGGTAACCCCAAGGGACCCTCGACGCTTTCAAAGCTCACGGCCGAGGAAGCCGAGCACCGTGCGCTCCAGGCGGCCGTTCTGCAGGAGTGGCATCAGCTGTGCAAGGAGAAAGCCATGAAAGCACAGTGAGGTTCTGTTTTTTTTTTTTTTGGGATGCGGCACATGTACAATTTTTGTATCTTTTTTTCTCATTCTTTGCCCCCAATTTGTGTATGTATTACATGTGCGTCCTTTTTACCCCCATTTTGTGTATGTATGTATTATCGGTATTATCCTTGCTGATTTTCACTTATTGATGTACTAGAGAGGGGTTATTGTAAGATTCCACAAATGAAGAACCGAACTTAGGTGGTGATGACTGATGACGCAGGAGCTGAACAATGAGTAGTATATGATATGCCCACCACCGTCATTTCAGAGCCGATTGTTGAGTGATGGAGGAAGAGAGGATGGGTGATTGGGAGTAGTTATACAACATTCCACCATTTTTTTTATAAAAAAACTTTTAAATATAACTTATAGTATAATTGACACGTAATCACATATAACTCGTATATATCTGCAAGTGTTTGAACAAATAGTGCTGTGTTAGATTTTTTACATTTGAGGTTCGGATACACAATTAGTTTATAAAAATAGTAAAAAATATGATTATATCATATTACAACTATTTCTTTCCATATATAAAATAGAAAATAACTGCTCAATTCCCTTGTCTTTAATTTAAACCATCTAACATAAGATATATTCATTTGAAGATATTAAAAGTAACTTGAACAATATTTATAATAAATTATGGCCATAGATATTTGTTGAAAAATCTATTATCATTGAATAACATGTATATACATTCTTACCTCAAATAATTATAGAACATTTTTAGAAATAAATATGTCTTAATTCCCAAAAAACTAGTTAAGCAACATGGATGGATTAAATATCATTCATATGCAGTGTAATTATTACTAACAAAAATAAATAAACTCATGCATAAAGTATATCACAAATCATCCACTTACAACAAAAATCTCTTACATGACCAATGTATTGGAGATAAAAACAAGTTGTCGTAAAGCACTTGTCGATAAACCTGGAGCGAATTGCATGAACTCTCTGATGTGGTGCTGTTCAGCTGCGCCTGCGGTGCATCGGCGCCGGATGCTCCACCGTCGTGTCGTGGCCACCAACATGAGCGGCATCCGACGAACTCTGCTACCGCCGCTCACGGCTGCCGCCGGCAGCAGAGACAACTCCCAGGTAGGTGTGGCGGCCGCTCGAGCTCTGCCGCTACCGTCTTCATTACCGATAGCCGTCGATACCTATAAAATCAGTCGATCATTAAAAACGATAGCCGGCTTAACGACGGTGTTGGCTCCGCCACAGGCCGCCGCAAGCGCACAGTCATCGATTGGAGTTTGAGCTAGGCGGCTCGTCCTTGCTCGAGGAGAGACGAGAGCGTGGAGTCCAGCGATGATAATTTGTCGATCACCGGCTTTGCAGATGAGCGTTGGGCCGAGAACGAACTTAAAAATTCCACTCAAGAAAAGATAAAACTCGAGGTTACTTTGTAGTGATCGTTATTATTAATATGAGAGATACTTAAAATTTTTGTTAATGCTTTTATATGCGCAAAAAACGAAAACCTTGCATTATTCTCCAATAAATATCAGTACTTTTTGCTGATGAATAATCAATATATATTTTTCCTTGAGAGTAAAAAAGCAGAGGCCAGAGAGAAATAGAGAAGCTGCAGAGCCAAAGGCCTCTTCTTGAACGTGTTTAACGGAAACGTGATTCGCTTACTTATTGACAAAAGACATGAACTTAATGTGATGATGAAGGACCTTGCCGGTATCTATGATCAAGCTATCCAGATTCAGGTTACAATCATCTCTTTTATTACTTTCCAATCAACTTGGTCGTTCAGTCAACTGATATATTTCAGGTTACTGGTAACGAATATTTAAACTATATTTATAGTGCGATATGACCATCAGTTTGCGTTTCTCTCAATTTTTCACAAAACGTTGTTTTTTTCCTTCAAAAAAGTGTCTCTTGCGAAAGTGATTCAATGAAGAACTCAATTGAGTCAATGGAGTTCTAACCTATACAAAACAAGTCTCGAATGTTGTTGTTTCATGGGAGTAGACTATACTCCAATGTGTGCAAGGATAGGAGGCACAATCATCTAAGGTATAAAAATATTCATAGTGTGATATTCATTTTAAGATATTAAAAATTACTTAAACTATATTTATAGTGCGACATGACCATCGGAATTATAACAAATGACAGTCTTCAATTTTTCTATAAAAAAATTAAAAATCATAGATATTTGTTAAACTATCCATTATCATTGGATTGGATAGTATGTAAACATATTATTATATTAGAGAATTCCGGAACATTTTAATGAAAAAAATCTATATTAGTTCCTAAAAACTAATTAAGAAACTTGGATGGATCAAATAGTATTAATATGTATAGTAATTACTACCAACAAAATTAAATAAATTTATTAGCTAAATGTCTCAACGAAAATTTAAAAGACAACCTCATATTTCTAAAATCATTCCCATTTGTCTAATTACGAAGTTGTACTTGCATCAATCAAATTTTAGTGCTTAGCTAACGTCAGGTACAAAATGATTGGTAATCATGATTACAATCTAAAGTTGATATTAAATTTTCTTATGAATTTTCTTTGACTTTCATATTCTGGTTGGTTAATTTGTTCTCTCTATATAATTGCTAAAAAGACAAGTAAAAATATATAACTAAACATGCAATTATATCTAGATTGTTGTTTCTAATGAAGAATAATGGACATAGATCAATGTAGAGTTTGTCACCCCCTGGTCGTCTTTGTTTTGTTCTTTATTTTAGGGCCATTCACTTTGTATATAAAAAATGACATTCATTACATAAGTCTCACAAACATGAACATATCAGGTAATAGGTATAGCGTGATAGAACCATCATCGATAACGTAAAATATAGCATATATAATACTAGTTATTTAGGCCCAGCCAACTCTATAATTTCCGTTGAATCCTTCAGATCCTTGCCGTCATGTCACCTCCTCTTCTTGCTGTCTTTGGCCCTTAATTACTTTCCACAAGCTGAATGCCTGAATGCCAGATTGAAGGAAGTTTATGCAAAATATGACGTCTTCAGGCAGCACTGTTTTTTGTTAGCTTCCCAGAAGCTATCTGATTTTTTGTCCACAATCCCAATTATGTCAAAAAAGGCCTGTGACCAATTTTAAGCTGTAGAACAATTAAAAGTAGAAGGTCATAGAGTTGAAATTCTTGTGGAATAGAAAAGAAAAGAGAGAAACAGTTGTTTGTCGCTAGCACATAATACCTACTTATTTCCAAAAGGCGATATTGTGTACATGTTCTTAACTACTCGTAATTTTTAAAAAGAAAATATGTCATGTGATGTAGTGTGAAACGCAAGGACTATATTCTTTTTCTATCCTGGACCTTTAAGTTTTTCTATAAAAAAAACACTTCGACAACTTCATATCCATGACCGTTATCAAAATCCTGTGTTCGCCATTGAAGTAAAGTGAGGACACTTAGGATGAATTCGGGAGCCCCAAGGCAATTCTGCAGGAATGGATGGCATCAGCTGTGCAAGGAGAAAGCCAATCTGGTTTTTGCATGCGGCACACACACAATTTTGTATCAATTTCTCATTCTTATCCTCAATTTGTTCTTTTAAATTTTTTTATATAAGCATAATTAGGTTTTATGTGATAGAATTTACTTATTTAAATTAAAGTATTAGACTTGATATGATCGTATTTACGGTTCTTATTATTTTAATGGTAGGAGACATACTCATTGATAACAAAGTATTTTTAATAACTTTATTTTTATTAATTTTAAGATATGTCGGTCTAGTCTTTTGAAGGTGTTTGTAAATAAAGATAAGTGTGGGCATGTTATCAGAGCTCACGATTATACTGTGTTTCTAAAAACATCTATCAGTCCTTTCAATTTACCCGTAAATATTTTGTGTGGCGTCACCATGATTTCACTCATTGGGTGTTGGTGGAAATGGGGTTCCGGGGAGGGGTCATTGTCAAGATTCCACAATGGAGAATCCAACTGTGATGGTGATGATGATGCAGGAACTGAACAATGACTCAATCAGGTACTATGCTACATCTTCCTCGTCTCTCCTCACCTGTCATTCATGAGTAGAAATGTCCAAGTAATTAATCGATGTTCTTCAGCTCTTCGATTAGGATTTTGCATGTTAATCATGCATGATTATCAAACTCAACTCCAGTGGAGAGGTATGACGATCAGGTGTTGCTAGCATGGGAGTAATTATAATTCCTTCAAGAAAAGAAGAGCTTAGCTATTAGCCTCACATGACCATTGATCACTACTGTTTCATTTTCATATTATAAATCATTTTAACATTTTTAAAATTTAATACATTTATAAAAAATTTAACAATATTTATCACATTAGATTAATTTTATTAAATATAATATTAAATATATTTTAATAATAGGTTTAATTTATGTTGAAAATGTTACTACGAAGTAGTTGTTAAGCGTGTTTTTTCCCTAGCTAGTGGTACGTACTGACACGGCAGGCAACTTCTGATCCTGAGCTGCACCTACACCCCTGTGTGAACCTTTTCGACACCTTCAAATGCAAAACACATGCAGACATGCCCATTCATCCAGGAACTCTTTTTAATCGTCCGGATAAACGTCAGTTCGTTTACTGTGTATCAACTAAATGATTATAAAAAATTTTAAAATAATAAAATGAATTAATGTATAATATACACTACCGGAATCTCGACGTTTGTCTAGTACCCAGAGGTTTGCCTAGTGTATAACCACGGACACTCAGACAAACAACGTGTTCGCCGAGTATGGCTCTTGGCAAAGAAGCCGAACACTCGGCAAACATCCTTGTTTGCCGAGTATGGCTCTTGGCAAAGCGGGGCATTCGGCAAAACTTAACCTTTGCCAAATGTCCCATCAAGACCCTTGGCAAAACTTTAATTTTGCCGAGTGCCACAATGAGGCACTCGACAAAAGGTGCTATTTGCCGAGTGTCTCCCATATGCACTCGGCAAAGATTATTATTTGTCGAGTGCTTCGCCGATACACTCGGCAAAATTTTAAGATTTTTTTGTATAACACCCTCCAAACTTTTCCACGCCCCCATATACAACATGAATTACTATATATTAAAATTTAAGATATTTTTTAATTGTTTGCTATATTTAAATAATTTTTTTATATATAGGAATTTCTTTAATAGTGCCACATTTGAACTACAAGTGATTCGAATAATGGAATAAAATGTGTTTAAAATGATTTTTATGTTGTTGAGTCCATTTTGAGGCCATATCTAGGAAGTAGAAATTTCAAACATCTTATTTAGGAAGACCGTGAGTCAAATAAAGTCCGCTCGTTTTTAAATTATTAAAAAATAATTAAAGTCTGAAAATCATGAGATTCATCAAAGTATCATGAAATCGGACATTGAGGCTATGATAAAAAATTAAAAAGGTTTCGTACATTTTGTCACATACGACGTTTATAAACCGAAGCATCTCCGAATAAGAATATTAGAGTTTATACTCATCTCACACATTTAGAGCCATAATGATTGGCAAATTTATAAATTGGCTCCAAAACTTTTTGTGCACGTAATATATGCCAAGTTATGGGATTTTTTCAATCAATTTAAAATTTTTAAATTATATTTTTCATGTACTAGGTAATTATTTTGTCGAGTGCCCCACAAAAAAGCACTCAGCAAAGCCTTTGCCGAGTGCCATCCTAGGGTGCACTCGGCAAAGATGGACACGTGGCCTCTACCCAGCCGACGGTGAAAAAATTGTTTGAGTGTCCCGAAATAAAGCACTCGACAAACCTAAAAAATAATTAAGTTTGCCGAGTGCCTTTCTAGGTAGCACTCGGCAAAGCCTTTGCCGAGTGTCGCACACAGCACACTCGGCGAAACTAAAAAAATTATTTAAGTTTGTCGAGTGCCCTTCTAGGTAACACTCGCAAAGCCTTTGCCGAGTGCCTCGCACCGGCGCACTCGTCGAACTTAAAAATATTTAAGTTTGCCGAGTGCCCCGACGTACGGCACTCGGCAAAACCTTTGCCGAGGGGATCTAAGGCACTCGGCAAACTTGTTCTACACTTAGCAAATTTTGGCCATCCGCACACAACACAACACAACACAACACGTAACACCGCCGCCCTCCCGTCCCGGCTCCGCCTGCGCGGCGCGCCCCCCCGCGCGCGCCACCGACGCGCCGCCCGGCGCGCTCGTCCCGTCGCCCGCCGCCCTTCCCGGCCGTCTCCCTCCGACGTTGCCACCGGCCGTGCCACCGTCCCCCACGCACAGAGCCTCTCCACCGGCCGGCCTCTCCCGACCTGCCACCGGCGCCGGCCTTTTCCGGCTCTTCAAAGGTACTATTAGATTGATTAAAATTAGATAAAATGTAAGTGTCTAATGGAGCAAAAGTAGATTTTAGTATAGAGTAACTATTTAGTATAGACTAAGTATTGTGATATTCGATAAAAAAATTGTGGACCCCCGATTTTGAGTCGGGAATCTTTCGTGTTCATAGTACCATTTCCTGGATCAAGTAGTTGGTACCCACGAATACAAGATCTTGGATAATCAAGTGCGCATGCACGAATAGTCTTACAATACCATTATTACATTAATAGGCCCGAAGGTATTGTTCATCCCACGGGACCTTATGGTCCGAATACAACATAAAAAGAGTTTAGATAAGGCGCGGAAAGAGGCGGCGGCTTGTCCATTGCCACGAGCAACGACCGGAGCTAAAGTCTAATATGCGCCGTCGTTCCTCGTCCTCCGGTGATAAGCGTATGGATCTTCCGGCTCTTCAACTCCATCATGGAGGTTTGTGCGTATAGCAAGAGTGAGTACCAACCGTACTCGGCAAGCCAACACGAATTGATGCATATGATAAGGTTGTTCAAAGAACATGGCTAGGGTTATTTTTGCGTAAAGCCGCCTTTCACAATTCTTTTCACAAGCCTATCGACTAGCCAAAACAAGTTTTAATTTCATAGTTCATTAACCCGGCGACGGTTCGTCTACCATCCATCGTGATTTCAAGGATAGCTTCCCGCCTCCGGTTCGTCATGATTTTTCGGGAGTCCACCCTTCTCGTATTCTTGAGAAGTTGATCCACGCGAATAAAATCATCATGCAAACCCATCCCAAGCATTTTTAAGTTCAAAGTCTAGCCAAGCGAAAGTCTTGTCACGATGCTCAATATCCGCGAGCATGGCTATTCGAATAGATTGATTCATTCACACCGCGGTGGATGTACACTTTACCCGTACTCCGCGACGCCCAACAAATGAGCCTACGCCTCAACACATGAGACGGTCACGGCAAAGCCTTTCGATAACCTCACTTTGGCGTACCCGCTCCATGAACTTATGCCCTCATGCACTCTAGCCGTCCTTTTCTAGCAGTGAGAGGAGTTCGCGCACCGGGGTAAGGGAAGACATTTCCAATCTTTAAGTTCAATTAACATTAGTTTAATCCCACCATTCATAACAAAGGCCGCAGCCTCATTCTCATCCCATAACCACATCATAGAGAACCATCTATGCAAGGATACCGCCTCCGCTCGGCTATCTAGTCGGCTAGGTCTATACCCATTCGAGAAGTACGGTTGTGCGCTCGTTTCCGGCTATCTCATGGCTCGGTCCTTAATTGACCGGGGTCGGCACTTGCCTTTTCCGGAATCCACCCAAATCATCCGCCGCAGTCTAAAACATTTGTATAGTACTTTCAATTTTCATCAAACTTAATTCATTATGGCCATGTGGCGCTCATGTCTCCACATGCCGAATCTCAACTACCTTCCCTAAGGTAGTTGCCCAAGCACAAAGCTTTTTCATAAAGTCATGAGTATGCATAAATCTAAGTATAGCATGGCTAAGCGTTCACCGAAGTTATGCTTCGGTTATTTGTATCACATCGCGAGTTACAAGGAGTAATTCTAAAGGTAATCAATAGCAAGGTATGGCATAACAAGTATAGGTAACTCGGTAAAGCATGCATGTTTAGAGTTTAAAATAACATCATTTCGCAATTGGGATCAATATGTTCAAAGGGTGTGAAGACTTGCCTTGCTCGCACGCCGGTTGAGTGGGGTCTTCCGCGTAGTCGGCGTTCGCTTCTTCTGACGCTATCCGTACGTGCGAAAAGAAGGGTTGAATCCAATTAAAATCCAACAATATCAACGAAGAGAAAGAGATCTCAAAATGATCGCGGAAAGCGGATTCCAAACACAACCTCAAACTTCGTAAATTTTAATAGTTGGATCAACGGAAAGAAGTCCGTTAAACCGGGCGAACCATCTCGTAATAAATATATATTTTGTTCCTAAATTTGAAGATATCCTAAAATAATTATATCTCTAATTTCCATATCTCCAATAATTGATCTTTAATATTGCAACTATATTTGCTAGGGTTTTTGAAACTCTAACGACCGAATAATGACATTCATGCTTAGCCAATCTTAAAAAAAAGTCTCATGTGAACTTCGATAACAAATTAGAGGTCGGACAATATTTGAATTCATAAAAGGAAAAATTTAATCTAGAAATTATTTTCACAAAGTATTTCTTTTTGGAAGGAAAAAGAATATTATATCCATTCCTAGATAATAATATTGTAAAACCTTATTTTATATCCTAAAATATTTCCAAAATAATGTTTTCACCTTTACCCTAATTCTTTTACTATTTTTCTTTCTTTTCTTTATTTTTTTCTTCTTCTTTTTCTTTTTCCCCTTCTTTTCTTTCCTTCCTCTGTTTCTTCCCTCCCTTTCCCCGCTCTGTTCTTCCCGGACCGACGGTGACGGAGGGTGCCGACGGCGAGGGAGGGCCGAGCTAGGGAAATGAGGGGCGCTACACCATCTTGGGACCACGAGGGCTCCATTTCTCCACTCGCCGAGACCGGGAGCGGCGGAAAAGGCCGGCGACGGCGAGGTGGTTCGGCGGCGGTGGCGCTCGTCGGCGGCAAAATCCGGCGAAGCCCGGCTAAAGTGAGGGGTCTACGAGCTTCGCGAACCCCGGGATGCTAACGGTGGGGTTGGTTCGGCGGAAAGGCCTGCGCGGCTGGCGGCGACGGCGAGGTGGTTCGGCGGCCGAAACGGGGAATTCTAGGGGTTCGTCGCCGGCGATTTTCCGGCGACCATTTGGTTCGGGAAGCTTAGGGAAATGATGTTTAGAGCACGGGGATGGTGATGGTACCTTTAATTCGGGAAGAAATCGGCCGAGGGTGACGAATTTCGGAGTGTCGCACGGGCGGTCGAATTAGGGTTCTTCCGCCGAGCTCCGATCTTTCCCAAAATTCGCGCAATGTAGTGGCTAATCCTTGGGGAAATTGGGGGAAAGCACGAGCGAGCACGGGAGTATTTTCGATGTTGGGAGCTGGGTCCGTGGAGGCTTCATATAGGCGGTCGACGGCGAGGGCGACGCGACGGCAGCAATGGCGCAAGCGTCGCCGCATGGCTCGGTCGCGGGGAGATCGTGCGCGGCGTGCGGCGGCGCGTGATGCATGTGCGTACGGTGAGCGCGGCGAGGCGGAGCATGCGGATCTGTACTGGACACGGCGCTCACGCGGCAAGTCTGGCGACGATATGGCGGACGGCCTAGCGCGCGTCGGCGCGACTTCGGCGACCGCGGAGTGGCGCGATGACGGCGGCGTTATGCGCGCAAAACCGTGTCGTCGGCGAGAGCACGCGGGCGAGGGCGTCCTGGTACGGCGCGGCACGGCGCTCGGCGCGTGGCGCGCGGACGTGGTGCGGTTGCCTGTCGAACACCGCGAGCTAATGAATAGTGCACTTTTGCTTTTTCCCGATTTTAAATTCCTATTTTCCATTTCCATTTCCTTTCACCCTAAAAATTCGAAATAAATTCTAATATTCCCAAAATAATTTTGAAATTATATTTTCAAACTTTTCCCCACTTTTTATTTTTCAAAATATATTTTTCATATTTTTATTTCTTCTTTTAAAATTAACAAATTGGGGTCCTTGATTAATTTCTAATTTCATATTTTCCATTTTCAAAATATTTTTATCCTCCAAGCCCAAATATTTATTATTTTTCTTCCACCATTAGGGTTTAAACCAAAATGTATTCTTTTCAGAATCTTTTGTAAATCCACAAAATTATGTATTCACCCTTCCCAATTATATATTTTGAATTATTACTCCCACCTAGGATATCAAAACTTAGGGTTTTTATCCAACTTCACATCGAAGCAATTCAAAAAGAACTCTTATGCAACGGAGCTTGGCAAGTAAGAACGAAAAACACGATAAGAAGCAATTAATCCAAAAGGTTTTTGTGAGTTCCGATTTTCACGTTCCGATTCCTACTCCTTCGGTTTTCAGGATGTTACAAACCTACCCCTCTAACAATAAATCTCGTCCTCGAGATTTCTTACGAGTTGAATAGGTGTGGATGTTCGTCCTCGGAATTCTTCGCTCTCCCGGGTAGCTTCTTCTTCGGTGTGATTGCTCCATTGTACTTTGTACATGCGCCACGACTTGGTTCTTGTCTTCTTTTACGCCGTCTAGTATCTTGATTGGATGCTCCGGGTAGGTAAGATCACTGTGGACATGGATGGTTTCTAACGAGGTTTGCTCTTCCGGTACCCGAGACATTTCTTCACTGCGATACATGGAATACTGGGTGGACATCGGAGAGATTCTCGGGCCAATTGGTAAGCCACTTCTCCCCTCCTAGCGCTTATCGGGAATGGGCCCACGTATCGTGGTGCAAGTTTCCCCTTGACTTTGAACCTCTGTGTTCCCGTAGTGGTGAGACCTTTAGATACACGTAGTCACCCTCTTTGAATTCCAATTCCCTTCGTCGAGTATCCGCGTAGCTCTTTTGTCATGATTGAGCAGCTTGTAGTCGGTCCCGAATCAGGCGAACCTTTTCCTCGGCCTCCTTGATTATGTCAGCCCGAATACGGTTCGTTCACCGGTTTCGACCACATCAATGGGGTCCGACATCGGCGACCAAATAGAGCTTCGTTTGGCGACATCTTCAAACGGCTTGATAGCTATTGTTGTAAGAGAACTCGGCGTACGGCAAGCATTTCTCCCAATCCTTGGTGAAATCCAATGCACAGGCTCTCGGCATATCCTCCAAGATTGGTTCGTCCTTTCGCCGCCCATCGGTCGTGGATGATAGGCGGTACTGAAAGCGAGATGACTTCCGAGTGCCTCGTGAACTTTGCTCCAAAAATGAGATGTGAATTGGGTACCACGATCCGATATGATCCTCTTTGGTACACCGTGAAGACATACAATCCTACTCACATATAGTTCCGCTAGCTTGGCGCTGTTGTAGTTAGTTTTCACCGGTATAAATCGTGTCTTGGTGAGCCGATCTACTATTACCCAAATGGAATCGTAACCGTCGTAGTTTTGGGTAGTCCCACTATGAAATCCATGCCTATCTCGTCCCATTTCCATTCGGGAATCTTGAGTGGGCTGCAAAGAAACCACTGGCGTTGATGTTCGGCTTTCACCCTTTGGCACACATCGCACACGGCTACGTATTCGGCTACATCCCTCTTCATATTAGGCCACCGGTATTCTCCATTCAAATCCTGGTACATTTTCGTGCTTCCGGATGTAACGAATATGCCGATTCGTGGGCTTCCTTTAAGATCAATCCCTCAAACCGCCTCGTTCGGGCACACGATTCTTTTCTTGTACCACGGATTCCCTTGTCATCCACCGAAAACTCCCGAGCGCGTCCAGCGCCATGCGTTCCTTGATTTCCGGGTTTCCTTATTCCCTTTTGGGCTTCCTCTATTTGAGTTCTCGGTAGGGGTTGGATTTCCGGTGAGTTCACTTCTCCGTGAGGAATCGGTGTAGATTGAGTCGGCCATTTCTTCTTGAAGTTCGCGGCCATACCTCCCAATCCCATGTGGTGGCATTGGGCTTTGCGGCTCGCGCATCGGCCACTACATTTGCCTTGCGGGATGATAATGGATTCCTAGCGTAATCCTTGATCAACTCCAGCCATCGCCTCGTCGTAGATTGAGATCAGCTGAGTAAAGAAATATTTTAGGCTCTTGTGATCGGTATACACATCACAGTGGTTCCCGATCAGATAGTGTCTCCAAATCTTCAATGCGTGTACAACCGCGGCTAATTCCAGGTCGTGTGTGGGATAATTCTCTTCGTGGGGTCGTAACTGTCGCGAGGCATACGCTACGACCTTCCCATCCTGCATTAACACTCCTCCGAATCCTTGCCGGGATGCATCACAGTACATCACGAAGTCCTTCTGGTTGTCGGGTAAGGTCAAGATTGGGGCAGTGGTTAACTTTTCTTTTAATTGCTCGAAGGCTTTTTGGCATTTCTCATTCCACTCAAACTTCTTTTCCTTCTTCAAAAGTTGAGTCATAGGTCGGGCTACAGTGGAAAACCCTTCGATAAATCGTCGGTAATAACCGGCCAAGCCCAAGAAACTCCGAACTTCCGTCACGACTTGGGTGCCTTCCATCCCGTAACGGCTTCGACCTTGGCGGGGTCTACGCTACTCCTCCGCCGAAACCACGTGGCCAAGAAAAGCGACTTCCTTGAGCCAGAACTCGCATTTGCTGAATTTTGCATACAGCTGGTGCTCTCGTAACTTTTCTAGTACGAGTCGTAGATGCTCCGCGTGTTCCTCATCGTTCTTGGAGTAGATGAGTATATCGTCGATGAACACCACCACGAATTTGTCCAGGTATTCCATGAACACCTTGTTCATCAGATTCATAAAGTATGCAGGGCATTGGTCAATCCAAAGGACATCACGTGAACTCGTATAAGCCGTAACGTGTAGAGAACGCCGTCTTAGGAATATCTCCGGCTCTAATCTTCAACGATGATATCCCGACCGTAGATCAATCTTTGAGAACACTGTGCACCCTTAAGTTGATCGAATAGGTCATCGATCCGGGCAGCGGGTACTTGTTCTTGATAGTTACTTCATTCGCGATCGGTAGTCCACACACATTCTCATACTCCCATCCTTCTTTTGACGAAGAGTACGGGGCTCCCGGGAGAAGAGCTGGGGCGTACAAATCCCTTCTCTTGTAGTTCCCTTATCTCGCTTCTTGAGTTCCTCTAACTCGTTGGCCGGCATTCGATAAGGTCTCTTGGATATGGGGGCAGTACCGGGCATTAGATCGATGATAAACTCTACATCGCGATCCGGGGCATTGGGTAATTCCTCGGGAAACACATCCGGGTATTCTTGTACTACGGGCATTCCGCCTAAGGGTAGCATGGTGAACACTCCTGCAGCTTGCTCACATAGCCTTGGGTTTTGATCCATAGTTATGCTCATCGGTGATCCCCATGGGGTGGATACCGTGACTTCCCTTCGACTGCAATCTATAATCCCATTATTTTTGGTCAACCAATCCATCCCGAGTATGACATCTATGGTTTGGGGTGATAGCACCATAAGGTTTGAGAGAAACACCACGTCTCTAATCCGTATGGGCACATTAATGCAGGCATGGGGTACGGTTATGTCTCCCCCGGTGAGTGTACCAACATAGGCCTCTTAAGTGCTACTTGGTGTAGGTGGTGTTGTTTGCTTACTTGGGAAGATATGAATGAATGCGAGGCTCCGTAATCAAATAAAACTTTAACCGGTGCGAGTTGATAGAGAACATACCCATCAATACGCTCCGGTCCTCCTAAGCTTCTTCCGCCCGCACATGATTCACCCGACCACGTCGAAACCCGGTGGCGGCCTCGTTGGGTAGCGGGGTCCGATGACCTCGCCCGCCGCAGGGTGGGGTTCCTCGGATGGGCGTTGCATTGGCGCCTGCGCAGGGGCGTTGCGTGGTTTTGGGCAGCTATTGGAGTAGTGCCCGAATTCTCCGCAATTAAAACACTCACATTCCTTCTTCTGGAGCGCTAGGGTTGGTGTGGGCGTACGAAACCGAGGTGTAGCCGACTGTTGACATGGTCGGAAGCGGAAGAACGTCCGGTTGTCGGAACATTTGGCTTCCATCCGACGGAGTGGCTCCCTTGGGGCGTTGTGGCGTTCCCCGAAATGGGCGAGCCATAGCGAGCCTCCTCTTGCGGTTATTGTCTACCACCTTTTGGTCATGTTCAAGTCGGACGACCTTGTTGATGAGGCTTTGGAACCGGTGTGATCCTGCCCGATCATTGGTCCCCTCGGTTCGTCATTTAGTCCCTCAATGAATTTGTCTATCTTTTCTTCTTCGTCCGCAGTCACCGGTGGCGTAAGGCAAGGGGTGAATTTGTTCGATATTCTTGTACCGAGGTGTTCCCTTGACGCAGCCTCGGGAACTCGTTCTTCTTCATCCTCATCACTGCAGCTGGCACGAAATTCTCACGGAACGCAGCCGTGAATTCTTCCCATGTTGGCTCGCCGACGTCTTCAGCTCGTGTCTCCTTGTAGGTGTCCCACCAGTCACTCGCGGGACCCTCCAGCTGGTTAGTAGCGAAAACAACTCTATCAGCTTCTCGGACTCTGACGAGGGTTAACTTCTCTATCACTCTTAGCCAATCTTCGGCATCCATAGGCTCTTCGGCCGTGGAAAAAGTGGGCGGTTTAGCTCTCATGAATTCTCCCAGACTCGATCCTCCTCGACCTCCTTGATTATTAGCAATCGCTTGGAGTAGCTGGGTCTGCAAAGCCATGACCTCCGCCAGGGTGGAGGGGTTAGGTTCTGGCGGGTTCTCGTTGGCCGCTGCGGCTCTGCGGCGATGTGCCATCTGAAGAAGGTAGATGAATTAAGAGATCGAACTAGTTTAGGTCATAGTTCCCAGGGGGATCTTTCTTCAAGTTCTTTTGAATGATCTTCAATCAGCAGACAAAGTAAAATAATAATAAGCATACGAATTAAGACATCGCAAGGCGATGCTCAGGTTCATCATATTACATAAGGGGGTACACAGACTGTACACACACAGTCCTACATACCAGGATAGCAATAATAATTATATCGTCCAACTAGATCAACTAATTAAGGGGAAATAGGAAGTGCTGCCGAGCTGGGAAGGTCCTTCCGCCTAGTCATCCAACCACCCGCAAGAGCCAGGCGCCGGAAGTGGGTGGTCCGCTGCTGAAGCAAACCGAAGTCCCCACGGCTCAGAGGTGGTGGCCTCGGAGTCACGCCGAATCTTCCGACTCGGTGGCCGCGTACTCTTGCGAGCAGTCTGGCGGGTGAGGGGGCCTCCCGTGTGAGTCAGGCGACGAGGGGGAACTTCCTCCTCCATTGAGTCGGTGTCGCTAGACTCCCATTTGATCTCCATGGGCTCTGCCTCAGACTCCGTATCGGTGTAGATCCGGATGGGGTTACCCTCTCCGATCCCGGCTCGGATGGTGCGGTACGGAGCTCGGGGTGGGTCCCATGGATGTGGCGAGTGGGATCTACCGGGTATGGTGCGGGCTCGTGCTCAACATAAAAGCTTGCTCCATCATAGCTTGAAAAGTATCTAAGCATGCTTGGAGTCATAAGGTAATAGTGGTCGGGCACGGGGCGGGAGGTGATGGTACGGGCTCGGTGGAAGTACTGCGGCGTAGACGGGCGGAGTGCGCATTGTTCCTCTAGCGGTTGATCTGCCGCTTGCTCTTCTGAGCTGCTCTTCCAGCTCTACCAGCCTCCCCTCGGGCCATGTAGCGGTCCGAGAGTTGCTCATCGAGCACCATTGGCTGCGGTGAGTCGCGGCATGCTTATCTCGGTCTCCACGGCCTTGGTGGCTGTTGACCGGATCATTGAGGCGTGATCGCGATCGTTGATCTCGAGCGGGGCCTCCTCGTAATGCGTCGTCTCTGTGTCTCCGCCAACGCGATAGACGCGTGACCATCGGGTTGTAGCAGCAGGTGTAGCCTCCACAGGTGCGATCGGTTGCCCTCTTCGCGGTAAGGATGATGCACGAACTCTGTCATTGTGAGTTCGGCACGGTGTTCCGCATTAAGGCGAAGGAAGGCCTCGCGAGCTGCATCCTGAATAGCCGCTCGCTAGGTCCGGTGGTAGCGGGTATGGAAGCGATAAGATGTCTCGCTTCCCATGCGAGCTTCTATAGATACGCTGCCTCCCAGCTGGATACTCTTCGGAGCCATGCTTTTGGTGTGATAGGTGGGCGGTTCCGGGTACCTCAAGCACCATAGTAGGGGACCGGAGTTGGACCACGAACCCCTCGTCTCGCGGGACGGTGACTTCCCGTGTTCCGTCGTGGTTTGACATCGCTTTACGGGCAACTTAGGGTTAGCGGGAGGGAGCTATCATAATCATTTGGTAAAAAGAAATACGATGTAGAAAAGATATATTTGCATTTTCGGAAATAATAGTTTAAAACTGATCCTACCGTAGGGATATTTCCCTTTAGCCATCCGGTTAGGGGTAGGGCGCCATTTGGTCTTAGCCTACGGTCGCATGGCTCGATACCGCTCTGTGGACCCCGATTTTGAGTCGGGAATCTTTCGTGTTCATAGTACCATTTCCTGGATCAAGTAGTTGGTACCCACGAATACGATCTTGGATAATCAAGTGCGCATGCACGAATAGTCTTACAATACCATTATTACATTAATAGGCCCGAAGGCATTGTTCATCCACAGGACCTTATGGTCCGAATACAACATAAAAACGAGTTTAGATAAGGCATGCGGAAAGAGGCGCGGCTTGTCCATTGCCACGAGCAACGACCGGAGCTAAAGTCTAATATGCGCCGTCGGTTCCCTCGTCCTCCCGGTGATAAGCGTATGGATCTTCCGGCTCTTCAACTCCATCACTGGAGGTTTGTGCGTATAGCAAGAGTGAGTACCAACCGTACTCAGCAAGCCAACACGAATTGATGCATATGATAAGGTTGTTCAAAGAACATGGCTAGGGTTATTTTTGCGTAAAGCCGCTTTCACAATTCTTTTCACAAGCCTATCGACTAGCCAAAACAAGTTTTAATTTCATAGTTCATTAACCCGGCGACGGTTCGTCTACCATCCATCGTGATTCCAAGGATAGCTTCCCGCCTCCGGTTCGTCATGATTTTTCGGGAGTCCACCCTTCTCGTATTCTCGAGAAGTTGATCCACCAGCGAATAAAATCATCATGCAAACCCATCCCAGCATTTTTAAGTTCAAAGTCTAGCCAAGCGAAAGTCTTGTCACGATGCTCAATATCCGCGAGCACGGCTATTCGAATAGATTGATTCATTCACACCTGCAGTGGATGTACACTTTACCCGTACTCCGCGTGCCCAACAAATGAGCCTACGCCTCAACACATGAGACGGTCACGGCAAAGCCTTTCGATAACCTCACTTTGGCGTACCCGCTCCATGAACTTATGCCCTCATGCACTCTAGCCGTCCTTTTCTAGCAGTGAGAGGAGTTCGCGCACCCGGGGTAAGGGAAGACATTTCCAATCTTTAAGTTCAATTAACATTAGTTTAATCCCACCATTCATAACAAAGGCCGCAGCCTCATTCTCATCCCATAACCACATCATAGAGAACCATCTATGCAAGGATACCGCCTCCGCTCGGCTATCTAGTCGGCTAGGTCTATACCCATTCGAGAAGTACGGTTGTATCGGCTCGTTTCCGCTATCTCATGGCTCGGTCCTTAATTGACCAGGTCGGCACTTGCCTTTTCCGGAATCCACCCAAATCATCCAGCCGCCCCAGTCTAAAACATTTGTATAGTACTTTCAATTTTCATCAAACTTAATTCATTATGGCCATGTGGCGCTCATGTCTCCACATGCCGAATCTCAACTACCTTCCCTAAGGTAGTTGCCCAAGCACAAAGCTTTTTCATAAAGTCATGAGTATGCATAAATCTAAGTATAGCATGGCTAAGCAGTTCACCGAAGTTATGCTTCGGTTATTTGTATCACATCGCGAGTTACAAGGAGTAATTCTAAAGGTAATCAATAGCAAGGTATGGCATAACAAGTATAGGTAACTCGGTAAAGCATGCATGTTTAGAGTTTAAAATAACATCATTTCGCAATTGGGATCAATATGTTCAAAGGGTGTGAAGACTTGCCTTGCTCGCACGCTGGTTGAGTGGGGTCTTCCGCGTAGTCGGCGTTCGCTTCTTCGGACGCTATCCGTACGTGCGAAAAGAAGGGTTGAATCCAATTAAAATCCAACAATATCAACGAAGAGAAAGAGATCTCAAAATGATCGCGGAAAGCGGATTCCAAACACAACCTCAAACTTCGTAAATTTTAATAGTTGGATCAACGGAAAGAAGTCCAGTTAAACCGGGCGAACCATCTCGTAATAAATATATATTTTGTTCCTAAATTTGAAGATATCCTAAAATAATTATATCTCTAATTTCCATATCTCCAATAATTGATCTTTAATATTGCAACTATATTTGCTAGGGTTTTTGAAACTCTAACGACCGAATAATGACATTCATGCTTAGCCAATCTTAAAAAAAAAGTCTCATGTGAACTTCGATAACAAATTAGAGGTCGGACAATATTTGAATTCATAAAAAGGAAAAATTTAATCTAGAAATTATTTTCACAAAGTATTTCTTTTTGGAAGGAAAAAGAATATTATATCCATTCCTAGATAATAATATTGTAAAACCTTATTTTATATCCTAAAATATTTCCAAAATAATGTTTTCACCTTTACCCTAATTCTTTTACTATTTTTCTTTCTTTTCTTTATTTTTTTTCTTCTTCTTTTTCTTTTTCCCCCTTCTTTTCTTTCCTTCCTCTGTTTCTTCCCTCCCTTTCCCCTGCTCTGTTCTTCCCCGGCGACCGACGGTGAGGGAGGGGGTGCCGACGGCGAGGGAGGGCCGGAGCTAGGGAAAAGAGGGGCGCTACACCATCTTGGGACCACGAGGGCTCCATTTCTCCACTCGGCCGAGACCGGGGAGCGGCGGAAAAGGCTGGCGACGGCGAGGTGGTTCGGCGGCGGTGGCGCTCGTCGGCGGCAAAATCCGGCGAAGCCCTGGCTAAAGTGAGGGGTCTACGAGCTTCAGTGAACCCCAGGGATGCTAACGGTGGGGTTGGTTCGGCCGGAAAGGCACTGCAGCGGGCTGGCGACGGCGAGGTGGTTCGGCGGCCGAAACAGGGGAATTCTAGGGGTTCGTCGCCGGCGATTTTCCGGCGACCATTTGGTTCGGGAAGCTTAGGGGAAATGATGTTTAGAGCACGGGGATGGTGATGGTACCTTTAATTCGGGAAGAAATCGGCCGAGGGTGACGAATTTCGGAGTGTCGCACGGGCGGTCGAATTAGGGTTCTTCCGGCCGAGCTCCGATCTTTCCCAAAATTCGCGCAATGTAGTGGCTAATCCTTGGGGGAAATTGGGGGGAAAGCACGAGCGAGCACTGGGGAGTATTTTCGATGTTGGGAGCTGGGTCTGGGGAGGCTTCTTATAGGCGGTCGACGGCGAGGGCGACGCGACGGCAGCAATGGCGCAGGCGTCAGCGGCATGGCTCGGTCGCGGGGAGATCGTGCGCGACGTGCGGCAGCTGCAGCTGATGTATGTGCGTACGGTGAGCGCGGCGAGGGCGGAGCATGCGGACTGTACAGACACGGCGCTCACGCGGGCAGTACGGCGACGACATGGCGACGGCCTAGCGCGGCGTCAGCGGCGACTTCGGCGACCGCGGAGTGGCGCGACTGTACCGGCGGCAGCTGTGCGCGCAAAACCGTGTCGTCAGCGAGAGCACGCGGGCGAGGGCGTCCTGGTACGGCGCGGCACGGCGCTCGGCGCGTGGCGCGCGCGGACGTGGCTGACGGTTCGGTCGAACACCTGCTGAGCTAATGAACAGTGCACTTTTGCTTTTTCCCGATTTTAAATTCCTATTTTCCATTTCCATTTCCTTTCACCCTAAAAATTTGAAATAAATTCTAATATTCCCAAAATAATTTTGAAATTATATTTTCAAACTTTTCCCCCACTTTTTATTTTTCAAAATATATTTTTCATATTTTTATTTCTTCTTTTAAAATTAACAAATTGGGGTCCTTGATTAATTTCTAATTTCATATTTTCCATTTTCAAAATATTTTTATCCTCCAAGCCCAAATATTTATTATTTTTCTTCCACCAGTTAGGGTTTAAACCAAAATGTATTCTTTTCAGAATCTTTTGTAAATCCACAAAATTATGTATTCACCCTTCCCAATTATATATTTTGAATTATTACTCCCACCTAGGATATCAAAACTTAGGGTTTTTATCCAACTTCACATCGAAGCAATTCAAAAAGAACTCTTATGCAACGGAGCTTGGCAAGTAAGAACGAAAAACACGATAAGAAGCAATTAATCCAAAAGGTTTTTGTGAGTTCCGATTTTCACGTTCCGATTCCTACTCCTTCGGTTTTCAGGATGTTACAAAAATATAGGAAGTTCATGTAGTGCATATGTGGTGATTTTATTGTTTATAGCTAAATTGTATATGTGGTGCATATATGTCTTGGTATATGTGTATGTGGTTGTTGGCCATCGTGCCATCTCATTTGTTATAGGTTTTGGAAACC
Organism: Oryza australiensis; assembly: GCA_019925245.2. Classification (NCBI taxonomy): domain Eukaryota; kingdom Viridiplantae; phylum Streptophyta; class Magnoliopsida; order Poales; family Poaceae; genus Oryza; species Oryza australiensis. Next base: position 623,058 of record JAIFGZ020000539.1, read on the forward strand.
TAAATTTTTAATTGACATGATTATATATTTTCAGTACAGATCTTTGCACCTACCTTGAATTGTGTAACCGTGACCACTTCGATACTGGGGGTGTGCTGTGAGTTCGTCGTCGCCTCCTTCTACTACACGGCTTCCTCGCCGCCTTCACCGACGCCGTCGTCCGTCTAGCCCGAGAGGCACCTAGGTGAGAGACCCCGGGCTTCTCTTGCACACTTACATTAATTAGATATAATGTATGTGTATCACGTAACCTAGTTAGCCGTCTCCCATTCGAAAGAGATACGATTGGAGTAGATATGCAGATCTTTGCATATCTGAAACCGTATCTGTTTCAAATTGTCCATGTTTTTTGGACAGTCCGAGGATGTGTAGAGCGGTTTAGTTTTCATGCCTTGCTCCACCCGAGACAGAGTTTCGACAACACCTCCCTGTTGTTCTCTGGATACACAATCTCCCGACGGGACGTGTATTTGGAGAACAGCAGGGAGGTGTCTGGAAAATTCTGTCTCGGACAGGAGTAGGGCATGAAAACTAACCCCGTCTACACATCCTCGGGTGGGATTAGGACCTATCCTCACCTATAAGAGAGTATAGACACTCGGTAGATTCAAACAATTCTTATATAATTCGCTGATTTGTTAAAGGATGGATGACCGTGAGTGGATGTACACGGGCCGCCCAAATGTGTCTGGGATAACCCTTGAATGGATTAACAAGACCAATGCTTTCATCGAGGGGGCTTTTGCCAGGCTTAATGGGAAGCCTACTACTTGATGTCCATGCGCTGATTGTCGAAACAAGTGTCAACAATCAAAGAAACGGTTGGGTGAACATCTTGTGAAGAATGGATTTATGCCAAACTATACTCGGTGAAACTTACATGGTGAGCGTCATCGTGCGAGAGAGGAGGTCGTGAGATAACGAATCGATGAATATGATTCTGATGCTAGGGTAGGAGATATGTTACATGACTATGATGAAGGGTGTATGGAGGACGAGCCAGAGGAAACCGCAAAGGCATATTACCAGATGTTGCAGGCAACATAGCAACCCCTTCACGGGCATACCAAGGTTTCTCAACTGGATGCCATTGCACGTATAATGGCCCTGAAGTCCCAGTTTAGCTGGAGTAGAGACGGCTTCGATGCTATCTTGTCAATATTTGGTGGTCTGCTTCCGGAAGGTCACATTCTGCCTAAGAGCATGTATGACGCACAAAAACTCCTTCGTGCACTTAAGATGCCATACGAGCAGATACATGCTTGTCCGAAGGGATGCATCTTATTTAGGAAAGAATATGCAGAAGATAAGTACTGTCCAAAGTGTAAATCCTCTAGGTACGTAGAGGTAGACTCTGGTGATGGTGAGAAGAGGCAGCTCCAAATCGGCGAGAAGATCCTTAGATACCTTCCGTTCATACCGAGGATCCAACGGCTATACATGACCGAGGAATCCGTGAAGCAGATGACATGGCACAAAAATGGATGTCGATACAATCCTGATATGATGGTACATCCAACCGACGGCGAAGCATGGGCAAAGTTTGATGCGGTTTATCATGAGAGAACTAAAGAGGCTCGTCATGTACGTGTTGCACTGGCAACAGGCAGGTTCAATCCTTACGGAATGTCGGCGTCGCTATATACTTGTTGGCCCGTATTCGTTATCCCCCTCAATCCCCCCCCCGGCGTTATCTTTCAACGACAAAATATTTTTTTGTCGTTGATAATTCCTGGACACCCGGGGGATAATATGAGTGTGTACATGGAGCCTTTGATTGATGAATTGTTCTGTGCTTGGGATGAAGGGGTATTGACGTATGACCGAGCCACGAAGACAAACGTCAAAATGCATGTTTGGTACCATACCTCCCTGCATAACTTTATGGCCTATGGGATATTCTGTGGCTGGTGTGTTCACGGAAAATTTTCATGCCTGGTATGCAAGGAATCTCTGGAGTTCTTTTGGTTGACAAAGGGTGAAAAGTATTCTTCGTTCGACAAACATCGATAATTCCTCCCTCTTGACCACCCATTCAGGCGAGACATCAAGAACTTTAAAAAATGTGTTGCCGTTGAAGACACTACACCGCAGATGATGACAGGGGCCGAGGTTTGTGCTCAGTTAGATGCTCTCGTGGTGAATGAAGAAGGTGGTTTTGCGGGATACGGTGTGCACCATGCATGGACACAAAAGTCATTTACCGGCTATGACGTGAATGGATATCGCTTTCACGCAACTCGGCACGAGCAAAGTTGGCCCAATTGAAGAACCACAAATACCAGAGTCCTTTTAGTTGGCTCCGATGGACTGAAGTTCTATGGAAGAATAATAAGAAATTTATGAACTCGAGTTTCATGGTTGCAAACCTCTTGTGCCTGTCATATTCAAATGTCATTGGTTTGATCCTAAAGTAGTGAGACGGACCCCTGATTTTGGGCTAGTCGAAATTTGACAATCATCCGTCATGACAGGAGACGATGTCTATATTGTGGCTCAACAGGCCACACAAGTTTATTATCTCTCTTACCCATGCCAAAATGTAGCCCGACTTAAGGGTTGGGATGTTGTGCACAAGGTATCGCTACACGGTAAACTACCTGTCCCAAACAATGAAGATTATAACATAGATCCAAACACATACATCGGAGAGTTCTTTCAAGAGGATGGGCTGCAAGGGAGTTTTGTGATAGACCTAACTGCAGTAATCGAAATGGAAGGTGATAGTGATAGGGTTGTTGACGATGACGTTGGAGATGAAGTTTGTAATGTGAAGGACTTGGAATTACTTCAACGATTACATTTAGACAATGACAAGTGTTGATGACTTGGATTCGAGTACGGGATTGATTTTGTTGACAATAGTGATGATGAGACTTATGATCCAGCTAATCCCGATCCCGACGACTATTTCTAATACATGTATGATCCATACCGATTGATTTTATTATTTTGTAATACCATGTTATTTTATAATTAAGTTCTGTTAATTTTGCACATCTCATTCTAAGTACAATTTGTATATCCGTGCTGACAGTTTGCTCTTTTATTGCAGGTGATTGTACAAATATGGTGGGCGGTGGTGGTTTGAAGAAGACGATGAGTGCGTTTTTCGGCAAAAAGAGTGCAGGACAAGGAGGTGGTGGTGGCTCTAGTGGTAATGGAGGCACAAGCAGTGGTCAGGGTGGTGGGAAGAGTCGACTGCAGCATCGAGAGCCATCACCACCACCCGCTGAGGAGGATGAGGAGGAGGCGGGGGAGGAGGAGGAGGAGGAGGAGAAGGATCAGGATACGGAGGAGTCGCAGTCGGAGGAGGCGGCGGATCAGGAGTCGGAGGAGTCACAGTCGGAGGAGGCAGCGACGAAGGAGAAGACGACGGTAGGTAGTGGACCGTCGACTGTTTGGCTGAGAGGTCCCTCGAAACTGCCAAGGCGACCACCTCTTCACAAAACGGCCAGTGATTCAACCCGATGAGGATAAGTAAGTAACATTTCCATGTGGTCATTACTTTTTCTAATTGGGAATTACAATGAAAACTAATAATTTATCTTAATCACTTGGGCAGGGATTGGGAGGTGGTCAGACCAGGTGATCACACACGCCTCATCAACGACATCATCGGTCTTTTATGCAAGGAACACTTCCCTGGCTTGGTGTACCATGCGGGTAAAATGGAGCCTGCCTGGACGTGGGCCCACTACAAGTCCGTCCCTGATGTTCGTGATCTAATGGGCAGGGTTTTCGCCAACAGAGCGGAGCGGATCAAAGCCGAGCTGTTGGTACGTCTTTGTCACATTACATTGTTCAATACATGATATTCATTAGTGTACATTCTTGAACTAATGATTGGATAAATTGTGTCTGTATGTAGGATTTCTACGCACTTGATGAAAGCTTTACACAGGCCGCTGCAGATGCCGTGATTGCGAAAGTGGCAACACACCGTGTGAATGACATGCATTATGAGACGCGCCTCCAAGTTGTCATATCACACTGGGCTGATGAAAGACATAAGATCAGCAAAACCGAAGCAAGAACCAAGAGCTTGACCCTGGAACAATACTTGGCGGTAAATATAGAGCCAACAGACTGATTTGCCCTTAGGTTTAGTTAACTCAATTTGATGTTTTTATGTCATTCAATTGATGATGTGGAGGCGATTCCGGGTTGGTGCGCAGGCCTAGACGAGTGCTGGGCAGCCATGGTGGATAGGTGGTGCTCCCCCGATTGGTAGGCCTAGCATCTTGCGTGCCGGGGTCGGCGTTTGATGATGGAAGGTGCATCACACCGTCAGGGCAACAGGAGCCTCAGACGATATGCCCATAAATATGTATGTAAATTTATTTCTTTATTGTAACGCTGAATTCTGTATAATTTCTAATCATATTGGTTGTTTTCGTAGTCCGAAGCACATGGTGGCCAGCCTATTAACTCGTTCCAGGCGTATGCTCTGGCCCGCAAGGGCAACGCAACGTCCGACGTCTTCTACAACCTGGACGACCCGCCCTCGGTGTACTACAATCCGGGCGTGCACAAACGCCTCACCGATTACTCAGCGATGGCAAGAGAGATCCATGGGCCAGAGTTCGATCCAAGCGGCCATGACCTTGACGGTGAAATCATCATGAGGGTGGGAGAGGGCAGGCAGCACGGGCGGCTATGGATGGGCGACAGCGTGATCGACACGGCTAGTACTCCTACTCTCGCCGAGATTCGAGCGAGGAGCACGGGGTCAGGCCCGGCCATACGGTCACGCCCGACCCCTACACAGTCCCAGATGGCGGCACTACAGGTTATTTCTGTTTCACTCGTCGTCCATTGATTTTTACAAATGTTTGATTTGCATTGTATCATTGGGACGCAATTAATAATGTAGGCCCAACTAGACGAAGAAAGGAGGCTACGGGAGGAGATACGACAGACGCATCAGATCCCGCTAATGGAGGTACAGCGGCAACAACAGGCCCAGATGCAGCAGTTCTATCAATACATGCAGACTCTTTCTCAGAACATTGGTTAGTCTTCGTCTCCACCAACGATGGTCTTGCCGCCTCTACCAGTTGTTATGGTCACTTGCCAGCTCTTATGGGCACTCCTGTGAGTCACCTGAGAACATTGTAGTTTCATTTCATATAGCATAACATTGTAGCTTCATTTCACATGCATTCTTCTTCCCATTGTGTAGTATGCCTCATCGGTATCGAATGTTGGGCCTCAGGATGTGGATTTGTCGCTGGCGCACCGTAGGCCACCAACTATATAAGCACCCTATCTCACTTTGTGGTTCTAGATGTTGTGAAACTACTAGAGAACAAGTTCTACTTGCATGTGAAACAAAGCACCGTATCTCTATTTGTGGTTCTGGATGTTGTGTACTTGTCGCACAGGAGTTAAATTATGGTTCAGGATGATTGCTGTGATATATTTGCGTGTGATGGTCCTTGTGATATTGAGGTTACATATTGTATGCTTCTTATGATATATTTGTTATGCCTGTGATGATGATTGTGGAATGCCTATGATAATGATTATGGAATGCCTGTGATGATTGTGTATTTGCGATGAGTTACGAAAAGGATTAAATACATTAGGGGATCATGATGTATGTTTGCCTAGTGTAGCACTCGGCAAAGAGGGGTTTGCCTAGTGCAGCACTCGACAAAGAGGCTTTTCAGACCTATTCCTGGCCATTTTTTGCCGAGTGCTGCCATTTTTTGCCGAGTGCTGTCAATTTTTACCGAGTGCACGACACTTGACAAAGAGGAAAGACTTTACTGAGTGTCGTGCACTCGGCAAAGAGCAGAGACTTTGCCGAGTGTCGTGCACTCGGCAAAAAGTAGATCCTTTGTCGAGTGCGAGGCATTCGGCAAAGTCTTTACTCTTTGCCGAGTGTCGTGCACTCCGTATCTTAGCTCTCGGCAAATAGGCTTTTGCCGACTCCGTGTTTATCGAGAGAGGTTTGCCGAGTGCTACTCTTAGCAAACGCTTTGCCGAGTGGATTATGGGCTTCGCCGAATGTCTCAGACACTCGACAAACATCCTAAGTCTAATAGTGATATCATTTCATTAATGGATATGTTTAAAATATAACTTCTATAAACCATAACAAAGCAACCAATTAAACGCTAATTAGTATATGTAATTTATAGTTAAAATTTGTTATTTTTATTATAACTCGTAAAAATTAAATTTAAATTTTTATATTTATGAAATAATATATTATATATGAATATATTAATATATTTGTTTAAAAAATTTATTATCATTTAGCTGACATGTAATAAACGAGCGGATGTTCGCCATAATTCGAATTCCCCTCGCATTCATTAATTCCTTCGTTCCCCTGCTAGCTAAGCTAAGCTAAGCAGGAGGCCATGCATGACCATGGCTAGCAGCTTTAATTTAAGCCTCGGCTGCACGCAGTCTCGGCCGTCCATTAATTCCAACGATCAACGACCCAGATTCACAATCACGGCTACATAATGAAACGGAGTTTTGTCCTACAAAATTGCTCTTGCTACAACAACATGAACAGTTCATTGCACTGATCGATCTAGGCCGTTGATCTGTTCAAAAATCCAACGTTTTAACTGTGCTACTGCTTAAGTTGCAGTCAATACTATGACCTTAGCAAATCCGAATCTGGCCAGAACACACTTTGAGTGCTACACCGCTACCACCGATACATGTACGGTGTACTACATATCCCTACATGTATATTTATTCTTCAGGGCAAGCTGGTACTAGCAAATGTAAAGCATTTCCCTCCAAAATTTCTCCAATGTCCCTGCCTGCCAATTCGTGCAACAGATGCTATATCCATGTTGCCATGTATGTGCATGCAGTACTACTGCATTTGCAGACCCAGGTGGTTTTGCATTTACTGGTTGGATATATATTGGTGCAATTCAGATAGAGAGAGATGTGGCGAATTCCTACTCCATATGTTAAAAAATATAAGAACTCGTTCATAATATAAAAGTTTCTAGCACTACTCACGGCGCTATTTGTGTAGAGATATGGGTTAGCTATGATAACATAAATCAAAAATTTTCTACCACATAAACTTGGAACCATGTAAGTAATAGATCATGGATCGTTCCCACTCGACGTGTTATGCAGCACAAGTAGATGCTAAGAAGCCGAAGGAATGTCAGCGACGTAGCACGCGTCGATGTAGAGGAAGTAGATCACAACAGCTCGACCTTCTCTTCCGTGCGTTCGCTTCACGTGCTCCTACGCCGATCAGCACCGCAAACCAATGATGCCTCTACCGGTATCCACATGTTCTGGAATGGAACGCCACGCGCGGACGTGCTAGCACCCACGTATGGCCAGGGCTTGGCTCAAGGGGAGGGGGAGAGGGCGTGACGGCTAGGGTTTCTCACACACGTTCAATCTCTTCACCTAAAAAACATATAGGATACATAACTGAGCCTCCAAGGTCCATAGGAGTCCTACTTGGATCCCTATCCAAATTAAGCGCTTATTGAATCTCCATTCAATCCTCTTATTTCAACCCATTATGTGTGTGACCCCGTAGGTTCATGTACACTCTGTTACAACCCAAAAACGACTTTTTGGTCTACGTGTCAATAGTGGCTCCTAGCAAAACATTTTGATCCACTAGACATACATAAAGATCATACCGGCTAAACCTCTAGTGTATAGTTGTATGAATCTCTTTGTTTCACGATATCGATTAAGCTCAAGGCTAGAAATGCGCCATCCTTTAATAGCTCAATCATTTACTCGATCATGTAATAGATTACTTAACCTGTGATTAACTCCTCAATCAACTTTGGCATGACCATGCACTTTCATAATCTATAAGATCAAGAGCGCAAAGATATCTCTCCATAGAAAGGGGCAAATCCCATCTTGATTGTTCATATCATACTACATGTTTCATAACATGTCTAAAGACTACTTTTATAACTATCTAGTCACGGAGTAATGTTTGATAGTCCATAACCAAGCTACTACATATGTTGGGAACCATGATAATATTAGGTCTAAGAATTCTACACCAACACTAAATGACACCACTGATGATACATCATATATATAGCTTTTGCAGTGTCTCATGTTGGGTCTATCTAACAACACGTGCCCATATTATTAATTTGGTATCTTCATACCATGATCCATGAAACATGATCATCAATCAATATATATGTTGATCATAGCATCATGTTCGTTTCACATATAATATTTATCAGTGATCCTTTAGAAATAGTAACATACAACATAAAGAGTCTCACGAACGAATCACATATATTTATTAATCAATAATAAATTATCTATTTTAAGGAACAACACATGATAAATATGTAAACATAGTGTGTGATACTATCATCTCTATGATTGTCTCTAGGTAGCACAAACAATTTGTCCCACTCATCGCTTTCCATTTAATTTTTTTACCCCGATCAAACCCACCCTTGCCCTCCCACACTCATCAATTACTCATTCATTGACCTTACTCTTTGGAAAATAACCTTAACCTGCATATATTTTGGAAACTAGTAATTACTTTTATATATATATATATATATATATATATATATATATATATATATATATATAGGACCCTGTCTCACTTTTATATGATGGCTTTGTTCATTGTGAGCAGAGCAGCTGTGGAGTACGGCTTTGATTGTACCAATCGCCAGGATGTGGTAGGAGTGGCAGTAGTAATTTTATGCTCACAGCAAGCATGCACAGGGCAATGCATGGATGCATATCATTTCATTTTACACTTGCACAGGGGAAAAAGATGCTACTTCTATGTGCCAACAAACACAGAGCCCATCACTCTCTCAGAATGCGTAACAAGCCAATCGATGATAAATAAACTGAACTCCGGTGCAGGATCGATGAAGTTTCAATTTCTTCGCCCGTTTTTGGATTATTTGGGAAGGGATTGTTTGCTGATTATTCATGGCACACATTAATTCAGGCCCCTCCAATCCCTTGTTTGTAGTCTCAGAGGTATGATTTCTTTAAAAATGATTGCTTAGACAATATATTAATTGTAATATATAATATTTAATTCATCCATCATTTTTATCTTCTTTCTTATACTACTTAAAAATATTAGTAACGATGATGTCCATTTTCACTATCCCCATCACTCATATGTGAGTTCCACAATCTATACTATTACACCATTACACCATCTCTTGTTTCATTATTGACTCTTCTCAAATTTTAAAATTACCTACTTATTCAGTAAAAAAATTATAGTATTTAATTTATTTTCTGTTATAAAATATGGGCTCTAGGCTAGTTTTGTCTTTAAAAAATGGGCGGATAATACCCAATTTATATTAAGGTAGAGTTTAAACAGATCTTCGCTATCGCTACAGATAGACACCGTGACATGACATAATTAATACTCCTTCTGATTATTTTTATTTGATATTGGAGAACTAAACTTAATGCTCATGGTCATGCCGTCAAATAAAGATAACCGGAGAATACTACACTACTGAAGAAACGATTTTTTCGTGAGGGCCGAAAGACACATTTCCATGCGAAAGGCCTGCCCGCACGCTCGAAAAGGTATGAAAAAAGACCATTTTCGCATGCGGACGGCCCAACCACACGGGAAGATTGATTATCCTGTACGGTCGGCTTAAGCGACCCGCACGAGAAGATCGATTATCCCGTGCGGTCCACTTTACACGACCGCACGGGATAATCGATCTTCCCATGCGGTTCGTTAAGTCAACCACACGGAAAGATTGCCTCCCGTGTCCATTATTTTATGTGCAAAGCTCTCTCTAGTGTCCTCTCTGATCACCCTCTCTCTTTCCTCTCCTCTCTCTCTCCTCTCCTCTCTCTCAGTAATATTATCGGTCGATCGAGATGCATGTATATATATTTCACACGTACGGGAAAAAAGATATTTAATTATATTATTTTCTCATAAAAGATATAAATGTACACATCGTGCATGCATGCTTATATACATATCAAGTTTTGTCTCGCAAATTACAAGAGTCTCGCAATTTACAGATGGTCTTTTCTCACTCCCTAAGTCTTTTGAATTTATCGTCCGTCGTAAGCTCGCTCTCCATATCATAGAAATCACCCAAATGGTTGCAGACATCGCAGCGGATGAAGCGGAAAATATCTGCAACCAAGTTGAGCATGGTTCGATTGTCGAACCGGTTCGCTACAACTAGAACGGACCCGATCTGTTTAAGAAAGAATACACATAGATATGATTAAGAAAATTATACAAGATTGATCTTAACGTGTAGAAAGATATTTTCTCTGAACTTACTTGTTCAAACTTTGTAGGGTATCTCCCATAGATTCTTAGCATCTCGCACACGTAGTAGCCACATAGGCTACTGTCTGGTGGTTGCTTATAACACTGTGTTGAATAAAATTATATACGTACGTCAATTGTTGAAATTGAACACAGTATAAAATGTTGGCATATAGCGGGCATATAATTACCGGCCATTGTGTCTTCACCATAAGCTTCTTCTTTTGTGGATCCTTGACCGGTCCACCATGTCTTACATAATGTGCGTGTGCTCTATGTAGAAACTTATTAAATGGTGCATGATAGTACTTATAAATTTAACAAAACGAGGAACTCTTTGAATGTATCCTCCTTGTAGTGTGCCGGATCAAGCATTACAACCAAGTGGTCCCGCGGATATACCAAAAAAAGTATGTAGTGATCGCTGTGATAGAAGAGATATGTTAATTGTAGGTGATATCGTAGGAAACTATCGATTGTACGAAAGAATATTACGCCCCGCAGTGCATAAGGGACCATTAGAACATTTTTGTCTTTGTGCTCGATCATAGATTGGCCTAAGTAGAGTGCTACCGTGACCATCTTCGTCTTGTGCATTTTTTTAATGGTCTCCTCTCTTTGGGACTTCGTTTTGCCTTTGAGCTCATCGCAATCTGCACAAACATAAACCTCGTGTTCCGTCCATCTTATCCTTGTTGGGTTAATGTATCCAACTGGATAGTTGGTCTTTGACGCGTCATGGAATTGCATCCTAAGTAATGCAGCGGGTAATTATTCAGAAGTTAGTTTGCAAATGAATTCATTAATGACATTAAGTGCGATTGAAACTTACAGGCAAAACGCAACAACGAGATTTATATCCATTTTTTCCATCTTGAATAATGTGTGAAGGTCATTGAAATCGATTACCAGCATCCCATTTGGTCCACTGGTGAAAGCGTTATCTGGGACCTTTACAATAATCATGTTGAGCCCCATTTTGGACGTCTTTAGGTATCGGTCGTGCATAAGCCTAATTTCCCAAGGCATGTCTTCCATGACGTGCCACGGCAGAACGGCTTGTCGTACTCGTACTTTGTTGGCACTTTGTCCGAAGTCCAGTTTTGCAGGTCCTCCGCTTGGTTTTTCACCGATTGTTGTGAATCCAACAACTTTGGAGGTTGATCCCGCTTCTTGTCACGGCGATCTCCCCCCAAAGCCGGAACACTAAGTTATGCTCGTATACGGACATTTCTTTCTTATCATAGGTTGATCTAACCATTTTTGGGATAAGCCGACGAGGTTCAAGATTGCTCGGACTTAGAACACTTGTTGTTTTCAGAAGAGGCCTTTCAGGTACCGCCAAAACTGACTGTGGTGTCAGAGGAGATTGAGAATATCTTGGACATCGGTTGGAGGTTGTTCTGCGATGACTTCAGGGGCTGACAGCTTTGGCGAATCATGACCTTTATCTTTAGAGGGTGAGGGAGGTGGGGAAGTAGGCCGATTAGGTGGCGAATCTGGCCCTGGTGGAGAAGGTGGTGCAGGCGCAGCAGCAATCTGAGGAACCAGCTCAATTGGGGATGCTGACCGTGGACCGACCAGCAGGATATCTCGTCGATGCCATAGAATGAACTGATTCACCGCATCCCCAAGCAATTCTATCCCTTTAGGTCCTGGAATATCTCTAAGCTGTTATGCTCTGCATGCACCTTGGTCACTTGCACCCTTGCATATTCCTCAGGGATTGGCGTGTTGTGAAATTATCGCCCTGGTATAGCAAGTCCTGAACCCATCTCCTTTCTCTTCCCGGTCCTTCCTATCGGCACGAGGAGGCTGCACGGCGTCGAGGCAGTTATGGTATCTACTGGATAAGGTGCGGTGTCAACTGACCCGACGCTGCTGGGCATCTATACTGTGGGTTCTTCGGATTGCTGAAACACGTTAGGGAAGGCTTGGCGATTCTGTGCAACAAGAGAGTAGAAATGTTATTCAACTTGTTTTGCTATCTTCTCTTCAAGTTTGTGTTTGTACCTGTCCCGTTTCTTGTAACTTGCAGCTTCCTCAGGAAACCCTTCTTTCCAACTTGTCCGTGACGATACACCACTTACTCGTCCAGAATGTTCGGGGTTGCCCAGTGCAGCTGTCAACTGATCGTGTTCCCTCTTGGCAATAAACTCCTCTGTCTTGTCTTTTTCCGCAATGTCCTTTAGACTAGTGGTCACATGCTCGATATCCGGATCCTCGAAAAGGATCTCTCCCTCGTCGGTGACCTGGCCCGTGCTCCGTGCCCAAACCCAGTTTTTGCTTCTTTCCTTTAGTGCATCTACAAGCAGGGGCTTTCCTTGGGTGGCAAACTTTTCTTCGGTTGCTCGCCACTTCTCTACGTGGCCATCGTAGCCACTAGAGCCCAATTGGTGCGGGTACTTGTTCTTTTTTACGAGGTCGGACATCTTCTTCCTCCGCGCTAAGGCTTCAGGGCTTGTCATCTTCACCACGAACCTATCCCATTTGGCGGGCGTAATACCACCGTAGTCTTCGAATGGAGACTTGTTCTTTTGCACGTAGTGAGTGTTCATGTTCGATTTCCACTGCCTCCACCGATGTGCCATCGTTTTTAAGGCAAACTCTTTTTTCAGAGCCTCTGAACCAGGCGGATATACAAGCCACTTTTGTAACTCGTTCCACATGAAGTTCTTCAGGTTGTCATCCACCTGCTCCCAGGAATCTATATTTAAAGGGTCGTGGGTTCTGGCCAGTACCCCGCAAGTGTCGTTGAATTTTGTCATTGCTACCTTGGACTCTACTGGCTTCTCATCCAGGTTCAGAGAGATGATATAGTATGTTTCCTTGAGGGGTTGGTTCTTACTTCTCTGACCACGGCTTCTCTTTTGATGTCCTCCAGCGCTCGCAGACATGTTAGTTTCTATCGGGCCAGACGTTGTTGTGTCCGTCTTGACTTCGGCTATGACGGTAGACTTGGCGGACTTTCTTTTTGAGCGGTGCCGGGTTTCCATCTGTACGTACAACAGAAAATGTTAAACAGGATCCTACGAGGTACACCGGTGAGTTCATAACAATACGGCTCGACTTACTGCTTGCTCGATAGGGATATAGTCGGGGTCTTCTTCAACCGGTGGTGCTGGCGTAACTTCGACTAAAGGATCGCTTGGTGTCTTGCCATGTGCCTTCGCTCGAAGAATCTTGGGTTGGTTCAACGTTGGGTGCCTCCGGTGGAGCTTTCTCGTTCAACATTTGATCTATAGTCGTTCATAACACATAATTTGTGAAATACTATTTTTCCTTCTTCTTCTCTTTAGGTTTTTCTATATTGACTATATTTTAACTTCTAAGATACTATACTTTTTTTCTCTCAGAACAACAAGACTATATCTGTAATAGCATGAGGCGTTGCGTTGGGTAGGGTGGCTACCAGAAGATCTCCGTTGTGACCTTTGACACAAGGTTTGATGCAGAGATCTTCGGTAGCCACTCAGCCTTCGACACGCCTAAATAATTCGAACTGTGTTTGGATATTGCAATTTGCAACATGTCTGAATAGCTCCAGCTCATCATCGAGCAAAATAATTTATTTACAATAATTTAGCATAAGTATAAAATCTAAAGAAAAAACCTAGAGAAAAAACCTAAAGAGAAGAAGAAGGAAAAAAATGTATTTTGTCCTTCTTCTTCTCTTTAGGTTTTTCTATATTGACTATATTTTGTTTGATAGGGAAATCCTAAAATCTATATGAATACAGATGTTTAACTTTACGAATACATATGTATGAATCACATGAACTATTTCACATCAACTAATTCACATCAAAACAATTCATGAAAAAATAACAGTCCATTTTACAATCCATTCACAATAACAGTCCTTTTAAAATCCTAAAATAAACAGTCCATTTGCACTCCTAAAATTTATCCAATTTACAATCCATTTACAATATTAACATTCCATTTCACAATCCATTTACTATAAATCGTCTATCCATCTATGCATTTTTAAGGGGCGTCGGGGTGGAGGCCGGGGAAGGGCGCGGCGGCCTTGAGGCGCGGCGGTGAGGCCGGCGGCGCCGAGAGAGAGAGGCGACGCGAGCGGCGGCGCCTAGAGAGAGAGGTGACGCGGTGAGGCCGGCGACAGCGCGGGGGATGGGCAGCGAGGGCGCGGCGATGGTCGACGGTTGCTCAACGCGACAATGCAAAATTTTGGCACGGCAAGATAGATCCGGAATTCACCGGACTTAAAAATTTTCGGGAGTCCGTCTCTGCCCTTATATAGGCGGCGATTATCCTGTGCGGGTGGCTTAACCACCCCCACGGGAAAATAATATTTCCATGCGGGCGGAAAGATGATTTTCCCATGCGGGCGGTTTAAGAGGCCCGCACAGGAAGATGATTTTCCCGTGCAGCCCGTTAAGCCACCCGCACGGATAATCGCCCCCATTTATAAATTTATCCATATTAATTTGATTAATTAATGTAAATTCATCACATATTAATTTATTAATTAATTTAAATTCATCACATATTAATTTTACTAATGTAAATTCATCACATATTAATTTTATTAATCAATGTAAATTCATCGCATATTCTAATGTAAATTCATCAAATATTAATTCATCACATAGAAATATCAATTCATCACATAGAACCACACATTCGCTCGTGACCTCATAAGTTTGATACATTCGCTCGAAAAACATATTGCACAAAAATCAACCTAATGTTTCACAATTTTTGGATTAACATCCTTCCGCACGGATGAAAACTTTGATTCATCGAGAACACTCTTAATGTGTTTGATCCGCGTAGGAGGATCTGTGAATAATGAAATGGCGTCGTATTGATTATAATCGAATGCGTCTTCACTGTTGTCAAAACCAATGATGTGTTGCTTGTTCGATACAATAATGTCCATCTTTTCATCGAAAGGATCATTCACATAAAAAACTTATGCAACATGCTCTGCAAGGACCCATGGATCATCCTTGTGTCCAATTTTACTCTGTTCAGCACACGTAAATCCAAATTTATCTACCATGCTGTCTTTCACCCATTGGCATCTGAGAACAGGGATCTGAATGTTTAAACCATAGTCAAATTCCCATATTTGTTGTATGATCCCGTAGTAAGATTTCTTATGCCCTGTTGCGTCCAACGCTTCGACACGAATCCCACTGTTCTGCGCTGAGCTTTTTCTGTCTTTGCTATTTGTGTAAAAAGAATATCCGCCGATGTCATACCCTTGCCATGAGGGCACAAGGCTTGTTGGGCTAGCTACAAGTCTTTCTATTGTTTTTTCCTCGAGTGATTCACCAGACGATAGCTTTTGATCCTTCAGCCATTGGGAAAAAGTATGCTTCTGTTCTTTCGAAACCCAATCATCGGATCGCCTAGGATTGCATGCTCTGATCTCGGAAGTGTGTTGCTTAATGTAGGGTGCAACGATGGCGAGTTGTTGAAGAACACTGTTGTGTGCATCTGGTACCGCTTTGTAATCATTGTCGTAGAAGCATTTTCTTCCCACAGTACCCTTCCCAGATAACCTTCCATCATGTCGAGGCACCGGTATCCCAATGGGGTTGGCATCTTTCATATAATCTAGGCAACACTTGACAACCTCCTCAGTTGTGTAACCCGCTATCATCGAGCCCTCCGGATGAGCACGATTACAGACATACCCTTTCAGAACAACCATGTATCGCTCGTACGCCCACATTTGATGTAGGTATAGAGGACCAAGTTCAATAATTTGAGAGACAATATGAACAATGAGATGTTCTATCATGTTGAAGTACGATGGAGGAAAAAACATTTCTAGCTGACAAGCTGTCTCGACTGTGAATTTTTGAAGGGGTCCTAATTCTTATGGATCAAAAACTTTCTGTGGAACTTGATTAAAAAAATAGCACAACTTTGTTATCACTACCTTGGTGTGCATTGGTTTCATCGCCCTCATAGTGATAGGGTGGAATACCTTAAGCATCTTATGACAGTCGTGAGTGTTCTATCCAGAAATTGACAAATCTTTCATTGATACTAGTTTTCGGATATTCGATGAGAATCCAGTCAGCACTTTCAATCCACGAAGACATTTACAGAAAGCTTTTTTTCTTCTAGTGTCATTGAGTAGTATGCCGGTGGAATCTCAATCTTACCATTCGTTAGCTCTATCGGGTGGAGATTTTTCGTTATGCCCAAATTGACCAGGTCGTTACGTGACTTCAACCCATCCTTTGTTTTACTAGGGATGTCAAGTAAAGTCCCAATGGTGCTGTCGAACACGTTTTTCTCGAGGTGCATGACATCGATGGCATGACGAATCTCCAGGTCTTTTCAGTACGTCAGGTACTTGAAAAAGATTAAATGTTTCTTGAAGGACAGCGTGTTTTCTACCACTTCTTTATTCCTCTTGCCTAAAGCTGTCTTTCCCTTGTCGAACACGACCTTTATGTTCTTTGTCAGCTTGAACACCATGGAACCATCCTTTGCTTCGGGGGTAGTACCTTCCTCAACAGTTTTGTCAAAAAAGGGAGCCATCGCATGATACCTATGCTTCTGTGGTAAGAAACAACGATGACACATGTAAACTAACTTTTTTGACGAGGTCAGGTATATGTACGATGTGTTGTCTAGACATATCAGACACTTGTACAAGTCAACAAATTCTTTGCGATAAAGTACACAGTGATTAATATATGCATGGATCTTTTCCACACCAAGTGATAATGGATATATCAGTTTCTTGGCTTGATAGGTGTTAGCTGGCAACAAGTTAGGCTTAGAAAGCATAGCTCTCAGGAGACCCATGAAGTCGCTGAAACTAGTAGCAAACCATCTGTGCCTAGCCTTCAATCTAAGAAGTTCTAGCACCGACCGCAACACTGTATAATTCATGTCACATCGCTTTGATTGATCGTACAAAAGATCTTCCGCTGATTTCTGCAACGCCTCCCAATTGTTTAAATCTCTTGCTTTCTCTATTATGACCTTTGCTTCAGCATGCCGCAACATATCCTAAAGATCAAGATCAATATTAACCTCTGTATCGTCAAAACCAAAGCCGCCAAAATCACATGTCATTTCATGGGACATGTCCTCAATTATAAAATTCTCTGCTTCATCGAACCAAATATCAGGAACCTTTTCAGGAGGGGCGACTTCCCCATGATAAGTCCAAACTATGTATTTCTCCACAAATCCACATTGAATTATGTGTCCGAGAATTACATTTGGATCTTTTCACATCTTCTGATTCTTGCAATCCACGCAAGGACAAAAAATAACCTTCCTATTCTCCCTCAAAGCGTGTGCCTTAGCCTTATCAATAAATGTTGATGCTTCTCTCATTAATACCGGATGAGTTCTCCGTGTCTCATACATCCATGTCCGATCCATCTTAAAAAATTCACAGCATAAATTAATAATACTGAGACAATATTAGTTACCAAAAATGGTTCAATAAAAAACCAAATATTTGACCTAAAAATTACAAAAATAGCTCAAATGATAATTCAAACAAGTTTAAATATCTTCGCATTCAACCAATGAAATTTTATAAAAATGGAAGCAAATGAAAGAGATGATCAAGCACGTTACCTTTTATATTGATTTCAATTGAAGATTTCAAGTCTAAAACCTCCCACCAAAAGAAATTGCCTATTTTTGGAGAGAGAAACCGAGTTAAAAAAATTCAAATATCTTTGCATTCAACCAATAAAAATTTTTAAGAAGGAAGCAAATAAAAGAGAAGATCAAGTATGGTACCTTTTGTATTGATTCTAATTGAAGAATTTAAGTTGAAAACCTTCCCCCCTATATTGCCTTTTTTATGAGAGAGAAACATCATGTTAAATGTGACACTGTTGGATTGGGCAGCTGTTTTATGGTGCATCATCGCGTGCGGTCCACTTAATGGACCGCACGGGAAAATGCATTATCCCGTGCGGTCCAACAGCCGGCCCCCTCGGAACCGGTTTTTCTATGCGCGGCCACTTATGGCCCACATGGAAACTATTGGGGGCCTCGTCCAGAAAAATCAAAACGTAGTAGTGCTAGTTCGGTGTATATATATACAAACAAAAAGATCAAAGTCCATTGGTTAAAAACCTCCCAAACCCTGATTTAGAGCGATTCACTTTCTGTTGTGTTGGCGCCCTAGTTTTGACAAATAGGCCACATCAGAGGGCCTAGGGGAGAGAGCGGTTCCATATTTCTATCTCACCCTTTCTCCCTCAACCCCAAAGATATGGATAGAGTAAGGCTTCGTGTCGGTTGTAAGGGTGGGTCTTGTATGATCTTGCCTGCAGTCCCTTTGTTGGCCTAGGGACGGTCGGTCATACTTAGTGACGGTCGATTCAGTGCTAGCCTTCTCTTGGGCCTGTGTATTGGAGTTGTCGGTGTGTGGATGATTATTTTTTCGTTTTTCTGGTTACGACCTACCGGGGTTGTAACCTTGTAAATTTTTCTCTGTCCCCTTAAAATAATTGGTTAAAAACAGTTGTTGCTTGACTTTTTTCTCAGTCTCTTCCAGGTGCGACTTTAACCACAAATATTTTTTAAAAACAACTCTACAAGATTATAAAATAATGTTCAAGACAAATCTACACATTATATACCATTTTTATATTTTTATCTAAAACTAAATAATTTAATAGTCATCAAGTCAAAGTTTTAGTAGGAGCTCTGCGAAAACATTAAATATTTGTGACCAAAAAGATTAATAATTGTCTCCATTAACCTCATCTACTTTTAGTTCATTGAAAAACTCATTTACTGTATTTATTTACCAAAGTTGTTTTGGCTCAAAAAAATAAAAACAAAAAGGACCAGAGCTAGCTAGGCGCATGCATGGATGATGAGGTTTGACGAATCGATTGGTCAGAGTCAACAAAAGCAAATGCATGTGCGTGCGTGGGACTTTGATAGCATGCAGCAAAAAGAAAGCAAATGAAAGGTGTAGCAATGGAAAGAATTGGGGATAGCATTCCATTTCGACCAACCTTCAGATTCTCCCTGCCTTTAGATTTGATCTTGGAGACACTCTCAAAGATGATCAAAGGCCGTACGTTGGATTGTGTGAAAAGATGAGATTTATCCATGCATGGCAACTCGAGTAGTACAACTACACTCTACAGTGTAGTATAGCTACTGCAGCAACTAAAACAACTGTGTCATTCTATATGCAGAATTCCTATCTATATGCACCATAACAAATTATGGTTCTCCCACTTGTCCGTCAATGTATTTGACCATTTATACTATTAAAAAATATATAATTATAATTTATTTTATTATGAGTTGTTTTATTACTTAAAGCACTTAATTTGAGCATGCCTTATATTTGTATATACACTATTAGAGAAACCATCTTTGGTTAAAGAGGCAAAAACCACAATAGTCTCGGTTAGAGTTGTACCGAGACTAAAAAATATTTTTTGTCTGGTTTAAAAAGGCAACGGCTCTCTAGAACCTTTAGTCCCGGTTCGTGACACGAACCGGGACTAAAGATCACCTTTAGTCCCGGTTCAAATTTTGTTAGAACTGTCGGGGCATCGAGGGTCTTTAGTCTGTTGGTAACACCAATCGGGACTAAAGATGCTATTTTGTCTCGTTGATGCTACCAACCGGGACTAAAGATAATTTTGATCTTTAATGCCGGTTAGTAACACCAACTGGGACTAAAGATGTGGTTCTTTTTTAAACTCCTTCTTCCTCCTCTAGCCCGAGCCGCCTTCACTTGTCTTCAAACTTTTGCTCTAGCTAGAGGGAGGTGTCTTGCCAAATTTTTTGTGATTTTGTTTTGGTGATAGTACACAAATCTTTGCTATCTACAAGGTTAGCAACTTCTTCCTCTTATGATCTATGGTTAACACTTTGCTTTTTACGATTGTTTTCTATATATTTTCATCTCTAGATTTTTATGTAAACATGAAGAGAGAGAAAATTTGTTTGGGACTAATTATTTTACTAAGCACATTACATTTGTTGAGAAAAATATTTGAAAAAATAAAGAGAAAGAACAGTATGCTTAGCACGTTACATTTGTAGGAATTTATTACGTACAATTTCATCCCAAAAAATATTCATGGAAAATGATGGAAAATTTATTACGTACAACCAATACGCGTGTTTCCCAGAATTCTTGTTGCATATGTCAAGGTAAGAACCAAACCAAACCAAATCAAGCGATGAAATGAAATACATGCACTACTGACCTCATGAGGAGGAGCGGCGGCGACGGTGACCACGAAAAGGAACACCAAGGCGGCGGGATGGCGGCCAGTGGCTTGAACCAGTCGCCGTTGTCATCTTCACCGATGGCGTAGTAGTAGTACTCGTGTATCTCCGTCATAATTGGAGTAGCGCAACAGAGAGGTGAGATATGGCAATGGATTTTGAATAGTGCGGCTATGAAGCCATTAGTGGAAGCATTGTAAATGTATTTATAAGCATTGGTTGCGGCAACGATGGCTCAATGATGGATTTTTTAAAAAGAATTCTATTTTTAGAACAACACATTACGTATGTTGGATTAGTATATAATTATTGTCGATTACATATATATAATTATTGTAATAATATTTAAATGATTTGAATTTTGTGGATTTTTCTTACGATTTTTGAGCATTCCACGTAGATGGATCGACAATGGCTATATAATGCGGATCGACGGTCGACAGAGTTTATTTAAGGCGTGCATTATTTTTTGAGTGTGGCCGATGCCAACAAGCAGAATGGTTTCATACGTTGTCCATGCAAAAAGTGCAAAAACGAGAAGAAGTATTCTACATCAAGAATTATTCATGTCCACTTGTTTCAGTCGGGATTCATGCCTCACTACAATTGCTGGACATTGCACGGAGAGGTGGGGGTTGCAATGGAAGAAGATGAAGAAGACGACGACAACATTCTAGACTGTGGTCAATACGGAGGGTTTGAAGAGAATACAACAGGCGAGGCAGGCGGGGATGCTGAAGAAAACGACGGTTCTGATGACCTTGATCAGATGTTGCGCAACGTACAGAGGGACTACGAAGGTGAAAAGGAGGTGCAGAAATTGGAGCGTATGTTGGCAGACCACAAAATGTCCTTGTACCCAGGCTATGAACAGGGGCACAAAAAGTTTGGTACCACGCTGGAATTCTTGCAATGGAAGGCCAAAATTGAGTCAGTGACAAGGCATTTTGCGAGTTGCTAAAACTTGTGAAGAACATTCTTCCAGAGGGAAACGAATTGCCAGAATCAATGTACGAGGCTAACAAGTTAGTCTACCCTCTAGGACTGGAGGTATAGAAGATACACGCATGTCCTAACGATTGTATCCTCTACCGCGGTGAGGAGTACGAGAACCTAGAAGCATGTCCGGTTTGTAAAACTCTTCGATACAAGATCAGATGAGATGACCCAGGCGAAGTTGACGGACGGCCTTCGAAGAAAAGAGTTCCTGCTAAGGTGATGTGGTATTTTCCTATAATACCACGGCTGAAGCGTCTGTTCAAGAACAAGGAGCATGCAACGATGATGCGTTGGCACGCGAAAGAACGCCTACAAGAAGGGATGTTGAGACATCCCGCTGATGGGTCACAGTGACGAAACATCGATAACACATTTAAAGACTTCAACGAGGATGCAAGAAACCTAAGGTTTGGCTTAAGCACGGACGGCATGAATCCTTTTGGAGAGATGAGCAGCGGGCATAGCACTTGGCATGTAACGATGTGTATCTACAACCTCCCGCCTAGGTTATGCATGAAGCGAAAGTACATTCGGATGTTGGTTATTATACAAGGCCCGAAGCAACCTGGTAATAACATCGATGTGTACCTGAGACCGCTGATCGAAGATCTAAAATTGTTGTGGAAGAAAGAAGGTGTGCCCGTGTGGGATGAGGATAAATAGGAGCAGTTTAACCTACGAGGGTTACTGTTTGTTACCATCAACGATTGGCCTGCACTTGGCAACCTATCCGGATAGTCAAACAAGGGATACAACGCTTGCACCCACTGTATGAATGAGACCGAATGTACGTACCTGAAACGCTATAAGAAGGTAGTGTACATGGGCCATCATCGCTTTCTTGTTGCAAGCCACCCTGTCTGAAGAAGAGGCAAACATTTTGATCAAAAGGCAGACCATCGTACTAAGCCAAAGCATCGCAACGGAAAGGCCATGTTTGCCATGGTGAAAGACCTCAAAGTAGTATTTGGAAAGGGACCCGGCAACCAACCTATAGCAAGTGAAGATGGTCACGCGACGATGTGGACGAAGAATTCAATTTTTTGGGAGTTGCCCTACTGGGAAGTCTTGGACGTCCGTCACGCAATCGACGTGATGCACCTCACTAAGAACCTTTGCGTAAACCTGCTGGGCTTCCTAGGTGCATACGGAAGATCAAAAGATACACTTGAGACACGTAACGATACGATCTGAAACATATGGCACAACACGACGGCCTTCACGTGCAACCAAAGGAGAAAGGAGCTCAATACCTAAGTCCAGCCAGCTACACTCTGAGCAAGGCAGAGAAGGAAATCATGTTTGAATGTCTGGAGAGCATCAAGGTACCGTCTGGATACTCCTCGAATATAAATGGAATAATAAGCACGAAGGATAAGAAGTTCACAAATCTAAAGTCCTATGACTGCCACGTGCTAATGACACAGCTGCTTCCCGTTATAATTCGAGGTATCCTTCCTGATAATGTTCGGGCAACAATAACAAAGCTATGTTCTTTCCTGAACGCAATTTCATAGAAGATCATCGATCCAGACAGACTAGAAGACTTTCAAAATGATGTGGTCCAATGTCTTGTCAGCTTTGAGATGAACTTTCCACCTTTCTTCTTCAATATCATGACGCATCTCCTATGCCACCTTGTCAAAGAGATCCGTATCCTCGGTCTGATATTCCTACACAACATGTTTCCTTTCGAGAGGTATATGGGCGTTCTAAAGAAGTACGTCCGTAACCGTTCTCGTCCGGAGGCCAACATCGCCAAGGGATATGGAACAGAGGAGGTGATTGAGTTTTTTGTCAACTTTATTGAATACCTTCGTCCCATCGGGGTGCTTGAATCAAGCCATGAAGGTAGACTACGAGGGAAGAGAACTCTTGGAAGGAAGACAATAATGAACATAGACAATGACTTATACAGGAAAGCACATTGGACCGTGTTGCAACAATCTTCCTTGGTGGCTCCTTTCATCGAGGAACATTTAGCGATTGTTCGCTCGGAAAACATCGGTAAGACGGATGCCTGGATTACACGCAATCACATCAATGCATTCCCTGCTTGGCTGCGACAACGTCTCATGGGCAACGCGAGCATTGACCAACAACTAGCCTTCTTGGCAAGGGGACCATCTTGCTCGATCACCACATTCCAGGCATATGAAATCAATGGGTCATTTTACACATGGGCCCAAGACTTAAAGAGCATGAATCAGAACATCGCTATCCACATCGATGCCGTGGGATACGATGGTACGGCTAGCACATATTACGACAGCATCGATGACATATGGGAGCTGGACTATGGACCTCTGAAGGTCCCTCTGTTTCGGTGCCAGTGGGTTAGGCTCAGTGGTAGAGGCGTAACCATTGATTCAAGTGGGATGACAACGGTCGACTTGAGTAAGGTTGGATACTCAGACGAACCCTTCGTCCTTGCCAATGATGTACAACAAATTTTCTATGTCAACGACATGGCTAGCAAAGCAAAGAAGGGGAAAGGGTCCGATGAGCCAAAGCGCCACGTGGTTCTCCCAGGCAAAAGAAAAATCGTGGGAGTCGAGGATAGAACTGATGAACATTACGATCAGTTTGACGGGCAACCTCCGTTCGCGGTGGCGGTTGACCCGAGTATCCTCTTATCAAATAAGGACACCCCTTACTCACGCAACAATCATAACGAAGGAATAATTATGCACAGAAAGTACGTGAGGACAAATGTCACTTAGCTAAATTTATGTATGGACGATTTAAATTAAATTGAATTATTGAATATTATTGTTATTATTTGAATTTATAGTAAATTATTGTAAATTTGTCATATTTAAAATACTCTTGAATAGGTCAAATGTTATTTACGTATGATTGTTAGAATTTAAAATAGGCCATATGTTAATTATATATTATTATTTCAATTTAAAATAGTTTTGAATATGACAATTGTTAATTTTATGTTATTATTTAAATTTAAAATATTTTTAAAATAGGACATATGTTAATTATATTTAAATTATTTAATTATATATGATTGTTAGAATTTAAAATACTTTTCAAAAGGGCAAATGTTAATAACATATTATTATTTAAATTTTAAATATTTTTCAAATAGGCCATATGTTAATTATATATTATTATTTAAATTTAAAATAGTTTTGAATATGACAAATGTTAATTATATGTTATTACTTAAATTTAAAATATTTTTCAAATAGGCCATATGTTAATTATATGTAATTATTTAAATTTAAATTAGTTTTCAATATGACAAATGTTAATTATATGTTATTATTTAAATTTATAATATTTTTGAATAGGCTACGTGTTAATTATATATTATTATTTAATTTTAAAATAGTTTTTAATAGACAAATGCTAATTATATGTTATTATTTAAATTTATAATATTTTTCAAATAGGCTACATGTCAACTATATATTATTATTTAAATTTAAAATAGTTTTGAATATGACAAATGATAATTATATGTTATTATTTAAATTTATAATATTTTTTAAATAGGCTACATGTTAATTATATATTATTATTTAAATTTAAAATAGTTTTGAATATGATTATTATAATAGGCAGTGTTGAAATATTTAATCTTGGTTTTTAACACAAACCGGGACTAAAGATGAATTTGGATGGGCGGAAAAACATTTTTAGTCCTGGTTGGTGGCTTCAACCGGGACTAAAGATGCTCATCTACCTGGGCCATGTGGCTGCCCCACCATCTTTAGTCTCAGTTGATGGCTTCAACCGGGACTAAATATCCTATCTTTTGTCCCAGTTGAAGCCACTAACCGAGACAAAAGTATCTTTTGTCCCGATTGTTGGCTTCAACCAGGACAAAAGATCCTAGTATCTATAAATAGCAGTGGCCGCGGGGGGCTCCGAACACTTAGTCGTTTTCTTCGCAACGTCTCTTCATCGTCTTCGTCGCCGTCGCCGATCAAGCCCTAGGACGCCGCCGTCGCCGTGCCGCCGTCTTCATCGCCGTCTTCGTCGCCGCGGGCCAGAAGCCGCCACGCCGCCATCCCCGGGGAGACGCCCAGGTACGCCGCCGTCGCCCCTTCCCTCTGTACACATGTGTGATGATGATCGGCCGGGTGGTTTAGGGTTTAGGCTTTTCGGGCCGCCGCACGCCGCCGTAGCCGCCGCCGCACATGTCGCCCCTTGTAGGCCCCTCCCACGCCGCTGCCACCGCCTTCCTGGCCCCATGCCGCCGTCGTCGCCCACTGCCTCCCCCGACGCCACCGCCGCCGCCATCCTACCTCCTCGACCTCCCCTAAATTTGAATGCAATGCATTATTTGGATGGATGGATGAATGCAATGTGTGTTCGATTAAATTTGAATGCAATGCATGATTTGGATGGAATGCGAAATTTATATGTTAAAATGTGAAATTTTGCAAAATGTGAAACTAATTTTGATGTGAAATGTGAATTAATTTTGATGTGAATTAATATATGTTAAATGTGAATTAATTTTTATGTGAACTTTATGTAAATATGGACTTCGTGTAAATATGGACTTTTGAATGTTTATGTGAAGTTTGAATGTTTATGTGTATGATTTTTGAATGTGTATGGACGACTTTATGTATAAATGGACTTTATGTATAAATGGACTTTATGTATAAATGGACTTTTAATTTAAATTTGAATGCATGAAGATTGTGAAGCTTGAATGTTTATGTGTATGAATTTTGAATGTGTATGGATGACTTTATATATGAATGGACTTTATGTTTAAATTGTGAATGTGAACAAACGGACGAACGAGACGTGAGCGAACGAACGAACGAACGGACGGACGGACAGACGTGAACGAACGAACGAATGAATGAGTTTCGTTCGGTCGTTTGTTCGTTCGGTTGTTCGTTCGTTCGGTCAAACAAATGTAGCTCGGCATGCAATGTCCTCTTTCTATCCTCTCCTCTCCACTTCCTCTCCTCTCCACCTTATCTCCCTCACATCATCCTCCTCTCTTTCTCTCCTCTCCTCTTATCTTCCTCTCCTCTAGACGATAGAACGAACGGACGTGACCGTACGATAGAACGAATGGACGTGAACGAACGAACGGAGGTGAACGAACGATAGAACGGATGTGAATGAACGAACGGAGGTGAACATTCGTTCGGTCGATCGTTCATTCGTTTGATCAGTCGGTCGGTCGTTCGTTCATTTGGTCGGTCGTTCTAGCAAAGAGAAACAAAAGAGAAGAAGAAGGAAAATATAGAACGTAGTCAGGCACATGCTAGAGCCAAGTGTGAATATCTATAATTGCGACATTCTTTAGAACTCTCTTCTAGGTTTGAGAGAATTTGTGATTCTCTCAATCCTGTAAGTGACTTCTGAAGAATGTCACCATTATGGATGTGCACAATTGGATCTAGTGTCTGTCAGATTTCATCTATTTTTTTTCCATCTTCTTCTTTTTGTCTATGTTTTTTCTACATAGACATGCATGATTTCCCTGAATAATTGATA
Organism: Oryza australiensis; assembly: GCA_019925245.2. Taxonomy (NCBI): domain Eukaryota; kingdom Viridiplantae; phylum Streptophyta; class Magnoliopsida; order Poales; family Poaceae; genus Oryza; species Oryza australiensis. The sequence goes on from JAIFGZ020000539.1 coordinate 650,056, forward strand.
CATGTATTAACCGAATAATTTTTTCCTTTTTAGAATTATTTGATTAAGTCCTCGAACCCACAACAATAAAATGGCTGATCATGACGACGAACAGTTTCTCTTTGACAAAATTGCACACGGTAGCACTCAGTATTACACTGAGGAGGGGACCGAGGATCCAAATCAATACCTCAACGAGGAGGGGAACGAGGGGGTTAACGAGGAGGGGAATGAGGGCTCCTCATCAGTTGGACAGAAGAGGGCACGCGGGCAACGCGGAGTCAGCAAACGACACGTCATAACAGAAGTAGCACCGAACGGTCGACCAAGTGCCCCAGCGGATGCCGCAAGGAAGTTTGTGGCACACAGCGGATGGATGGTGAGATCACGTGCCCATCAGCGTTGTCAACTGGAGTCGATCAAGTACAGGAGGAGATGAGCAGAGCTATCTCCCGGACACAGAGAAAGAGATGCTCTGGACGACAATGCTGCACATGTTCACCATCCCGAGACTCCAATCGGGCAAAGGTCAAGGATTGGACGTTAAAGAAGATGGTTGAGCTCTTCGGGAACTATAAGAAGGAGTTACACAAGAAATACGTCTGAAGGGCCAAACCCAGGACTTCGACAAGTTCCCAAAGCTCGAGATCAGCGGGAGGCCTTCGTCGAACATAAGACTGAGAAAGAAGCGCAAGCCTTAATTGAAAAGAACAAGGCCAACGTAGCCAAGAAGAAATATCATCACAAGCTTGGGTCGGGTGGCTATCAGAAGGCAATGCAAAAATGGGAGAAGATGGAAGCCGACCTGGAAACGCGAGGTATCATTCCGGGCATAGCCAACTGGCCAGAACGATCAAAACATTGGTTTTATGCTCACGAGGGATCGCTTAATCCCGAAGATGGATCAGTTATCTTCGGCGCTGAAATCCAAGAAGCCGGACGAAGATTAGAAGAAGCGCTGGAGGCCTCTGCCTCGGGCTCGTTCAAGCCTGATAGAGAAAAGGACGAGCTAACGCTCGCACTCCAGAAACCAGAGCATCCAGGATGAACGCGAGAAAAAGGAATCGTTCCTTGGAAATACGGGTTTCAAGCAGACGTCGACACATATAGGAGCCGCATGAGGTCGAAGCAAGATACGGATGCGAGGTTCACAGAAATGGAGATGTGGCTCTCGCAGATTGATCAAATAGTGAACCAAAGGTTGACCCAAAGGTTGGCAGAGGAGCGGAGCCACTGGGTTAGCTAACAGCTAGATCCAGCTACAACAGCTCAACTACAGCAGCAGCGCAGCAGCTACGCTTCAACAGGAAATGAAGGCGAGTTGGCCCCATAAGATCAAGCATGTCCGCCATGCCCCGTGGATGATATCACGCAGCGGACACCGTGTGAACTACACATTCCACTCAAGAACATAACAATAAAGGTATGTTCGTAGTTTTATGTTGTATATTTCTTGAATAACTTGACAATCAAGGTTCATTACTAACTAATAAGCGTCATTCTCGAACAGGTCGCGTCGGGCATGACGATTCCAGTAGAACGAGATGGCACCTACCACTGTAGGCCCGTTCCACCTGCGTACTCAAAAGTGAAAGTTGAACAGGTGGAACGCGGATACGAAGATCTCGAGCTGGATATCCTCGAAGGAGACGGGGAGACGACGCTAGGAAAAACAACTCACGGGATATTTCTTTGGAGAAAGCCCTTCATCACATTCCTAGGACGAACAGTTTCTCCTTTCGTTCCTCCACCGTCGCCTCCACGTGGACCGTCTCCTTCGCCTCCTCCGCCTCCTGCATCGCCTCCACGAGCACCGACTCCTAAACGGCCGTCTCCCACTCCACCGCCTGCTCAGCCTCCTCCGTCGCCACAACGAGCACCGACTCCTGAACGGTCAGCATCTCATCCTACTTCGCCTCCTCCGTCGCCTCCTAAGTGCAGATATCGAGCCACGCGGTCAATGTCAACCAGTGGACCAAGAAACAAGACGCCTAAACTTGACCCGCTCCCGCCACCCGCAAAGAAGGCGGCATATGACAAGACTCAAGAGGAGTTGGACGAGACAGATCCGAGCCGAGGTCGAGGCACACTTCAAGAAGAAGTCTCCTGAGAAGCCTCCTGAAATCTCCTAGGAGACCAAAGACTTTTTTAAGAAGACGTACCTAACTCCACAGCCTAAACCACAACCTCAACCGCAGTCCGACTATGACAGGACTATCCGAAAGGCTGCTGGCAAGGCGCAAAGAAAGGGCAAAGATGTATCGCAGCTCAGCATGCAGCCTCAAAAACCCCTGGAGTTCAGGATGGTTCCAAATGTTCGAACGGAGTTAAGAGAATTTATGAAATCTGTTGGAATAACAATGGATCAATTATCTGGGCGTGCTCCCCTCGCGAAGGCTCCGCTGAAGTACAAGTTCAAACTTGGAAAGCCTCTTGTAAAGCCGGATCAAGTTAAACAGCTACCTACACAGATGTACCGCTTCCATAAGTGGTACATGCAAGAATCCAGCAGAGGTACAGAGATGGTGTGGGGCAAATACTCACTCGACTATTTCTTTGATGGAGGTGACCAATTCTTTATCCGATTCGAAGACATATTCGATCTGTACCAGCTGGATGCCCTCGACGTCTCTCTTCTAGCCACGCGGTCTTGTAAGTATCGTTCAGTTATATTTATTTCATTCCTTAGCTCCTTGTATTTAGCTGACTTAAATTCTTTTAACCGTTGTAGAATGGTGATCCAATACTGCAACAAACAAGAAGATCCCAAACATGGATTCATGGACCCACGAAAAATCAACACCGCGATGGTTGATCAATATCCAAAGCAAACATAGGATAATATATACAATGTGCTGGTGCAGCACCACTACAAGACGTTCATCCTTCTGCCCTACAACACAGCGTAAGTTTTTTCTACCTTCTGTACCAATTTCAATCCCGTGCATACATAAAGTTTCATATGTGTCATCTCAATCAATTTGCAGATTCCACTAGGCTCTGTTCGTAATTGACATGGATCACTCGCGGATCCATGTCTTTGACTCAATGGATAAACCAGAGTCCACGTACACAAAGATATTTGAACTGCTAAACAGGTAAAGCCATCTTACTTGTTATTGCATATATGCGGTTCTCGGATAATTACTAGCTAACTTTCAACTGCACGTAGGGCATGGGCACGGTTCCGGGTGAATGTTCGCGGGAATTGGAAAGATAAGCTCTTTGTGAGGATGAACTTTCTAGTGAGTAACATGCTCTAAAGTTATATTGAATCATTAATTTGTTCTAAAACATGAAATGTCTATTCAATCTGTCGTCGTTTCTCCTTTAGTGTGTAAAACAGGCGCAGGGGACCAACTTATGCGGCTACTACGCCTGCGACTACATTCACCGCTTTGTTACCGAAGTTAATAGTCTTGACGATATAGATGTACGTATAACAACCATTCATACATTATGTCTCGATTTCTTATTTATTTCATATATTTATTTCTTGTTTATTCGAATTAATGACAGCTTATGCGAGTAAGAGACAACCTCCCACACACGACTTTCATATAAGCTGATCAAGAAGAATTGATGGGATTTATAAACGAGCAGATCATTGATCCTACGGGAAAGTTCTACTTTAATTTCAGTAACTTTACCACTGGATCTACAAAGTAGATTAGAGATAATTTTTTGTAAGACACAAAATATATATGGATATTGTATGTGTGTACATATTTTGGTAATATATATATTTCCTTTCTTAAGTTCATTTATATGTGTGTAAATTATATATATATATATATATGCATATTGCATATATGTATAAATATATGTGTGTAAAATATGTATGCATAATATATGTGTGTGTAAAGGCGACAAGCTAGCAACTAGCGGGAGCAAATTAAAAAAAAAAAAAAACCTTTAGTCCGGTTGGTAACACCAACCGGGACTAAATATGGTGGAGCTAGCCATGTGGCACCATCATCTTTAGTCCCGGTTATTTTAACCGAGACTAAAGATAGCGATCTTTAGTCCCGGATTCGTAGTCTCGGTTCGAGAACCGGGACTAAAGAGGGTTATGAACCGAGACAATAGTGGGTTTCTCTAGCTATGATATTTTCATAATGTTTCTAATAACATAAATAGTCAAACATATGTTCAAAAGTTAAATCAGAGTGAGTACTATATTTTTGCACCACTGGTAGCATGTTTTTCACACTTTATTAGCTCCATTTGGAATATGAAGTCTTTAAGAACCTCATGGACACATGTCCATACTCTTCGAAGAGGGTTTCTATGCACGCATTTTATCTCCCGTCTAAGATTTGTAACATCAAGTTGGATTAATATCCGATCCAACATATTAGATATGCTCATGTCTTTAATGAAACCCACCTCACCCTTCACATATCTCCTTTCCTAGAATTAGCTACCAGCCATGACTATAATAATCTAGACTTGTATGATGAATTTCCTATGACGAACATGAAAATATCATCGATCTATGATGAATTTAAAAAAAATAAGCATACCCTTGCACTACACATCTTTCCCTAAGTTGATAGGGTATGTTATATTGCTAGCTGTTATCGTCATCCTCCTTGTGTTACTTGATCTCTTCTTTCATTACTAGTCTCCTAGCTACAATGCCCGTGCCTATCTATTTGCCATTGTCCTTTGCATTATAACTCAATGATGCTTATAAAATATCCCAACTATTTGATGGAGTTCGGCATGTCGTAGGCAGCAGCTTGCGTGTTCTGAAAACGTCACTCATTGTTGAATGATAAACAACAGCTCCAGCTTGATCAAGGCACGCCAACGGCGCTGTCTTCAAGGAGATTCACGCCCTCGCCGAGGTGCACGAGACGTACGGCGGCTCTCCTCCAAGATACAATGATCTCGTATCCTCAGCCGTGCACTCGACCAAGAACGAACCAGCGGACTTTGTGGGATGTAACTCTCTCTATGCAAAACAAGCAGACGAACGTGGTGCAAAACTTTTTCTTATCAATATGAGCAGCAGTACGTGGCTTATATAACCTTGTATAGCAACAAGAAAATATTATCTATAAGCCAGATAACAAACAATCAACAGATTGATAAGGACTTCATCTTCCACGTACTGCTCAATCCAACAAGACCAAAACTGAAAACCGAAATATGAAGATATATCTATCTGAACCAAACTAAAGAATCACATGTACAAAACAAACAGAGCCAAAGAGATAAAATTTGAACGAACATCAAACATCATTTGTGACTTGCATTCAGTTATAATTCGAAGGAAAACCACATGAATTCCAACAATCCCCCACAAAGTTACGAATGATGTTTCAGCAATAGAGAGTTTGATATATTGTGTTTTTGACACAGGTGCCTTCCAGACTTGAACCTTATGTCTAGCTAGTACATGACTTAATTTACACAGAAGCGCAGTGGAGGTGACCTTGAACTTTACTCCTCGGTGTGTAAACATCATCAAGTAGGCGCACAATACATGGCTACAACCATAAGAGCCCTTTTAGTTTTGTGCTTTTCGGTCATACACAAGTATCTTGGATCTCATGAGTGCTTTAGGAAGCGGCCAACTAACTTCCATGAATTGCAACCAAACAATCACACTCAAGTAGGTGGATTCTCTAAGGATATCCTGCAAGGCACATATCCCATCATCAGATTTGAATCCATCAAGAAACATAGCTCAACCTCCTCCTTGAAAATTAGAAGTATTGAATCAATATCAAGGGGTACAATGTAATTTAATCAATACTCACCATTACAGATCAGTTTGTTTTCCCATTGAACCTGTGTCATGGGATTTCCAATCAACAGGTTGGGTTGCCACTGTCAATAATTCATTTGCAGGCCTCAGCCCCATCCCTTTCGATAATTCTAGTATCGGCTTTCGTGCTAATCCTTTTGTGAATGGATCAGCCAAATTCTTCTCTGTCTTGATATAGTCAAAAGTGACTACACCAGTATTCCTCAAGTCTCTAACAGACTTTAGTCTCCTCTTCACATGTCTAGAAGATTTCATATTTTCTTTCTTGCTTGTAACTTTAGCTATCACAGCTTGATTATCACAATACAAGAGCACCGCAGGAATTGGTTTTTCTACTATTGGAATGTCCATCAATAGTTCCCTAAGCCATTCAGCTTCACAGCAAGCAATCTCCAATGCTACTAGTTCAGCTTCCATGGTGGATCGTGTTAATATAGTCTGTTTCGCAAACTTCCATGATATGGCAGCTCCACCAAGGGTAAAAACAAAACCACTTGTTGATTTCATTTCATCAGAATCAGTGATCCAATTTGCATCACTATATCCCTCTAGCACAGCTGGGAAACCAGAGTAAAACAAACCTTGATTCATGGTTCCTTTCAAATACCTTAGAACACGCTCTAGAGCATACCAATGATTTGAATCTGGTTTGCTTGAATACCTGCTCAGCCTGCTAACTGCATATGAAATGTCAGGGCGAGTAGTATTTGCTAGATACATTAAAGATCCAATTATTTGTGCAAACTTCACTTGATCAAGACCTTGACCTTGATTTTTATGCAATTTTAAATAGGGATCGTAGGGAGTAGCTGCAGATTTGCTATTAAGGTGACCAAAACGATGCAATAGCTTCTCCACATAGTGTGACTGATTGAGTTCAAAACCTTTGTCCTTTTTTTGAATTTTAATGTTCAAAATTACCTTGGCTTCACCTAAATCTTTCATGTCAAATTTATTTGATAAATAGCTTTTGATTTCAGAAATGACATTCAGGTTTGTACCAAGGATTAAAATATCATCAACATAAAGACAGAGTATGACACCTATATTTCCATCAAACCTAGAATATACACATTTATCAGCATCATTAACAGTGAAGCCAGCAGAGATCAAGGTTTTGTCAAATTTTTCATGCCATTGCATTGGGGCTTGTTTCAGTCCATACAAGGACTTCTCAAGTTTACACACTTTATCTTCTTGTCCAGGAATGACGAAACCATCAGGTTGCTGCATGTATATTTCTTCCTCTAACTCTCCATTGAGGAAAGCGGTTTTAACATCCATTTGATGGACTTGATAGCCATATGCGGCAGCCGGTGCTACTAGAGCACGAATTGTAGGCATGCGAGCCACTAGAGAAAAAGTATCAAAGTAATCTTCTCCATGTCTTTGTGTGTACCCCTTTGCAACCAACCTGGCTTTGAACTTGTCAATAGTTCCATCAGGATTCAATTTCTTTTTGAAAATCCACTTGCAGCCTATAGCCTTGCATCCTTGAGACAAGTGTGTGATTTCCCAAGTGCCATTAGAAAGGATAGAATCCATCTCACTTTGCACTGCTTCCTTCCAGTATGCAGCTTCAGAAGACGCAAAAGCTTCTGACAGAGTACTAGGCACATCATCGACAAGGTATATGAAAAAATCATCACCAAACGTTTTCTCAGTTCGTGATCTCTTGCTCCTCCTCAAAATAAGGGAATCATCTGATGAAATGCTAATTCTAGGTTCAACAGAAATAGGTTCAGAACTTGGAGAGTTTACCTTCAGTGGAAATGTATCCTCGAAAAAGGTCACATCACGTGATTCCATCACGGTATTTTCACGGGCTTCTATAGTTTCAGATTTAACTAGCGAGGAAACGATAAGCTGGACTATTCTCGCGCATATCCTATGAAAATGCAATCGACGGTTTTAGGTATGAGCTTTCTCTTCTTGACAATAGGTATATTTACCTTCGCAAGGCACCCCCACACTTAAAAAAATTCAAATTTGGTTTTCTGCCTTTCCATAGCTCATATGGAGTAACTTCTGTTCCTTTTGCAGGGACACGATTCAGCACAAAGCATGTTGTGTACAGAGCTTCACCCCACATATAGTTTGGAAGACCTGAATTGCTGAGCATTGCATTCACTAAATCAGTTAGAGTACGATTCCTCCTTTCAACTACCCCATTTGATTGGGGTGAATACGAAGGGGTGGTTTCATGGATGATTCCATGTTCTTGACGAAACTTAGAGAATTCATTTGATAAGTATTCTCCTCCTCTGTCAGGACCTCAAAATTTTAATTTTTAGATCAAGCTGATTCTCAGCCTCTACTTTAAAAATTTTGAAATGCTCAAAAGCTTCATCTTTTGTTCTTAAGAGATAAACATAGCAGTACTTAGAGCAATCATCAATAAAAGTAATGAAGTACCGTCTACCTCCTTTAGTCAGAAATCCATTCATCTCACATATATCAGAGTGCACTAATTCAAGCATAGAGATGTCTCTATCAACAGATTTAAAAGGTTTGTGAGGTTGTTTAGCTTGCACACAGATTTCACACTTTATACCTCGTGTGTCATGCTTGGGAATTAAATCTAGTGACATCATACAAGATATAGATTTATAATTAACATTACAAAGACGATTATGCCACAGAGAATTATCACTAGGAGCAGAGTGAGATGAAACAGCAAATGCTTTATTATGATTACTAAAACTTGAACAAGGCAGCAACAGAGATAGTCTAATTAGGCCATTATCTAAATAGCCTTTCCCAACAAAAGAACCTCTAATTGTTATTACAACTTTATTACTCTCGAAGACAAGCTTATGGCCTGACTTCATTAATAGACTTCCACTAATCAAATTTGCTTTTGCTGCTGGTACAAAGATCACGTTGTGTAGGGTCAGAATTTTCCCGAAGAAAGCTTCGAGATCCACTCGACCACTACCCAAGCACCCTGGACTTGCTCTCAAGACCACCACGAACGGCCTCCTTGCTGTTCCTGAAAAGTGGAGAACAAAGATCGATCAAAACACACATGAACAGTTGCTCAAGTGTCAACCCACCAATCTGCAGATTGATACTTATCAAATTTTTGAGACATGTTCGAAACACACCTTGCAACTTCGGCTTCGTCAATAACCATATTGACCTTTGCATCGGTTTGATCTTTAGCCTTGTCTTTCTGGACTTTCTCATTTCTTTTCTTGTAACGACAATTCCTGGCAAAGTGGCCAGGCTTGCCGCACTCGAAGCAACTCATCGGACCTTTGCCAGTTTTGTTGCCATTGCTTTTGTCGATCTTTCCTCTTGGCTTCATGACACTGTTGTGTTCTTTTGGGTTCTTCTTGTTCCTTCTCTGATGTGTATCAGTGAGATTCACTCTAGAGTTATCATCTTCATTAATCAATGGAGCATCCTTTGCACGGGCTTTCTCTTCAACATCGAGGAAAGCAACTAGATCATCCATGGTCATTTGCTCCCTGCGATGTTTGAGAGCAGTGGCAAAATCTCTCCACGAGAGTGGGAGCTTTGCAATCACCATTCCCACGTGAAACTTGTCAGGGAGAGCAATCTTACTATGGTTGAGCTCCCCCACTAGAAGTTGGAGTTCCTGGGTTTGCTCCACCACAGACTTTCCATTGGTCATCTTGTAGTCATGGTATTTTTCAACCAAGTACAGGTCTTTTCCAGTATCTGGAACACTGTACTTCTTCTCTAGAGTTTCCAATAGTACACGAGCAGAGGTATGATGCATGTATATATCATAGAATTTATCGGAAAGCATGCTCAAAATTCTACCCACACAATTAAAGTTCCTGGTCTGGTAAACTCAGCATATGGCATAGCCCCAGGAAAGAACTCACCTGCTTGCGGCTCCTGGTCAGTGATGACCAAAAACAAATCCAAAGCAGTGAGCCAATACATCATCCGAGTTTGCCAGCGCTTAAAGTGATTGCCATTGAACTTCTCAGGCTTCATAGCATCATCGTCAGATTTGAATGGGGCCATGGGATCTGTTACCTACGAGTCGAAGATGACACTGAATCTCCTTGAAATTGATGGAGTTCGGCCGTGTCATAGGCAGCAGCTTGCGTGTTCTGAAAACGTCACTCGTTGCTGAATGATAAACAACATCTCCAGCTTGATCAAGGCACGCCGATGGCGCTGTCTTCAAGGAGATTCATGCCCTCGCCGAGGTGCACGAGACGTACGGCAGCTCTCCTCCAAGATACAATGATCTCGTATCCTCAGCCGTGCACTTGACCAAGAACGAACCAACGGACTTTGTGGGATGTAACTCTCTCTATGCAAAACAAGCAGACGAACGTGGTGCAAAACTTTTTCTTATCAATATGAGCAGCAGTACGTAGCTTATATAACCTTGTATAGCAACAAGAAAATATTATCTATAAACCGTATAACAAACAATCAACAGACTGATAAGGACTTCATCTTCCACGTACTGCTCAATCCAACAAGACCAAAACTGAAAAACGAAATCTAAAGATAAAGCAAAAGTTCAGATATATCTATCTGAACCAAACTAAAGAATCACGTGTACAAAACAAACAGAGCCAAAGAGATAAAATTTGAATGAACGTCAAACATCATTTGTGACTTTCATTCAGTTATAATTAGAAGGAAAACCACATGAATTCCAACACTATTTGCATTTTTAATCTCACTTGTATTCAACCTAAAAACTCTGCTAGTAGCACATGTCACCACTGAATCTTTCACCTCTATCGTCCATCGTCAATTGCTAATTATCTTAAACATATTTTGAAGTCATTAACATGTCTCCGTGAGTACAATCCAGAAACCCTAACTCAATGTATGCACCATCGTCAGATAAGAAGAATGGGAGATGAGCTAGCTAGCAGGCAACAGACAACACGAATATCTTGACATGATCGTCGATCGAACACGATAACGTGAACCAGCTTCTTGTTGTTTTTGGTCGATCAGAGATTCAACATCTGATCGGTCGATTACCATGCTTACGTATGTATTGGCACGTATGTTCGTGTCAACTGCCGCCACATATATACACCATATATTACATGTGTAAGATATGCATGCGCACGTGCGAGAGGAATTAATGGAATCAATCTAGCTCGATCGAAACCGTATCATCAGTATCGTCACGTAACGCAGCTTTAGTTGCACATGCACGCACGCACGGATTTGGACAGAAATATTTATAAACGAAAGTTGCGTGTAGCTTAATTTATCACTTACTTGATTAATTCTGATCGCTGATGACGAACTGCTGCCTATGCAAATTTAAGCCTTTTTTGGCATACCTTCAGATTCAAAATTTTTCTTAGATCCACGTATTCATAACTCAACAACTTCATATGTATCTAGATCCATGTTTACATTTATAATATTGAATAAATCATTCTGTTTCTATTTTATTTTAAATCATTATAATTTAATATATAAACTTCAAATTTATTGGATCAAAGATCTAAAACTATGTTAAATAAACCATATATACATGTCCATTGGTTGGTTTAATTTATATATATATATATATATATATATATATATATATATATATATATATATATATATATATATATAAGATTGATCGCTTTCTTAGGGTATACCAAAGCAAGGGATGTGTATGGGTCGATTCTGATCCTACAAGGGTTTCACAACTTCGTTCGAATTTCGAAGCTATCAGAAAACGCTTGGTTTTGAACTTCATTTGAGTTTCATCGAACTTCAGAAGATTTCGCGAAATTGAAAGAGCAATACGTTCAAGCAGTAAGCCATGCATGCTATACAACATACAGTCTTGGTCCTTATTTTTAGCTTGGTATGGATAATTGGATTGTATATTTTTTACATTTCTAAAAAGTTTGATTTTTATAAAATTTTCTTCATCAGCATTCCTGACAATACCCCGTCCACATATATATATATATATAGATGATCTTATGTGTTGGCCGCATGCATCCGTGTGGCGTGGCGAATCTCTAATTTGAAAACTCAAATTGAAAATCGAACCGTTCAAATTGTTCTACATATTAATATTGCCTTGTATACCAAATTTTATATCTTTTTGAATTTTTTACTATTTTATCAGATAGGTCAAAATGCAATAATCCAACGATTTCGGAGTATCTATTTTATTGCATTTTTGACCTATCTGATAAAATAGTAAAAAAATTTAAAAAATGTAAAATTTGGTATACAAGGCAATATTAATATATAAAACAATTTTAACGGTTCGATTTTCATTGAGTTTTCAAATTGTAGATTCGCCACGCACACGGACACATGGCGCGCGCCACACAAGACCATCTCTCTCTATATATATATATATATATATATATATATATATATATGTAAGTATTTACCTAGTATTTTACCTCCTTCTACTCGTAATCACATTTTCGTTGTTTTGATTTGTAACTCAAAGCTAAAAATAGATTACAAACTAAGACTATAAAGAAGACTATAAAGGATTTCCCAGCAGCGTAAATTCCAGTCCATCCACACGGTTCAGCCCTCAACCTCATCCAATGAGGGGACAGGGGAAAGTGACAAAGCCGTCGTGTGGTGGTTACCGAATGCTAGCTCTCGGTAATGTCATTCCCATGTGTTTTTGGCACACGAGAGCTTTCCGGTCTCTAGTAATGACTCATTGACCAAGTGGATCATATCATCATCACAATCTTAAACTGTATTAAAAAATACGTGTTAAATAAAATATGCTATTGAAAATAACATGTACTCTTTAGTTTAGTTATCCTAAAATATAATAATAACTAAACTAAAATCAGATTCTGAAAATAAGTTTTTATTAGCATATGTTTAATTATCCTAAAATTTAATAATAATTAATAAACATAAAGGTGTACCTATACTCTCAATTTAGTATTTTGTTAATTTAATTTCGAAATTCTAAACTAATAATTGGTAAAATTGCCATTGATACATGTTCTTCTTTTATTAAAAAAATATCTAAAGCGCTATAATTCAGAAAATAACCATCATAATCTTACTAAAATTTTTAATATATATGACAACAATAACACTGCCCATGGTAGATACAGGTCGTTGATAACTAGTTACATATATTTAATATGGTACGGTTGCACATATTGTTCATTAAAAGCTCGATTGGTAATTATTTCAGCCCGGCCGGTTTACATATAATTGGTGATCGACCAGAGACAATGTCTGCAGTTTGACCCGAGAGGAGTACCCTGCGCCATGTCGAGACTTAATTGTACGTTCTCATCTTAATTTATTCTTCTTACAAAACTCCAATAAATATCATTCATATATTACCTTAACGAGGGACGGGTTTAAAGATACCCAAAAATGCAGTGGCGTTATTAGGATTAACATTACTCCACTATTCTAAAATTTGGTCATAATGTTTGCTGGTTCGATCAGTTTTAAAATCTGTTCGAGGTGTATCAAGGGAGATATATGCCATCTCCTGCACCACCACACCTGTCCCCAATCACATCATAATGACTATATGAACCTGAATTTACCTGTCAATAATTAATTTTGCCAAGTATTATATGAGATCCATGTTCCAACCACACACACCACCACCTATAACTAAAATGATGATTAACAAGCAAGCATTTGTGTACAATACAACATGGGGTGTGAAATAACATAGAATGACCATGGCTACAGTGGGGAGCGGTGGAGAAGACTATCAAATCTGATTGTAATGTTTTTGCACGGTCTTTTTTAATGGTCTTTGTTTTTCCTAGTACAAGTAAGGTATAAGATGTCCTATGGCATCTTTGTAAAAGAAATTTTCAGCTCATTTTGTTATCGTATTTTGGCTTTATCTCTTCATTGACATTTATGTTTCATGTTATGGTTTCGTTTCTTTATGAGGGGCATGTTCTACATAAAGTTTTTTATGTCATAAAATTGAAATAAGGTTCTTTCTATCCTAAATGTAGAAGCTCCATGGCTTCAACTAAATTAACTATATATATAGCTGGTTTGGGTGGAGAATTAGGCTTACACTGCTGGGAAATGGGCTTTAGTCCTGGTTCGTAACCTCCTGTTGTCCGGTTCTCGAACCGGCTACGAAATCGGGCATCCGGGCGAAACAACCAGACGAAAAAAATCTTTAGTCCCGGTTGGTGTTACTGAAGCGTAAAATTATTTTTATTGTGTTTTCTCTCACTGCTCCTCGGTTACCCCAAATACACATAAAAAATTGATGTCCCCAAATACCATCTCAATTTGAAATCACAATTTACATATCACAAATTCATATACCAAATTTCACAAATCGAAATCATACCCAAATATCATAAATCTCCCGGATCATAAATCATAGATCAAAATCACGATCTATCAATACAATGTCACAAATCATCAAATACATCAAGAAAAAATACATATCAAGTGCATGTTGATCGGCCCGCGCCGCCGCGAGCCTCGGCCGCCACCTCTCGCCACGCGGCCTCCGCCTCCCGCCTCGGCGGCCGCCGCCTCTCGCCCACGCGGCCGTCGCCTCCAACCCGCCGCGTGGCCGCCATCACCCGCCGCGCGGCGCCGCCGCATGCTTGCCCGCGCGAGAGATCAAGAGAGCGAGAGAGAGATCGGGAGAGCCGAGGTGAGGGAGAGAGAGAGGGAGAGATTTGAGGAGAGAGGAGAGATACATCGAGGATAAGGATAAGACAGAGAGAGATAGAGCGCGCGTGAGGAGATAAGGCCGAGGAATTTTTTTAGGTCTCGATTGATACAATGAGCAGGACAAATATTAATCTTTAGTCCCGGTTAGTAACATCAGATCGATATGGGCTTTTTAACCGAGACTAAAAATAAACTTTTGTCCCGGTTGGTGTTACCAACCTAGATTAAAGATTTAACCGCTATTAAAACCGAGACTATTGTAGATTTGTACGGATAGATCAAAGATTATTTTGTCGATAGTGTTAATTAATCTTTTTGTATATTCTCCTAGCTAGAATTTGATTTTTTTTATTTGGGGGAGGTGGGGTTCGCTCCTTTTCTACTTTGAAACGATCAAAATTTCATATGCATTTCGACAGAATGGGGAGATCGCTGTGGTACACCTTGTGCTGTAATGAAAATTCTTCATTTTCTAAAAAATATCTTGGATCTCTTCGAGCAGTTTTAGCAATGGATGGGATGTCCATGGATTAAATTAAATCAAGCAAGTATATATAGACTGATGCACTTTTATTTTTGTTGTTGCATTTTATATATGATCGTTATTCTTCTCGATCCATTTGTCCTCAAACGGTTAATATGAGTACCCTACATGAATGGTCGTTGATGGAGCTAAGCTAGAGGTTGCAACCATGCACGACAGCTGCTCTCTATCTCACACCCCACTGTCCTCACATGCATGTCAAACTAGGTAAACTCCTAGCTAGCTAGCTCAAAATATTCCATGGAACTCTATTTTTTTATAAAAACAGTAGCTTTGCTTTTTTAAAAGAATGTAGCAGTGTTAGCATATAGTCCGGACTTGCCTTCCTAAGGTCTCCTTCGAACCGTAGGATTAAAGAATAAAGAAATGAAAACATATAATTTCAATAGAAATATAACTGTAAAATAGAGGATTACAAAACACATATAAAATAGGTGATAATTACCGTTTAAATGATCATAGAAAAACACATGACATGATTCGGATGAGAGACACTTAAAAGAAATTTTCCAAGAGAACTGTTGGAATTTTAAAGGAAATGGTAGGATTTAATCTTTTTAAATTCTTTATTAAGAATTTTTCCTATAGAATTGAAGTCTTCAAAATTTTCAATGTTTTCCTATAAATAAATGGGGCCTAATTCTACTCGGTATATAAGCCGTGTAGTTGAATATGACAAAAACATAACTACATATATTAACACACTCCCTTTTATTTCATATTATAAGATACTTTAATTTAATTTTGTTTTAAGATTTGATCAAATTTATAAACAGATATAGCAACATATTTAACACCAAACAAACATACTACCAAATATATTTAATGTTATATTTAATAGATAAAAGTTGCTATATTTTTTTATAAACTTAATTAAATTTATAAAAAATAATTTTTTTAAAAAAATCAAACAACTTATAATATAAAACGAAATAGTGTCATTTATGCAAACTACTAGTAGTAGTAGATTAGCTGTAGAAATGTACATGACAGAGGGAGGTAGTGTCTAAACTGAAGAAAAAAGGCAAAACAAAAGATGTTGGAGCACTAAGGAGCAAATTGGCCAGCTGCATGGCAACGTACACAGGGGTCATTCTTTAGCGTTTTATTGGTTGCTACTAAGCTAGGAGAGACACACTAGCTAGCTGGAGTATCTAGCTAAGGATCATCAACTACTGGATCGTCCTGTGATTAATTAATTAATCCATGATGATGGATGGTTGATTGTTGTTTTTCTTGGAAATGGAGAGGACAGGAGTAGCACTGTATACCACTGTGGCTCATCTTTCTCCCTCTCTTTCTCTGTGATGAGAGAGAGAGAGTGAGAGACTTACTGTTTGTGTGAGTGAGTGAAGAGACCTGGTTGGTGCTGTTTGGATGAGCTGTCAGCAGCATTAGATGCTCCCCTCTGACACCTCGCACCTGCGATGTCTCCCCTTGGCTTCACGACCCCGTTATTCTACCCATGAAAAAATTTTGAGTATAACCTATACGAGCTAAAATAAATATGGTATGTCATTTTTGTTTCTGTGTCATCGATGATAAAAAAGTAAAATATGTTCAGGATGTTTTAAAGATAATATTGTATGAATAGTGTGGGATGTCAATCCGGGTAGCCCATAGTACGGGAATGAGGTCGGACAGGTCGGACCGGGAGTTTTCGGTGGGGTTAGAAGCCGTGCCTCGGGCGAGGACGGCCAATCCTACCTCTGCCCATTGACTCGACCACGGCTTCCCTGGCTCGACTTGCATGCATGGCCCCGACCAGTAAATGGGGGCAGACCGTCCTCGGGAAAGAGGTTTCCTTGATAAGGCTCGCATATAAAACAAGGATGAGACAAGCCGACGGAGGATGATATCACTCGACGGGGCTGCACACAAGATGTCTGCGACGAATGGATCTTGAGATAATTTTGTTGTACTTTTTAGCCTTGGTCGTATTTGCTTTTTACTTTATGACCAAACTTTCTTGCATGCCAAGCCCTTTTCTCGTCCTCCTTGGACTATAAAAGGGAGGGCAGTGGCGCGCACGCGGGGAGGATTTCACATCCTAAATCTCTCTCAGCTCACACCATTATACTCAAACACTAATCTCACACCACCCTAACAAAGAACACAAGAGTAAGTTTGTTATCTTTCGAGAAGGTCAAACCTGTCTAAAGTTTTTTGACTCATCTAGTTCTTAAGTCGACCATCGTGCCTATTGGTAGGACGTCCCGATCACTCTTTCACCTCCTCGGCTAGTCTCCTTTGAGGACTGATCGATCACTCGTCGACAAATAGTATGAATAATTAAGGATCAAGAAAGTTTTCTATGAAAATATTGCTCCCGTATACCCATTCTAGTGTAAATTGAATGTGCAATAGCCAAATTCATGTGTAGGAAAACATTTAACATCATGGACTATCAAATATTCAAACATAGGTAAGAAATTCAAATTCCATAGTGGATGATCAAGATATCGCTAGTTATGTGGTAATTAACCAACACTCTAGATGGGCTCATGATCACACTGTTGTTTGCAAGAGAGAGAGGCGGTCTCATCGTTATCAAGCTCACACCCTTCAGATGATGCCTTACTCCATGCAACCTTGGAAGCTGATGGCAAATGGGTTCTGTACATAGGACCAGATATAGCATGCCCATCCGCTGCTGGATGAGGCAGCATAAGCATCATCATGTTCATCAATGGGAGAAAGACTAGGTACGTAGGGAGGTAAGAGACGATAGATGATAAGCTGAGACATTACATTGTGAAATGTTAGCGTAGAACAAGTTTGTATTTCTCGTGGCATGGAATGAGTTATGCAAAAGGAGTGAAAATAAAATGAAAGATGGAAAATATGGGATGGTATTCTCTTTTTTTCAAAATCTTTAGTTCTTCTTTTAATTGTTATAACCAATTCAGCACTTCTGTATGGATTCGGAGCACAGGAACACCAAGGACTAGATATTCTCTTACTAATATATATACGGTCACACAAACTCTTAACGGTATCTTCTTTCACTTTATGTAGTAGTACTATCAGTCGTGTTGCATATAAAAGCAAACTTACAACACACTTGTAAATTGTAACTCAATCATTATTACTTCTAGTCCAAGTCTTAAATTTGCATGCTTAACTACTATGAACACCCATTGACTACCTATTCATGTTACAGTAATTGTGTCTTATAAATCTCACATGAATAAGAAGGGATGACTACTTATTATTAGAGCTTGTTGCATGCAACGATTTTAGCTAGCCCATTGTATTTTTGATCGACATCATCCCCAAAATTTGTTTATGCTCATAAATTTATCTTTACTTTCTTGTTGCAAATATTTTACAATTTTCTTAAAAAATTTGACATCTTTTTCGTTTCTGCAAGAAAAACAACAAAGATGAGAACAATGTGTGGGTGCTTTCTAATGTTTTTCAGCTTGTGTCTTAGCACAAAGGGAAAAGAGTGACGCTCTACTGTCCCTCTTTGCTAATGCCCTTTGGGTTCATCATTCCGAGGACCCACGAGTGACCTAGCTGCTACACGTACACACTCCATCCGTCTAACCCCTCACATGCCACAGCTATCTAGCTCAGAGAGAATTTGAAGCTATATATATATATATATATAGCTCCTCTCTTCTCCAAATTATTAAAGATCCAAGAACCCTAGAAAGCTGGGCAAAAGAGAGAAACCAACAGAGATTGAGCAACTAGCTAGCTTCCCAAGGTTTGAAAAAAAGTACGAGTCCTATCACATACTTAGTGATGTGTTACTTGATTGCGACCAAATTTTTATGTTAATTAATACTTAATAAGTTTTGTTGCTACATTGGGATGAACAGCCATAAGAAAATAATGGTGTATAATCTCTTTGTAAAACTTTTTGTCCTTTGCTAAAAGAAGTTTTGGGGTGTAATAATCGGTACCTGTCACTGATCAATTATGAAGTCGTTTACTATAGGTAGTTTTGAACATAATATTTGCATCAGTCGAGGATTACAGTGTTGATGAAGTATTCAAGGATTAGAAATTAAAGGATATACAAGTAGCCATCATGACATGTAACTAATTTATAAAGTCAAAAGGCTATCGTCATGAGAATTTGACATTTAAAGTAATGGGTCAACAATGCTTTCACGTGACTATTTCTAAGTAAGATGAACAAGGATGATGATCTCGATCTAAGAAAAAAATATAATATGTAGGATTAATTATGGTACAGGATTAATTGTTGGGAATGTTACATATAGAAATGAACAAACAATACCGCAAGAAAAACATAATAACCTCCCTAAATTTACCATCAGGAACATGTTCACACGACCTCAATATTTAATCTGAACCATGAATCTCAAATATGCCAGCTAAATGTAGTCACTAAGTTAGCTTTGTTAACCCATGGAAGGATCATATCACCAGCAAAGTAATATCATGTCAATTAAATCTTCCTAAATCTAACCCAAAATAAGGGGATTATAAGAGAAGAAAGCCCCAATGCTTTTTGTTTGTGTTTAGGATTGAAGCCCTAATCAAAAACCCCAAACCTACCAACCCCACACCCCCATCCTCTCTTCCTCCTCTCACCTCTTTCTCTCTCTCTTTCTCCTCCTAGCCCCACACCTCTCCATACCCGCGCCCCCCCCAACACCCGCGCGTGCCACGCACGTGCGCCGCTCCGTCGCCGTCCTCCCCGTCTTCTGCCTCGGCTCCGGCGAGCGGTGGCGAGCCGGGCGCGCTGCATGTGCCTGGTAGCTAACTGTGTGCTGATTCTTGTGGTGCTATCTGTTGTTGGTGGTGGCCAAGGAGGGGCGGCGGCGGCGGAGGGTGGGATGGAGCAGCAGGCGGCGCCGTCGAGCAGCACGAGTACGAGCACCAACAGCAGCCGGAGCACGTCCGACCACCACCACGCGCACGCGGTGGCGGCGGCGGCGGCGGCGCAGGTGGTGCATCAGCACCAGCACCACCCGTTCTACTACGCCGCTCAGGGTGGAGCGGCGGGGAATACCATGCCGGCGCCGGCGTCGTTCATGGGGTCGCTGGCGATAGTGCCCTCAGCTGCTGCTGCTGCTGCTGCTTCGGGTGGTGGTGGTGGTGGGCAGGTGCAGGGGGCGGCTCCGGTGGCGTCGTCGGAGAAGAAGGCGGTAGTGGCGGCGGGGGCGAAGCGGCCGACCAAGGACCGGCACACCAAGGTGGAGGGGCGCGGGCGGCGGATACGGATGCCGGCGCTATGCGCGGCGCGGGTGTTCCAGCTCACGCGGGAGCTCGGCCACAAGACCGACGGCGAGACCATCGAGTGGCTGCTGCAGCAGGCGGAGCCGGCCATCGTCGCGGCGACCGGCACGGGCACCATCCCGGCAAACTTCTCCTCCCTTGCCGTGTCCCTCCGCTCCGCCGCCTCCCACTCCTCCCCGCGCACCACGCCGTTCCACCACCTCCAGCAGCAGCACGACGTCGCCGCCATGCTCGGGTTCCACCATCACCACCACCAGCAGCTGCTCCCTCCGCCGCACCAGCACCCGGAGGCGCCCCAAGATCCCGGCGCCGGAGAGTTCATGCGGAAGCGCTACAGGGAAGCCGACGACCTGTTCAAGGACACCTCCCGCGAAGACCCCGACGGCACCTCCCCCGCCGCCGGTGAGACCGAGCAGAAGGCCCGTGCAGCAGCGCCGCCGCCAACCGCTCCGTCAGCAATGTGGGCCGTGGGGCCGAACACTACCGGAGCCACCGCCGCCTTCTGGATGCAGCCGGCATGGGCATTCCCCGGCGCCGGCGCCGGCAACACGGTGCAGGCACCACTCCAGTTCATGTCACGCAGCAACTTCCCCACGGCGATGAACGTCAGCATGGCGGACAACAGCAACAACAACCTCGGCATGCTCGCCGCGCTCAACGCCTGCAGCGGCGGCGGCCGCTCCGGCAGTGGCGGCGAGCACCAGCAGCATGAGGGACAGTCGCCGGCGGAGATGGATCAGCGTCGCGCCAACGGCGGCGGCGGCGGCGAGGCTGGCGGCGCGGCGTGCTCGCAGTGAGCTAAGCAAGAAGCTAGCTAAGCTGTGATGGGTTAATGGGAGGTAGCTGTGCAAATGCAAATGGCTTATGATGATTTCATTAGAGATAGTAGATTAGGGTGTTTGTTACTGCTGCTGCTCTCGTTAATTAATCATCTCAATTGATCAATCAATCAATTGCTTGTTTGTTTAGTTTACTTTTTTACCTGGGATTATTTTAGTTTGATCTTTTGGATTAATTAATTAATCAATGTAAGGTGTTTGTGATGACGATTAGTAGTGGGTCCAATTGGATCATATCGATCTTGAGAAGCCTAGCAGCTGAGTGATTTATTTAATATGTATCTTGTTGTCAGTCCATGCTCGACACAAGCTTATGAAATCAACAAACAGCTGCTCTTAGGTTGATCCATGCAACCCTACGCTCCTATCTAGCTCCATTAAATGAATCTAAACGGTTGCTTTTCTCAGATAATTAATGACCTAAACTGATGATAATATAATCCTTTGTGTAGTTTGTTGTAATAGTTGATTCTTGCTATAACTTATTTGAAACACATACAGGGACCATACAAAAGTTTTGAAAAGAAAAGGCTAACATCCAACTCTTACAAAATACGTGCAACGGCCCTATAATCTGTGACTCCAGTCCAAATATGTTATGGACAATTTGCTAATGATTCTTTCTTGGGTTTTTGCAATATGAGCTTCTTGTTAGAAAATACGTGCAACGGCCCTATAATCTTCTCCAAATATATCATGGACAATTTGCTAATGATTCTTTCTCGGGTTTTTGCAATATGAGCTTCTTGTTTGCGCATGATTAACTTCTTATGCGTCAATAATGCTATGTGAGATTGTTCCATTATCATTAAATAACTACACACAAGCAGCTATTAAAAAGTATGGGAGTCACAAGTAGAGATGGCAATGGGTACATAGTAGTGGTCACCCATACTCGTATCTCTTAGGTTGAATTTTATTCGTCGGGTTACCCATACCCGTCGCGGCTAAGAAAATACTTTTCTACCGTCGGGTTACCCGCACCGACGGTGGCGGCGGACGGCGTGGCGGCGGATGACGTGACGGCGGGCCGGCGCGTGACGGCGATCGGCATGAGCAAAGCATGGCCGTGACGCCGACTAGAGGTGGTGGCGGGTGGCGTGGCGGCGGATGGCGCAGCGCGAAGACGGCTTGGGAAGACGGCGTGAGGCGGTCGGCGTGGCGACGGAGATAACCTAGGACTGGAAGGACGGCGTAGGGGCGGCGGCATGGCGGCGAACGGCGTGGCGGCGGTCGGACGGCCCGGCGACGGACAACGTGGGGGCGGACGGCGTGTGGCCGTGGCGCCCGGAAGAGATGGCGGCGTCGCCGGTCACGCCTGGGACTAGGAGGGAGTAAAACTAGGGTTTGTTTGAGGGAGGGCATATGGGTCATATGGGCTAAATGGGCTAAATTAAGGAGGCAAGGATTTATTTATGCGGGTATTTCTTATCTCGGGTAGATGGATATGGGTAGTACACACCCACACCAGTACTCGACATACCCGATGGGTATGTGTTTTTGTCCAACAAGCGTACTCGTGGGTAGAAAAATCATCCCACACTCGTCTTTTTATCGGGTAAAGGGTTTCGAGTACCCATTGCCATCTCTAGTCACCAAGCAAGACTATTAAGGAACAAACCACTAGTTTTTATGAAATCCATGTGAGCCTAGCTACCCATTTGAAGCATGGAAATCCTATAAATATTTTTTTAAAATAACATCTAAGTGTTATGACTATGACCCATACAATCCTCCAACCATACGCTTCAAATAATTCGTAATTATTTGAATAAGGTTGGTGTGAAGGCTTGAGTTAAGCGTTAGGCCACATTGACGTCCCAATCCACCAACGACGAGTTTCTTCCCTTTTTCCTTTTTTGCTTATGGTCTTTGAGAGCTACAGTCTTGTATTTTTCGATATATCAATAGAACACGCGCTATCTTTGTGTTTTCTTTAAAAAAAATAATTTGTAATTAAGCTGTTGTTAATTAGTCTTACTTGCGGTATATGTTTTAATAGGTGCATATATATGTTGTCAAAAAAAGTAATATGTGCTGATATCTCCATGCTCAGTGGGATTGTTCCATCATCCTATGGGTGGTTTCACGTGAACATCCATTCGAAGCGCGAGAATCTTACATTAGTAACTTTTGGTGATAAACCTTCAATAATGTTCATTTGGAACGCACAAGTTTTACAGGATTTTCATATATACCTCCTCGAAATAATTTCCTTTCTTATATATATAAAAGAGGGCTCATCCGTTACAAGATCCTCTAATCCATAATGTGTATTCCAAATAAACATGACTAGAACCTCATTATTGACTAATTCTTTTCTAAGGTGTTAATATAAAAAGGAGATTTGGAAGGAGATACGTCCCTCCAAATATTTTTTAAAAATAAATTATGAGCATGTGAAGAATTAAACATGAGATCTCGGGGTTGAAATTACACACTCGTTGTTGCTTTATAAATATATGCTGGATATTTATTTATCTATCTATAATCTATAATCTATAATCTGTAATCTATAACTACTTATAAAGCAAGTAGTGTTTTCATCCAAAATTTTGTTCTGTCTCGGCTATTTTGCAGAAAACCCCTTAAGTTTTTCCGAAATTAACCTACGCTCGTCGCTATTTTTTAAAAACTCAATTATACGTACGATAGAGATTATCTTAACTACTTAAAAACCTATAACTTTTCGATCGTCAAATCATTTTTCATCCAAATCTATAAAATTTCCGATCCATATAACCTCTCACTCCATTGTTGCCTCGCCTTCCTCACCTCCAGCAGCGCAGCCCGACTCACGTACGCTCCTGTCTCGCCGTGTATTGCCACGAGCGGCGGCCGAGCACACGCCGCACGCGTGAGCTAGCACGCCGCCGTCGAACAAGGGAGAGAAGCGCCGTGAGGCAGGATGCCTCCTTGACGTCCTCCTATCGCCGGCGCCGAAGGCATGGCCGAGCGCCGTCACCTTCCGCGTGAGGACGGGAGGAAGACGACATCCCGTAGCTTTTGGCGATTTTATATTTTTGTCTCATATTTGTGGTAAATCACGAGACAAGTCCTACGAGCTACATCAGCCCCATTGGTGTGATGTTTGTCCGTAGTCAAGGGTAAGTAAATTGGGGATCTTGCATAATTGCCCTTATTTTGTATTGAAATTATGTTTTTGCCCTGTTTTTTGACTTCGTGAATTTACTCTTGTGTTTTCAAAGCGAAGCAACACATCGCCCTATTCCATTATGTTGAGTTTAACGGTGTTAACTTTTTCAAAAAAAGACCAAAATACCCCTACTTTTTGCCCGCCGAGGCCATCGCCGCCGCGCCGCGCTGAGGCGCGCCCGCCGTGCCTTGTCGAGGGTCACCGCCCGCCCGCCGCGACGGGGCCGCCGTCATCGCCTCGCGAGCCGAGGGCTACCGCCGCCGTCGCCGCCGCGTCGTGCCGAGCCGCCACCGCCGCAGCAGTGCCGCGTCAAGGCCACCGCCCGCCCCGCCGCGCCGAGGCCGCCGCCGCGGCGGCGTCGAGCCGCCCGCCCGCGCGCCTCACCGCGCCCCCCGCCGTCACCCCGCCGAGAGGCCGCGCCCGCCGCGCCCGCCGCCGTCGCCCGCCGAGGCCACCGCCTCGCCACCCACCGCGCCCCCGCCGCCGCCCCCGCCGAGGGGCCGCGCCCGTCGCGCCGCCGCCGCCGCCGGATGAGCTCCCCGCAAGCGGTCGTCCCATGAAGAGGATGGATTGAGATAAGGATATAAGGGTAATACGGTATTTTTACCATTATTTTCATATATTTGATAATTTTTTTAATTTTTTATTTATTATCACCTAATGACCATCCAAACCGAGGGCAAACGGTAGCTTTGTTTCAAATTTGCGAGGGCAAAAACACAAAGTTAAAAAATTGGGCAAAATCACAATTAGCCGGTGGATAGGGCAAAATCACGGTTATCTCAAGTAAATTATAAGGAGATGTAAGGGTTCACATGTCTCTTGATGATAACATACAAATTATCATATCCATCAATATACTTTTCTAACTAATAATATCCGAGTCGTAAATATTTTAAACTTTTACCAAATTTCTAATCGGTTTAAAGTATCGGTAAGTTAATATATATTTTCATTATATTTTTGACTTAATTTGGTGAAATTAAATTAACTTAGACTAAATGTCTATCCGATACTATTTCTTAATCAAGGTCCAGTGGTACACAAAGTTAAAGACACCCTTGTTTTCAAAGTTATATATATATATAACTATTTATAAATCAAGTAGTGTTTCTATCTAAAATTTTCGTCTCTGTCTAGTTATTTTACAAAAAAATCCCTTGAGTGTTTATAAAATTAACTTGTAGTCCCAATCTTGAAAAGAAAAGAGGGCTTGGATGAAAAAAGACCTCTTGCGTCCCTCTCTTCCGTCCTCATCCGTGCGCGCGCCCGCCCCGTGCTTGTGCCCTCCCTCCGTCGCCGCTTGGAGCTCCCGCGCCGCCGCTAGACCTTCGCCCTCCGCCTACTTTCCTCCTGCGTTATCGTCCCGTTGCAATGTACGGACATTTTGCTTGTATATATATATATAATATCTATAAAGCAAGTAGTGTTTCTACCCAAATTTTGTTTTGCTCGGTTATTTTGCATAAAACCCTTGAGTTTTTCCGAAATTAACCCGCAAATCCGCCAGCTATTTAAAAAACCCAGTTAAAGAAGAAAAGGGGTTATTTTGCATAAAACCCCTTGAGTGTTTATAAAATTAACTGCAATCCTAATGCTAAAAAGAGAGAGCTTAAATAAAAAACCTTTCGCGTTTCTCTCTTTCGTCCTCATCCGCGCCGCGCCCGCGCCTCCCTCCCGTCGCCGCTCGAGCTCCCGCGCCACCACTGGACCTTCGCCCTTCGCGTGCTTCCTTTTCTGCGTCGTCGTCCCTTTGCGTAACGCACGTGCATTTTGCTATATATATATATATATATATATATATATATATATATATGGTTTGTGTGTTTACAGATATTGCAAACTGCTGCTAGCTGCCACTTTAATTCAGTAGTGGCAAATATGCATGGCAGTGTTGCCTGCCTGCCTTTGAACAGTTGCAAGCTAGCTAATGTCTCTCCGAATCTGCTCGCAGTGTGATTGCTCGTGCTCGTGATGCTCCCTCTGACTTTCTGCGTCCAAATGGATCACACACTTTGCAGATATTTTTGACATGTTATCCAGTACTACCCGTATTGCATTATATTGTGAGGTGATAAAATTTTGGCAATTTGCATGCTATAAGAATGTTGTGTTAAATTAAACTAAACTAAATCATTCTATTGCGGTAAGACTGGCTCAATAATCTAAATTATGTTGGCATTCGTTCTTTGTCTTTGTGAATCAGCTAGACGGATGTGGTACAAACTCTATAATAATTTGGCTTTACCTTCTTAAAAGTCGTCTCTTCTTTGTACGAACACTTCTGTTATTCGATTATTGAAGAGTATAGTGTGGCTTTATCCTTCTTATTATTTGGAGTCATATTTTAATCATTATTGTAGCTTGTTCGGTTTCTCATCTTTCTGGTTTTACTGTTCCGCCCTCCCTCGGCTTGGGCGGTGCGTTTATACCTACAACTTTTTTTCTAATACATTAACACGTAATCTAATTCTTTTACGCGTTAAAAAAATGAAAAATCAAAACCTTTTTCTCATTATCTTAAAAAATACATGTTCCTACCATATTGTCAAGACTAATTAATTAAGAAGAGAACAAGAATGAATAAAAAAAATGGTAATAATATTTTTAAAAAAACAAGAAGAGGGCACCATGGTCAAGCTAACAGATATGGAGGCATTTCTACATCAATCGTTGTCCGTCATGTTAGCTACCATACATCATCATCACGTGAGAATCTCTGAACATATCTAACGGTTCATTTGCGATGTTAAGCCAGATATTTATATCCATAACACTTTGCTAAGACAATACATCGATATTTGAGAGACGAAAGCTAGAGGAACAAATGGGATTAGAGATCCTAAGTATTTCTAGCGACCTATAACGTAGACGAGGAATACGAGTTCTGCCACTCAAACTTGTGCGTGCAGTGTTGTTTCTAACGTGTTAAGTATCCGGTCTATAATTTTGACCAATCGTGAGGTGATGTTGATAAAGCCACGGTCACAATTAATTCTTCCATGCCTTCCAATGATGCTCCAAGAAAATCCAAAAAAAATACAGCACCCAATTCCTTCAGACACAATAATGAAATTAATCTCCATTTCATTCCAGAACAACTGTGCATATACACTTTTTTTTTGGACACTGTGGCATGGAGAGCTGGCCCTGTCCATGATTCCCAACTGTTTGCCCTTCCCTTTTTCTCTTGCTTTCTGTGCTGCTGCTGCTGCTAAAACTAAAAGAGTTACTGTATATTACTGTATCAATATATGCAGCATCTGCTAGCTAGCTTGCTTTACATGTACTAACATATATAAACAGTGGTTTTTAATAAGTTTTTAATAAGCATGATGGACACAGCCACTCTAAATCTGCACTAAGCATGTCACACATATTCCTGGCAGATGCAGAGGCCAGATTTTTTTCATTTTTGCTTAACAAAATTCCCATTTTACCTTAAAAATGTCAAATCGATATGTACCATAAGCCAAAAGAAAGCCATAAGCTACCTCAAAAGACACTCAACATGAGTGGACCAAATGAAAACATCCACACACAAAACGGATAATTGCGGCTGATTTGCAGTGTTAAAGATGGTGATCATGTGTCGATGATGCTGACTGATTAAAATTCTGCAGTAACCTGACGACGACGTGATAACAAATTCTGGGGAAGTCGCCGACAAGGACGGCGAGATGGGTTGAAGTTGAAGCCCTGTGTGCATGAACACGTCGCCATCGCCACCCTTTTCCTATCAATCTTGCCATGGCAATGAGAAAACGTCGGTCTCATGCGTGTGAAAGCGAGGCATATATAAAAGAGCTGAATTATACCCCTCCGTTTCAAAAATTATATATAAACATTTATTTAAACTTTATACCATAATATAAGCATTTCTAAACTAATCGATATACGAAAATCCATATATTTTCAACCAATAAGATATTCGAGAGAGGAATCTAAGCAATTTAGAATTTAAAATTTAACCATTGATGTTACTGAAAGGATTTTTTTCTTAATTTTAGTGTTTGCTAAATAATTTTAAAACGGTTATATTTTGATAGAGAGTGAGTACTTGCAGATATGAATGCATGCATATCCCCTGACCTGCCGACAGAGCTGCCGCCACAGCAACAGCTCCTGTCCATGCAGTGCAAGTGCAATGTGCTTTCGTTTTCAGGCACTGGTCTGGATTAATTAACATGATATATATATATATATATATATATATATATATATATATATATATATATATATATATATATATATATATATATATGCTGGTTCTTGTATCTATCAAGCTTTCAAGCCAACCAGGCCTTGCCTGTTTCTCTTTCAGATGAATTCTTCTGCTCCCTGTGTTCAAACACCCGCAGATGGGCGAAAAATAGCAACTTGAAAGCACGTGAGGTTGCATTGCACATATTACACAAACAAGGTTGCAAGCTTGCAATATGGAATTTGCAATAGGAGAGATTAAGAGAAACAGGTTGTATCAGTTTATACATTTGAAATTGGTTGATGTACCTGACAATCATTCCTGCTAATCAAACAGAGCTGTTAAACACTGAAACCAGAGCCTATGGCACTTGCTCTTTGCTGTACAATGCTGCTGTTAAACACTGAAATTAGATGATTGGTTCAGAGAAAGAGGCAGACTAGGGGTTGCCTCTTGTTGGACGACAGACATGGTTGAGCTTCTTAGCATGGTCAGGCCGGTGGTGCTGGGTTCGGCACATGAAACCATACCAGCAGCTCTCCTGTTAGCAGCATCAGGTGGAAGGAGCTGGAATAGAACATCACCATCAATATTAGAAGACTGGTATGATCTATGAATAAATGAAACAGTGTAGTGACGCTCGGAGATTTTTATAGGTTCATGAGCTTACTATTTGTTTAAAGAAACATTTTTGTTGTTCTACTCAGGATTTTAGAAAGCAACATCCAGTGGTTAGAATAGGAGTCCAGGATTAGATCATGAAAGCAACTAAATAATCTATGTGCAGTAAAACTAAGTTTAGTATTAAGTCCATGTATAGTTTAGAGATAAGTTGCAAAATTGACCATCCAAATAATTAAAACACCATTCAACAAAGTTAGTTTGGAACACAGGAAAGTTCTAGAACAATTTCTGTAAGACATGTTAAGTTTCAGAAATGGTGTGGCTTCAGAAGTAAGGTGACCTATCACATATGACTATTTAAAGAAGAGGAATTAATTAATATTATCATAAAGCATTCGCATCATGAAGAGGAATTGATAATGGTAATTATTAGTAACTGTGAAGTATACATACATTTCGTGGCATTGATACACGGAACCAGTAGAGCAGGAAATCAATGAACTTGTTGTAGCATTGACTGCATTTGTTGGAAGTCCAAAATGAGAAAAATAAGCAAGATAAAATCGAACTATTCTTGTAAACTAGGGAAAATAATTACTTGCAAACATATGTCCTAGAAGTAATTGCATCGACATGGTTCAGCTGCAGCCTTGAGCGATCTGCGTGCAAAAAGAGAACAGCATATCATACAAATGTGACAGATGGCATGTGCAGTAAGAACAGCATATCATACAATGTGATAGATGGGGGCATGTCCATTGTGCAACAAGAAAGTAAACATAGGGTCAATAGTAATAGTATGTAATCCGCTAAACAAAGAGAATTGTCCCCAGAAGTAGGTATTCCTTCTCAACATTCAAATTCAGGTCATACATAAATTTTGTACCTTTGAAGCAAAAAACAATTGAGAGACTGTCTAAATTATTGCTATTAACAGGTCCTTCATATGCTAGAACGATCATGATGTTATCACGATGTAAGAAATGCAAAACTGCAACATGAATATGTATAAGCTTACCTGATACTTCTTGTAGTAACATAAGTGCATACAACTAAATAACAAGTAGAATCAAATTTTGCAACAATGCAGAAATTAGCCGAACTAGATAGAAGGTTACCAAGCTCCTTATTGTCAAACTTCAATATCCACTCTGAGATTATAGCTTGCAATGCTTTGCCTGATTGCTGTATACATCTTTCTGTAATCTAGAGAGGAGAAAACACTATACTCACTACTCACATGTGAAACTACTATTTAGGATATAAAAGGAGCAATATGATATAATAAGATCATGCAAAAACTTCCTACATCTTTTTCGTATTGATTGCCTCCATGTACTGTGTCAGGAACACTAGAGATATGGCGCTGAGAGATCTGCAAAGTTATGTGCAACATGTCAAACAGTGAATGACTGTATGATGATGGAGTACAGTGGGGTCCAAAAGATATAAGTAATAGATTATCTTGCCATCTTGAAAGTTTCCTGATCACAGATTGGATTATGCTGACTTGAATTCACTCCTTGGGAACACCAATAAGCTCCACAAAATTCCCTATCACATCCCAAACCTGCAATATAAGGTTGATGGATCAGAGCCAGAAAATTAAAAAGAATACAGAGGATATAACTTTCATAAACATTCAGTAGGGAAAAGGTGCAATTAAGCTACTCATGACGCCTGCAAACTTCAAAATACATCTTGATGCAATTGCGCATATCTGTCATACTCCTCAATTATGTAATAAAAATAACTTTAGTTAAACTAATTGATGCCAATCATGTTAGTATGGCAAAAAAATGAACCCAGAAATGTCCAGTTCTAACATCACGGCAGCACACATGGTTACGTTGGATAATCAATCAAACGAACAACTGAACTATAGAATTACAATCTTTTAATATGGTAAGAGTTATTAGTTACATTTTTGTGGTATACTGGTGTCAGGTCTGGCTGGCATCATTCCTCCACATCCATTACATGGCAAATGTGGAGCACCTGGCCTGCACCTAAATCCACCAAATTCAGCACCTGCAAAAAAAAATCTCATTTGAGAAACATGTCAAAAAGGAAGAATATAAGTATTCAAAGTGAAATTTCAACAGTTACCACATTGAGGGCATAGAAAATCAGCGTGGTTAGTATGGTTAGCTTCATCATTTGCACGTGGCAAACGGCGCTTTCTTGACTGGTTTTTCTGTTTCCCCAAAACCTAAGGCATGAAATAGAATATTGACAGCAACTCAGAATCATGGGACTGATCATATAAATACCAAAACAAATATACTTGCAACATATTGTAGCATAGAAAACACCTATAACGTTGGTGAGTTGAGTATCAATTATCCTGTAACTCAAGCTGGCTCTAATAATAAGGCATTTTATCCATCAGACAGACAAATTGTCATGTTCAGGAGTACTGTTCACGCCTGTTGATTTTAACAGATTAGATTGGGTTGGAATCTATTTCCTTATTTTAGAGATAAGCTTCTTGTGGGTCAAATTATCACAAGGATGGGGATTATGCAATTCCATTAAGCTAAGATGAATAAACAAGTTCCTAATCAGCTCTGGTCTCTCCCATGGCCGGCTATTATAGACCTATTGCTCCCTCAATCTGTACCTTACTTCACCTAGCACTGTTCTACTTTGAGTAGTTGCCATCTGACCTCCCTCTGACAGATTTTTATCCCCATGATGGATCTAAGGATCATCGCACAGGCATAAGACTATGGAAAAGGGATGAATGCATTTAGGTTAAAATACATCATAGACTGACTTACAGAAATGTTAAAATACAACTGCTGCGCCTACTTAGATAAAGTTTGATGATTAAATTTCATAGGAGTGGAGTAATTAAAATTAGCCCCAAACAGTGATTTTATGACAAAGCTCATGTAACCTTCAATTTGTATATAACAACACATTATAATGAAAAAGGCCTTGAATTGTCCATAATTACAAGCTGCCATTTTTTATTCGTAGCACTGTCTGTCCATAATTACAAGCTGCCTGTCCATAATTGTTCAACCTACAAAAGCCTTGAACAAGTTCTTTTTTAAAAAAGATGATGATTTTAAAACAATATTTGATTTTATGGCAGATAGCAGAGACAAATATCAGCGCTGGCAAATATGACCCACTGGCTCGACACTTGATACAATCCATTGTGAAAATAGTGGAAATCAACAATTTCTTAGTAGGATTTTGAACTCACAATATTTGTTTTGACCGAAGCATATGACTCCAACAATGCAATCTCCTCATCAGACCGCTGCAGTGATGAAAAAGCTTGCAGTATAGCCTACAAAGGCAGAACTATAAATAAACATCTCAGCTGTACAATAGGTAGCACTTCAATAGTATTGAGCAGTTAATTCATTAGACGCAACTATCACACCTCTTCAATATTATGTAGGAAATGATTCCTACCAACTGATTGCACTGCCGTCCTACATTGTGGGCAGGCAGCACTCTGAATTTTATCACGCGAATTAGCTGAAGACCTTCTTAACCACTCTGAGAAGCAGCCGTTGCTTAAATGGAATACAGAAATGAGCACCAATCAGAATTTTAAGAGAAATCAAAAGTAGCTAGGAAAATTAACAAAAGTACCAGAAGTTGTGGAGACAAGGAGCAACAGTAACAACATCATGCCACAAATTTAAACATATGCTGCATTTTGCATTCTCAATATCCAGCACAATCTGACATTGTCATTTAAATAGAAGTTAGTGACTTTATACACCGAGGTTATTGTTGTTCGTCAACATTCATTTCAACAAAATACCTTGATATTATTTTTGTCCTGGTCCTTCAGGCCTGCTATATCAAAGGTGTACAACAAATACCCTGGAAGAAAAAGGATAGCATCAATGCATTACATAGTCATACAATTCACCTGTTCAACACAATGGAATCACAAAAGGAAAAAACATTTGTAATTTGTTAAAATTTTCAGAAGCACAACTATAAACATGCAACCATAGAAGTTTCACTTTCTAAACACAAAGGTCTAGGAAACTATTAACATTCAAAATGGCTCAATGAGTACATATTCAGAGTCATGTGTAAACACTTGTTTGGCTTCATAAAGGCATAAAATAGTCTCTTTTTATAAAAAAAAATACTAGGCCATTAAATATACACTATCACCAATCTATGCACAAAATGCCAAACTCAAAATATATAATTATCTCACCGTCTTTCTGGGGTCCTGGAACAATTTCACTCCCTTGTTTAATGTCAACTGCTTCTTGCTGGATAACTCTTCCATCGATAATAATTGCATCCAAGCTTTCTCAATGGCACATGGATAATGTTAACATAAGAAAGCAGTCTAATGAAACGTACATTACAAGGATGACAAGACAGGCTAACCTAACATCAGCGAGAATCTGATAAAACGAATAACAGAAGGTTGCAACACAGATTGGCTATGATGTACGCACATAGAGAAACTATTTAAATAAATATAAATATAGAAAAACTTCCTCATTTCTAACCTGCATGGCCCTCCTGCCACCTTGGCAGCAGAAGTGAACTTCCCTTCTCTACCCTCCACCCAAAAAAACCCACCCATGACCACTCTGCCTATTCCCTGTCACCAGGGGCTCGCCTCTATCGATTTCAGATGAGCACGATTCAAAAGTTCTTTTTTGGTTTGATCAATCAGGTTCAAAAGTTTGGAAAGTGAGTTATGGATAAGAAAACCAAGGCGCTTTAGAATCATTAGCAAATCTGAATCTTTTTATCCATAGGAAACTTTTCTTTAATTTTGGATAACGGGAGGTGATCAAGAAACACCAACACGGTGCTACCACACCTCAACGATTCACATAATCCAAACGATAAGAACTCACATTCCATCGCAATCAGTACGAACTTCTCTGCATTTTATAACCTTCGTCCAAACAGGCATCATCAATGAATGGCATTTGTACCCCCAATCCAATCAAGTACAGAACAGGCTTGCAGAAAAAGAGAGCGTCTTGCCTACAATGCACAATGCACAAAAAGCAAAGCAACGAAAAGGGAGAAACCGACCACCAATCACCACAGATACCTCAGATTCCGAATCGTCGCTGACGACGCGTCGCCGCCGCCGCGCCTAATCTCGCACCACGCGACCTCCTCCCCACCGCCATCCGAGGTGACCCGGGAGCACACCACGGCGTCGTCCTCGACCAGCTCCACCTCCGGGAACGCGGAATCGGAGGGCACTGCAAGCAATGGACGAGTCCAACGAAAAGGTCAAGAATCAAGAACCCGTGCGCCGGAAGAAACCCAAGGAAAAGAAAAGGGGGAGGAGGAGCCCGGGTCGGGGAGGAGGGCGGCCGCACCTAGCTTGGCCCAGACGCCACCGGCGGCGTCCGGCGAGGAGGACGCGCAGGGCTGGGAGCTGGAGCACTCGCCGGAGTCCATGGCGGCGTCTTCTCCGGCCACTTCGGTGCGTGGAGGCGCGTGCAAGGGAAGGTGGGGGTTTTTCACTGCAAAGCATCTCCAACCGTCTCCAAATAACTCTCCAACCCAAATTTTAGACATTTAAAAAAAATCCAAATAACTCTCCAAACCAAATTTTAACCATTGAACTATAGGTGACCAGGTGGATCGAGTCGTAGTGAGCTGGCACAGACACACACATATACTGTTTAGGACACGGACACGGCACGACACGGATGCAAATGGGCCGGGCCGACATGACACAATTAGACGTGTCGTGCTTGAGCTGCTCGTCGAGCCCGTGGGCCAATACGGCACGTCACGACGGGCGTTGGTGTCGGCTGCGCGGCGCGGAGGGCGAATCCGGTGGCGCTACGGTGAGGAGTGGAGTGAGAAGGCAAGACGAACGGCGGCTAGGCTAGGGTTTGAGCGTTCTTGGCCGAACAAGCCGTCCTCGACCCATGAGTCTTTGGCGTGCCGTATCGGCACGGATACGGCCCGATCACTCGTGGGTCGTGTTTGAGCGGGAGGCAAGACATGTGGGTCAGCATGGCATGATAGCCATGTTTAACGGGTCGTGTCATGATGGGTCGTGCCTCTCAGCTGTACCCGGATCGAACGTGACGTGCCACCGGTTTGGCCACCTACCATTCTACCAAAAAAACTCATTCAGCAATCCCTCCAAACACATGGCCAAAACCCTCCCTCCATTCAACTTGGCCAGCCAAAATCACTGGCCAGCAGTGGGCCCCACAATCCATTTGGAGCAGATCGTGCGCTCTCTCCCCCGTCCCGAGCGAGCCGATCGAGCGGCCGGCGCCGCCCCTCCATCCGTCGTCCCTCCGCCGGTGCCGCCCCTCCATCCATCTTCCCTCCGCCGCCGCCGCCGCCGCCGCCCCCCTCCTGCCGAGACGCTGCCGCCGCCTCCGCCCCCTGCCGAGGACGCCGCCGCTCCCCTGCCGCTGCCGGCCCCCACCCCCTGCCGAGGTAAATTTCTGTTCTGTGCGATTGGATTTGTCATGGATATTTCTGTTGTGTTCTGTGCGATTGGATCTGGTAAATTTCTGCTTCCAATGAAATGGATTTCAAATAAAAAATGTTTCAGAGGATGGATATGCCTTTGAAGTTCTTTCTCACAGATGGATCGTAGGTTTTGTTCTTACTTGTAATTTCATTTGCCAAATCCATCAAAACATATCTAGCATTCTTCGATTTATACCTCAGATTAAGCTCCATATGGTGATCACTTGATGATAATGGGACAAGAATGGGCATAGATGTGAACTGGGGGTCTGAAATTTGGACAGGTTGTTGATGCTCCTTCCTGCTTAAGGACAACCAGATAGTCTCAGTGCAATGAAAGTGAGATGATTATTTCTGGATGTATCAGTTCACATAGTGTTTTATTAGGTATATGTCAAGGGGAGATAACTGATTAACAAGAACAGTTCCAGGCTTTTGAAAATCATATTAGCATGCATTCATAAATAATGAGTGATAACTAGCTGCTATAGAGAGAAAGAAACATTCAAAATGATGTTGATAGCAGGTCATTGCATGCATAACCACTCTGAAGTAATACTTCTATTAGAAAAGTATTTATACTGCAGCAGAAGAGGTTGTTCTATGTGGCATGGTATTGTTTTTCAAATATGAATGATCATGGAACCAAAAACATCAACACAACAAAGTTTTTCATTCTCAGTAGTGAGAAACCTGTGAAAAAGTTTTTCATGTTCAGTATTTAATTTTGTACATTTAGAGAGGAATCACCAAAGATCTATGTAACTATGGCTGTGCACAATTTTGTACATTTAGTTGTCCACATTGTACTACTTTTAACTAAGAAAATACGATTATCGCAAAAATAGTCCCTCATCAAACTGCGGTGTCTTTTCATTCTATCGCGATTAATCACTATGTGCCCAGGAATAGAACCTCTTCTACCTCCTACATTGCTTTGGTCTCAGCGGTAATGATCTATCATGACTGTTGTTGCCATAATAAATATATCGTCATTGTCCGACGACGATGACTCCAAAGCAATTTGCATGGCTACACTACGACGCCTCATTGTGAAGTGGTGGTGGAGAAGCAAGCAAAGAAAATGGTGTGAAATGGTAGTGTGAGGGATCACATATATATAGAGGTTTGAAAAAACTAGCCGTTGGAATATGGAGAGTGCAAAATGGAGAGGCTGTTGGAGTGGATGGAAAACCGTTTTGCGTCGAGTACTGTAGTGTCTCCCTCGTCCCCTTTGCGTCGAAGAAAATCTGTCGTCTCGTCTCTGCTCCTTGCGCCTGCGCCGATCTCCATCCGGCGAGCAGAGCAGGGGAGGGGAGGGGCGCCGTCGTCGTCGTGCGTGAGCATCCACTTCCTCTTTCTGATTCATATATCTCTCCCACCTACTTTTGTCTCGAATTCGCTTGCGTTAACCCTAGCTTCTCTTCTAGACCTGGAAGAAGCTCTTCTCTTAATTTCAGAGCCTTAACCTTAATACAAGCAACAATTTGTTTGTTCCCCACAAAAGTTTGGGGTGTCCCAAGTTGGATCCGCCACTGCTTGGATTTAGGATGGAAATATGAGGATAATAGAGAACAGAGTCCATCTCAGAGCATCTCCAATAACCTAGCTATTTCACTCTCCAAGTTAAATTTTGACAATTTTGCATCAAAATCATACTCCAACAGACTAGCCAACCGGATGGCCAAGCCATCCGGCCAAACTCCTCGTCTTGGCTAACTTTGGTCAGCCAAAAATGCCTTGCCAATCGTGGGCCCCACCTCTTTTCCCCTTTCCCTTTCTTCCCGTCTCGTGCTATTTCCCCGGATCGAGCTAGCGTCGCGCCGCCACCCCTCCAAAGTGCATCACTAGTCGCTCCATCTCCCGCCGAGGCGGCGCCGCACCCTTCCCCTCCCCGCTGGGCCACCGCCGTCCACCTCCTTCCGAGACGGCGCCCTCCAACGCCGCATTGCCGAGTTCTGCGGGAGCGGCGGGGTTGCCGTGATTGACGGAGGGTTGGTGACGGAGCTGGAGGCCAACAGCGCTGACCTCAAGGACGCCCTCCGGAGCGCCAAGTGCCTCTTCACCTGCCCCGACCTCATCTGGAAGGTTCCCCCGCCTCCTCCTCCTCCGCCTCTCTCCCCTTTGCGCTCTCGGTTTTGATTCGTTCGTTTATCTGCTTGTTGCGTTTCGCATCTTGTAGTGTATTTGGTCCTTGGATATGTGCAATGGGGGATGCAATGCCGAATCTTTTGGGGAAATCTCTTGGCCTGTGCTCGAGGCTGGATCTTTGTCAGTGTGGCTCGAGCTATCTCGCCATTTTGAGAAGCCTAGGTGCTGCAGCGATGTGAAATGTCTGATTTTGCTGTGAAAAAGGAGAGCATTGTCGCCTTTCCAGCTATATCCGATTTTGCTGTAGACTTGTTGTACTTTACACTTTTACAGTGTGGTCGCGTTCGTCTGCAGCTCTGTGAGCCTGTGTGTGACAGAGGAACTTGGGAATACAGTACCCTCTCTAGGCTTTCACTCATGAGATAGCTCATTGACCAACTATACAACATTCTCTTTGTCTGCATTATGTTTTTGCACAGATAAAGATACATTGAGAAGATGATAAATCCCAATGCTTTCATGGTAGTTTTGCAGTATATATATGTACCTATTACAGATTGTGAAGTATCTAACCACCACAAGGGTCATTTACAGTAAGTTCAATAATTATCAGTTATATCAGGTTCTATAAGCCACAATATAATTGAGGAGTCAAACTAACACTGATATTATGATTTATAATGTAGATATGACCGTGCATATTAAGGCTAGAAAGAAAACAGTCTGAGACACTAATAGAAGTCTTCAGATAAGTTGAAATGATAGCATGCTAGCATATTGCTGGTTAAAAATGGCTAGGAACAGAGTTATTCTGCATGCCTAAAATAAAAATGAAGTTATTCTGTATACCTAAAATAGAGTTGTTAGTCCATTATACTCCTATAGGTTACTGCTTTATATATTGACAAAATGAAGTTAGCCAAATAGACAAATGGAGAGCCAAAAATAGCTAGGCTGTTGGAGATGCTCTCAGATCTCCAGATTCTAGATACCACAACCGGTTAGAGGAAGGGCCAAGCAACGGGGGCAACGAATAGGAGAAATGGGAGTTTGGGCTTTAGAATGATTTGTTGTTGCTCATATTTTACAAGTGAAGTATCTCTTGTAAAATATGATCATCAGGTTTAGCATATCTCACACATTTCCTTATTGTATCTCACCACCAACTGCATGGTCACTGTATCTATAACCAAGGCTTGAACTTCAAACCTAGAGAATCTAGGCTAGAAGAACAGGATACTGTCAACCTTTAAATGCCACTACATGGATCAGGCCATGAATTGCTCAGGCACATTTCAGAAAATAAATTTCTTAGACATGCATATGTTCATTAGAAAAAATGCCCCTAGTTAGAATGGAACCCTTGTTTCTATTTAAGTCTTCAAGTCCTGTTCAATTAATTAGAATGGCAACCCTTTGCCGTTTGAAGGCTTAAGGTCCAATTCAATTTATGGCCGTTAACTTGGAGGATTAGTTTATGGTGTATCAGCATTCAGCAGAATTACGTGAGCTTAAACAAAGGGCACTCAGTCCATGCTTTGTCTTGCATTGTTTCTGCTCATCTTAAAAATCCAAATTCTTAAGAGATCTATATGGATCTTTCTTTGTTCATTCCAAATAGATTATGATTCCCTTTTAAAAAAGGTGCATCCTTTTACTAGTTGTTGTTTCCCTTTTACATGTGTGAAAATTTTATTGGCCTTCTGCAGCTGATACAGGAAATTTACTTCAGTGTCCACTCAGCCTTTTTGTGCGATAATGGCATCAGCAGCAATATATAGCCTTTTCATCATTAACAAATCTGGTGGCCTTATATACTACAAGGTATTCTTTACTGGACTCCTGTTTCTCTTCTTTCGTTTAGTCTCAACAGTTTGCTCATCTCATCTGTCCAGGATTATGGCTCAGCTGGGAGGACAGACACCAATGATAGTCTACGCTTGGCAAGTCTCTGGCATTCCATGCATGCTATCTCCCAGCAGCTGTCCCCTACACCTGGCTGTGAAGGCATTGACCTTCTACAAGCCCACAACTTTGATCTCCATTGCTTCCAATCCCTCACAGGTCTTTATTCTCCTCAGTAGTAAATTTACCTGATAAATTTGATCTGGATACTTATAGCTGCAAAGTGTTAGTATTATTGGGTTGGAAGTCAATTATTACAGTCTGTCTTTTTTTATAAGTACGCATCATATCTCTTATCTTTCACAAATTTACTCCTTAGTTGTTCTGATTTCTGAATGTTGTGGAGATAGTCACATGAATTATAGCACATAATCATGGGGGTTGTGGCTTGCAGTTGCTAAGTATAGTCTGAGTGTGATTTACAGGCTTTGCATTTGTTGAAGTTAGTGTTTCTGTACTTGTGGCTTGGCAATTGGGTACTTGGGGCCTGTCCCTTAAAGTGGCCAGCATTCTCAGTTGTATGCATTGTGTCAAGCATTATTACTCTCACTCAGTAGCTTGCTTGATGGACAAAATATATTAAACTAACAAACTAACAATAGCACACTCCTATAAATGTAAGTTTGGACGAGTTACATTGATATATATGTTCATGCCATGCCAAGAGTTTAGTTCATGGGAAGTATAAACAATGACCAAACAAGTTTGGCCAAACTAATTGAATTTGGTGCTTGATTCTGGTGGGGAATGTGTTTTCTAGTTTCTAGCCATTTTTCAGCAGCAAGATCCTAGAGTGCTGTCATTTCAAAATTCTTGAAGACACTGATACAAGGGAGTTAGTGTGTGAGACATTAGTATTAGTTTGATACTTCAATAATAATTGTGGCCTGTGGAGCCAGATTGCAATGTTTATTGAACTTTAATGTGAAGGTCTGGCAGAAGTGAGATATTTCTTTATCCATACTAGGTACAGAAATATAGTGCAAAAAGACAATGAAAGCATTGGGATATGTTGTCTGCTCAGTATATCTTTTTCTGTGCAAAGCAATTTAATTGGAATGCTAGAGAACATATTTTCTTGACTATATTGTGGTCTTTCGATCTTAGGCCCCGTCACATCTTGAGTTAGTTGTCCAGTTATACTTTATTTGGTGACTGAAAGGAAATGTTGCTAAATTGGTTCCATTGTAAACATAGTGACTGAACTTTATTTCATGGGCCAGGTGTTTTTCGAATTATTGATTGATTAATCAAAAAATTCAGTGTCCTTTTGTGGTTTGCAGTTGTATGCTGCTGACCTGTATGATTGCTTGTCTTTCATCAGGGACAAAATTTTTTGCTGTATGTGAGACTGGTGCTCAAAATATCGAGACTCTACTGAAAGTCATATACGAGCTCTACACGGACTTTGTTCTGAAAAATCCATTCTACGAGATGGAGATGCCGATTCGCTGCGAGCTTTTTGATCTCAACCTGGCTCAGGTCATTCAGAAAGACCGCGTCACACTTCTGGGTCGATGAACATTTGAAACACATGATGCCCCATGTCTGTAATTTTTCGGATTCTTGCACTGCCTTTGGATTTGCTCAGCCACAAACCGAAGCATTCTTTTGTATGTGTTGCTGATAACTAATGATATGAATCATGATGTATGGCTCACTTGCTCATCTGTAAATCTCTTATAAGGTGCTGGATCCTAGCATACTGCAACAGAACTGTTTAGACTCTGAATTGTTCAGCCTGAATTCCCAATCCTCCGTGTCTGAAATTTGGTTATGCACATGTGGAATCGTGGAGGTATTGGCATTCCGGAGTGGTCAATTTTCTAGGAGTAATAACCAAAAATGTTAAATCCAACCATATAAATTGTATCAACATGTGAAGATCAGACGAGTGATATATGAAACTGCTTCTCGTTCCAGCAGTTGCAGTATCGTTTTGTTACCGTAAAAACGGTAATAAAACCGTTTTGCGTCGAGTACTGTAGTGTCTCCCCGTCCCCTTTGCGTCGAAGAAAATCTGACGTCTCGTCTCCGCTCCTTGCGCCTGCGATGGAGATCCATCTGGCGAGCAGAGACTTCCTCTTTCTGATTCATATCTCTCTCCCATCTACTTTTGTCTCAAATTCGCTTGCGTTAACCTAGCTTCTCTTCTAGACCTGGAAGAAGCTCTTCTTTTAATTTGAGAGCCTTAACCTTAATACAAGCAACAGTTTGTTTGTTCCCCATAAAAGTTTGGGGGTGTCACAAGTTGGATCCGCCTCTGCTTGGATTTAGGATGGAAAATATGAGGATAATAGAGAACAGAGTTCATCTCTAATGGGGGCCACGTAGCATACGAGAGGTCGGCCCATTTCAGTTTGTGGGGCCACAAGTCAACGGGAAAGGGCTACATGGACTTAAATGGGCCTGAATTTCAGTCGTGTCAAATTTCAAAGGCAGAAAGTTTACTTTAGATCTCTCTCGTCTTAACGTCGAGGTTAAATTATATGCCTGAACGGGTGAACTTCTAATACTGGATTACATTACCCAAGACACTGGGACAGTATTGCATCTGTTTTTGGCTGATGTGGCGAGTTGACTACGATCTATCTGACTGAGTCACGTGAACCCTACATGTCAAGGCTATTTCTTCTTCCTCCAACCTCACCTCTCCATTCCCTATCTCTCTCCACCTCTGGGGCTCTCTTTAGGGTGGCAGCCGATAGCCGGTGAGGGGAGGGGCGGAGGCGGCAGCCAAACGCGATGGTCCTCGGTGGCAGATGTTCATACTCGTTCGCGATCTACGTCCCGAGCTCGCCATGCACGCCGTCCATGACCAAGAGGAGTCAATGGAGCTCACCGTGGTGGTGTCCCCACCCTTCCTCCCCACCTTCGCATCCTCCTCCTTCATCCTCCTCTCTCTCACTGTCACCAAGGCTCAGCGACAGCTCGAGCTTTAGCTCACGGACGGCAGAGATGGAGCTCGGGGACGGATGGCGGAGATGGGGCTCAGGGACAATTGCTGAATTAGAGCAGTGGCCCATCTTCTCCCCCTACTTCTCCTTCGTCAGCCTCGCAAGCCTCTAGGGCCAAGGCCATCTTCCTTGTCAGGACGTGCCTGTTGGGCTCGCCCCGGCATACGTCGCCGAGGGCAACCTGGATCTCTCCACCACGCCAGCGGCCGACTATGCGGGCCACCATCATCCTAGACACCACCGTCTGTGCCGCATCGGCCCCATTGCCGGCATCCTCTCCATCGCCAACCTCGTCTTCATCGGCCTTGCCCTAGATGCCTCCCTGACGACCCCAATGGCCAGGCTGCAACTGCCCATCGACTCCTCATGTCCCCACATCGCCCGCGCCTCCCCATGGCCCATCACTCGAGATCTGGAGGCTATCTTCCTGGCGAGCAAGCAAGATCGAAAGGCGGACGTGGGCAAAGGACGGACGGTGAGATGCGTGGCCTTCTCCTTCTCCCCTCCTTCCTAACCGTCGCCGCTGTCGGTGAAGACGACGACAACACCCGTGCTACCAGCGACAAGTACATCCGGCTAGAACATCATGCACCACCAAGGTCGTTTGCACGCGAGTTCCGCTTGCCGGAGGACGTGGACATCGACAACATTTTCGTGTGTCACCGTCAAGAAGCGTCAAGTAGCAGCTGCCATCATGCCGTTGCCTCTGTCCTCCCCCTGCTGGTTGTCAGCCGCCGACCTTGGGAGACCCTTGGAGGTGGAGGGAGATGGGAATGGAGGAGAGAGAGGGAAGTTGGAGGAAGAAGAAAGATCACAACACCTAATATGTGGGTCTCATGCTGAGATTGACTGCAGTTAACTCGCCATGCCAGCCAAAACTGGATGCAATATTATACTGAAGCCTCGGTAACCCGACATTATAAGTTAAAGGAGTATTGCGGTTCAGGTACATGATTTAAACTCAACCTCAAGACAAGAAACCTAAAATGAACTTATTTCAATTTTCATGCAGCTGTGCTGCTCTTCTTGTTGGGCTGAAAAACGAACAAGGATGCTATTTGGCGCAGCTTCATTGCTAGCATATGGTTCGGCCCATAATGTCCACACGCGGTGATTCTGAGTCTAAAAAAGGCACCCTGCGTAATCCGTACACGTATGTTTCTTTTCTTCTTCTTTTTCGAAAGTATATTTCAAACTTTTCAACTTAATACTGAAACTTTCAATTTGAACTTTCAACTTAGCTTTTTTGTTATTTTTTAATTGTAACAAGTTGTGTTTAGCGGAAGCATATGCGGGAGGAGAGGCATGGTTTTAGTTGTGTCCTGTACACAACTGCGTATAATAGGCACCTCCGAGGAACAAATTATGGATATCGTTTTCGTGTGGAGCAAAAATACTTGGATAGCGATGATTGGATTGTTTAATTATTAAGAGGAAAATATGGATTTTATAGCAAGAACTCTTGCGAAATGAAATTATAGAAATCGACTTTCAATTACGAAATCGTTATCTTATCTTATAAGCTATATAATCTTGGAATCGTTCGATACCTCCTAGGGTCTCGTTGTTTGCCTTATAAAGAATAAACTGCTATTAAATCTTGAATTTTAACATTTTTAGTTTTGACTTTAAATTGGTAAGAACACATATAAATATTTTTTTATAATTTTTTAATCACTAATAAGTTGTTATATCTTATAATTAATTTTTGATCAACCAGACCTCTGTACACGTGAAAGAGGAGTCAACTATCACGGATTGGATTACACATAAAACCATCTAC
This sequence comes from Oryza australiensis, assembly GCA_019925245.2. NCBI lineage: Eukaryota > Viridiplantae > Streptophyta > Magnoliopsida > Poales > Poaceae > Oryza > Oryza australiensis. Next base: position 694,231 of record JAIFGZ020000539.1, read on the forward strand.
TAACACAAATGCACGCGAAAGCAATTTTAACAGTTTCTTACACAGGCCACATGATTGGTAGTTTTATTGTTTGATGGAGAAAAATCTAAGAAAAGTTGGACTTGATGTCCTTCGTTATTGGACAATATAACAAGTTATTTTGGAATATTTTTCGTTTTCCAAGTTAGATGGTAGTACAAACGGACAAAGTAGCTTTTCTTGGTCTTAGCAGCCACTGGTCGTCGGCTGTTGTCGATTATTCAACCTTGATGACATCAAAAGGAATTTCCATCTTGAAATATCTAAAGCAAAAGTTAATGCCCTTATCACATTCTATTTCCTAGTATCCGAATATAATTGCAGAATAAAGTAACAATAAATTCATTTATTAGGAGCAGGGAAGACAGAAAATCCATAGGCGATTTTATAGAGTTTTATGTTGAGTATTGATAAAAAGAAAAAGATGATAAAAGTTTAGAACTAAAACATATAAAACTCTTACTGAAACATAAAACTTTTATTATAACTGATCTTATCCGTGCAAACAACCTGCCATCTATGCTTTGGGTCATTTAAGAGCTATGTTGAATACCATATATGCACCTCGTTTTGCTAACGTTTGAGGGGAAGAAAACAAGAAAGTTTTGCATTCTGACTTCTGGGGAACATGCAATCCTCGTAGTTAATTTTTTGTCTTTAATTTACTCGTAGTTAGATTTTTACTATACACAGTTGAGTTTGATGTTAAAATTTTTAGTGTTTCTATTATTCTTCAAAATATATATCGTGATACTAGCCATGTAATGTTAACACAAGTACTGCATACAACACAATTTAGTCTTTATGAATATACTCTCATCAATAATATTTAACGCTGGCCACCAGCAACCAAAGAGAGTATCCCAAAAAGTTTGGAAACAAACTTTCAAAAATCAATCTTTCTTTTTATTAGCATCAATTTTTGAGGAAATTTGCATGTTGGGGGTATAGTATGGTCTTTTGGATAAGCTAAATATCCCAAAATCCCGAAAGATAGAAAGAGGAGACTACAAGCTTGAACAGTGTGGGTGGCACGTCCGAAGTTCACCGGGAAGAAGAAGATGATGATGATGATCCGAACTCCGAAGGCGCGCGGAAATGGGGAATTAATGCCGCGGGGTGCTGTCTATAAATAGTAAGCTCCCGGAGCCAGAAATGCGGATAGTTTCCTCCACCACTACCACCTCCTCCCACGATCCCTCCCCTTCTGATCCCATCCGCCGCGGAGGAGATCTTGCCGTTCTTGCGCTGGATCTAGACCGCAAGATCGGTGAACGGCGATGCTCTGATTGATTGATTGGTTTGTTGGTTTCTCTCTCCTCGTCGATCCCTCTCTCCGGCGAACACGACTCGGATTCAAGGTATTCTTCTCTCCTCGCCCGGCGCCGCCGATTCTGCTGCAGTCTTCGATTGCTGTCCGGTGTCAAATCCGAATCTTTTCTTTTGGTTGCCTTCTCAGGATCTCGCATTGCCCGCGCACCAAAATCGTGTCTTTCCGATTTCACAGTGGGTTTACTCCAACTGATTTGTACATTTGGTTTGCAGGAGCAGCTTTGCTTGAGCAAATTTGACCGAGAAGAGGAGGCGGCAGCAGCAGCATGAAGAGAGTGTCGTCCCATGTCTCCATCGCCTCGGAGGCGGAGATCAACCTCGATCTCTCGCGCTTGCTCATCGACAAGCCGAGGCTGACGCTGGAGAGGAAGAGGTCGTTCGACGAGCAGTCGTGGAGCGAGCTTTCTCACCGGCAAAATGATGGCTTTGATAGCATCATGCACTCGCCGGCGTTCCCCTCCGGCTTCGACTCGCCGTTCTCGTTGGGGACGCTCGGTGATCCTCACCCACTCGTGAATGAGGCATGGGAGGCTCTCAGGAAGTCCGTGGTGTACTTCCGGGGGCAGCCGGTTGGGACGATTGCTGCCGTCGATCATGCGTCCGAGGAGGTGCTCAACTATGATCAGGTGAAATCGAAATCCTGTTTGTTCATAGTTTCTGAAGAGTGAAGACTGAAGATCGTTTATATTTTGTTATATGATGTATTGTTGTTTATACATGTTGAAATCAGTACCTCACTAATTTCGTGTATTTAGGATCTTTGTAGTGTTTGATGCATAACCTTATTAGATGTTGATATGACCGCGTCGACTATCGAGCAATATAATAGCTTTACTGAATATATTATTATGTAGGCTGTCAAATGGTAACTATATCCATCATCATTGACATGGAGTCCTGCAGAGCACATTCGTTTGTTTTACTAGCACTTACACTGGGATGATCACTAACATCCTGTGTTTCGTCATATATTGATGATGGCCTATTTCAATTTGATTATCTAAGCAGTATGACTTTGAAAACTTTGCTTGCTTTCTAGTTAGGATTTTCTGCATGCTTGTTTTTTCAATGTTTTTTTCCTCAATCAAATGAATGATTCATTTATGCTTCACCCCTTTCCTGATGTTATCTTTACAATGGCAGGTTTTTGTACGAGATTTTGTTCCAAGTGCATTGGCTTTTCTAATGAATAATGAGACTGATATAGTGAAAAACTTCCTCTTGAAAACACTCCACCTGCAAAGCTCGGAGAAAATGGTAGACCGTTTCAAGCTTGGAGCGGGAGCGATGCCTGCAAGTTTCAAGGTGGATCGTAATCGGAACAGAAACACTGAAACTTTAGTTGCAGATTTTGGTGAGAGTGCAATTGGGAGGGTGGCTCCAGTGGACTCTGGATTTTGGTGGATTATTCTACTCCGGGCATATACAAAGTATACGGCAGATACTAGTTTGGCAGAATCACCAGAGTGTCAGAACTGCATGAGGTTGATACTGAACCTTTGCTTATCTGAGGGATTTGATACCTTCCCAACTCTGCTCTGCACAGATGGCTGCTCAATGATAGATCGTCGAATGGTATGAGCATTTCACCTTGATTTGATTTATTTCTCGACATGTATCCTTAAAAGCAGTACAGTTCAGTTGATTTGGCAACAAAGAAACTGAGTTTCTGCATTTTCTTCTTAGAACCAAGAAAGTTCTCTGTTTTCTCAAAAAAACATTTTTTAATAAAACGGGCAGAAATCTGATATTCAAAGCACAATGGCCGGGAGCACTGCATTGTTATTCCAAGTTTCAAGTATAAGCGTTGTCTTCTTAACTTTTTCTGAAAGAGCTACTACTCTAAAATGTTAAATCTACTATTATTTCCAGGGTATATATGGTTATCCTATTGAGATCCAAGCTCTATTCTACATGGCATTGAGATGTGCTCTGCAGATGCTTAAGCCAGATGGTGAAGGGAAGGATTTCATAGAAAAGATAGGGCAACGGCTACATGCTCTAACCTACCACATGAGGAATTACTTCTGGCTAGACTTCCCACACCTGAATAACATATACAGATATAAAACAGAAGAGTATTCACACACTGCTGTGAACAAATTCAATGTCATCCCGGATTCAATCCCTGATTGGGTGTTTGATTTCATGCCATGCCGTGGAGGCTACTTCCTTGGCAACGTGAGCCCAGCTATGATGGACTTTCGGTGGTTCGCCCTTGGAAATTGCATTGCCATTATATCATCTCTGGCTACTCCAGAGCAATCAGTGGCAATAATGGATCTGATTGAGGAGCGGTGGGAAGAGCTAGTTGGTGAGATGCCTCTGAAGATATGTTACCCTGCAATTGAGAACCATGAATGGAGAATAATCACTGGCTGCGACCCCAAGAACACCCGGTGGAGTTATCACAATGGAGGATCATGGCCAGGTTAAAGTTTTCCTTTTGCACTATGCTAACTTGAGTTGATTCTGTTGCTGATCCTTACTATGCATTATTCTTCATAAAAATTAGTCATGTCCAATATTATGGCTGATAGCTTAGATGCCAACTCATCATACATACTAATAAATAGGTGAACTAAAGTTTATTCTGAAATTGATCACACAATGCTATTCAACATTCACCTCTTCTGATAATAACTTCTTTGATCTGATAATTTTTATTAACCAAGTCTTATACTGTAAGATCCTTCATGTCATACAAAAGCTGTAAAAGCTAACATTTTTGGGTAGCTAGGGTGCTAATGGTTAAAAATTTTGACCTCTTCATCTGTTTCTGTCAAATCGAACAGAACCGACATATCTCTTTCAGGGTTGAGTGTGGCACTTTTTCCTAAAGTTGATCCAATCTTCGTGTTCCGTAGATAGTTGGCGAAATGCGATTCTGATGTTCACAACCCAAGTCACCTGAATCCTCATTCCAAGATCTTAACATCTGTGTGTGTTCTCCCATCTGCAGTTCTCCTGTGGCTGCTGACAGCAGCCTGCATCAAGACTGGGCGTCCGCAAATGGCGAAGCGTGCCATTGAGCTGGCCGAGTCCAGGCTACTGAAGGACGGCTGGCCGGAGTACTACGATGGCAAGCTGGGACGGTTCATCGGCAAGCAGGCCAGGAAGTTCCAGACATGGTCCATCGCCGGCTACCTCGTAGCCCGTATGATGCTGGAGGACCCGTCGACGCTGATGATGATCTCCATGGAGGAAGACCGGCCGGTGAAGCCGACCATGCGACGGTCGGCATCATGGAATGCCTGAAATGTTTTGATAGAATTTTTTTCCTAAGAAGTTCAATGTGGAAACTTATAGGAGTGGTGTCCAAACATGAAAATGGGGTTCAAAATTTACTGTAACTGTACTGTCAGTTAGGACAGAAGTGTATACGATAGATCCAAGTCGTTTCAGAGCAATTTTGCCCAACTTTTGGTATCTGGCTTCATCGATCCAATAGAGAAGTTTTTGTTGGTGAAACATTTTGCAATAATTTAAACAGTTTTGTCTTGACATATATACTAGCGTATGTTTCTGTGATGGACAATTCTTTGTGGTACTTTGTAGGATTTTCTATTGACATACTCCATACATGTTTTCGTTTTGGAAGGATGCACCGAGGACTTCTGTATGATTGTGACGCCGTTGATGTTTACGGAACTACGGTACTTAACATCATAGATACGGCACACAAGTCTTTTGCATACACACCAATTAACAAATGACATTGAAAATTTTTAGAAAAAGTGTATTTACTTTCAATATTATTACATTTTTAATAGCAGATTGAGAAATAGGGTCTCTAAACAAAATTATGTAAAGTTTTTTTATTTTAGTAACTTTTATGAATTTTGGAATTAAATAGTCACGTGTAAACTTGTCTGGTTTTGTAAGGGTTGAGACAAAAAAGATGTAAAAATTATATTGGGAGAAGAACTGATCCATATAGCAATGCATGTATTTATATGGATGACAGACAAAAAAATTTATACATCATCTAAACAACTATTTTTGTAAAATTTATGACCAAAAATTTTTGGGTATAAAAATTTGGCATTGCAAATGGAACTAAACATGACCTAAGTGGCGTTTCGGCATTCACTAAAAAAGAAAATAGAAAAAAATGACCAGATCGTCAGCTGGAAAATAGGGAAATATACCAGTGGCAAACAGTAAAAAATCCAAAATATTTAAGTCTAAACAAACGGAAAGTATCAAATCTTCTTGAAATTTAAAATCAAGGATATATATCAGATTTCCGATAGGATATAGGACTAGAGGAACCGGCCGAGGAGTATTCCAAATAAACTAAACTCCGATCGATCGGCTCGTGCTGCCGTTCATGGAAACCGTACGGCCGACGGCGACGGCGACGGCGACGGTGAGGCTGCGTTCCGGTGTTCCGGCGGCGGCCGGAGGCTACCCTGGTGGGTGATGCTCGAGCCCTACGCCACGGAGAAACTCGAGGTCGAGGACTCGGACTCCAACTCCAGTGCGGTGGAGTCAAGTGTTAGGCTTTAGGGCTCCAAGTCGGGCACGGATCTAGTAGGTAGGAGCGGGACTCACCGTCGGGCTTCATGGACGAGCTCGCCATGGGGTCGGTGGTGATGTCGTCGGCGTTTGCAATGGGGTTTTGGTGGACTTCCCGCCTCTCACGGTGCCCCTTGATCGGTCTAGGGTTTAGTGTTTGTTAGGAGCAAAATCGTGCGCGAACTTTTCTCGACGTCCGTGCCCCGCTTCTTCCTTCCTCTTTATATGGCGCTGCAGCGACGGGGGCCCACCAACCATGAGTTGGTTGTGGGCCCCCGATCGGGCGCGGATCAAGCGTGTCAACGGTCGTTGGACCGTTGCACGGGAGATCAATCCTAACATTCTCCCCCTTGATCTCACCTTAGTTGAACTTACTATACTTAACTTGATACCCATTTCATCATAGATCGGTATATAGAGTATGTATCATCACAATAGTCGATTACGTACTATTGGATTCAATAACTACGATACACTTTTCCACTTTGAAATGGATTCTTTGTCTCGCTTTGGGCCCTCTCTATCCAGAATCATAGGCTTTCCCGTAATCCCATGCCGGCTAAGTGTTCTCTCGAACACATTGGGCGGTAAGCCTTTCGTAAGCGGATCCGCAAGCATTTTCTTTGTACTTATATGCTCAAGACTAATAGTGTGATCCTAGATATTTTCTTTCACAACATAATACTTGATGTCAATGTGTTTGGCGGTACCACTTGACTTGTTGTTGTGAGCATAAACACCGCTTTGGCTCATTGTCATAGTACAATCGAGTGGTTTTTCAATGCGCCTACCACTCTCAAACCGGGTACAAATTTCTTTAACCATTTCGCTGTCCCGTGGCCTTATAGCATTCTACGAACTCCGCGAACATCGTAGATGACGCTGTAACAACTTGCTTGGAGCTTTTCCACGATATAGCCCCACTGCGAGAGTGAACACATAACCCGACGTGGATTTTCTATCATCTAAGTCTCCCGCAAAATCGAATCGAGTACCCTTCTATTTCAAGGGATTCGGTTCTTCTATACGTTAGCATAAGACCTTTTGTGCCTTGCGTGTAACGAGCTTTCTTAACCATTCTCCAGTGATCTATGCCGGATTACTTTGATATCTCGCCAAGTATCCCGATTACATAGGCTAAGTCGGGCGTGTACATACTTGAGCATACATTAAGCTTCCGGTGAAGCATATGGAACCGCTCTCATCGATCGATCTCATCTTGGTTCTGGGACACAAAAATTCCCAAATCTATCGCCCTTGACTATGGGAGCGGCGTAGGTTTGCTCGCATGCATACTATATTTCTTCAAAATCTTTTCTAAGTATGTCTTTTGCGATAAGCCTAATACCCTTTTCTTCTATCTCGGTGAATCTCAATTCCCAAAACGTATGATGCTTCACCAAGATCTTTCATCTCAAAGTTTGAGGACGAAACTTCTTAGTCTCCAATAGCGATCGACATCACTACTTGCCGGTAAGATGTCATCCACATAAAGGATTAGGAAGATGAATCTCCCATTCTTGAACGTTGCATAAACACAATTGTCCTCCTTGTTCTCATCAAACCCGAACTTCCTTATTGTCTCATCAAACTTTAAATACCACTGTCTAGAGGCTTGCTTTAATCCATAAATAGATTTCTTAAGGTGGCATCCCATATTTTATTTTCCTTTTATGACAAAACCTTTCGGTTGTGCCATGTAGACATCCTCATGGAGATCTCCATTGAGAAATGTCGTCTTTACATCCATTTGATGTAATTCTAAATCATAGTGCGCCACTAAAGCCATTATTATCCTAAAAGAATCTTTGCATGAGGCGGAGAAAATGTCTCATTATAATCTATTCCTTCTCTTTGCGTGAAGCCTTTTGCCACAAGTCGCGCCTTATATTTTTCGACATTTCCTTTGGAATCACACTTAGTTTTGTAGACCCATTTGCAGCCTGCATCATTAGTGATATGCCCTAGAGGCAACATGGAGATGTTGGATATCACGTCAATGTTTATGAATTTATGAATTTATGAATAAAGTGTTATTGAGTTCCATGAAATAGATATCTTGTATTGATCAATAAGTACGTGACTTATTTATGAGACTCTATATGTATGAATCTATTTCTAAACGATCCCGATCATATGTCATATTGTTGGAACAAATATGATTCTAAGATCGGCATGTTTATTGATTGATGATCATGTCTCATAGATCATGGGTATGGAGATACCAAATCAATAAACATGGACATATGTGTTGGAGAACACATTGTTGGATAGACCCACCATGAGACACTACGGGAATTAATGTGCCATTAGTTGGTCTCGGGTAGTGTTGGTACAAAGTCCTTAGACCGAGATCACCATGGATTCCAACATGTGTAGTAGCCTACTTTGGGACTACTAAACGCTATTCCGTAATGCGGTAGTTATAAAGGTAGTTTTCGGGTTTGCTATGAAACATGGAGTGGGATGTGAGTGATCAAGATGGAATTTGCCCCTCCTTTGGAGAGATATCTCTGGGCCCTCGAGGTAATGGATTATGGAAATGCATGGCCATGCTAAGTTGATTGAGGAGTCAATCAACAGACAGATAATCCAATACGGTTCGAGTGAATGGTTAAGCTATTGAAGGGATGGCACACATCTTGCCTATAGCTTAACGGTATCATGAGGCAAAGGGATTTGTGTACACATTACGGGTTCGAGCCGATATTATTCTTGTATACTATGGTGTCAATATGTGCTGCTAGGCGCGCGTGTGGGCCGGTGAGTTGGACTCGAGCCGACGATCGGCCAAGTTAGACTATAGCCGAAATCGAGTATACCTGAACCTACAGGGTCGCATGCTTAAGGGGATAGAATAGATATTCGAGTTGGACTCGGATACGGCTCGATCGGATAGGGATCCGATCGGATAGAGTCCTATGGGCTTACGACGTATGGGCGGCCAACTCTATGAGATACGGATGAGATCCGATTCAAAATAGAGTCCTAATCGGCCACTAGTCCCGTCGGCCAACTCTATATAAAGGAGGGAGGGGTGGAGAGCGCCACATGTCAATTGCATCGCGTGCAACGAAGTCGCCGAGATCAATCTCCACGGAAACCCTCCCCACTTTCGAGCCAAACCCTAGCCTTGCATCGCGTGCTAGCACACGGGTGTACGGCGTTCGTCCCCGGACGTGTGGATACCGGTAAAGGCGCCGCTACGTTGCGCGCTGTTGATCGGCTTCGGATCGGCCGCAATCGGAGCGATCGGCCGTGGTGGAATCGGCTGCGGTCGGGCGCATCGGAGCGAGGCGTGAGAACGCGGCCGGACGACTCGATTCGGCGATTAGCAAATCGGCGTCTCCGGAATCGGCTACGCTGTTCCGGATCGGATTGCCCCGATTGGCTATTCCGCCGCACTCTACTCCAATCGGTAACGATCTATCGGCCCTTACTTGCAAGTGTTCCTGGTTTGCGCGGTAAAAAGTTTTTGTTTTCGGCTAGCGTAGCCTCCGCGTAACCCTTCACTGTCTTGGCTCCTTTGGGAATTTCTTCTAAATCCCAGACTTTGTTGCAACTCATAGATTTCATTTCGTCTTCTTGCCATTTGGACGAATGAGCGCTTCTCATGGCTTCTTTAAATGAGGTAGGATCACCCTCCATTTGAATTTCTTCACTTACATATACTTGATACTCATTTGGGATAGCCGATTTTCTAACTCTTTGAGACCTCCCGGGGGCCTCAACATCCGGCGCACTCTCCGAGTTGGGGCGTTGTGGCTCTTCCTCATGCGTGACAACAGTTACGTCGGATCCGAAGGATAGGTTCCGACTTTTATTTGTTGCCACGGGAGCCGACAACAGGTGTCGTCACCACAGTGTCATGCACCGTCGGTGCAAACGCAAGTATTGAGAAAAAGTTCTTGAATCATCGGAGTAGGTACAAATACCCACTTCTCTTCAAGGCTAATCTCTCGAGCTACCATGCTCCCCTCATCATCTCATCCTCCGGTAAAAACGTGTCTCGTTTTCACAAACTTAGTATGTCCTGTCGAACGTAGAAATGAAACCCCTTAGATTTCTCTGGATAGCCAATAAAATGGCAACCGCGTCTTGGGATCTAATTTCCCAATATTCGGGTTAAACACCTTTGCCTTAGCTGGACAACCCCACACACGCATATAGTTTAATGTGGGTTTTCTCCCGTCCATAACTCATATGGAGTTTTAGACACAGACTTACTAGGAACCCGATTAAGTATGTGAATGGCGGTTTTTAACGCCTCCATCCACAAGTTAATCGGTAGAGTAGAGTAACTTATCATACTTCTCACCATATCCATCGGGTACGGTTGCGTCTTTCGGCTACTCCATTCTGCGAGGCTCGCCAGGTGTAGAGTATTGGGCAACTATGCCATTTTCCTGTAAAAACCTTGCAAAGGTCCAGGAACTTGGCCATACGGGGTATGCCGACCGTAGTACTCCCCTCCACGGTCGGATCTTACTATCTTTATCTTTAAATCATGCTGATTTTCAACTTCACCTTGAATACTTTGAACTTATCTAATGCTTCGATCGTTCTTTAATAGGATAAATGTAGCCATAACAAGAATGGTCATCTCGTGAATGTTATAAAAGAATCATAACCATCCACAAATGTCATAGGAAACGGACCACAAATGTCAAGTGTGTATTATTTCTAGAATTCCGTGCTTCGTTTGGCGTCTTTCTTTATTTTCTTGACGTACTTTCCTTTAATACAATCTATGCATTGATCTGAATCTGAAAATTCTAAGGGCGGAAGAATTGATTCTTTCATCAACCGTTCAATCCTCCCCCTCGAAATATGGCCTAAACGACGGTGCCATAATTTTGAAGACACATCATCAATTCTTTTCCTTTTATTGTTCACATTCATAGACGATGAGGCATTCTCATTACTCAAAACATTAACGGTATCACTGAGTGATAACAAATAAAGCTCATCTTGTTTAAAAGCTATGCCTAAACACTTATTATTCAACTGAACCTTACATTGTCCATCTCCAAAAACACATTGAAATCCATCACGATCTAATCGTGGGACACTAATCAAATTTCTTCGCAAAGAGGGTACATAGAGGTCGTGTAAATGAAGTACAAAACCATCTCTTAATACTAACGGGAGTTCTCCAATGGCTTTGGCTTCTACAGCGACGCCGTTTGCAACTTTAATTATTCTTTCTTTTCTTTGCAGCATCCTCATCGTACTGAATCCCTGTGGAGAATTAGCAACATGGACAGTTGCACCGAGTCAATCCACCATGTAGATTTTTCATAACTTACGTACAGGGACTCATCTACAAATGTGATAATATCCTCACCTCTCTTGCATAAGTGCTTCGGAAATCCACAGTCTTTCTTATAGTGCCCCTTCTTTTTGCACCATAAGCACTTGGTCCCTTTCTAGCTGAATGGATTGAGGTCTTTGATGGTAATCGAGCTCGAGATCTTTGATTGTATTCAGCATTGGTGCTTTTCCATGTGGCCTAGAGGAGGAGGCATTGTTCCACCGAGGTTTCCCTTGCGGCTTAGATGGGGAAGAATTATTATAATTCTTCGGAGAATTGTAATAATTCTTCCTCTTGTGGTTCACATAGTTAATGGAATCACCGCGTGAATCCTTGATCCTTTCCTCCTCTTGAACACACATGGCAATTAACTTTTCAATTCCCCATTTTTGGGCGTGAGTTGTAGTTAACAACAAAAGCCTCAAATTCCTTTGGCGGGAGGCAAAAATTAGATGAACTAAAAATGCATCACTTAGCTCCATTTCCATGGGTTTTAACTTGGATGCCATGTTGCTCATTCTCGGGATGTGCTCCCGACACCACCACCAAGTGTACCTCTCTGTTACAAGCCTCTTTATTAGAGTGCTTGCATATGCTTTTGAAGAGCCAGTAAACTGACTCTCCACTCGTTTTAGGTACTCTGTGGCAGTCACACACTCCGGGATTGCACCCCTTATAGCCTCAATAATGGAGCTCTTGATCACCATCAAACACTTGCGATTTGACTGGTCCCATTTGGCTCGATCAACATCATATTTCATCCTTTGCGGTGCATGATCACGCACTCGCTTGTCAAAATCAGCTTGGCTTTCCTCTTCACCTCTTATGGGATCAGCAGAGATATGGGACACTCAACCGTCAATGCTAGATCAATATCGGATAGCGCAAGCGCTATCTCATCTTTTCTCGCCATGAGTTATAATTTCCTCCGTTAAGAGGCTCAATGGACGATATGTAACTCAGCGGATTACCTGAAACAAAAATCCATAAACAAGATTTGAATTAATTCGACGTTGGTCAAATTAAAACGAATTGTTCGTCACATTTAATTCTATATCACCGTTGGCGAAATAGAATCAATCATTCACATGTCAACATACTCATTAGCATAATAATTTTATCAACAACTTTGGTCGTAGACAAAATCATCATACTACATAAAAGGATTCACATTTTCTAATTAAAATGTCCCGTTGGTTCTAAATTAATTAGAAAAAGTAAAAGCTGAAACTATACTTAGCCTTGATACTTAATGCAGCGAAAACTATACTTAGCCTTAAAACTAAATAAAAAAAGAGTAAATATACTTGTCTTGGGGTGAAAAAAATAACAAATAAAAATAAAACGTTACCGTGCGGCACTTGTTGATGCGGGTCGGCCTAGTCTTGTTCTACACTGTTCATGCGGGCCGATTGTACTGTTCTTTCGGACCGCAATCCGGGCTGGGCCGACAATTTTTCACCCCCCTGGGCTTAATTTGGCCCGGTCGATATTGACGGTTGGATCAAGATCGACGGCCGTGCGCTGTTGCGGGGCAACAAAACCGCGTGGCGGAAACCCTAGGGTTTCGCCGCACTCCGCGTGTCTCCCCCCCGAGCCGATCCGATCTTTGCCGCCGCCGCCCTACTCCCTCCGCCAGGCGCCGTCGCCTCTCCCTCTCTCTTTCTCCCCCTCTCCCGCAGGCCTCCTCGCCGGCGTCGCGTTCACCCGAGGGTGAGCGCGGCGCCGTCGAGTGGATCTACGGGTGGGGATTTCTGCTTGGCCGCGCGCACGCGTGTGTACGAGGAAAACGATGGAGGCGGCGAGGTCGGCGAGCCGGCGGCGTGGATCCGAGGATCATCAAGTAAGTTCCTTTTCCGGATCCTTTCCTTTGTGTTCTTGGCCCCTTGCGGTTTGAATCTTGCTTGTTTTTCTTGCCCCTTTCGGGTTCGATCTCGATTAAGTTCTAACCCTAGCTAGAACCGACGCCTAGATGCTCGATACCAATGTTAGGCTCTAGGGCTCCAAGCTAGGCACGGATCTAGTAGGTAGGAGCGGGACTCACCGTCGGGCTTCATGGACGAGCTCGCCATGGGGTTGGCGGTGATGTCGTCCGGCGTTTGCAATGGGGTTTGGTGGACTTCCCGCTGCTCACGCGCCCCTTGATCGGTCTAGGGTTTAGGGTTTGTTAGGAGCGAAATCGTGCGCGAACTTTTCTCGACGTCCGTGCCCCGGCTTCTTCCTTCCTCTTTATATGGCGCTGCGCGACGGGGCCCACCAACCATGAGTTGGTTGTGCGCCCCGATCAGGACGCGGATCAAGCGTGTCAATGGTCGTTGGACCGTTGCACGGGAGATCAATCCTAACATCAAGATCACCGAGGCGGCCTCCCACTCCTCCGATGGCCATGTCGTCCGTGTCTCCCTCCGCCTCAAGGCGCCCCCGGCGGCATCGCAGCTAACCATCCACTGCTCCCCGTGCAGCAACTACGAAGCTCACTGGATCTGGCCCTCGATGGGAGTCGTCGCTGCCCACGGTGACTCCGTGCTCATCGAGATGCATTACACGAAGGAAGGATACGACGAATACGGGATCGATTACTTCGTCTACAATGCCGGCGCCAGAGACGGCGACGACCCACCACGGCCGCGGTCCTTGTCGCTGCTCCCGACTTACTGGGTCCCATTGTCAGAGGTTGAGGAAACGGTCTCTCATCGGCATCAGGGTACCAAGCCGCACCAGCTGCGTGGAGGTAGCACCGGCCTCCTCGTGCACCCGCCGCGGCGGCGGCGGCGGCGACGACGAGCTCGTGGTGGCGGAGCTCCTCACCAAGGAGCACCGAAGACGTGACACGCTGGAGGGCGCCGAGCTCGTCGTGCTCCGCTCCGGCGAGTGGAGCGCCACGCCGATCTCGCCGATCATCCACGAGGACCCCGAGGCCGAGGAGCTCTCCTACTGGGAGACCGACATGGCCGTCCCCGTCGGCGACCGGCGGCTCTGCTGGGTCGACCTGTACCGCGGCGTCATCCTCTGCGACCTCCTCGACGACGAGACTCCCGCCCGGCTGCGCTACGTGTCGCTCCCCGTGGAGGCCCCCTCCGGCGCGTTCGACGAGGAGTACGACCGTCACGGCGGCAACCAGAGGTATTGCCAGATCACAACCCGAACCGTCTGCGCCATCGACGGCGGCGCCGGCGTCGCGCTCAGGTTCGTCGACATCTTCCCCGCTGCTGCTGCGGCAGCCGGGGAGCCACCTACTGCGACCATTCTAGCAACGCCTTCGTCATCAACATCTGGACACTGAGAATAGACGACGAGGACGACGACATGACATGGACCATGGACGCCATGATCGACGCCACCGAGCTCTGGTCCCTCGACGCCTACGCTGGCCTCCCACGGTGCTTTCCACTATACCCCATAGTGAGCATAGATGATCCAAATCTCATCTGCCTCATTGTGGACGAAGAACGCAACCGGGGTAAACACCACGTCGACGACGAGACGGTATGGAAGATCATGGTGGACACGAGGAGCAAGGCACTAGTGTCGGTTTGGCGCGGCGATGATAGTTGCCATTGGCAACAGCCACATGGATGCACTTACATTCCTGTCAAAATTCTCGACTGCTTTGTTACTTATGTAAGTTGTAGCAATGTCACAACAATGCCGTCGTCGGCGATCGTCGACAAGACACCGATTGCAACCGGAATCAGCACTAATCCCCAAAGTCTGTATGTGTTAAGGATGGCTTCTCCCGAGGAGATCTTGGTGGCACTCGAAGAGATACCCGGGTTGGATTGTGATGATTTGCTAAGAGCGTATAGCATTCTTTGTCGTGACAATGGCCGTCTATTCAAAGCTCTTATGGGGCTCCCAATGAGCCTGAGGAAGAAATGGTTGCTGATAGAAATTAAGGCTTATCAGGACTATCCTGTCTGCTCTACATGTACAACACATCACCTACAACATGAGTGATTAAAATGTCTGTTATAAATTACTTTTGGTGGTACTAAGTATACATTGTGTGATTAGTTATATTTGATTGTGTTGATTCTGATGAATTGTGTGTTCCTTGTTTTTAGTTTTTTACACTTGCAAGAATGGTGCCAATATTATGGCTGATAGCTTAGATGTCCAATATTATGGGTTGTTGATGGCCCTTAAATGTTAAATCTGACCTTCAACTTCTGTATGAAAAACAACTAAAATAAAACACCGAACATAGTGTTATGGTTTATTACTAACCATTTCTACAAATGTTGGTGAAATATTTGTATGCATGTAATTTTGTATGAAAACTCACCCGTCATGCGAAGAAGCACATCTCTCGATCGATCGACACGAGCACACAGATTGAAGGACACACAAAGTAAAGTAAAATTGATATAATTTAGGCCTATCCACTGTGCATCGTCATAAGGACCCATATGTCAGCCTCACAGAGAAGGTCGATGGCCAGAGACGGTGGAAGTGGTTGGGCCGAACCACCAGAGACGGTGGAAGTGGTTGGGCCGAACCACCAACATGGCTCCTTGCCCCCACCTTCCACGTGGAGAGTCCCTATTGGCTCCCAATGACAATTATGGGTGGTAACCGTCATTAAACGTTATAAAAGGAGGAGAAACTCTCACTTCACAACTCACAAGTCAAGTGGAGATCTCTCAATTTCATTCAAGGTTGCTCTCTAGTAGAGTCGAGCTCACCAAGTTTCGCCTACTAAAGGACGGCTGGCCGGAGTACTACGAAGGCAAGCTTGAGTGGTTTATCGACAAGCAGGCCAGGAAGTTCTAGACATGGTCCATCGTTGAGTATCTTGTATCCTGCATGATGCTGGAGGACCCGTCGATGCGATGATGATCTCCATGGAGAAAGACCGGTCGGTGAAGTCGACTATGCGACGATCAGCATCATGGAATGCCTAAATGTTTTGATAGATTTCATTTTTCCAAAGAAAAGTTTAATGAGAAAGCTTATAGGAGTTGTGTCCAAACATGAAAAGGGCCAAGGTTCAAAATTTACTGTAATTGTATTGTTAGTTAGGACAGAAGTGTATACGATAGATCCAAGTCGTCAACAATTTTGCCCAACCTTTTGGAATCTAATTTCATCCATCCAATAGAGAGGAAGTTTTTGTTGGTGAAACATTTTGCAATAATTAAACATTTTTGTCTTGACTTACATACTAGCACATGTTTCGTGATGGATAATTATTTGGACTATGTAAGATATTCTATTAACATTAAGCCCGCGTGCGCCGAGAACACCTCGACAAAGGAGATGGAAGCAGCTTTCAGGGATGAATTCCGCCTCCGGTCAGACGAGCTCGTCGTCTCCACCCACCACCCAGAGGCGTTTCTGATCAAATTCCTCCACCATCACCACCGTGATGAGGCGGTGTCGAAGGGCTATGTCAAGCACCGTGGGATCGAACTCCACTTCGTCAAGTGGAGGAGCCTCGCACATGCTCTAGGCATGATGCTCATATTTCGTGTTCAAGCTGTGCTTGGATGGTGTTCCAAGGCAAGCTTGGAGGCCGGACATTACGAGAGAGGTGTTAGTTTGCGATCCCCGCTTCTCCCGCGCGCCCTGATCGGGGGCACCAGCCATCCTTGGCTGTGGGCCCCTCTCACACAGCGCAACATAAAAAGAGAGAGTCGTCGGTGCACGCGAACCAACGTTCGCCTCTGCACACGCGCTCCCCACAAAACCCTAGCTCTACCCGGCTCGAAGAAAAGCGCCGAAGCGAGGGAATCCCCGCCGCCACCGCCGCTTCGTCGACGACATGGCCGCATCAAGCTCCAAGGCCGACGCGGTATGGGTTCCTCTCCCTCTTTCTTTCTCCCATTCACTCTCTAAGTCAAACCCATTATCTCTATGAGCTAGTGAAACTCTAGATCCGCACATGTGGAACCCTAGAATCCAAACAATGGTATCGTAGCCGTGCCTAGGTGTAGATCTAGTAGGGCTAGAAGAAGAACAGGAAGGGGTCTCGGATTCCCCGAAGAAAAGCTCAAAAAGGTAAACCATAACCTCTGCCACCGCCGATCATCGCCGACGCCATGTGGAAGTCCACCGTCGCCGCCGAGCCTTCGCCGACGCGCGGGTAGTCAACGCACTCGCCGTCGACCTTGCGACGCCACGGGCACCAACCGACGCATCTACAGGAAAACGAGGGAAGACAAGGGGACGCCGTCACGGCACGATCGCTCGACGGCGGCGCACTCACCACCGCGTTTCGCCCGAGCTAAGGCCAAGGAGGAGGAGCTGGAAATGGGCTAGGGTTTCGGGCGCGATCGGGACCGGGTTTTTGTTCCCTCGACATCGGCGCCGGCCGTCCGATCAAAACCCAAGAATCGACGGCCGGGATTAGGTGACCGACGGAGGCCATGGGCCAAATGGCTCGCGTAGAAAATAAGTCTGATTTAGGTCCCTCTAGGCCAAAGTAAAAGGAAATAAGTCTCGATTTAGGTCCCTTTGTGCCAAAGTAAAAGAAAAGAAGTCTGATTTTAGTCCCTTTTCAGAAGCTTTTATAATTTATGTTTATTGAAATTTTTGATTTCTAAGCAATTTAAACCAATATGAAAATTGTTTAGAGAGTAGATAAATGTAAGAAATGCTTCGAACATGTATGTAATTTTTTCCGCTTCTATAATGTGTTGTTTAAATGAAATTAATGTTGTTATTAAGACCAACGTTGTTAATAACAATATTAAAATGATGTTTATTAGTTTTTTCATGCATTTGTTATATTTCGCCCAAGAGTGATGTACAATTAATGTGATAGTATGTTGTATGTTTTAATTTTGACCAACGTTACATTAAAATATACAAGAGTTTTAAATCTTTCTTTAATTTGCTTTCAGGAATTACTAACCCACTAATATACATCTCGACCATTGAGCCTCTTAACGGGAACAATTATGGCTCATGGCGAGAGAAGATAGAGATAGCACTTCCGCCGTGTGACATAGATGAAGTTCTCACCAAGCCTCGCCCCACTAAGCCCGTTGATCCAGTGAGAGGAAAGTGAGAGCGAATATGATTTCAAGCAAAGGATGCTTGATCATGCTCCAATAAGATTAAAGTACGATGTTGATCGTGCGAAGTGGGAGTCATCAAACCGGAAGTGCTTGATGGTAATTAAGAGCTCCATTGTGGATACAATAAGGAGAGAAATCCCAGCATGCACCATCGTCACGAATAACTTCGAAAGTGGAGAATCGCCATGGTTCTTCAAAGGCTTATGCTAGCACCCTCATTAAGAGCTTGGTGACTATGAAGTATACTAGGCGGAGGGTTAGAGAGCACATCTTGGAGATGAGTGGCATCACATCAAAGCTCAAGAAGATGGACTTGGTGTTCCCCGATGAGTTCCTAGTTCACCTAATTTTTTGCCTCCTTGCCTTCGATTTTGAGGCTTTTGTTGTGAACTACAACTCATAGCCCGAAAACCGAGACATTGAGAAGCTCATTGCCATGTGTGTGCAAGAATAGGATAGACCCAAGGCTCGTGGTGACTTCGCCAACTACATTAAGCACAACAAGAAGAGGAGCACCTACAGCCGAATGCCGCTCTCCTAAGGCACAAGGAAGTACGCCACCAAGTAATCCACGTCCACGACCAAGCAACACGGAATTGGACAAGGACACTTGCAGATGGTGCAAGAAGAAGGGGCATTATCAAAAAGATTGCCCTGAATTTCGAAGCATCTCATGAAGAAAGGTGAGGGCCTTATTACATTTGTAGATGGATCCCTATATGTAAGTTATTCCGATCCACTTGGTGGGTTTGATTCAGTGCGACTATTTATGTTGCAAATTTCATACAGGATTCCATTCGAGGAGGATCCTAACAAGAGGAGAAAGATGCATTAGAATTGCAAATAGAGTCGAGGCCGAAGTTGAAGCAATTAGGGGTCATTCAAGAGAATTAAATAATGGCTTCACACTTCATTTGCATAATGTTCTCTATGTACCCTCTTTAAGTAGAAACTTGATTTCGTATCATGTTTGGCGGATGATGGGTATAATTGTTATCTCAAACCAGATTTGTGTTCAATTATATTCAAGAATAATTGTGTGGGCTTTGCCATCCGACAAGGCCAGCTTTATATGTTGCCTAAACATGAGAATTTGAATGTTGTATGCAATGAAGAGAATGTTGTGTGCAATAGTGTGTCTTCCTCGTCTATGAATGCAAGAAATAAGCACAAATGATGCAATGACGAAACATTTGCGAAATTGTGGTGCTGTCGTTTAGACCACATTTCGAATGAGAGAATTGAACGATTAATTAAAGAAGAAATTTTGCATTCGTTAGACTTTACGAATTCAGAATATTGCATCAATTGTATTAAAGAAAAGTATGTTCAACAAATAAAGAAAGGAGCCATACGAAGTTAGTAAAATTGGAAATCATACACATAGATATTTGTGGTTAGGGTTGAAAATGGACGAAATTTTTCCGGTCCGAACCGCCCGTTTTTCTACATTTGACCCGATCACTTTCATATTTTCAAAAAATCAGGATTTGTTTGGAATTTGGGAAGGAGGTTGTCGGAATGCGGACGGAAGTAGAAACGACGTTTTCCATCCGTATTTCCGGAATTCCATATTTGGTCGGAATGTTTCCATATTTTTAACGTATTTTATCCCGATTCCACGCATGTAGAGGCCCAATCCAAAAGCCCAACACCAGCCCATCTAAAGAAAACTCATTTTAATTTGTTAGTTGTGATATGAACTAAGCGTGTTATGTGAGTATGTGATAGTAGTAGTATGTGGACAGATACTCTTAAACTATTTTCATGTGGATCCGAATATCCAATTCATGCTCTACCTGTTTTTGTTGGCAAAGATGTGTGTGATTGTGATTGAGTATAAATATGTGTGGTATTCCAAACTTAAGCTCCCGACTTCCGACCGTTTTCGTTGATTTTCCGGTCATATTTGTTCGTTTCGTGTACCCGTATATCCCGATTCCGTTTCCAAACCCGCATTTTCGAACCCGATCCTGTTTTCGCCAAAAATTATAGAAACGAAAGTAGAAATGAGGTTTTTCCGTCCGCTTCCGTTCGTTTTCATCGCTATTTGTGGTCCCTTTCCAATTCAGCCTATGGATGGTTATGATTCATTTATAACATTCTGTTGACGCCAAATCTGTACCGCCGGCTGTGGTGCCAAAAGATGTGTTGACGTCGAAACACACGCTGGCTTGGAAGATCTACTTAGCTCCGGTGCAGGTCCTAAGATATATGAAGCGCGGGCGTGCGTCCGTTTGATCCTGTCACTCACAAGATATACAAAGCAAGCAAAGCATAAATCATATCATCCGGAGGCCGACAATCAACGGCCGATCGTTGTTAGTTGATCGGCGATAAGCCAATGACATGATTCCAAACCGATGCCGAAGTCAACGATGCGGTTAGGGTTTTGAATAATCGGCTATATTTCCGATGTAGATTCCAACACTTGTGTAAACAATGATATAAAGACAATCGGCTGACGATAATATAATAAGATAATAAACCAATCAACAGACAATGGTGATAGAATAAATACCGATCCGATGGTTAAAGCATGCATCGACTGGAGGTCCGATGTCATTGAATCCGACAGATAAGCAATGACCGATGAATACTCGTTGTCATCGGTTGAAAACCCATCCTTACGCAATCCTTACAAGCCGATGCAACATTCATGAGATTGAAAATTATTCGATCGGTGAAGATATTAATAGCACATAATCTAGGTCTCGAATATGTTTACACCAAGTGATCGAGATAGATCGGTAGTGTACCGAGACAAGTATAAATCACTTATGTCTAAACGTACCTCAAGACAAAAATTATATGTATTCATAACATAGCCAATGTAATGTCCAGATAACTCATCGGCTGAAACCCCAATGAAACCCTTATTGGCACCAACAAGCAAGCTAGAGATTACGGTTCTATTCACGACTTAGTAGATCAAACTAAACTAATACAACACTAAGTATGAAAAGAAACACAATATCTAGACAATCAAGCCCTTGACTGATTTTCGTGGTGGTATATGTCTAATCTAATCTAATATAATATAATGATATAACCGGTATCGGCAGAAACCCTAAAGCGAGAAACACTGATAAAGCCAAATCGAGATACTAGGACTAGATTCAACGAGACATATGATAAATAAATTAGGCAAAGATGTTAACCGAATCAAAGTAATCCAAGAGGTCGAATGTACCGATGCAGCCTTGGACGACGCCGACGTAGCTAATACGATTGCTCGAGCAAGCATGACCTTGGACTTACCCTTCGCCGGAGATCAAAGCCGATGCTGCCCCGCGTCGGTTGCCAAGTTCCACCGGATGATAAAGTAGAACAGATAAAAAGGGTGGCGATGCGCCGAGTTGTATTGATTGAGAGATTGATGGATTACATGAACCTCGAGCTTACATATTTATACCCGTAGGCTAACAGAGATCCTAACAGATTATAATCCAAACTTCTCTAAAGATAAAAAGAAACAAACCGAGTCCTTATCGGATACTAACACACTTTCCTAAAGATAAAGTAGAAACTAACAAACTTATCCTAATTAATAGATACAAGCAAAGATCCTTCCGAACTCGGTCTCTTCTAGATAAGATCTTCCCAAACCGAATTTAACAAGAATTCGATCGCGGAGATATTGACAATAGAAAACCTCCATCGGCGATGCGAACTCTCACCGATTCCAGCTTTGAGCCGATATGAACACTTAGCCGATGGAGACTCCTGGGCTTACCAAATTCTAGCGTTAACATATTCACGGATGATTATTCACGCTATGGCTACATTTATCTAATTAAAGAAGAACCGAAAGCTTTGGATAAATTCAAGATATTCAAGGCTAAAAATAAAAAATCAGCTTGATCTAAAGATTAAAGTAGTAAGATCCGACCATGAAGGAGAGTACTATTGTTGGCATACCCCTTATGGCCAAGTACCTCAACGTTTTGCGGGGTCTACAGGAGAATGACATAGTAGCCCAATACTCCACACTGGTGAGCCTCAAGATAACGGAGTAGCCGAAAGACGTAACCGTACTCTATTGTACATGGTCCGGAGTATGTTAAGCCACTCCACTTTACCGATAAGTCTATGGATGGAGGCATTAAAAATCGATGCCCATATTCTTAATCAAGTACCAAGTAAATCGGTGCCTAAAACACCATATGAGCTATGGACATGAAGGAAACCCATGCTAAATTATGTACGGATGTGAGGCTGTCCAACTGGGGCAAAGTTATTTAACCTAAATATTGGGAAGCTAGATCCCAAGACAGTAAGTTGCCATTTCGTTGGCTACCCCGAGAAATCAAAAGGTTTTCATTTCTACTGTTCGACAGACACATCAAGTTCGTAGAAACGAGACATGCAGTATTTCGGATGATGAGATTGTCATGGGGCATGGCACCGAGAAATTAGTCATGAAGAGAAGAGGGTATATGTACCTACTTCGATGATTCAGAACTTTTTCTCGATACTTGTTGCTGCTACACCGACAAACGTAACACTACGATGTCGCACTGTTGTTAGTTCTCTGTGACAACGGTGAATGAAGAAGGAACCCGTTGAACAGGATCCTACTGAACAAGTTGTCACACAAGAGGAAGAGCAACATAAGCCCTAAACGTAAGATGTACCACAACTCAAAAGATCTCAAAGAGAGAGAAGGACAACTATTCCTAGTGACTACGAAGTCTATGCTAGTGAAGAAGTTCAAATAGAGGGAGATCCCACCTCATTTGAAGAATCCACGAGAAGTGCTCATTCATCGAAGTGGCTTGAAGCCATAGAAGATGAAATGAGATCAATGAGTACCAACAATGTTTGGGACTTAGAAGAAATTCCTAAAGTAGCCAAAACAAGAGGGCAGATGGGTCTACAAAACAAAATGTGACTCCAAAGGGAATGTAGAAAGGTATAAAGCATGACTTGTGACAAAAAAATTTACTCAAAGAGAAAGAATAGATTATAATGAGACCTTTTCTCCGGTGTCATGCAAATATTCCTTAGAATTGTAATGGCACCGGTGACACATTATGATCTAGAGTTACATCAAATGGATGTTAAGACGACATTCCTTAATGGGGATTTATATGTGAACGTCTACATGGCACAATCCAAAGGTTTTGTTGTGGAAGGAAAAGAACAAATGGGATGTCATCTAAAGAAATCCATTTCTAGATTAAAACAAGCCTCCGGACAATAGTATTTGAAGTTTGATGAACTAATAAGAATGTTTGGGTTTAATGAAAATGAGGAGGACATGGGAGATTTATTTTCCTTATCCTATATGTAGATGACATCCTACTCGCTAGTAGTGACGTTGACCTACTATTGGAGACGAAAAGTTTGTCCTTGAATTTTGATATGAAAGATCTTGGTGAAGCCTCATTTGTTCTAGGAACAGAGATTCACCGAGATAGAAGAAAAGAGGTTTTAGGATTATTTCAAAAAGCATACTTGGAAAAGATTATAAAGAAATACAGTATGCATGCGAGTAAGCCTACACTCGCTCCCATAGTCAAGGGCGATAGATTTGAAAAATTTCAATGTCTTAGGAACCAATATGAGATCGATCAAATGAAAGCAGTTCCATATGCTTCACTGTTGGAAGGTTGCAATATACTCAAGTATGTACATGCCCTGACTTAGCTTTTGTTACTGGGATACTTGGCAATTATCAGGAAAATCCAGGAATATATCACTGGAGAATGGTAAATAAAGATTTGCGTTATGTGCAAGGCACTAAAGTCCTCATGCTAACGTACAAAAGATCGATTCCCTAGAGATAGAAGGATATTCAGATTCGGATTTTGCGGGAGATGTAGATGATAGAAAGTCCACGTCGATTATATATTCACTCTCGCAAAAGAAGCCATTCGTGGAAAAGCTCCAAACAAACCGTCATAGCATCATCCACGATGTATGCCGAGTTTGTAGCTAGTTATGAGGCCATGGGGCAGGCAAAATGGTTAAAGAAATTTGTACCCGGGTTGAAAGTGGTCGACAACATTCAAAGGCCACTCAAGATGTACTACGACAATGATCCAACAGTGTTTTATGCTCACAACAATAAGTCAAGTGATGCTGCCAAACATATTGACATCAAATTCTATGTTGTGAAAGAGAAAATCTAGGATCATACCATTAGTCTCGAGCATATAAGAATAAAGAAAATGTTAGTGGATCCGCTTACGAAAGGCTTACCGCCCCGGTGTGTTCGAGAGAACACTTAGTCGGCATGGGTTTACAGGAAAGCCTACGATCCTTGGATTACAAAAGGGCCTAGTATTTATTTCGAGATGGAGATGTGCATTGTGGTTGTTGTGTCTGATGGTTCAGTGGTGACTGTCATGATGAAGCTGCCGTATGCATCGATCTATTTAGAAGTAAATATTGAGTAAGAGAAGTAAGAAAGGTGGAGATCAAAGGGGAGAATGTTAGTTTGCGATCCCCGCTTCTCCCGCACGCCGATCGGGGCGCCACCACCCTTGGTTGTGGGCCCCTCTCACGTTAGCGCAACATAAAAGGGAGCCATCGGTGCACGTGAACCAACGTTCACCACCGCACATGCGCTCCCCACAAAACCCTTGCTCTACCTATCTAAACAAAAGCGCGAAGTGAGGGAAATCCCCGCCGTCGTCTCTTCACCGACGACATGGCCGCATCAAGCTCCAAGGCCGACGCCGTATGGGTTCCTAGCCCTCTCTCTCTCCCGTTCACTCTCTAAGTCAAAACCCCATTATCTCTATGAGTTAGTGAACCTCTAGATTCACACCTATGAAACCCTATAATCCTAACAAGGGGCTCATCCGCGATAGTGCACCCTTGAGGTTTACGCCACTACGAATTTGAGGTGAGCACACATTTCAGCATTTCATTTTGTTTCTTTTATATTTGAACGAGGGGTATAAGTGTTTCTACCTCCGTTTCATATTATAAATCGTTTCACTCTTCTTTATCAATTTTTTAAAAAATTGACTCGAGTTTATAGACAAATATACTAATATTTTCAATACAAAACAAATATGTATCAAAACCCCGGCATCATCGCGCATGTGGTACTGGCAGCTCCTCCTCGAGCCACGACGAAGGAAGAGGGCCCCTGGTGAGTGTCGTCGCCGCCACGGCGACTCCGTGCTCCTCCACATGCATTATAAAGACGAATCACATCGCGGCGAGTACGGCCTCGATTACTTCGTCTACGGCGTCGGTGCCGTCGCCGCCGACCCGCCATCGTTGTCACTACTCCCAATTCACCGGGTCCCTGTACGGGTTTAGGGAGCGGCGGCCGAACCGGCTGAATGATGCTAGAACCGGCCTCCGCGCCGTGCGGCGGTGATAACGATCTTGTGGTGTCGGAGCTCACCATGATGGAGGATGATGAACCCAAGGATGCGTCACGACAACGGCAAGGCCGAGGAGCCGTCTGTTGGAAGACCGACATGGTCGCGGGTTTTCAATTTCAGTTCGAAATTCCCAAAATTCTCAAAATTCGGTTTTAGGTGGGGTCCGTAGCAAGTGGGATACCGGGTAAAAATTTCGGTGTAAAAAGTTTGAAAAATTTACCCTATGCCATCCATTCCATACTCGGCCGCGCAACCCATCCCATTCCCCACCACACTCGGCCGCCGCAACACGGTCGAGCGGGCGGTAACCCTAGGAGGTGGAGCGCGGTGGCGGCGGCGTAGCGGCGACCCCTCAAGGCGGCGGCAGCGGCCCCTGAATGCGGCGCGGCTGCTGCGACAGCTGAAGGAAGCAGCGGCGGCGTCGTTGGCCCCTGAATGCGGCGGGGCGACGGCTATGGGTGGCAAAGTGTGCTTCTCCCTCTCCCATCACCCTCACTACTCCCCCACTGTGATTTGCAATGTTGACTGATACAATGGAAAGATCTGTTTGTGCCTAAATCCAGAAAGGAAATGAGACACAGATTCTTGAGAGTTAGGTTGCATTCATGGCTTTATTCTATCATTTGAGCGTTTGGGCTTAATTAGGAAGGCAACCAATTAAGCATATATACCGGAAGGTTTGTGTTTCTCTCTTTCTTTTCTTGTCTTACCCGATTTCATGCCCGCACAAGGACAAACAAGGGAAATTTATTAAGCAAAGCACAAGAGTGGTGTGGTGAAGTGGTGATGCGGTGCTATTAATTAAGTTACCATCTTTGATGGAACAAAGTTGTCATGTGTTTGACTTGTGATTTGGTGAGTCACTGGTTGTTTGGACGGATGATGCACGGCAGAATGCTTCCATCCATAGCAATCGATTAATTTGTCGTACACAACACGAACCGAAAGTTATTTTTCTTTCATTTGCCTCCTTAATACTCTTAGAGTATACATAAAATATGTTGTGCAGTGTGGGCATGGAGGAAGAATCTTCCTCTGTCATCAGGGGAAGGGGAAGGGGTGCAACAACAACATCTATTGAAGCGATGGTGGAGGCTCACGGCGGGGGAGGGGAAGGGGAGCAACAACAATTGGAGCTAATGGACACAATCCCGCCGATGCACAAGGGAGAAGACCTCCATTGGGTGGTAAATATTTTTTCTTGGATAGATCAAACTCATTTCAGTTTTCATAGTATTGTGATTTGATAGTGGTAAAACTGTTCTATTCGAATCTAGAAAAAACATATATAGGTCTAGCAAGTTAAGCGCTTAAATGTACTACATCTCGTATTTTGCCCTTCATGTAGGTGAAGTTAATTTTTTTGAAATAACAGCAAATGCTACTCGTGCTGAAATTGAATATATATGGAATCATGGAAAGAGCACCCGAAAATGGTTCTATATGTTGGTATTGTGGGTTTGTATCACAAGGTGGAGGTGCTACCCGCTTTAGAAAGCATTTGGCGGTCTTTCGGGGATGTAAGAGCTTGCTTGAGTGTGCCGCCACATGTTTGGGATGCAATGAGGTCATATGTGAATCGTGCACTAGAAAGAAGTGCCTCGTAATTCAAATCACAAGCGAAGGGTTCTACAAAATATTGCTGAACCAATATACATTGGTAGTGATGATGAAGATGATGGGGCTGAGATGGATGGGCCAGGTTGTCGTAGTTCTATTACTAGTAATCCATGTCGCCGTAGGTGCCGCTAGTGGCAAAGTGGTAGTGGTGGTGCTAGCTGCTCTGGTGGTCCGAATGGAAAAGCAAGGTTGTCTAGTGGTGCAAGGACAATGGACTTTGATATAGATTTGTCATGGAGCCGGTCACCCATGCAAAACAACGGTGGATACTATGTTAAACAAGGATGTTGTTGCATCACTTGGGAGGGCTTGGGCGAAGTTCATCATGCCAACGACATTCCCGGTAGGAAGGTTGATTGCCCTTATTTTAAAGCTGGCATTAAGTTGACTCAACAACTTGGTAAGAGAGTGCGTCTACCTACCGTCGACAAATAGATGGTACTTACCTTCAATCAAATTATGAGGAGATAGAGCAAATAATGAGGGAATTCAAGTCCAGTTGGAAGGATTATGGGGTCACTATCATGTGTGACTCATGGACAGCCCTACCATGATGAGTATTATCAATTTTATGGTATACTCTAATGGGAGTATGTACTTCCACAAATCTGTTGATGCATCCGGCCAAGCACGAATTCAGATTTTTGTATGGTTGCATTAAAGATGTTGTAAGTGAAGTCGACGCTAATATTGTTGTTCAATTGTGATGACAACGGTTCGAACTACAAGAAGGCTTGCAAGAAACTTATAGAGGATGATCATCATCAACACATTGTGTGGCGGCCATGTGCAGCTCATACGTTGAACCTTATGTTGAAAGACATTGCAAGTTTGGACCGTGTTGAGCACATAGTTTGTAGTGCCAAACGAATGAGCAAGTTCTTCTATAACCATAATAGGTGAGCTAGCTTTCACATTTATTCTTTGTAACTTGTACATACTATTTATTGCTTCTAACACTTTACAATTGTCTTTGTAGGCTCCATGAAGAGATGAAGAAGAAGATAGGAGAGTTGATCCGACCTAATGCCACAAGGTTTGGCACTATCTTTATGTTTTTACGAGTTTTTAGGATCGGAAAGATAAGTTCATGAAGTGGATGGTGTCGATGAATGGACCAATAGTGATTGGAGGCCGAGGAGGATTATTACTTCGTTATGATTGCTTAATAAATCGGGATTGGTGGGATGGTGTAAAGTGGGTGCTAGATGGCAGCAAGCCGTTGTTTTTTTACTTTGGTATGCGACCAGCAAAAGCAATCAACCCTTTTCGGGTTTTTGCCAAGGATGTTACAGCTAGACAAGAAATGGATAGTTATTTTTGCAATGGGACTTATGAGGAGAAACTTCTATTGACTAAGATCGATAAGAGGATCTCATATTTGTACAAACATGGCTTCATGCTTGCGGGTTAGAAATTTCACATTTTACAGCTTGCCTTTAGGGTATCATGATGGTTTCTTTCAAAGTGTTGTGTTAGATTTAAACTTGCTTTTTTAGCTCGCACTTGATCCCGAGGCCCACTACAAATATGGTGCTATAGTTATACATCCCGAATATGGGAAGGCAGTCACACTAGCACTTAGAAAGGTTGCAACAAATACCGCCAACAACAACAATTCACCAATGTATACATGTTGATGAGAAATTTCTCTCACGCGCGGCCGGGAGATCGCTTAACTCCAGACAGTCCTTCTCGGCACTGCCGTGAAATACGGGCGTGCGCTTGGTTTGATTTGTTAACCAACAAGAAAAACAAAGATGTATGCATTAAGGGTTAGTTAGATCCTACTTGGATCATGAGGGAATCAATTAATATATATATATATATGCTATCCCAAAGCACATTTAAACTAAGTGATTGGGGTAGATCGGCTATGCCGAGACAAGATAACCACTTGATCTAAATATACAAAAGGATAATAAATATATACTTTGATAGCCTAGCCGATACCGTAGGACTAACTGCGAATCGACTAGTACTTCGATACATCTTATGAAAAGATATTGATCTAAGCTAAATGTGCTAAGCCTAGATCAATCTACATGCTGCGGCGACAGCCGATTCGGCTTAGGGCATTTAACCGCAGTAAGATCTTAATATAAGAAGCGACTTTAATAAACCTAATAGTAAACATACCAAAAGAATATTAAAAGCTTAAGACCGTGAAACCCCGACACTGTCTCTAAGCATATACATCTCGCCGAATAGATCATAAGAGCTCTAAGAACGACTTAATAGGTCAAATTGATGCAACATTAAGTATAAAAAGAACAATCGATCTATTATAGCCGATGTAAACCCCTTGAGATGGTGGATACCGCATATAACCTAGGCCAACCCCTAGATCTAGCTCTATCGCTGGTTCTTGACGAAACAAACCGATGTAAAGATAGATCTAGACATTATTCTAGATTATATGCGATATATGATAACTAGCGCAACGTAAATCGTTGAATCTAGAGTATCATAGCGATGGAATCACTAAATTCGACAAGATACACCACTAATGACAAACATTTACCTTAATCGAGGATCGAAACAATGCAGCCCGAAGCCGGATCAAGTGTTCGTTTGAAGAAAATAGGAGGCGATGCGCCGAAAGTTGATTGATTGTGTATTGATGATATATTTTGTTACAGGGTCTTGGGTCCTATTTATACCCAAGTACAACACAATCCGTGCCGAACACGGTTGCTAACTAATCTACCGTACACAACACGACAATATCTTAGGACGTGGTCCCATGTCGCATTACAATAGGAGATCTAAACAAATTCCTAGTTTACAAATACACTTGCCGTTATAGGACTCTATCCATGGATGGCAATATCTTTAACGCGTAATTTGGGAACCGAATCTTCTATTTATCTTTAAGTACCTTCACCGGAAACGGTTCCATCTTCTTCTCGACTCGGAATCGGCTATCGGCTGTCCTTGTCCGACTCAACCTCCACCGACCGGCCTCGTAGCCGATCGCATCGCAGCCGACTCAACCTCTGTTTCTCCGCCAATCTTTCGATCCGATTCCGCTTCATTCTCTACTGGGACTTAGGGATTTGGTTATAAGAGAGGAATGTTTGACTCCTCGGATGGCGTCATGTACTTTTGTAGCAGGTATGTTAATATGTAGTGTTAGTGTGTTACCGTGCTAGAGTAATTATGAAAAGTAATATTACAAAGTAATATGTAGGAGATTGGTGGGAAGCTTTTGGGATAGATCGCCCGAATTGCAAAGGCTTGCGAGCGAATTGTATTGCAAAGTGTGTGTCCTCTAGTGGTTGTGAGCGTAATCGGAGCACATTTGCTTTGGTTCACACAAAAGTGTGAAACCGACTTGGGTATGAAAAGCTTCACAAGCTAGTGTTTGTCCATTACAATCGAAGTTGTGACTTCAAAATTTTGAGGCTGAAATGGGTCATAGAGAGGATGAGAGCGATCCTGTTGGTGTGTTGATGGATGTCGCCCTTTATAATGAAGGAAATCCAATCATGAAATGACTATCAAATTCTAGAAGTCAAGCTGCACCGAAACTTGATCCTTTAGAGATTGCTGAAGAGATTGATAGATCCGAGGAGGAGCAACTTTCGCCCACCAATGTGGTACTTGATGATGTCCGCATTGACATGTCGAGCGAGAGAATACTTGATGAGCCCATCAATGCTTGGGTATCAAAGGCAAAGAACATTATAGGTGGGTTTGTGTCTCAGGACAGAAAGAGGAAGGCTCAGGAGAAGAGGAAGAGGAAAGAATTGGAAGTGGAAGAGGAAGAGTTTGCAAGTGATGATGACACTTATTCAGGGACAACGATTTTCCTAGTGATGATGACCGTGATGATGTGACTCCTGAACAAACAAGGAAACCTACAGACACATCTTTATATTTAGTTGTAAAATATTTGCTGATTTATATATATATGTGCATGCTATTATGTTTATTTGCTTGTAGGTCCTGACGACGGGCAAACTCGACGTCCAGTGAAGAGAGTCAAAATGTCAATGCCTTGGTTTATAACCGTAAATATTCAGATCACACTCCTTGGTTTATAATGCTTGAAGTTGTATCATATATGAAAAGTTGATGTGTGCTATATTGCTAGATCCGAAAAGCGTAAGTAACTCACAAGAAGATGGTTTCTTGGAAGATGAATGTTGTTGATAATGTTTTTTTGAAAATATGGAAGTACTGTGTGCTGGACTATGTGTTAGATTGGTTGTGTTAGATTGGACTATGTGCTGGACTTTTAAAACTATTTGACTGTGATGGGCTATTTGGACTATGATGTGTGATGGATTATTTGGACTATGATGTGTGATGGATTATTTGGACTGTAATGTGTGATGCATTGTTATATGTAAGTTATTTGGACTTTCCAAAATATTTGGACAGTGACGGACTGTTATTGTGAGTTATGCTATTTTTTTACTATTTTTGGACTATGTGAGGGATAATATGTGAATTAAAACTTATTTTTGGCATGATTTAGACTTTTATATGGGAATAGTTCTAAATTATATAATTGTAGATGTGATATATAATTATTTTCTTGTATTTTCAAATTATATAGCTTCTTTGTCAAATGATAGGGTTTCAGTACTGAAAGATAAGTTATGTGTACTTTGAGTTTTATTTTCTTTCTTGGAACCGAGGCCTTTACTTTTGATGATGATGATAGATTGATAACTCTATTTTATTCATCCATATATATTTGCTTCATATTGTTTTTGATTCAGTAGTTAGCCTGGTTGAGAGGAATATATGTATATTATGCTATTTTTTACTCTTGAAATTGTTTTTAACTGCTGAAAATGTCTAAAAATGTGATGGAGCTTTTTCTCCAGAAAATCTCGGAAATTTCGCCGAAATTTCAGAAATTTCGCA
This sequence comes from Oryza australiensis, assembly GCA_019925245.2. Taxonomy (NCBI): domain Eukaryota; kingdom Viridiplantae; phylum Streptophyta; class Magnoliopsida; order Poales; family Poaceae; genus Oryza; species Oryza australiensis. The sequence goes on from JAIFGZ020000539.1 coordinate 726,288, forward strand.
CGAAATTTTCAAATTTAAATTCTTTCGCTTGAAATTTCCAAAAATTACGAAATTTCCAAAATTTGGAAATTTCGGTCCCCGATAAAAAATCTACATTCCGAAAGTGTAAACCCCTGCATGGTCGTCCCCATCGGCGACCGGCAGCTGTGCTGGGTTGTGTCGTGGCGTCATCCTCTGCGACCTGTTCGAAGATGAGCCTCTCCGGCTTCGGTACATGTTACTTCCCGTGGAGGCCCCCGCCGGTGAATTCGACGACGACTACGGCTACGAGAGCAACGACGGCGGCGATAACCCTCGGGTTTGCCGGACGAAAGATCGAACCGTCTGTGCCACCGACGGCGCCGACGCCGTCGTCACGCTGAAGTTCGTCGACATCTTTCCCCGCTGCTGGCCACCTGCAACCATTCCAGCAACTCCTTCCTCATCAACACCTGGACACTGAGGATGAGTCACATGACGTGGACCATGGAAGCCATCGTCGACGCCACCGAGCTCTGGTCCATCGTATTACCCCGTTGCGAATATACACGACTCTCACATCTCTGCTTCCTGGTTTACACAGATGACGACTACTGCGTAAAAGAGACATTTTGGAATATCATGCTTGACACAAGGAGCAAGACGCTGCAGTCAGTCTTTGCCTACAAAAATCCATCCGTGCGGCCGCTGATGCCATATTGGCTGCCATATTCAGGAAATAATTACATTCCCAGCGAGATCTCCGGCTACCTCACTTCATGCAGCAGTGATTCAACAAAGCCGGCAGTCATCGTCGTCGACATACCTTCAGTTGCAGCAACGACGACGACGACGACGACTGCCGTCATCAGTAAGACATCAAATGAACTGTCCACCAAAAGTGTCAAGGTGTTAGAGAGAGCTTCTCCTGAGGATCGGAGATCTTGGCTGCTCTTGAAAAGATACCTGATTTGGGCTGTGACGATTTGCTCGAGGCGTATAGCCTTCTTATTAATGACAGTGGACGCCCATTCAGATCTCTCTTGGTGCTTCCAATGGGTCTCAGGAAGAAATGGCTGTTGATTGAAGTGAAGAATAGCCAAGCTTGTTCCATCTGCTCTGCATGCACAGCACAAACATGGATGGGGGCTCAACTCCACGGCTCTGATGTGGAGAAGGTATATGGAGGTATCATATATATATATATATATAAAAGAATTGGTTTCTTCGTGTGTAAGTATTTATCAAAAATTTTAGTGTAAAATTTAGATATCTCAAATATAATATTTTCTCAAAGAAATTCTTGCTGAGCAAGCATTTGTCTCGAGTTTTGTGAAGACTGCACCTGAAGTTTGCAAGAAGGGCATAAATGTGTGGTTCAAAAACTTGCTGGTGGACTGCCGCATATTCTTAAATTTCATGAAATTTGATTTTGTTTTCTTGTTCCTTTAGATGTAATATGTGGTTAAGTGCATGCTCTTATATTTGTGCTAGTGGTGGGATGACATCACTTTTAGCACAAATAAGATGAGAGGAGCGTCCTGGTGCCGTAAAACTTTGTATATTTCGTTTGAACTATGTAGTTTCGTTTCTCTAATGGAAACGGAGATGCTTAATTTACCTTCTGAAAAACTAAATTTATATATTGGTCAAAGAATATGGAATAATATTTTTTATTTAAAAGAGTAGGAGTAATTTATGAGAAAGTACCAAAAGATACCAGGTTTTTCAATATAAAACTTGGTATTTCTAGATACTAGGTATCTCAAGTATCAAATTTTTTAATGTAAAAAAAATTAAATATTTTCTTAACATCCATATCCATATGTATATAAGATTTACATACACTAAATTTTTAGTGTAAACTTTATAATATATTTTTAGTCAGGCAGCAAGACCTGTAAAAATGGGATATTATTTTGCTAGACTATTTCTGCTAACACGATGGGATATCTCCAAACACTAATGACCCCTTTGAAACACATAATTAAAAAAAAGGAATAGAAATATATATAGAAATTATCGTTTGATTATATCATAGAAAAAACAGAGAGACAGACTTAAAAGAAATTTTTTATAATATTTTTATAGGTTTATCCATCCATAGGAATTTCAAAAGAAAAAAAGGAATTTTTATAGGATTAAAATCCTTCAATTTTTTATTATGTTTTTTCTATAAATATAAAGCCCTAAATATGATGGTTGCTAGAAATATTTATATACCCTTGTTATCTCAACAGAAAACACATAAATACATTCCCGTGTCCGTTATAAACTTTTGTCGTATCAGCTATAAACTTTTAATAACATTGAATGTCGTGTCAGTTAGAAACTTTTATATAATATTGTCGTGTCAGTTACGAAATTTTATATAACATTATCGTGTCAGTTACGAACTTTTATATATCATTATCTTATGAATTTTTATATAACTCCGGAGCCCACTGCAAGCAAGTAATTATCAGATCGATCGATCGATTAAGACGATTTACTCGCCGGCGACGTCGATGGCAACGACGCCGCCACCTTCTGGTTCTGGTCCGTCGGTGGCCAGCGGCGGCAGCGGCGGCGGAGCTACCCGCGGTGGGTGATGCTCGAGCATAAAGGCCACGACGTCAGGAACATGAGGAAGCACTCTGCCGGCGGCTCCACCGGCGACCCCAAGACCGCGGCGAGCGCCTGCACCTTCGCCGGCAGCCAGTCCGTCCACGTCTCGTTCTGCCTCGAGGCGCCCCCGGCGGCGTCGCGCATGTTCTTCGACTTTGAGCAGGAAGATGCCTCCATGTTTGTCGCCGCCGCCCACGACGACTCCGTGCTCATCAAGATGGAATACTACGATGAACATACGGACGACGACGTGATCGATTACTTTGTCTACAACGCAGGCGACGCCGCCGCCGATCCCGCACGGCCGCCATCGTTGACGCTGCTACCTCACAACTATGTCGAGGCAACAGAGCAGGATGATCCAAACCCAGACATGGATGTACGTGCCACCGGCATCCTGCGCCGTGGCGACGACGAGCTCGTGGTGGCGGAGCTCATCACCAAGGGGACCGACATGCCGAAGGAGGCCGAACTCCTCCTCCTCCGCTCCGGCGAGTGGAACCTCAAGTGGACACCGATCATCCACGACGACGGCAAGGGTGCTGAGCTGTCGGCGTGGAAAACCGACATGGTCTTCCCCGTCGGCGACCGGCGGCTGTGCTGGGTCGACCTACACCGTGGCGTCATGCTCTGCGACCCGTTCGACGAGAGCCCCCGACTGCAGTACGTGTCGCTTCCCGTCGATCCCCCGAAGAGCTTCGGCGACGGCCACAGGAATTCGCCGGCGATCAAACAAAGTGTGTGCGCCACCGACATCGTCGGCGGAGGCCACGCATTAAAGTTCGTCGACGTCTCCCCGCTGCTGCTGCGGCAGCCGTGGCACCACCACATGTGACCATTCTGTCAACGCCTTCATCATAACCACCTGGACACTCAGGATCGGCGTCGACGGCGACGGCGACCACAACATGTCATGGACCATGGACGCCATGATCGACGACACCGAGCTCTGGGACCTCAAAGACTACGCCAAGGCGCGCCTCCCGCGCGCCCTGCCGGAATTCCCAGTCGTCAGCATGGACAGCCCGCACCACATCAGCTTCGTGGTCCGCCATCGCCGGCGACACAAGGATGACTGCGACATAACATCCCTGATCAAGGTCGACATAAGGAGGAAGACGCTACTCTCCGTCTCCCGCTACTACGAAAAGCAACCAGGACGGCCATCCTGCAGCGAAACTTACTACCGTAGCAACATCTCCCAATACCTTAAGCTTCTTCCAAAAGACAACCATGGATTAAGAATGCGAAGGGACTTTGCGCCGCCAGCCATCGTCGCCACCATGGCCGCAGAACATGTCATCAGTAATTCGTCACGCTGTTCTTCATCGGAGCAGTCTGCCAAACGTCTCAAGATGTCTACTTGTGAGGTAGCATCATCTCCTGAGGAGATGTTGGCTACGTTGAACGGGATACCGGAGCTGGATTGTGACGAATTGCTGAGAGCTTATAGCATTCTTTGTCATGACAATGGCCGCCGGTTTAGGTCACTCTTGAGGCTTCCAATGAGTCTGAGGAAGAAATGGCTACTCATGGAGATTAAGGCTAGTGAAGCTTGTTCAAATTGCTCTGCATGCAGAGCAGACATGGAACATGAGTGAAATTCTTCTTGTTAATTAATTATTTTAGGCATGGCACATGGCACAACAACTACAATTCATTAGCAGTTTTATTAATTTTATGTGATATTTATATTATTTATTATCCCTCGATTTGGTTTCAATTCAATCATGATTTTTTTCTGGCTAGGTCTGTTGTTGAACTAAACCCTGTTACTCTTTGTAAACCCAAACTTTGACAATCGCACACGAAAAAAGGGAATTGTATGGGCACATGCACATAATCTTTCTTGAAAGCAGAGCACCTGTACAAAATCGTGTGCGAGAAGAGTTTTTTTACCGTCCTTTGAGTCCGTGCGGCACTATATCATAGCCGTTGATCTGGCATCATCGGAGGGCTGATTGAGGAGGTACCGTGCTTCGTACTTTCCCATCTCTTTCACTCGGCAGAGTGCTTCCTCACGTTCCTGACGTCGTGGCCTTTATGCTCGAGCATCACCCACCGCGGGTAGCTGCCGCCGACGCCGCCGCTGGCCACCGACGGACCAGAACCAGAAGGTGGCGGCGACGTCGCCATCAACGTCGCTGGCGAGTAAATCGTCTTAATCGATCGGTCGATCTGATAATTTGTTGCTTGTGATGGGCTTAAGTCAACGAAGTTAAAAAGTTTGTCACTGACACGGTTAGATAACAAATGTATAAATATTTCTAGGAACCGATCACGTTTTACTGTTGAGATAACAAGGGTAAATTTATACCCTTGTTATCTTAATGAAAAACACAAAAATATGTTGTTGTGTCGGTTACAAACTTTTATATAACTCCGTCGATTGGAGCCCACCGCAAGCAACAAATTATCGAGATCGACCAATCAATTAAGACGATTTAGGCTGTGTTTGTTTGAGTTTCGTTTTTAGCTTTTCGAAAAACTAGCTTTCGAAAAGCTAGCTTATGGTGATGATATTTGTTGAGTGACAAAACCACAGTAGTCCGGTTTGAGTTGCACCGGGACTAGAGATAGATGATCTCTAGTCCCGGTTTAAAAAGTCTACGGATTTCTAGGAACATTAGTCCCGGTTCGTGTCACGAACCGGGACTAAAGATCACCTCTAGTCCCGGTTCAAATGTTGTCGAGCATCGAGCGCCGGGCACCTTTAGTCTGGTTGGTAACATCAACCGGGACTAGAGATGCTACCTCTAGTCCCGGTTGGTGCTACCAACCGGGACTAAATATGCCTGACGCTCTCACGGTTCGACACCTCTGACACCATCTTTAGTCCGGTTGGTAACACCAACCGGACTAAAGATGCTTATTTTTGTCCCGGTTGAGGTTACCAACCGGCGCTAAAAGATAATTTTGATCTTTAGTGCCGGTTGGTAAAACCAACCGGGACTAAAGATGGCTTACTTTTTATACTCCTTCTTCCTCCAGCCGAGCACCGCTACACTTGTCTTCAAAGTTTTTCTCTAGCTGAGGGGAGTGCTGCCAAAATTTTTGTGATTTTGTTTTGGTGATAATACACAAATCTTTGCTATCTACAAGGTTAGCAACTTCTTCCTCTTATGATCTATGCTTAGCACTTTGTATTTTACGGTTGTTTTCTATACTTAATCATCTCTAGATTTTTTTAAACATGAGGAGAGAGAAAATTTGTTTGGACTAATTATTTTGCTAAGCATATTATATTGTGTTGAGAAAAAGTTGGGGAAAATAAAGAGGAAGAAAAGTAAGCTTAGTACGTCACGATTATAGGAATTTAGTCGGTACAATTTTATCTCAAAAAATATTTATGAAAAATGATGAGAGAATCTTTTGGAGAAAAAAGTTATAAAATAGATGACAAAGGACCTTTTAAAATAGATGCAAAATAATTAATTAATTTTATGCTTATCACTTTAAAAGACCTTTTAAAAATAATTCTATTTTTAGAACAACACATTACGTATATTGGATTAGTATATAATAATTGTCGATTATATACATATAAGTATTGATGTTATATTGAAATGATTTGAATTTCGTGGAATTTGCTTACGATTTTTGTGCATTCCATGTAGATAGATCGGCAATGGATGTACAACGCGGATCGACGATCGAGAGAGTTTATTCAAGGCGTCCATTATTTTTTGAGTGTGGCCGATGCCAACAAGCATAAGGGTTTCATACGTTGTCCATGTAAAAAGTGCAAAAACGAGAAGGAATATTCTACATCAAGAATTATTCATGCCCACTTGTTTCGTCGGGATTCATGGCTCACTACAATTGCTTGGACATCGCACGGAGAGGTGGGGGTTGCAATGGAAGAAGATGAAGAAGACGACGACAACATTCCGGACGTGGTCAATACGGTGGGTTTGAAGAGAATACGGTGGGCGAGGCGGCGGGGATCTGAAGAAAACGACGGTGCCGATGACCTTGGTCGATGTTGCACAATGTACGGGGGGCTGCGAAGGCGTAAAGGAAGTGCAGAAATTGGAGCGTATGTTGGCGGACCACAAAAGGTCCTTGTACCCGGCTGTGAACAGGGCACAAAAAGTTAGGTACCACGCTGGAATTCTTACAATGGAAGGCCAAAAATGGTGTCGTGACAAGGCATTTGGCGAGTTACTAAAACTCGTGAAGAACATTCTTCCAGAGGGAAACGAATTGCCGGAATCAACGTACGAGGCTAAGAAGTTAGTCTACCCTCTAGGACTGGAGGTACAAAAGATACACGCATGTCCTAACGATTGTATCCTCTACCGCGGTGAGGAGTACGAGAACCTAGAAGCATGTTCGGTTTATAAAGCACTTCGATGCAAGATCGACGAGATGATCCAGCAAAGTTGACGGACAGCCCTCGAAGAAAAGGATTCTGCTAAGGTGATGTGGTATTTCCCTATAATACCACGGCTGAAGCGTCTATTCAGGAACAAGGAGCATGCAAGAATGATGCGTTGGCACGCGGAAGAACGCCTACAAGACGGCATTTGAGACATCCCGCCGATGGGTCACGGTGGCGAAACATCGACAGAACATTTGAAGACTTCGGCGAGGATGCACGAAACCTAAGGTTCGGCTTAAGCACGGACGGCATGAATTCTTTTGGAGAGATGAGCGTGGGCATAGCACTTGGCCGTGACGATGTGTATCTACAACCTCCCGCCTTGGCTATGCATGAAGCGAAAGTACATTCGATGCCGGTTATTATTCAAGGTCCGAAGCAACCTGGTAACGACATCGATGTGTACGATACCGCTGATCGAAGATCTAAAACTGCTGTGGAATAAAGAAGGTGTTCCCGTGTGGGATGAAGATAAACAGAGCAGTTTAAACTACGAGGGTTGCTGTTTGTTACCATCAATGATTGGCCTGCACTTGGCAACCTATCCGGACAGTCAAACAAGGGGTACAACGCTTGCACCCACTGTATGGATGAGACTGAGTGTACGTACCTGAAACATTGTAAGAAGATAGTGTACATGGGCCATCGTCGCTTTCTTGCTGCAAGCCACCCTGTCCGGAGAAAAGGAAACATTTTGATCAAAAGGCGGACCATCGTTCTAAACCAAAGCATCGCAACGAAAGGCCGTGTTTGCCATGGTGAAAGACCTCAAAGTAGTATTTGGAAAGGGACCCGGCAACCAATCTATAGCAAGTGAAGGTGGTCACGCGGCGATGTGGAAGAAGAAGTCAATTTTTTGGGAGTTGCCCTACTGGGAAGTCTTGGACGTCCGCCACGCAATCGACGTGATGCACCTCATCAAAAACCTTTGTGTAAATTTGCTTGGCTTCCTAGGTGTATACGGAAAATCAAAAGATACACTTGAGGCACGTAACGATCCGAAACATATGGCACAACGCGACGGCCTTCACCCGCAACCAAAGGATAAAGGAGCCCAATACCTAAGTCCAGCGCTACACTCCGAGCAGAGCGAGAGAAGGAAATAATGTTTGAATGCCGGAGAGCATCAAGGTACCGTCTGGATACTCCTCGAATATAAAGGGAATAATAAGCACGAAGGATAAGAAGTTCACAAATCTAAAGTCCCATGGCGCCACGTGCCGATGACACATTGCTTCCCGTTATAATTCGAGGTATCCTTCCCGATAATGTCCGGCAACAATAACAAAGCTATGTGCTTTCCGAACGCAATTTCACGGAAGATCATCGATCCGGCAGACTAGAAGACTTTCAAAATGATGTGGTCCAATGTCTTGTCAACTTTGAGATGATCTTTCCGCCTTCCTTCTTCAATATCATGACACATCTCCTATGCCACCTTGTCAAAGAGATCCGTATCCTCGGTCCGGTATTCCTGCACAACATGTTCCCCTTCGAGAGGTATATAGGCGTTCTAAAGAAGTACGTTCGTAACCGTTCGCATCCGAGAGGCCGGCATCGCCAATGGATATGGAACAGAGGAGGTGATTGAGTTTTGCGTCGACTTTATTGAAGACCTCCGTCCCATCGGGTGCCTGAATCAAGCCATGAAGGTAGACTACGGGGAAGGGAACTCTTGGAAGGAAGACAATAATGAACATAGACAATGACTTGTACAGGAAAGCACATTGGACCGTGCTGCAACAATCTTCATTGGTGGCTCCTTACATCGAGGAGCACTTGGCGATTGTTCGCTCGGAAAACATCGGTAAGACGGATGCCTGGATTACACGCCATCACATCGATGCATTCCCTACTTGGCTACGACATCGTCTCATGGGCAACGCGAGCATTGAGCAACAACTAGCCTTCTTGGCGAGGGGTCCATCTTGCTCGATCACCACATTCCAGGCATATGAAATCAATGGGTACACATTTTACACACGGGCCCAAGACTTAAAGAGCACAAATCAGAACAGCGCTGTCCGCATCGATGCCGTGGGATACGACGGTACGGCTAGCACATATTACGGCAGCATCGATGACATATGAGAGCTGGACTATGGACCTCTGAAGGTCCCTCTGTTTCGGTGCCAGTGGGTTAGGCTTGGTGGTGGAGGCGTAACCATTGATGCAAGTGGGATGACAACGGTCGACTGAGCAAGGTTGGATACTCAAACGAACCTTTCGTCCTTGCCAATGATGTACGACAAGTTTTCTATGTCAAGGACATGGCTAGCAAATCAAAGAAGGAGAAAGGGTCCGATGAGCCAAAGCGCCACGTGGTTCTCCTGTGCAAAAGGAAAATCGTGGGAGTTGAGGATAGAAGCGACGAAGATTACGATCGGTTTGACGGGCAACCTCCATTCACGGTGGCGGTTGACCCAGTATCCTCCTATCAAATGATGACACCCCTTACTCACGCAACGATCATAACGAAGGAATAATTGTGCGGAGAAAGTACGTGAGGACAAATGTTACATAGCTAAATTTATGTATGGACGATGTAAATTAAATTGAATCATTGAATATTATCCATGTCTTCCACTTGACCTTATTCAAGATCTATAATTACATCAAGAACCTTGGTACGTACTATCCATAGAATAGGGCATTATATATAAACACCGATCTTTTTGAAACACCATGTTAATTATATATAAACATATGTTAATTATATATGAATATAAAATATATTAACATATGAACACTATAATTATACATGAATATAAAATACAATAGAATATGGCATTATAATAATTAGTCCCGGTTTGTTACAAAACCGGGACTAGAGGTAATTTCATTGGGCGGGAAAACATCTTTAGTCCCGGTTTGAGCCATCAACCGGGACTATTGATGTCCATCGACCTGCGCCACGTGGCTGCCCGCAATCTTTTGTCGGTTGGTGGCTCCAACCGGGACAACAGATAAGAACATTAGTCCCGTTGAAGCCACGGCCGGCAGACATCTTTACTCCCGGTTGGTGGCTTCAACCGGGACTAATGTTCGTATCTGTTGTCCCGGTTGGAGCCACCAACCGGGAGTAAAGATCTTCTGTACCGGTTGTTGGATTCAACCGGGACAAATGACGCCGTGACTATATATAGCAAGGGCCTTACTGGGGATCCAACACTTAGCCGTTTTCGCACTTCGGAACTCATCGTCTTCGTCTTCGTCGCCGTCACGAGCCCCAGGTTGACGCCGCAGCACGCCGTCTCCGCCGTCTTCGTCGCCCGAGGACCTCCGCTCCGCCGTCTTCGTCGCCGTCGCAGTTAGCGCCGCCGCCCCTAAGATTTCCCGACATTATGCGCTAGGGTTTGGCCGCCGTCGACGCCATCGCCGTCGCGGCCATCGTCGCGGTCGTGGTCGCCGCCGCCCTCCCCACGCCACCCAGTCCCATTGTGCCCCTCCCCATGGCCCCCTAAGCCGGCCGGCCCCTAAACCCTAAACGGCCGCGCGCCGCCCTCCACTCCACGCCGCCGCCGCCGAAACCCACTGCATCCTCGCCGCCGCCGCCGCCGCACTGTGAATGTTAATATATGAATTTTGAGTATATGTGTATTTTGAATATATGTGTATTTTGAATATATGAATTTTGTATGTATGGGTATTTTGAATATATGATTTTTGTATGTAAATGGACTGTTATATGTAAATGGACTGTTATTAGAGTTGTTGAGAATTTTGAATTTTGAATATGTATTTACATATGAAATTAGAATGTTTATGGGAATTGTGAATTTTGTATTTTTGAACGAACGAGAACGCTAAAATCAACAAATGGTCGTGAATGAACGGACAAACGAACGAACGAGTGTTCGTTCGTTCGTTGTCGTGGACGGACGGACGTTCACGAACGGACGAATGAATGTGGACGAACGGACGTCTCCTTTCCTCAATTTTTCATTTCCTCTCCACTTCATCTCCCATCCTCCTTATCTCCCTCACATCGTTCTCCTCTCTTTCTCTCCTCTTCTCTAGATGAACATATTTACGGACGTGAATGATATAACCGAATAATTTTTTTCAGAATTCTTTGATTAAGTCCTCAACCCACAACAATCAAATGGCGGATTGTAACGAGGAACAACTTCTTCATGATGAGATCGCACGAGGAACAGAGGTTTACAACGAGGAGGGAATGAAGATACAAATCAATACCTCAACGAGGAGGGGACGTGCAGGGGAACGATGAGGAGAATGAGGGCTCCGCCTCCGCCTCCTTGGCCGAAGAAGAGGGCACGCGGGCAACGCGGTCTCAACAAGCGCATAGAGGGTCGACATGTCATAACGGAGGTAGAATCGACGGTCGCCCTATTGCCCCAGAGGACGCCGCAAGGAAGTTTGTGGCGCACAGCGGATGGGTGGTGAGGGATCACGTGCCCGTAAGCGTTGCCAACTGGAGGCGATCAAGGACAGGAGGAGATGAGCAGAGCTATCTCCCAGACTCAGAGAAAGAAATGCTGTGGACTACAATGCTGCAAACGTTCACCATCCCAGACTCACAACAAGCAAGGGTCAAGGAATGGACGTTAAAGAAAATGGCAGAGCTCTTCAGGAACTACAAGAAAGAGTTACACAAGAAATATATCCTGAAGGGCCAGACCACTGACTTTGACAAGTTCCCAAAGCTCAGAGATCATTGGGATGCTTTTGTTGAACATAAGACTGGGGAAGAAGCACAAGCTATCATAGAAAAGAACAAGGCCAATGCAGCTAAAAAGAAATACCATCACAAGCTTGGGTCAGGCGGCTATAAGAAAGCAATGGAGAAATGGGAGAAAATGGAAGCCGACCTTGAAGCGCGAGGTATCGTTCCGGGCACAACCACCTGGCCGGAACGAGCAAAGCACGGTTTTATGCTCACGGCGGCTCACTTAATCCCGTCGATGGCGCAATTATCTTTGGTGTTGAAATTCAAGAAGCCGGACGGAGGTTAGAGGAAGCGTTGCAGGCCACTTCCTTGGGCGCGTTCAGGCCCGACAAAGAGAAGGACGATCTAACGCTCGCCCTCCAAAACCCGAGCACCGGGCGAACGCGAGGAAAGGCGTCGTCCCGGAAATACGGGTTCCAAGCTGACGTCGACACATATAAGAGCCGAATGAGGTCAAAGCGAGATAACGATGCGAGGTTCGCTGAGATGGAAATGAGGCTCTCGCAGATTGATCAGATTGTGGACGAAAGGTGACCATAAGGTTGGCAGAGAGGAGCGGAGCCATTGGGTTAGCCAACGGTGGCTCCAAGAACGGCCTCAACTACAGCAAGCAGCAGTGCGCTTCAACCGGAAATTTTGGCGATTTAGCCCCACAAGCTGAACCGGGTCCGCCATGCCCCGTTGATGACATCACACAACGAACACCATGTGAGCTGCACATTCCGCTAAAGAACATAACAATAAAGGTATGTTCGTACTTTTATGTTGTACATATATTTCGTTGAATAACTTGTTAATCAATGTTCATTACTAACTAATAAACAATCTTCTCGAACAAGTCGCGTCGGGCATGGCCATTCCAGTAGAACGAGACGGCACCTACCACTCCCGACCCGTTCCACCTGCGTACTCGAAAGTTGAAATTGAACAGTGGAACGCGGCTATGAAGATCTCGAGCTGGATATTGCCGGAGGAGACGGGGAGCCGACGGTAGGAGAAACGGCTCACGGAATATTTCTCGGAGGAAGATCTTCATAATATTCCCGGACGTGGGTCGTCTCCTCCGTCTCCACGTGGGCCGTCTCCTCCGCCTCCACGTGGGGCGTCTCCTCCGCCTCCTTCACCGCCTCCGCCTCCTCCACCTCTGCGTCGCCTCCACTAGCATCGACTCCTAAACGGTCGTCTCCAACTCCACCGCCTTCTCGGACTCCTCCGTCGCCACAACGAGCACCGACTCCTAAACGGACAACATCTCGAGCCACGTGGTCAAGGTCAACCAGCAGTGGGCCAAGAAGCAAGAGGCCTAAACTTGACCCGCTCCCACCAGCCCCAAAGAAAACGGCGTACGACATGACTCCAGAGGAGCTGCACGAGGCCGTCCAAGCTGAAGTCAAGGCCCACTTCGAAAGAAGTCTCTGAGAAGCCTCCTGAAATCCCCCAGAGACCAAGGACTTCTTCGGGAAGACGTACCTAACGCCATAGCCTAAACCGCAACCTCAACCGCTGTCAGACTACGATAGGACTATTCGGAAGGCTGTTGTCAAGGAAAAGAGAACGGGCAAAGATGTACCCCAGTTCAGTGTTCCAAATGTCAGATCAGACTTAAGACAATTTATGGAATCTGCTGGAATTTCAATGGATCAATTACACGGCCGTGCTCCCTGGCGAAGGCTCCGCTGAAATACAAGTTCAAACTTGGAAAGCCTCTTGTAAAGCCGGATCAAGTGAAAAAGCTACCAACACGGATGTACCGCTTCCTCAAGTGGTACATGCAAGAATCCAGCAAGGGTGGAGAGATGGTAACGGGCAAATATTCACAGTACTATTTCGTCGATGGAGGTGACGACTTCTATATCCGATTCGAAGACATATTCGACCTGTACCAGCTTGATGCCCTCGACGTCTCACTTCTAGCCACGCGGGCTCTGTAAGTTTCGTTCTGTTATTTCGTTTCTTACCTTCTTGTATTTAGCTGACTAAAATTCTTTTTAACCGTTGTAGAATGGCGATGCAATACTGCAACATGCACGACTGTAGCAAACATGGATTCATGGATCCACGCAAAATCAACGGCGTATTGGTTGATCATTTTCCTGATCCAACACTGGACAACATTTACAAGTCGCGGTGATAAACCACTATCGGTCATTTATCCTTCGCCCTACAACACTTTGCGTAAGTATTTTCTTCCTTCCGTACCGATTTCAATCCCGTGTGCATACATAATTTTTCATATGTGTCGTCTAAACCAATTTGCAGATTCCACTGGGTTCTGTTAGTAATTGACATGGATAACTCGCGGATCCATGTCTTTGACTCAATGGATAAACCAGAGTCCACATACGCAAAGATATTTGAACTGCTAAATAGGTAATGCCATCTTACTTGCTAGCTATTGCATATATGCGGTTCTCTGATAATTACTAGCTAACTTTTAACTGCACGTAGGGCATGGGAACGGCTTCGGACTAATGTTCGCAGAAATTGGAAAGATAAGCTCTCCGTGAGGATGAACTTTCCAGTGAGTAACATGCTCCAAAGTTGTTTTGAATTATTACTTTGTTCTAAAATATGAAATGTATATTAAATCTGTCGTAGTTTGTTCTTTAGTGTGCAAAAGCATCGAGGGCACCAACTTATACGGATACTACGTCGTGACTACATTCACCGCTTTGTGACCGATGTCACAACTATCGACGATATAGATGTACGTATAACAGCTATTCATACATTACGTATCGATTTCTTATTAACTTCATAATTTATTTCTCGTTTGATCAAATTAATGACAGATTATGCAAGTAAGAGACAACCTCCCCACGAGACTTTCATACAAGCCGCTCGAAAGAATTGATGGGATTTATAAATGAGCAGATCATTGATCCCACGGGGAGTTCTATTTTAATTTAAGTAACTTAACCATCGGATCCACAAAATAGACAATATTTTATAACATATGAAATATATGTGGATATTGTACATATATGTATATGTTTTGGTAATATATTATATGTATATATTTCCTTTCTTAAGTTCATTTATATGCGTGTAACTTATATATTTATAAATATATATTATATAATATATATTTATAAATATATGTGTAAAATATATATATGTGTGTAATATGTAGTATGTAGCACTTGTTGGAGAAAGAATAAAATTTAAAAAAATATAAAAATTATTTAGTCCAGGTTGGAGCAACAACCCGGGACTAAAGATGGCGAGCCACGTGGCCGGATGCGCCATCTTTAGTCCGTTGAAGCCACCAACCGGGATTAACGATGGCGCAGCCGGCCACGTGGCTCGCCATCTTTAGTCCCGGTTGGTGGCTTAAACCGGGACTAAAGGTGCATATTTAGTCCCGGTTATTTAACCGGGACTAGATATCGTCCATCTCTAGTCCGATTCGTAGTCCCGGTTTGACAACCGGGACTACTGAGTTACGAACCGGACAGTTGTGGCTTTCTCCAGAGTGCAGAAGGTGGCGACGTCGCCATCAACGTCTGGCGAGTAAATCGTCTTAATCGACCGGTCGATCGATAATTTGTTGCTTGTGATGGGCTTAAGTCAACGAAGTTAAAAAGTTTGTCACCGACACGGTTAGATAACAAGTGTATAAATATTTCTAGGAACCGTCACGTTTTCTATTTATACCCTTGTTATCTCAACGAAAACACAAAAATATGTTGTTGTGTCGATTACAAACTTTTATATAACTCCGTCGATTGGAGCCCACCACAAGCAACAAATTATCAGATCGACCAATCAATTAAGACGATTTAGGCTGTGTTTGTTTGAGTCTTTTCTTAAAACTAGCTTTCGAAAATAGCTGTCCTGTGATGATATTTTACTATTAGTTTTTAATAAATTTTTATCTTTCCAGCACATCAAAAGCTAGTAAAAGCTCATTTCAGCTAGTTTTTAGTTTTTATTTATTTTGTTTTCTGAAAACCAGCTCAAAATTGGTTGTTTGTTTTTCCAGCTTAGATCGCAGTTTTCGTTAGTTGGCAACGGGTCGTCGGAATAGTTGGCGATCCAAATCCATAGCTGCCGACGGTCGCCGGTCAACATCAGCGCCGCCTATTGCATCGTCGCCGTTAGCCAATGAAATTGGTGCCGCCGAGGACGCTGCCGATGCACAAGGTTTGGTCAACAGTTTCTTATCCGATGTGACTGGGAAAAGAGCTCTCGCACACACTACTGAAAAAAAACTTAGTTATATGAACACTAGCATATTAGGATTATCCCCGGAGATATCTCCGGAAATGAACATTTGTTCTATGTAGAAGATCAAGACTGATTAGGAAAGCTAAGTTAAGCAAATAAGAATTTTATTGTCCTACCAGTTACCTAAATTTTGGTAAAAAAATACTGAAGGCACTAAATTTTATAATAAAAATGTGTTAAATGATAAAATTATCCAAATCAAATAATAAGGAGGCCACCTCATCATACCTCTTCGCTAAATTAAGGAAGAAGCGAGGATATGGTCGACGGGAGAAGCAAAACGCTTACATGATCTATTACCCCTCTATGTATAGTGTATAGAGTGTTTTTCTTTTCTTGTGTTATTTTTCCTGCTTTTAAAAACATAATACAAATGCAAGTGCTCCTTACGCGTGGACACTCGTCCCTATAAACACATACATCCTATCCTACAAGTATCATTGGAAGATTAGGCTGTTATATCTTGAGATTGATGAAGTCATCATTACCGCTTCGTCGTCGATGAGTACATCGACTATCACCCAAAAAATAGCCATAAATACGAGCATCCATTCTAAGTTTGAGTGGGCTGGTTCTATCATAAGGATCCTAATCAGTTAAGCTAAGCTCACTTCGTGGGGTTATATTTTTCGCTATATTTGATGAAAAGGCACAATTTTTCTTAAAAAATTAAGCAAATAGTACTTAGTAATTTGTAGGGAACAATTTTAACGAGACAGAAGTGTATAGATAGATCCAAGTCGTTTCAGAGCAATTTTTCCCAACTTTTGGTATCTGGCTTCATCGATCCAACAGAGAAGTTTTTGTTTGTGAAACATTTTGCAATAATTTAAACAATTTTGTCTTGACATATATACTAGCATATGTTTTTGTGATGGATAATTTTTGTAGTACTTTGTAGGATTTTCTATTGACATACTCCATACATATTTTCGTTTTGTAAGGAAGCGCCGAGGACTTCTGTATGATTATGGCGCCATTGATGTTTACGGAATTATATTGTGCACACGAGTCTTTCGCATACATACCAATTAACAAATGCCATTAAAATTTTTAGAAAAAGTGATGTACTCTTAATATTATTATATTTTTAATTGCAGATTGAGAAATACAATAAGAATAAGTGGCATTTTGGCATTCAGTAAAAAAGAAAATAGAAAAATAAACGATGGCCAGATCGTCAGTCGGGAAATAGGGAAATATACTGGTTGCAAACAGTAAAAAATCCAAAATATTTAAGTCTAAACACACCGAAAGTTTCAAATCTTCTTGAAATTTAAAATCAAGGATATATATCAGATTTCCGATAGGATATATATAGGACTAGAGGAACCGGCCGGGGAGTATTCCAAATAAACTCATCTAGCTTTTTGTACGTATATCTAAAAATTCCCTACGAAAGGAATTCCTATGGGATGTATACTCCTGTAGAAATATTGGAGAAAAATTAGCAAAAGCGCCAACCTCATGGGAAATTTCCTTTAAGTATGTCTCTCTCTTTCAATTCCTGTATTTTTCAATTTTTCCATCGATCTAATCAAACGATCAGTTCTCTAATTTGCGCTTGCATTTCTGTCCAAATCTCGTGCTTTCTATTTCTCTGTTTTTTCAATTATGTGTTTCAAAGGGACTCTTAGTGTTTTGAGATCCCATCGTGCTAGCCAAAATAGTTTTGCAAAACAGTATCTTATTTTATAGGTCTTGGTGCCTGACTAAAAATATATTACAAAGTTTACACTAAATTTTTAGTGTATGTAAAGCTTATATAATATGGATATGGATATTCCAAAATGTCTCTTTTACGCGGTAGTCGTCATCTGTGTAAACCAGGAAGCAGAGATGTGAGAGTCGTGTATATTCGCAACGGGGTAATACGATGGACCAGAGCTCGGTGGCGTCGACGATGGCTTCCATGGTCCACGTCATGTGACTCATCCTCAGTGTCCAGGTGTTGATGAGGAAGGAGTTGCTGGAATGGTTGCAGGTGGCCAGCAGCGGGGAAAGATGTCGACGAACTTCAGCGTGACGACGGCGTCGGCGCCGTCGGTGGCACAGACGGTTCGATCTTTCGTCCGGCAAACCCGAGGGTTATCGCCGCCGTCGTTGCTCTCGTAGCCGTAGTCGTCGTCGAATTCACCGGCGGGGGCCTCCACGGGAAGTAACACGTACCGAAGCCGGAGAGGCTCGTCTTCGAACAGGTCGCAGAGGATGACGCCACGACACAACCCAGCACAGCTGCCGGTCGCCGACGGGGACGACCATGTCGGTCTTCCAACAGGACAGCTCCTCGGCCTTGCCGTCGACGTGACGCATCCTTGGGTTCGTTGTCCTCCATCACGGTGAGCTCCTACACCACAAGATTGTTATCGCCGCTGCGGCGGCGCAGGAGGCCGGTTCTAGCGTCATTCAGCCGGTTCGGCCGCCGCTCCCTAAACCCGTACAGGACCCAGTGAATTGGGAGTAGTGACCACGATGCCGGGTCAGCGGCGACGGCACCGGCGCTGTAGACGAAGTAATCGAGGCCGTACTCGCCGCGGTGTGATTCGTTTTTATAATGCATGTGGAGGAGCACGGAGTCGCCGTGGGCGGCGACGACACTCACCATGGGCCCTCTTCCTTCGTCGTGGCTCGGAGAGGAGCTGCCTGTACCACATGCGCGTCGACGCCAGGGGTTTTGATAACATATTTGTTTTTATTAAAAATACTAGTATATTTGTCTATAAACTCAGTTAATTTTTAAAAAAATAACAAAAAAGAGTCAAACGATTTATAATATGAAACAAAGCAACACTTATACCTCTCGTTCAAATATAAAAGAAACAAAATGAAATGTTGAAATGCGCTTACCTCAAATTCGTAGTGGCGTAAACCTCAAGGGTGCACCGTCAGCTGATGAGCCTCTCCATAATGTCCGGCCTCCAAGCATGTCTTGGAACACCATCCAAACATAGCTTGACACGGAACATGAGCGTCATGTCTAGAGCGTGCGCGAGGCTCCTCCACTGATGAAGTGGAGTTCGATCCCACGGCGCTTGACATAACCCTTCAGCACCGCCTCATCATAGTGGTGACGGTGGAGGAATTTGATCAGAAATGCCTCTGGGTGGTGGGTGGAGCGACGAGCTCATCCAACCAGAGGTGTTCTCCCTGAAAGCTGCTTGGATCTCCTTTGTCGAGGTGTTCTCCGGTATGCACTGGGCTTAATGTTAATAGAATATCTTACTGAGTCCAAACAATTATCCATCACAGAAACATGTTCTAGTATGTAAGTCAAGAAAAAAGTTTAACTATTGCAAAATGTTTCACCAACAAAAACTTTCACTCTATTGGATCGATGAAATCAGATACCAAAAAGTTGGGCAAAATTGCTGAAACGACTTGGATCTATCGTATACACTTCTGTCCTAATTGACAGTACAATTATACAGTAAATTTTGAACCTCAGCCCTTTTCATGCTTAGACACAACTCCTATAAGCTTTCTCCTTAAACTTTTTGGAAAATGAAATCTATCAAAACATTCACGCATTCCATGATGCCGATCGTCACATGGTCGGCTTCACCGGTCGGTCTTCCTCCATGGAGATCATCATCAACATCGATGGGTCCTCCATCATCATGCATGCTACAAGATAGTCACCGATGGACCATGTCTAGAACTTCTTGGCCTGCTGGTCGATGAACCGCCCAAGCTTGCCGTCATAGTACTCCGGCTAGCCGTCCTTTAGTAGGCGGGACTTGGTGAGCTCGACTCTACTAGAGAGCAACCTTGAATGAAATTGAGAGATCTCCACTTGACTGTGAGTTGTGAAGTGAGAGTTTCTCCTCCTTTTATAACCTTTAATGACGGTTACCACCCATAATCATCATTGGGAGCTAATAGGGACTCTCCACGTGGAAGGTGGGGGCGAGGAGCCGTGTTGGTGGTTTGGCCCAACCACTTCCACCGTCTCGGCCACCGACCTTCTCTCGTAAGGCTGACATGTGGGTCCTTATGATGGTGCATGGTGGATAGGCCTAAATTATATCGATTTTACTTTAACTTATGGGCCTTTCAATCCGTATGCTCGTGTCGATCGATCGGAGATGTGTTTTAATCTGTGTGCTCATGTCTGATCGGTCAAAGATGTGTTTCTTCGTATGACGGGTGAGTTTCCATACAAAATCTTCGTATGACGGGCGAGTTTCTATACAAAATTACTGCGTACAAATATTTCACAAATATTTGTGAAAATGGTTAGTAATAAACCATAACACTATGTCCGGTGTTTTGTTTTAGTTGTTTTTATACAAAAATTGAAGGTCAGATTTAACATCGAGCATGACGTCCTCCGTATCTTCGAACAAGGGCGTAAGTTGTTGATCTGCGTCTACCACTCGCCGTCGTGCACTGTACACCATCGACCTGTAGATCGGGTGGCCGGTGTGCCTCGCTGCCCGCAACATCGAGGAAGTGTGGCGGTGGCTGGAATCCACCACGACCACGGTGCACGGGTTGCCGCCGCTGGAGCAAGTGGAGTAGTGTGCGACGCATCGCCGGCAAGCAGCTGTCGAGCTCCGTTCCCTGACCAGGCTCAAGGGCGCGCACGCGACATCCTCGACCTCGTCCACGGTGACCTCCGTGGCCCCATCTCACCGACGACGCCTAGCGGTAACAAATATTTCCTGTTGCTCGTTGATGACCTCAGCCGCTATATGTGGCTGGTATTGTTGCCCAGCAAGGACCATGAGGCCTCGGTGTAACATCCGAAAATCGAAGAACCGAAATCGGAACGTAAAAATCGGAACTTTCAAAACCTTCGCTTGTTGCTTCCTTCTCGGGATTGTTGCTTCTTATTTGCCAGCTCGTTGCATAAATTTAATCGTGGTCAATCCCCTTTCGGTGTTTTTGGATAATTTGGAGTTGTCAAAATGGAGGTGCGAAAGCCGCATCGAGTTTTTTTTAAAAAGGAAATCGCGAAAAGCGCGGATTTATGAAAACGCGTTTTGGGAAATATAAAACAAAATTTTTGATTGGGAGAAGATAAATTAAGACACAAAATAA
The DNA here is from genome assembly GCA_019925245.2 of Oryza australiensis. Classification (NCBI taxonomy): domain Eukaryota; kingdom Viridiplantae; phylum Streptophyta; class Magnoliopsida; order Poales; family Poaceae; genus Oryza; species Oryza australiensis. Next base: position 747,203 of record JAIFGZ020000539.1, read on the forward strand.
ATAATAAAATTCCGGAAGTCGTACTCAAATCCGGAAAGTTTTGGAAAAATATAGGAGAGGATATTGAAATTTGAAAAAAAGGATTTTTAAAATAAATAAATATGAAAAATATTGTGGGAAAATAAAAGTGGAGAAAAGTTGAAAATATTGTGTTAAAAATTATTTTTGAATTAGAGGAATTTATTTTGGAATTTTTAGAAGAAAAGAAAATAGAAAATGGGAAAGGAAAATAGAAAATCGGGAAAAATCAAAAAGTTCACTGTTCATATTGCGCGAGGTGTTCGACGCCGTACCGGCCCCGCACACCGCGCCCGCGACCTTGCGCCGCCACGCATGCGCCGTTGCGCTCGGTCCCGCCCGCGACCGCGCCTCGCGCGCCCGCGCCCGTGCCGGACCCCGCCGCGCTCTCGCCATGTGTCGCCGCGCTCTCCCCGGCCCCGTGCGCACCCGCGTCCGCGCGCCCGGCCCCGCTTCTCGCGCCACCGCGTGGCAGCCGCCGTGCCGGCCCCTTTTCTCTCCCGCTTTCTCTCTCTCCGCCGCACATATATATAGGCCGGAGCCCCTCCATTTTTCCCCACACCGTCGCCGCCTCCTTTTTCCCCTCCCGAGCACCCTCGCCGTCCCTAGCCGCCCTCTCCCTTCGCCAGCGCCGCCGCCGCCGCCGCTATCCACCGGTGCGCCGCCGCTCTCCTCGCCATTACCGCCGCCACTGGTAAGTCCCCGAGCCGCTGCCCCTTTCCTCGCGCCGGCGCCGGTCTCCGGCCGAAGCAGAGGAGAAGGAGGACCCGGTCGAACACCTTGAGGCCAATGAATAGTGCCGGCCGGTGAAAAGAAAAAGAAAAAAAGAAAAAGAAAAAGAAAAATAGGGAAAGATTTGGAAAAATTTTGGGAAATTTAGAAAAATATTTTGGGAAGTCTTGAGAAAAATTTTGGGCAAAAATAAATTATTTTCTCGCATGTTTTCTCAGTGCAAAAGTTGAAAAACCGAGATCGGACTTCTTCCGGAATTTCGTTTCGTGTCATTTTTTTTTCGGACTTCGTTTAATTCTTTCTCGCCATTTATATAGGCTTCTCTCTCGTGCTCAAACCTTCAAAACCTCGAGCACGAATTTCCTCGCCGACATTTCCAAACCTAATTTCTCAAATAATTACGATCGTCGTCTTTGCGAAAACCCTAGGACATCGACTCGATTCCAAAACTCGGATTTATTTTCCTAACGACCCTTGTCCTAACTCAAGTAGGATCTTAGGCAAAACATTTGGAGTCGTTTTCATGGCTTTTATGGTTCTTTTCGATCTCTCGGTATTTTTTGAATTCTAATTGAATTCAATTGATCTTTCGCACGTACGGGTAGCATCCGAAGAAACCGGCGTCGACCCCGCTGAAGATACCACCCTCAAGTGTGCGAGCAAGGCAAGTCATCACACTCTTTGAACATATTGATCCTACTTTGTGAAATGATGTTGATTTCAGACTACAAATTGCACGCTTTATACAAACAAGTACCTATGCTTGATATACCCTGCTTTGATATTGATCACCATTAGAATTTATTCTTTGTAACCTTCGATGTGATATGACCGGAGGATAACTTCGTACAAATGCTTAGCCCCTTTACACTAGATCCCTGCATACTCATGATTTTGCAAGAAAGCTTTGTGCTCGGGCAACTACCTTAGGGGAGGTAGTTGAAATACGGCTGTGGAGACATGAGCGCCACATGGCCATGAGAATGTTGAACTAGGCTTGAGGAAAACTGAAAATGCTATACAAATGTTTTAGGACTGGGCGGCTGGATGATTTGGGTGGATTCGGAAAAGGCAAGTGCCGACCGGTCATTAAGGACCGAGCCATGTGATAGCCGGAAACGAGCCGCACAACCGTACTTCTCGAATGGGTATAGACCTAGCCGACTAGATAGCCGAGCGGAGGGTATCCTTGCATAGATGGTTCTCTATGATGTGGTTATGTGATGGGAGTGAGGCTGCGGCCTTTGTTGTGAATGGTGGGATTAAATCGATACTAACTAAACTTAAAGATTGAGGAAGTTTTCCCTTACCCCGGGTGCGTCGAACTCCTCTCACCGCTAGAAAAGGACGGCTAGAGTGCATGAGGGCTTAAGTTCATGGAGCGAGTGCGCAAAGCGAGGTTATCGAAAGGCTTTGCCGTGACCGTCTCATGAGTTGGGACGTAGGCTCATTTGTTGGGCAGTCGCGGAGTACGGGTAAAGTGTACATCCACTGCAAAGTGTGAGTGAATCAATCTATTCGAATAGCCGTGCTCGCGGATATCGAGCATCGTGACAAGACTTTCGCTTGGCTAGACTTTAAACTTAAACGTGGGATGGGTGTGCATGATGATTTTATTCATGGTGGATCAACTTCTCGAGATGCGAGAAGGGTAGATTCCCAGAAAATCATGACGAATCGGAGGCGGGAAGCATCCTTGGAATCACGATGGATGGTAGACAGAACCGTCACCGGATTAATGAACTGTGAAATTAAAACTTGATTTGGCTAGTTGATAGGCTTGTGAAAAAATTGTGAAAATTGGCTTTATGCAAAAGAACCCCAGCCATTCTTTGAATAACCCTATCATATGCATCAATTCCGTGTTGGCTTGCGAGTACGGTTGGTACTCACCCTTGCTATACGCACAAACCTTCACTGATGGAAATGAAGAGTCGGAGGACCCATACGCGTATTCCCAGGAGGGTGAAGGAACCGACGGCGCATACTAGATCTTAGCTCCTGGTTGCACGTGGCGAATGACAAGCCGCGCCTCTATTCCGCTGCCGTACCTAAATTCTGTTTTTGTGTTGTATTCGGACCATAAGGTCCGTGGGTTGAACATTGCCTTTGGGCCTATTGATGTAATAATATTGATGTAAGACTATTCGTGCATGTGCACCTGATTATCCAAGATCTTGTATTCGTGGGTACCAACTACTTGATCCAGGAAATGGTACTATGAATACGAAAGGTTCCCGTCTCAAAAACGGGGGTCCACACTCGGCGATCAAGAATTTCCAGGTCGGCGTGGAGGTGGGAGACGCGGCGCAAGCTGAAGGCCCTCCACACCGACCATGAAGGGAATTCACATCCGTTGAGTTTGGGCGCCACTGTGCGGAGCGCGGTGTCCACCGGCAGCTCACCGCCCCTATTCCCCACAACAGAATAGGGTGGTGGAGCGCCGAAAGCAGAGCATCGTCGCCATGGCGCGGTGCATGCTCAAGGCAAAGAAGCTGCAGGGTATTTCGGGGAGGCTGTCAACACCACGGTGCACATCCTCAACCGTGCACCTACGCGCGTCCTCGACGGGGTGACGTCGTACCAAGCATGGCACGGCAAGCAGCCACACGTGCACTACTTCGGACGCCGGGTGCGTCGCCCACGTCAAGAGCACACGCCCGGCTCGAAGAAGCTCGAGGACCACAACACTCCGATGATCTTCGTCGGCTACGAACACGGCTCCAAGGCGTACCATTTCTTCGACCCCAACACCGAGCGCGTCGTCATCTCCGAGACGCCGTGTTTGGGGAGTGGAAGTGGTACCAGCAAAGCAGCAGCGATGACACCGACCCCGAGCCGTTCATTGTTGAATACTCGAGAAGGTGGTCACCGCGCACCAATTGTGCATGCGGCTCCATCACCGGCTTCAACACAGCCACCCTCGCCGGTCCAACACGTCTCACACGCCGCCGGGCGAAGACTCCGCACTGACGACGACCACGACGACGAGGCGTCGCTGCGGTTCCACACCATCGACGCCATCATCGGCGCGGCCTCAACACCTGGCCTAGCACAGCGCGTCCTCGACAACGAGCTCCACTTCACGTCCACGGAGGAGCCACCGTGCGTTCGCCCGCGGAACGCGAGCGTCTTTGGCGAGCGGCCATGATTGAAGAGATGGATGCCATCACCGACAACACCACCGGGAGCTCATGGACCTGCCGCCCGACCACCGTGCAATTGGGCTCAAGTGGGTCTACAAGGTGAAGCGCGACGAGCTAGGCAACATCGTCGTGCACAAGGCGCGGCTCGTGGTGAAGGGCTACGTCCATCGCGTCGGCATCGACTACGACGAGGTGTTCACGCCGGTAGCGTGCATGGAGTCTCGTGCGGCTCATGCTCGCGCTCGCCGTGCACCGAGGCTGGGAGGTCCATCACATGGGACGTGAAGAGCGTGTTCCTCAATGGCGAGCTCAAGGAGGAGGTGTACGTCGAGCAACCCGTCGGCTTCATCGTCGGTGGCGAAGAGCACAAAGTGCTACACCTCCGCAAGGCGCTCGTACGGGTTGAAGTAGGCACCCGTGGCCTGGAATGCCAAGTTTGATGCGACAATCGTGTCACTTGGCTTCCAAAGGAGTAGCTCGGAGCACGTCATGTACATGCGCGCCAAGGGCGCATCGTGGCTCATCGTCGGCGTGTAGGACGACGACCTCATCATCACCGGGCACGACAGTGACGACATCACCGCGTTCAAGGCGAAGATGAAGACGACATTCCGCATGAGCGACCCGGGGTTGCTCTCCTACTACCTCAACATCAAGGTGACACAAGCACCGATGGGATCATGCTCCAGCAAGCCGGTACGCGGAGAAGCCGCCTGGAACGTGCTGGCCTCAAGGATCGCAACCCCGCGCAGCACCCATGGAGAGCCACGGCTCAAATTGAGCAAGGTGAGCACTACACCCACCACCGATCCCACCGAGTATGGTCGAATCATTAGAGGACTGCGGTATTTGGTGCACACCCGGTCGGACATCACATTTGCCATGGGGTTTCGAGCCGTTTCATGGAGGCGTTGCATGAAGAACACTGACGGTGGTCAAGCGCATGATGTGGTACGTCGCTAGAACTCACGGTCACGGTCTACACTACACTAGAGGAGAAAAGAAGGAGGTGGAGTTGCTGGGCTACGCGAAGCGATCACGCCGGCGACATCGACACTCGGAAGAGCACTACCGGTGTCGTCTTCTTCCTCGGTAGGAGCCCGATCGCATGGCAATCAGCCAAGCGGAAGGTCGTTGTTCTGTCCTCTTGCGAGGGAATCATCGCCGCGCCACCGCGGCATGCCAGATGTCCGGCTGGCTCCTCTCCTAGCCGATCTCACCGGCGAAGAGATTGGAACGCCGAAACCGCTGTGGACAACTAATCCGCCGTCGCCCTCACCAGAACCATGTCTTCCATGACCGTTCGAAGCACATCGACATCAAGTATCACTACATTCGGGAGTGCGTCGACGAGGGTAGGACCGTCATCGGTTTCATCTCCACGAGAAGTAGATCGTGGACGTCCTCACAAAGGCGCTCGGGCGTGCATGTTTCCGAGAGCTGCGTGCCATGATCGGCATCAAGAACTTCCCAGTGAATCGATCAAGGCTTAGGAGGGAAAATTGTTGGAATTTAAACCTCGATCGTTCACTTATGTATCTAGATTTTAGCTTTCTTGGGTGTTTTCTGTTTTGTAATGCGCTTGTTCTTTGGCGCCAAAGTTGATCCCGTTGAGCATGTTTGTAGCATGGGCGTGTTTGTAGGTGTCGTGTGGTACTAGCAATGGCCATGGGAAGCCATGTCGGTCTCCCAAGTGGGAGAGCTCCTCGGCCTCGCCGTCCTCGTGGATGATCGGCGAGATCGGTGGGGCGCTCCACTTGCCGAGCGGAGCACGACGAGCTCGGCGCCCTCCGGCGTGTCGCGTCTTCGGTGCTCCTTGGTAAGGAGCTCCGCCACCACGAGCTCATTGTCGTCGTCGCGCGCGGCGGTGCACAAGGAGGCTGGTGCTACCTCCATGCAGCGGTGCGACTTGGTAGTTGGTACCACGATGCCGACAAGAGACCGTTTCTTCAACCTCGACAATGGGACTCGGTAAGTCGGGAGCAGCGACTAGGACGGTGGTCGTGGTGGGTCCGTTAGTTAAGCCTACCACATATTTAGGATCGCATGTTTACATTCTGTGCATGCGCGCGAGCACCGAATGTGGATGTCGTGCGTGTAGGAGGCGGTGAAAGTGAGAGTAGCTCGCGCACTAGCCTAGGCGATCGGGAACGTGGGCGCGCGCCGCGGACGTGGGGATGGACGCGTCATCCGCTCGGAGTGCGGCCACTACCGAGAGCTTTGGTTACGTAATTGCATAATAAAAGGGAGAATGAAATCAGAAAATGCTACGGTCACATTTAAGCAGCACCAAAACTCGGTGTTCTTCATGTTCCAAGCTTTCGTGTGAGTCCACTTCCTATTTCTTGATGACTGCTATCGCTCATGAGATTGCGGCTGTCAAGAACATCGGCTGAATTCCAACAAGTGGTATTAGAGCTCGCCACGGGGACCTACGACGTCGCCGCCATGGCCACGTCCCAGAGCACGGTCGTTCTCGAACTCCGAGGACCACCGGCGTGTTAGAGACGGGCGTGGCTAGGGCAACGGTGGACAAGAGAGGACACTAGTGGAGCACACCCCGTCCCCGAGCCGTTCTCCATCACATCATCCACGTGGTCGCAGTCGTGGCGGGTGCCGACCGAATTGGCGCCGGCCACACGAAGTCTTGGTGGAGCGTGTCGTGCGCGAGAGCGGCGGCGGCAGCAATTGGCCACGGCGACGAAGATGAACTACGACACGTGGTCGTTGATGATAAAGCTGAAGCTGGAGGCACGCTGCCTTTGGGAAATTGTCGAGCACGGCGACGCGGAGTACCATGACAACCGGACGGCGTTGGAGGCCATCTATTCCGCCGTCCCATCGAGATGGTTCCCACCCCGGCGACCAAGCGGCCCAAGGACGCGCAGGATGCCATCGGGACGATGCGAATTGGCGAATAGCACGTGCGGAAGTCGACGATGCGATCCTTGCGGGCGGAGTACGAGAAAATCACTTTCCATATCGGTGAGTCCGTGGAAGATTTTGCCCTCCGCCTTACCAATGTCGTGCAGCGCCTTGCCATCCTCGGTGATCCGAATCCTGAAGCGAAGGTGGTGCAGAAGTATCGGTGTGTAGCTCGTCCCCGCTACAAACAGCTCGTCGTCTCCATCGAGACCCGCTGAAAATTGACGACCTCTCTGTCGAGGAGGTCACCGGTCGCCGAAGGCTGCAAGCGATGACGATCCACCTCCACCGACGACGAACGCCTTTGGCCAGCTCTTGCTAACCAAGGAACAAGTGGCTTGAGCAGTATAAGGCCGGCGATGGGGGCAGCCACGGTGGCTCCAGCTCCGACATGTGCGGTAATTGACGAAGCAGGGGACGCGGGCGCAGTCCTAGTGACAGAGGAGATACGTGTGCTACTGGGGACACACGCACCGGCGGCAGCTCGGTTCAGCACACCGACGACGACACCTGCAAGTATTGCGGCAAGAAGGGACATTGGGCCAAGCAATGCCGAAAAGAAGCGGGATGAGGCGAACCAAGTTCACGTGGTGCAAGATGATGAGCCCATGCTTCTTTTCACGCCGAGTGACGAGTGAGAAGTTAACTTTGAAACTTTTCCCCATTCCTCCGCTTTGCCGCGCTCCCACGGTGACTCCCCATGACGACGAGCTCTTCATCGCCGAGGACAAGCTCTGGCAAGCTTCAACGAACTAGGGGCGAGACCCAAAGCGCTGGGTTATGGACACCGCGCGTCGAACCACATGACCGGCGCCGGGCAGCGTTCTCGCACATCGACGGGCGTCACCGGCACGGTGCACTTTGGAGACGGCTCCATCGCGCGCATCGAAGGTATTGGCACCATGTTGTTCACCTGCAAGAACGGGGAGCACCACACCATATCCAACGTCTACTTCCCTGCCTCACCTCACCACCAACATCATCTCCTTCGGCCAGCTCGACGAGGCGGGGTACAGTGCTCATGGAACATGGCGTGATGCATGTTCGTTGCGAAGAGCGGCGTCTACTCGCCAAGATCCATCACAATCCAGGTCGGCTTTACGTGCTCGACATCAACATTGCACGGTCGTGGTCCTGTCTTGCGGCGCGGGGACGAAGCGTGGGTCCGACATGCTCGATTCGGGCACACGCACTTCGCCGCGCTCCGCAAGATGGCTCGAGAAGGGTTGGTTCACGGGTTTCCCCTATTTGACCAGTGAACCAGGTCTATGAGGCATGCCTCGCCGGCAAGCACCGGCGATCCCCATTCCGCAGCGCGCTCAAGGCCGAGCGAGCGGTGTCTTACGGCTACTCCACAATGATCTCTACGGTCCAATTTCACCACCGACACCCAGCGGCAATCAGTATTTTCTCCTTTTGGTGGATGATTACTCGAGATACATGTGGTTGTCTCTTCTTCCTACCAAGGACGCTACAGCCACGGTGATCAAGCGAATCCAGCGGCAGCGAACGCAAGGTCGGCAAGCCGAGTCTATGGGCTTCGCACGGACCGCGTATGGGAGTTCATGGCGCACAAGTTCGAGGAGTACTTGCGCCGAGCTAGGGATGCGGTGCGAGCTCACGGCGCCCTACTCCCCTCGGAAAATGGGGTAGTGGAGCGCCGGAATCAAACCATTGTCGGCACGGCGCACAGCATGCTGTTGATGCCAAATCCGTACCGTCGCTGGCGTACCAAAAGATGTGTTGACGTCGGATCATACTGGCTCGGGAGATCGCTTAGCTCCGGTGCAGATCCTAAAATCATTGAAATGTGGGCGTGCTAGTCAGTTTGATCCTGCCATTAACAAGACATGCAAAACAATGAACATAAAGCATATCGGGTGATAGGCCGATAACCGAAATAGCCGATCTGTTGACGGCCGATCGGCTCATAAGCCGATAGTGTGATTTCGATCGATGCCGATGTCGCCCGATGCGATTAGGGTTTTGAATAATCGGCTATATGTCCAATGTAGATTCGACACTTGTGTAAACAACGATATGAAGACGGTCGGTGATGATACTTTGCTTGCAATCGGCTAAATCCAACTTATATATAACCCTTGTAAGCCGATGCAACGTCCGGATAACTCAACCGAAACCCCGATGAAACGATGATTGATGCCCACCGACTTAAATAAATCCAACTTACAACCACAACCTCATAGGTCGACCTAACCGATGCGGCATAAGGTTGATGATTGTCGAGAGATTTAGATCGTCGATATGACATCGATCAAAGTGGTCATGCGTAAAATTTAACCAAGACAGCAAAACTACCCGAGAGAAATTTAACACATCGAGATAAAGACCAGCTAACCCTCCGGTGAAGCATTAGCATGAACCTATCGGCTTAACAAGACTTAAATTATCAACAACAATCTAGTAGGTCGGACCTAACCGATACAGCACGAGGTTGTATATGATAATCTAATATTCAATGAGCCAATAGATCTGTCTAACATGATGGATATAACAAATCTATCTAAAGCGACATTGTGTTTAAAGAAACATCGACTTGGTCGAATATCGGACCTAACCGAGAAAGTCCTAACTAAACCGATGTGTCTATAAACGGTAATAGAACTAAAGATAATGATGATGTACGGGCCAACGGGACATTGGACTTACCCTTCACTTGGAGATCAAAGCGATGCAGCCCGCGTCGGGTGCCAAGTTCCGCGGATGATGAGTAAAGTCGAAAAGACAAAAGGTGGCAATGCGCCGAATTATATTGTTCATGAGATTGATTACATGAACCTCGGGCTTACATATTTATACCCGTAGGTTGACAAAAATTCTAACAGATTACGATTCAAACTTTTCTAAAGATAAAAGGAAACAAACCGAGTCCTTATTGGACACTAATACACTTTTCTAAAGATAAAATAGAAAGCTAACAAACTCTTCCTAATTAATAGATACAAGCCACATCCTCCTGAACTCGGCCCCTTTTGGATAAGATCTTTCCAAACCGAATCCAATAAGAATCCAAGCTGCTGAAATGTTGACAACGAAAAACCCTCATCGGTGATGCGAACTCTAAGCCAATTCTAGCTTTGAGCCGATATAAACACTTAGCCGATGGGGACATTGGGGTTTACCCAATTCTGGCGTTAACACATACTCAAGGCGAAAAACCTCCTCGGTGAATTTTGGGGGGAGGCTGTCACCACGGCAGTCTACTTGCTGAATTGATCATTGTCAAAAGGCATTGGGGACAAGACTCCCTACGAGCTCTAGATCGGCAGCACCGTAGAGTCCAGCACTGTGCATGTTCGAGTATGTCGCGCATATGAAGTTGATGACGCTACTAGATGACCGGAGCAAGCGCACCATCTTCGTCGGCTACGAACCCAGTCCAAAGCCTATCGCTTGTATGATCCCGTGACTCGGTGTGTTCACATAAGTCGCGATGTCATGTTCCGGGAGTAGGAGGAGTGGAGCTGGACCAAGGGACTAGCAGCGCAGTGGATGACTTCACCGTCGAACACGTCACCGACCGTCATCACCACCTCTACTACGGCGGCGGCCGCATCTAGGGCGTCAACCAGCACCTCCCAGGCGCCATCAAGCCACTCCTCACCGACGACACCCAACCATGACACCCGGAGGGCGCCACGGGGCACGACGCCGCCAACGCCATGGGTGCACCGAGCCCGAATGCGACGCCACCGACGCCATGGGCAAACCAGAGCCCAAGCACTCCCGTGTTCGTGACACCACCAAGTGCGGGTGCCTCGGAGCAGCTGGATGCGGATCACGACGATGACGCACCACTACACTACCGCAAGCTCGACGAGGTGCTCGGCGGCCACGCCGCCGGGAGAGCTAGAGGAGCGGCTCATGCTCGCCAATGAAGCCGAGACGACGACGTTCAAGGAGGCCATGGAGCATGAAAATTGACGCAACGGAATGCTCGACGAGTTCACCTCAATTGAGGCCAACGATACTTGGAGGCTCGTCGATCCGCCGGCCGGGGTAAAGTCGATTGGGCTGAAGTGGGTGTACAAGACAAAGCGCGATGTAGCCAGGATCGTCTCCAAGTTCAAGGTCGGCTGGTGGCGAAGGGATATGTATAGCGGCAAGGCATCGACTTCGACGAAGTTTTTCACGCCGGTAGCCGACTAGAATCAGTCCGTCTACGTCGGCACACGCCGCGAACGAGGGATGGTCGATCTACCACATGGATGTGAAGTCCGCCTTCCTTAACGGCGAGTTCCTTGAAGAGATCTTCGTCGAGCAGCCACCGGGTTCGTTCTCAAGGGGCACGAAGACAAGGTGCTACACCTCACCAAGGCACTATATAGGCTACGCCAAGCACCATGAGCTTGGTACGCAAAGCTGGACCGCTCTTTGCTCGATCTCGGCTTCAAGCGCAGTGACTCGAGCACGTCGTGTATCTGCGCGGTGATGGCGCACGCCGTCTCGTCGTGGGTGTATATGTCGACGACCACGGTGATTACGCGGCGACGCACGGGACATCGACGAATTCAAGTCCCAGATGAAGGGAACATTTCAAATGAGCGATTTGGGGCTACTTCACTACTACCTCGGGTTGGAGGTGAACCGAGCATCGGCGGCACTTTGGGGCGAGCGCATATGCGGCAAAATCCTCCGTAACGCGGGGTTGGTCGGGTGCAATTCTGCTGTACTCCCATGGAGCCATGCCTCAAGCTCGAAAACGAGCATCACGCCCGTCGTTGACTCCACGGCATACCGGAGTATCGTCGGCTCGCTGTGGTACTTGGGAACACGAGGACCGATTTGGCTTTCTCAGTGGGCTGCATGAGCTGATTCATGGAGCAGCCGACAACCGAACACATGGTGGCTGTGAGGAGGGTGTTGCGCTACATCGTCGACACGCCGGATGACGGCCGCCACTACACCGGAAGCAAGGAGACGTGGGGCTCGTCGGTTTCGTGATAGTGATCATGCCGGCGACGTCAACACACGCAAGAGCACCACCGGTGTTCTCTACTTCTGGGAAACAACGCCATCACTGGCGAGTCAAAAGCAAAAGGTCGTCGCATTGTCGTCTTGTGAAGCCGAATACATCGCCGGAACTACTACGCTTGCCGGGGAGTGTGGCTATCACGCCTCCTGTCTGATATGAAGGGAAAGAAGGACAGCGCGGTTAAAATTCACATTGATAGCCGTTCGCCATTGAGCCGAGCAAGAATCCTGTCTTCCACAACCGAAGTAAGCATATTGATACCCGATTCCATTTCATTCGTGAATGCATCGAGGAGGGCAGCGTGCGGGTGGCCACCATTGGCACCGCCGATCACGCGGACATCCTTACCAAAGCCTTGCCGCGCGAACGTTTTTGCGAGCCGTGCGACAAGCTCGGGCTGGTGAAGCTCAAGTGCAAGGCTTAGGAGGAGAACTTGTTAGTTAAGCCTAGCACATATTTAGGATCGCATGTTTACATTTTGTTTAGCATGCGCGCGAGCAACGGAATGTGGATGTCGTGCGCGTAGGAGGCGGTGGAAGCGAGAGTAGCTCGCGCACTAGCTGGTCAATCGGAACATGGGCGCGCGCCGTGGACGTGGGGATGGACGCATCGTGCACGCAGATGTGGCCACTAGCGAGAGCTCGCTTCGTAATTGCATAATAAAAGGGAGAATGAAATCAGAAAATGTTGTGGTCACATTTGAGCAGAACCAAAACTCTGTGTTCTTCGTGTTCCAAGCTTTCGTGTGAGTCCACTTCGTATTTCTTGATCACTGCTATCGCTCGTGAGATCGTCGGCTGTCAAGAACATCAGCTGAATTCCAACAGGGTCGTCGTCGCCGGCGCCCGCATTGTAGACGAAATAATCGATCCCGTATTCATCGTATCCTTCCTTCTTGTAATGCATCTCGACAAGCACGGAGTCGCCATAGGCAGCGACGACTTTCATCGAGGGCCAGATCCAGTGAGCTTCGTAGTTGCTGCACAGGGAGCAGTGGAAGGTCAGCTGCGATGCCGCCGGGGGCGCCTCGAGGCAGAGGGAGACGCGGACGACATGGCCGTCGAAGGAGCGGGAGGCCGCCTCGGTGATCTTGACTCCACCGCAGCTGGAGTTGGAGTCCGAGTCCTCGACCTCGAGTTTCTCCGTGGCGTAGGGCTCGAGCATCACCCACCCAGGGTAGCCTTCGGCCGCCGTCGTCGCCGTCGGCCGTACGGTTTCCATAAGCGGCGGCTCGAGCCGATCGATCGGAGTTTTGGAGATTAGGGTATGCATACAAAAACCTAGATGAGTTTATGTGGAATACGTCCCGGCCACTTCCTCTAGTCCTATATCCTATCGAAAATCTGATATATATCCTTGACTTTAAATTTCAAGAAGATTTGAAACTTTTCGTGTGTTTAGACTTAAATATTTTGGATTTTTATTTCCCTATTTCCCGACCGACGATCTGGTCATCGTTTTTCTATTTTTTTATTGAATGCCGAAATATCACTTATCTATATCTATAATCTATAACTATCTATAAAACAAGTACTGTTTTCACCCAAAATTTTTGTCCGTCTCGGCTATTTTGCATATAACCTCTTGAGTGTATAAAATTAACCCGTAGTCCCAATGCTAAAAAGAAAGGAGAGCTTGGATGAAAAAAAGACCACTTGCGCCTCTCCCTCCTTGCGCCCCTCCCTTCCATCCCCATCTGCGCCACACTCCGCGCCGCGCCGACGCCGCGCTGCGCCCCTTCCTCCCGTCGCTGCTCGGAGCTCCCGCGTCACGCCGCGCCCTCCCTCCCGTCCCTCTCCGCACCACGCGCCGACTTCACCTGTTGTAATCTGCAATTAAAAATTATAATAATATTGAGAGTACATTCACTTCTTATAAAATTTTCAATGGCGTTTGTTAATTGGTGTGTATGCGAAAGACTTGTGTGCACAAGATACGCGTATCCATAATGTTAAGTATCGTAATTCCGTAAACATCAACGGCGCCATAATCATACGAAAGTCCTCAGTGCTTTCCAAAACGAAAATATGTATGGAGTATGTCAATAGATCCTACAAAGTACTACAAAGAATTATCCATCACAAAAACATATGCTAGTATATATGTCAAGGCAAAACTGTTTAAATTATTGCAAAATGTTTCACCAACAAAAACTTCTCTTCTCTGTTGGATCGATGAAGCCAGATACCAAAAGTTGGGAAAAATTGCTCTGAAACGATGTGGATCTATGGTATACACTTCTGTCTCAACCAGCTCACTTAAACTTGGTATGATGCTTACATTTACGGCTATTTTTTCGGTGGTAGGCGACATAATCATAGACAACGAAGCGGCCATGGTAGCTTCGTCAATCTTAAGATATGTCAGCTAATCTTTTAAAGATGCTTATAGGGGTAGGATGTGTGTTCATAGGAGTAAGTATCCGCGTGTAATAGCACTTGCATTTGTATTATGTTTTTAAAAACAAGAAAAATAACACAAGAAAAGAAAAAAACACTCTATACACTATACATAGAAAGGTAATAAGGTAATAGATCATGCCAGCATATTTGCTTCTGCCATCGACCATATCCTCACTTTTTCCTTAATTTTAGCGAAGAGGTATGATGAGGTAGCCCTTATTATTTGATTAGGATAATTTTATCATCATTGAGAAGGTACTGGGAGATAACATATTTTCTATTTTCTATTATAAAATTTAGTGTCTTCAGTACTTATACAAAATGTAACTTGAGGTAGGACGATAAAATTTCTCATTTGCTTAACTTAGCTTTCTCATTTGTAAAATGAGATACTGTTTTGCTAGACTATTTCTGCTAGCACGATGAAATATCTCAAAACACTAATGGCCCCTTTGGAACACATAATTAAAAAAGGAGCAATAGAAAGCACGAGATTTGGACAGGAATGCAACTGCAAAATAGAGGAGAAAAATACAGGAATTGAAAGAGAGAGACATACTCAAAAGGATTTTTTAATATTTTTATAGGATTATCCATCCATAGAAATTTCAAAAGAAAAAAAGGGATTTTTATAGGATTGAAATCCTTGAATTTTTTATTATGTTTTTTCTATAAATAAAAAGCCCTAAACGTGACAGTTTCTTGAAATATTTATATCCTTGTTATCTTGACAGAAAACACATAAATACATTATACATTATATACATTATGGTGTCAGTTACAAACTTTTATATAACATTATCGTGTCAATTACAAACTTTTATATAACATTATCGTGTCAGTTACGAACTTTTATATAATATTATCGTGTCAGTTACGAACATTTATATAACTCTGATGAACGGAGGGCACTGCAAACAACTAATTATCAGATCGACCGCATCGATTAAGACGATTTACTCGCCGCGACGTCGATGGCAACGACGCCGCCACCTTCTGGTTCTGGTCCGTCTGTGGCCAGCGGCGGCGGCGGCAGCTACCCGCGGTGGGTGATGCTCGAGCATAAAGGCCACGACGTCAGGAACATGAGGAAGCACTCTGCCGGCGGCTCCACCGGCGACCCCAAGACCGCGGCGAGCGCCTGCACCTTCGCCGGCAGCCAGTCCGTCCACGTCTCGTTCTGCCTCGAGGCGCCCCCGGCGGCGTCGCGCATGTTCTTCGTCTTTGAGCAGAAAAATGCCTCCATGTTTGTCGCCGCCGCCCACGGCGACTCCGTGCTCATCAAGATGGAATACTACGATGAACATACGGCCGACGACGTGCTCGATTACTTTGTCTACAACGCAGGCGACGCCGCCGCCGATCCCGCACGGCCGCCATCGTTGACGCTGCTACCTCACAACTATGTCGAGGCAACAGAGCAGGATGATCCAAACCCAGACATGGATGTACGTGCCACCGGCATCCTGCGCCGTGGCGACGACGAGCTCGTGGTGGCGGAGCTCATCACCAAGGGGAGCGACATGCCGAAGGAGGCCGAACTCCTCCTCCTCCGCTCCAGCGAGTGGAACCTCAAGTGGACACCGATCATCCACGACGACGGCAAGGGTGCTGAGCTGTCGGCGTGGAAAACCGACATGGTCGTCCCCGTCGGCGACCGGCGGCTGTGCTGGGTCGACCTACACCGTGGCGTCATGCTCTGCGACCCGTTCGACGAGAGCCCCCGACTGCAGTACGTGTCGCTTCCCGTCGATCCCCGAAGAGCTTCGACGACGGCCACAGGGATTCGCCGGCGATCAAACGAAGTGTGTGCGCCACCGACATCGTCGGCGGAGGCCACGCATTAAAGTTCGTCGACGTCTCCCCCGCTGCTGCTGCGGCAGCCGTGGCACCACCACATGTGACCATTCTGTCAACGCCTTCATCATAACCACCTGGACACTTACGATCGACGTCGACGGCGACGGCGACCACAACATGTCATGGACCATGGACGCCATGATCGACGCCACCGAGCTCTGGGACCTCAAAGACTACGCCAAGGCGCGCCTACTGCACGCCCTGCCGGAATTCCCAGTCGTCAGCATGGACAGCCCGCACCACATCAGCTTCGTGGTCCGCCATCGCCGGCGACACAAGGATGACTGCGACATTACATCCCTGATCAAGGTCGACACAAGGAGGAAGACGCTACTCTCCATCTGCCGCTACTACGAAAAGCAACCAGGACGGCCATCCTGCAGCAAAACCTACTACCGTCCTAGCAACATCTCCCAATACCTTAAGCTTCTTCCAAAAGACAACCATGGATTAAGAATGCGAAGGGACTTTGCGCCACCAGCCATCGTCGTCACCATGGCCGCAGGTAAAGAACATGTCATCAGTAATTCGTCACGGTGTTCTTCATCGGAGCAGTCTGCCAAACGTCTCAAGATGTCTACTTCTGAGGTAGCATCATCTCCTGAGGAGATTTTGGCTACGTTGAACGGGATACCGGAGCTGGATTGTGACGAATTGCTGAGAGCTTATAGCATTCTTTGTCATGACAATGGCCGCCGGTTTAGGTCACTCTTGGGGCTTCCAATGAGTCTGAGGAAGAAATGGCTACTCATGGAGATTAAGGCTAGTGTAGCTTGTTCAAATTGCTCTGCATGCAAAGCAGACATGGAACATGAGTGAAATTCTTCTTGTTAATTAATTACTTTTAGGCATGGCACAATAACTACAATTCATTAGCAGTTTTATTAATTTTGTGTGATATTTATATTATTTATTATCCCTCGATTTGCTTTCAATTCAATCATGATTTTTTTCTGGCTAGGTCTGTTGTTGAACTAAACCCTGTTACTCTTTGTAAACCCAAACTTTGACAATCGCACATACGGAATTGTATGATCAATAGTTTCTTATCCGATGAGACTGATAAAATCCAAAGATAAGAGGGCAACCCTGACGACAGGCTGGACTAACTTGGTTGCAGCCAAAGTAATCAACTGTATGATGTTTGTATGTTCCTGTTCAATCAATATCGGACCTACGATTTTAGGTTTGGGTGGACCGGGACGACGATGGCGAGGTGAGGGTCAGCGGGGGTGGTTCAAGTCATAAAAAATTAACATGTCACATATATAATAGCCAATATATATGTATAAAATTTATTAAAAGACATCAACAAAGAGTATTTAAAACAAACTAATCTAATTCTGTAGACTATGGCTTAATTATAGGGACTAACAGAACAGGACGTAATCCAGAGTGATGCTCCCAGGAAAGCCCTGCAGAGAGCAGCTCTCGCTCGTGAGCTACCACAATTTCAAGTGTGAAATGCAGAAGACTCCATGGCAGTAAAATTCATAGACACCGACGCTAATCATATGCTTGCTATGGCCGCCATTGACACGAAGAGGGCAAGCAATCAATCAAGTTGTATGTTGGCAGTAGCACTGTGAACATGGTCAAAGCCTCAAATGTGCAGGCATTGCATCATTCATCAGTGTGCGAGTGTACGCGAGCATGATCCCGCGTGCAAGCGAAGCACAACCACGGCGACTCACTCACCTCGGGCACGAAGGCGCCGAGCAGTCGGCCGCTGACCCACCCCCATCGGCTTTCGAACCAGCGCGCACTGCGGTGCGGGGTGCGATGAGTGAGCGGAGCAAAGCGGATCGATCCATGGAAAGAAGCGCGGCGGAGGAGGAGAGCAGGGTCACCTGCGGGAGACAAGGGACCGGTGATCACCAGTCGCGCGGCGCAGGAGACAAACCATCGAGGTCGAGCCAAGGAGATCGCGTGTCGTCGTCGCATGTCTCTTCGTTTTGGAAGTCCGATCGCTGGAAATTGCGTGAGGGGTTCCGGTGGGCCCTCCTTTTTGGATGGGTCGCGGCCCATCCGGACCATCCCATAGGTCCGCCCATGAATGTTATGAATGACGATGTTCTTAGAAGGTTGAAGTTCTACTGTAGCGTGCTGGATGAACTTCACGATGTGCTTAATTAGTCATAGTACTATCTTCCTCTTATTAATTGCTTAGCCTAACTACTCCATGGCCATGGAAAATAGTTTCAAACAGTCTTCATTAACTTTTTGAACACATAAATAAATCCAATTGACTCCAGTTATGGACGACAACTAAGTAAGCGCTTGATTCAACGACGGCGATGACGCCGGCGTCAAGGAAAGAAACGCCTCACTCCATCGGTTCCGTCAAATGCGATGAGATTGAGTTGCTCCACTGGTGACGGCTTCAAGGCGATGCGAGTATCTCAAATGGCGATGGCGGCGGTGGCGGCGACAATTAGAACGACGGTGATCGGCTCTCCCAGCGGTAGTGTGACCACACGATGGACAGAATGGGGATTTCGATGAAGGCGCTCTGCCACCATTGTTGACAACTCGCGTGTGACTGAAAGGAGACTACAACGCTATTGGCGATTTGGGCGATTCATGCCAATGAATGCTTATCCTTTCTTGATGGAGTTGGCAATTTGGGCGGTTTAGGCCAATGAACTGTGTTTGTCGATATATTTCGTGTCAATACAGATTTGGCATCATCGGCCGACGCGAATTTTTATCAACATTGATCTTAGGATTAAAACCATATCATCGACTGGACACGAATTTTTTATCAACATTGATCTTAGGATTAAAACCATATCTACGATCAAGTGTATTTTGATATAATCAACATTACTTCCCCATCTTCAATTTTATTTTTTTACACAAAAGTAGTTCTTTGGCTGATTGTTTGCCATATTTTATTTTGGATGGATTATTTGGCACATCACTTTTGATTATTATTGGTGCTCATGATATATTTTTCTTAATTACATCTTTTTTTCCTTTTGGGATGAGACAGTGTGAAAGCTACACATGGTTCGTACTTGTCATAGAGAATAAATTAGTTAATTTCAAATTAATCTACCTAGCACAAAAATGGCCCATCAACTAAATGAGTATATAAAGTCAATCATAATCAGTTGAAGAAAACATATTTTTAAAAGGAAGCATATCACAAAAATTAAACCCTAATTTTTAATCATAATTTTATTTGTTTGCCGTAGCGACACGAGCAAATTTGCTTGTTACTGATATAATTTGGTGTGGTGAATAATATTTCATCAGGGCTTAACTTTGCAAAGTAATTAAAGGACTATGTCAGAATTGTAACCGGATTACTTGACCAATGGCAATACAACTCTTGTATAAAAATAGAAAAACAATTCAATTCAATTCCAAATTAAGGCGTGTTCGGCTGGCTATAAGCGGTGATAAAACAAACCGATTGGTTTGTTGTGAGAGAAAAATACTATTTAAACGGTGATAAAGCTAACCGATACGAACAAGCGAACATGGCCTAATTTGCTACCGCGCCGCGCAGCCCACAAATTCTGAGCGGAATCAAGCATGGAAAAGCAAGCCTCCAGCGATGCGCCGCCCGCCGCCGCCGCTTATACACGCTGGGTGATGCTCAACCGCACCGCCCGACGAGGAAACCCATCGCCCCCGACGCCAAGGTCAACGGCGACCGCTTCACCGTCTTCTTCCATCTCGCGACGCCGCCGGCGAGCTTCGCACTCTACGTCGACTGGCCGGAGGGTCAGTCGGGCGACGAACAGTACGCCGAGGATCCACACGTCGTCGCCGCGCACGGAGACACCGTCCTCATCCAGGTGAGGCCCAGCGGCCGCGACGAGCCGCGGTCCTACGAGCCCGACACCTTCAAGCCGGGTGGCTGGCAGCGCTACAACTACTTCGCGTACGTCGCAGGAAGCAGTGGCGGCGGGGCCGCCGCCTCTCGCCGGCCGCCATCGCTGTTGCTGCTCCCCCTTGCAACCTCACCATGCAGTTCGAGCGGCGCACCAGTCGGACTTGGCGGCGGCCTGGCGCGAGCTCGACGGAGGACTGGGAATCGGAGGAGTAGAGGACATTGTCATCTTGAAGCAGAGCGAAGTGCGCAGGTTTGAGTGTTTGACCCCAGCGACACCGGCATCTTGCGCCGCGGCGACGACGAGCTGGCCGTGGCCCAGCTCGAGCTGAGTTACGACGTGCGGTCGATGGCCGAGCTCTGTGTGCTCCGCCCCGGCCGTGAGGACTGGGAGCTCATGCAGCTGCCGGTCGGCCACGACGGCGAGAGGATAGACGAAAAGCTGCTCTGGTCGTGGCACGCCGACGCCGTCATCCCCGTCGGCGACCGGTTCGTCTGCTAGGTCGACTACTGCCGCGGCTTCCTCCTCTGCAACGTGCTCGACGCGAACCCCGAGCTCCGGTACGTGCCCCTCCCGTGCAGTGGAACCGCCACCGGGAGCCGCGGCAGCCGCCACAGCAGTGACAACCACGGGCCAGGCATGCTGGTGAGCCGGATCACGTGCTCCGCCGACGGCGACGCGGCGGTGAGGTTCGTCAGCGTGGACAGACTCTGCTGCTGCGGCGGCGCCGTGTACAGGAGCAACTGCCCGCACTCCGTCTTCGCCTTCATCATCACCACCTGGACGCTGACCATGGACACCATGACATGGTCCAAGAACGGCGTGGTCGACTCCGACGAGCTGCCTCTGGGCGTTCGCCGGCTACGGAGAAGCGCCACCTCCCATGCATCCCGGCGGAGTACCCCGTGCTCAGCATGGTCGAGCCAGACGTCGTCTTCCTGATGGTGTGTGGGGACGACCACTTCACCATCGACGGCGACTGCATACCGGACAGAAGGCGATGGATGATCAAGGTGAACAGGAGGAGCAAGGCGCTGCAATCTGTCGTCCGTTACAACTCCGACGACAGGAGGCGCCTCGCCGGTGACGACGTAGATGACGAGCGAGAATACTTCGATATTCTTGGCTTCATTCCTAGCGAGTTCTCCAGTTACCTCAATTAGGACGCCTCAGTTACCTCTAGCATCTCCACAGACTCTTTAAATTACGCTCTTCAAACAGTCATATAGCTAGCTAGCTTTTTCTTTGTTTTAGCAAGTCCAACT
This sequence comes from Oryza australiensis, assembly GCA_019925245.2. Lineage (NCBI taxonomy): Eukaryota > Viridiplantae > Streptophyta > Magnoliopsida > Poales > Poaceae > Oryza > Oryza australiensis. Next base: position 768,392 of record JAIFGZ020000539.1, read on the forward strand.
TACTGTTTTCTCCAACAGTCTCTCCATCCATGTTTTCTATTATGTGTCTATGATAGGAAAGACCTACGTATCGAGTCTTTTATTACTCTTCTTCTTCTTCATGTTTCCCTCTTTTTTTCTTGTCTATCACAGGAGGAGCGAGGCGGTGCGGCCGTGGGCGTGGCCATGAGGTCGGCCGACGGGAGGGGGGGCGGCGTTAACGGGGCAACGCGGGCGACCACCACCCGTGTGGTCGGCGGCGACGGGTGTGCGGGCGGCGGGGCCGTAGGCGCGGTCATGGGGTCAACCAGGTGGGAGGGTGCAGCAAGAGCAGCGCTGCTCCCCTCCACGCCGCCGCAATCTCCATCGGCGCAGAGCTCGGGATCGAAAGCCACGATCTTATCCATGATTGAGAAACCCATGGGGGCGACGTTGCCGAAGGGAGGGGCGCCCGACGGAAGGGCGGAGGCAGTGTGGGCGGCGACGATGCCCTGGCCGACGGCGACGAGGCGGCACGGGCGACGCAGGTGTAGGATGGAGGAAAGAGGAAGGGGTGCGTGGAAGAAAAAAAGGATGGCGAGGCAAGATGAGGAGGCTGGCTGCTTGCCACGATGTAGAAAGCGGGAAGGAAATCCGAGGAGCTCCTTAGGATAGGGATAGGTTTAAAGAGTCCGTTGGAACATAATTCTTTAACAAAATTTCTAAAATTAACTACAGGAAATCATCTAAGGAGCTTATTGGAGATGCTCTAAATAGTTAGGGACTAGCTACTTAGCTAGTAATAGTATTACTAATGTACAATATTTGTACTAATAAAAAGTGATTTCCGTAGATTTTGTTAGTCCCATTTAGTCGTTTAATCAACAATGAAAATCCCAAACGAGTTTTAGCCATTCATTACATGGTGGGTGCTCGAACGTTTAGGACTGAAAGTCAAATTGCAACCGAAGTGTACATGTGGAGTAAGATATACTCCTAGAGAAACAATTTTTTACGGACGAGGCCCCAAATAGGTTCCGGGCGGGCCATAAGAGGCCGTGCTGGAAAACGTCCGGAGGCCGGCTACATCTGCATGGGATTATGAATTATCCGTGCGGTCCCATAAGCGACCGCACGGGCTATTATCCCATGCGATCGCTTAAGCATACCGCACGGGATAATGCGATTATCCCGTGCGGCTCACTTAACAGACCACACGGGATAATAGCGCATTATCTCATGCGGTCCACTTAAGGACCCGCATGGGATAATGCATTTTTCCGTGCAGGCCTTTAAGTGGATCATATGCAATGATGCCAATTGTTGCGCAATAATTTCTGCTCAACCCGAAGCATTGCGCATTTACCATGGTGTTTTTCTCTCTCCAAAAATGACAATTATAGGGGAGGTTTTGAACTTGAATTTTTTCAATTGGAGTCAATACAAAAGATATCATACTTGATCTCCTCTTTCATTTGCTTCCATTTTTAAAAATTTTTATTGGTTGAATGCGAAGATATTTGAACTTTTTTAACTCAGTTTTCTCTCTCAAATAATAGGCATTTTATTTTTGGAAGGCTTAAGACTTTAAATCTTCAATTGAAATCAATATAAAAGGTAACGTGCTTGATCATCTTCTTCATTTGCTTCCGTTTTTGTAAAATTTCATCGTTGAATGCGAAGATATTTAAACTTGTTTGAATTGTTATATATGTTGAGCTATTTTTGTAATTTGTAGGTCAAATATCTTTTTTTATTGAACCATTTTTTGGTAACTACTTCTTTCTCATTATTATTATTTGTTGTGCATGAGGTTTTAGTTATAAAGTAGGATTTAAGTTTAATTTGTTTATTTAGAAAATATCGGTAATATAATATTAATTTATGTTGTCAATGTTTTTAGATGGATCGGATATGGATGTATGAGACACGAAGAACTCATCCGGTGTTCATGAGAGAAGCATCAACATTTATTGATAAGGCTAAGGCACACGCTTTGAGGGAGAATAGGAAGGATATTTTTGTCCTTGCGTGGATTGCAAGAATCGAGAAGATGTTGAAAGATTCGAATGTAATTCTCGGACACATAATTCAGCGTGGATTTGTGGAGAAATACACGTTTGGACTTATCACGGGAAGTCGCCCCTCAGGAAGAGAATCCGATATTTGGTTCGATGAGGCGAGAGAATTTTATAATTGAGGACATGTCTCGTGAAATGACGGGTGATTTTGGCGGCTCTGGTTTTGACGAGGGAGAGGTTGATATTGATCTTGATCTTGAGGATTTGTTGCGGCACGCTGAACCGGAGGTCCTAACGAGAAAGCAAGAGATTTAAACAATTGGGAGGCGTTGCGAAAGCGCAAAAGATCTTTTATACGATCAAGCGGAGGATATGGATTATACGAGTGTTGCGGTCGGTGCTAGAACTTCTTAGATTGAAGGCCGGCACGGATGATCGATACTAGTTTCAACGACTTGATGGGTCTCCCGAGAGCTATGCTTCCTAAGCCTAACTTGTTGCCGCTAACACCTATCACGCCAAGAAACGATATGTTCATTATCACTTGGTGTGGAAAAGATCCATGCATATATTAATCACTGTGTACTTTATCGCAAGGAATACGCTGACTTGGACAAGTGTCCAACTTGTGGGGCGAGTAGGTACAAAAAGGATAACAGTGCCGCCGATAGTGACATTGCGAACCAAATTCATTGGTCGAGCCGGGGAAAAAGATTCCGGCCATGGTGATGTGGTACTTGCCAGTCAAAGATCGAATGAAGCGATTGTTCTCGAACCCCACCGACGCCGAGTTGATGAGATGGCGTCAAGAGGGTCGAAAGACGGATGGTATGATTCGACATCCCGCCGATGCTTGACAGTGGAAAAACTTTGATTCGAAGCACCCAGAATTTGCAAATGATCCGAGAAATGTCAGGTTTGCGTTGAGCACGGATGGAATTAATTTGTTTGGTGACCTAAGCAGCTCGCACAGCACTTGGCCAGTTCTGCTCACCATGTATAACCCTCGCCGCCGCCGCCGCCGCTCAACCCTAACCCTCGCCTCACCGTCCCATCCTCTCTCTCTCTCTCCGTCGCCGCTGTCGGCCTCAAGACTGCCGCGCCGCCGTCCGTGCCCCTTCACCGACCTCACCGGCCGTCGTCCGCCCCTTCACCGCCCCCTCTCTCTCTCCGTCGCGTCGTCGGCCTCAAGACCGCCGGCCCCACCACCGTCGACCCGCCCGCACGGCCAATTTCACCGAGACCGCCGTCCCTCCACCACTCCACCGCCTCTGCCGCCCACCGCCGGCCGAGCGCAACCACAACGCAACCACGGTGACATTTTATAGTGAGAATTTTGATGAAATTTATTGAATGAAACGTGTTGATGAATGAATGAATGAATGAAATGAGATTTTTGATGGATTTAGCATATAGGGTGCTATTGGAATGAATGAATGGATGTTCATATTTTTGATACCGTGATGGAATGATGAATGGATGGATGGATACGAGTGGGGGCTTCAATTGTTATATGTTGTGAAAATGTTATATGATGAATGAATGGATGGATGTTTATATTTTTGATGGATTTAGCATATGTTATATGTTGTGAAAATGTTATTAATATGATGGAACTATAAAAGCTGTAAATGTAAATTGGTATTATTTATTTGATGGAACTATAGTACATTTTGATGGAAATGTAAAATGGATTGTTATTTTTATGAATTTTGTCGATGAATTTTTTCATGTGAAATAGTTGCTCCAAGTTTTTATGTGAATTAGTTGACGTGAATGGATGGACGGACGGACGAACGAACGAGTGTTCGTTCGTTCGTGGGCGAACGGACGGACGTGGACGGACGGACGAACGAACGAAGCGAATGAGTGTTCGTTCGTGGGACGAACGAATGGACGTGGACAAATGGACGGACGTGTACGGAAGGGCGAATGGGCGACGAAACGACCAAATGGGCGAGCGCCGAATGAGCGAACGAGCGAGCGAGCGGACGAACGAGCGAGTGTTCGTTCGTTCGGTCGATCATTCGTTCGGATCGTTCGTTCGTCGTTTGTTTTTGGATGAATTTTAGATTTTAGGTTAGATTTTAAATATTCAAACACATATACCCACCGTCTCTGGGTATATTCTAATCTCCCTCTCTCCTCTCCCTCTCCTCGGTCTCTCATCTCTCATCTCTTTCCCTCCCCCAATCTCACCTCTTCTCACCTCATCTCTCATCTCTAATAAAGAGAAGAAGAAGGAAATAAATATATTTTTCAATCTTCTTCTCTTTAGTTTTTTGCTATATTTTTATGCATGTCCTTAATATTAGATAATATAACAAGTTGTGCGTTCACAAATTTCACATGTTGTGTGTTATGAACAACCGTAGATCAAATGTCGAACGAGAAAGCTCCCTGCGAGGCACGCAACATCGAATCAACGGAGAAGTCTTCGAGCGAAGGCACATGGCATGAACCAAGCGATCCGTTCGTCGAAGTTATGCAAGCACCAGCACCACCGGTTGAAGAAGACCCCGACTACATCCCTATCGAGCAAGCGGTAAGTCCAACCATATTGTTATGATCCCTATCGTAGGATCTCGTTTAACGTTATCTGTTGTACGTACGAGATGGAAGCAAGGCGCCGCTCAAAAGAAAGGCCGCCAAGTCGCGTCCGGTGCCGAAGTCGAGATGGACACGGCAACGTCCGGTCCGGTAGAAACCGAGCACGTCCACGAGCGTTGGAGGACGTCAAAAGAAGACGTGGTCGAGAAGTAAGAACCAACCCCCAAGGAGACATATTATATCACCTCTCCGAACCAGGATGAAGCCATTAGAGCCCAAGGTGGCAATGACAAAGTTCAGCGGCGCTTGTGGGGGTGCCGCCGAACCCACGGCCCTTTAAATGTAGATTCCTGGGAGCGAGGTGGATGACAATTTGAAGAACTTCATATGGAACGAGCTGCGAAGTGGCTTGTATATCCGCTGGTTCGAGGCTCTAGGAAAAGAATTTGCATTAAGAACGATTGGGGAAGGTGGAGGCGGTGGAAATCGGACTTGAACACTCACTACGTGCAAAAGAACAAGTCCCATTCGAAGACTACGGTGGGATTACGCCCGCCGAATGGGATAGGTTCGTGGAGAAGATGACAAGCCACGAAGCCTTAGCACGGAGGAAGAAGATGTCCGACCTCGTGAAAAGGAACAAGTACCCGCACCGGTTGGGCTCTAGCGGCTACGATGGCCACGTAGAAAGTGGCGAGCAACCGAAGAAACAGGTTGCCGCCCAAGGAAAGCCCTGCTTGTGGATGCACTAAAAGAAAGAAGCAAAAGCGGGTGTGGGCACGCGGCGCGGGACGGTCATCGGCGAGGGAGAGATCCTTTTCGAGGATCCAGATATAGAGCGTGTGACCACAAGTCTAAAAGACATTGCCGAAAAGGAGAAGGCTGGGAATTTATTGCTAAAAGGGAACACGATCGGTTGATTGCATTGGGCAACCCGAACATTCGGGACGAGTAAGGGGTGTATCGCCAAAGACAAGTTGGAAAGAAGGGTTTCTGGGAAAGATGCAAGTTACAAGAAAAGGGACAGTACAAACATAAACTTGAAGAAAAGATAGCAAAACAAGTTGAAGAGCACTTTTACTCTCTTGTTGCACTGGAATCGCCAAGCCTTCCCTAACTTCTTTCATCAATCCAGAAGAACCCACAGAACAAATGCCCAGCGGGCGTCGGGTCGGTTGACACCGCACCCTATCCGGTAGATACCATAAGCGGCCCGACGCCGTGCGGCCTCCATCACGACCCGATTTTCGTTCGGGATTAAAAATCACTAAGTAAATCATTTCTAGAAATTAAATAAAAAGGAAAAATAAGTTATCAAGTGAAAGCATGAAGGAAATTCAAATTTCCTTTAAAAATCATGGCTGAAAATATTTTTGAAATATTCTCCATGCTCTAAAGTATTCTCGAAATTTTAGTGAAATTTTGGAGCTCAGAAATAATTATTAATGCTACAAAGAGCATTCCAGTTATTTAATAAATAAATTGATCACTAAATGGTCTGGATATGTTTTTATTAAATACTTTGAGTGTCCTTATATTTTCAAGAATATTCTTGGAATTATTGGAGCATTAAAAGTATTTATAAAAATTCCAAAACCATTTATGCAATTAATTTAAATGGAAAACAAATTGAAAATCCTTCTCCTGTTCCCGAGCAGGTTTCGGCCCAAACCCTTGAAAGTCTGTTTGACCTCCTGCCTAAGCGCGCCCTTTTCTCTCTCCTTCCCAGCCGGCCCACGTGCCGCGGCCGTCTCCGCGCGCGCCCATCAAGTCCTTCCGGCCTTCCTCCCTCTTTGAGCCGATGACGGGTGGGGCCCACTGTCATCTCATTCCTCATCCTGGCCGCCATTGCCGCCACAAGCCGTGCCGCGCGAGTGATTCCGCGCATCCCCGCGCTCCCGCGTGTGCTTTGACGCTGCATTCAAGCCGCCGGCTTTTCCCTTAATTTCCCCTAACCCGCGCCATCAATCGCTGTTATCTCCCCGCGGCGCCGCCGCCACGCCTCTCCCTACGATCCCGCCATGCGCCGACCTACCCCATGCCTTGAAGGGTTACGCGGAGGCTACGCTAGCCAAAAACAAAAACTTTTAACCGCGCAAACCATGAACACTTGCAAGTAAGGGCCGATAGATCGTTTCGATTGGAGTGTGCGGCGGAAAGCGACCAATCGGCTCTGTTCGGATCGGATAGCCCCGATTGCATTGCTGTTTCTTCACGATCCAATCGAACGATCTATCGGCCCTTACTTGCAAGTGTTCCTGGTTCTGCGCGGTTAAAGTTTTTTTTTAGCATAGCCTCCGCGTAACCCTTCGATGTATCGAGCTAATCTTGCTTAGTTCGGGTTTTAGATTGGATCGGAACAAGTTTTGCGCACGGGTTGATTAGATCAATCGGTTTTACGGGATCTGTTGAGGAGAGTTAATGGTAATTGCGTTCCTTGATAGTGTATCGGAACGGCGTAATGTGATTACGTCGAAGCAATTTCCATATAACTCGGTTTGAGTTGGGTTCGAGATAGCGTTTCTTGATAGTGTATCGGAACGGTATAATGTGATTATACCGAAGCTATCTCGTAGTCCGATCTTGTTTCTTTGCCTCGCGCTGCGCAAACCATCTCCCTTGATAGTGTATCGGGACGGCATAATATGATTATGCCGACATGGTTTCCGTAAGCGATCGCCGCGCTCTCCTCTCCCATTTCTCTAAAGCGCCCGAGCTCACAGAGCCCCTCCCGCTCTCCCCGCGTTGCCCCTCTCTCCGCCGCTCGCCGCCACCCTCTCGCCGGCGCTACCGCCGTCCCGAACCTCGCCGCCGAGCGCCAAGCCGCCACGCGTTCGCCACCACGCTGCACTCCCCGCCGCTTCCGCGCCGGATCGCCGCCGGAGCGCCTTGCCGCCGTGCGACCGAGCCGCCGCCGCCATAGCCGCCTCCGGGTCGCTTCCCGCCGCCTCGCCGTTCCCGAGCCGCGTTGTCCCCTCCATTGGCTCCGCCGCGCCCCCGTGCATCGCCGCCCCTCGGCCGTCTCGCCCATGGTCGGACCGTCCTGCCGCCATGCGCCGGACGCATGCTACCTCCTTTGCTCGCGCCGATCGCCGCAACACTTTTCCGCCGGCCGGTGAGTCCTCCCTCTTTCCACCTCCTCCGCTGCCCTCCGCAGCTCGCCGCCACGCCGATGGCCACCGTCGGCGACCATCGGTCGCGTGCGCCGTCGCCGCCATCGTCGGCCGTCGCCGCCTCTCGGCGCCCGTCGCCTCGTGGCGGATCGTGGCCGTCCATCCGGCCGCCCGCATGGCTGCCGCGTGGTCGTCGCGTGGGCTGTCGCGTCGGCGCCACATGTGCACCACGTGGCGCGCCCGCCCATGGACCACCGTGGACTTGGTCCACGGTGGGCCGCCGTGGACCGCGCCGTGCGCGGCTGGCGTCGGCACTAGTCGGCGGCGTCGGCATCGGCCGTTGACGTTATGCCGCGCGTGCCTTGATGTCGGCCCTCATTTCTTGGCGTCGCATCAGCCTTTTCCTTTGAAAAATAAATAAAAATTGCGCAATAAATTTAATTAATTTCAGAATTCATTCAAATGGTCCAAAACTTCTAAAATTCATATCTAATTCATACGAGCTCCAAATTGGGCCATTCAAATTGCAAAATTTATCTAAAATTGAGCTCTACACGTTGGTTTACTTTTCATGTACTGTTATTTGGTTTTTATTAGGGTTTTTCCTCTTTTTGCATGCCAGCGTGTAGTTTCCGCGTTTCGGAGGTTCGCGCTCGCGAAGAGTTCAGAAGTTGGTTGGAAGAAGCAAGGCAAGTCACACTCTCCTTGAAGCATATTGAACCTATTTTACAAATGTTTTTCTTGTTTGCAAATAAAATTGCATGTTTTGCGAATTACATGAAATGATGGGATTACCTATCTGTTTGCTTGTGCCATACCCTTTTGATATCCGTCCTTTGTCAAACTTTGGGTGATAATTTGACTAGGTTTAGTCACTTACGTGACTTTCGCTAGAATTATATGCTTAGCCATGCTTAATTACCACTAGCTCACTAAATGGGATAATCACACTATCTTTAATTAATTCAGATGAGCTGCAAGCTTGGAACGTTTGGCCATGTTTTATTGGTCGTAATATTTCAACTAAAATATGACTAAGTGGTGGGCTGTGGGTGCATGGTTTTGGCTTGTCGCACCCATGGCAATTAAGGACCGGTTCATGGGACCCCTCGGGAGAATGACCGTGCAAACCACAAGCCGAAATGGGTAAGGTGGGTCCCGTAGTGTAGCCTCTCCTAGCGATGAACCCATCGGCAAGGGTGAGCGGGATGGAGTTTCGTCGGCCCCGGTATAAGGGTTGCTTTGGGTGCCGGATTCACGAGGCACTCGAGGGCTGCCCACTCCCAGGGCACGGGAGTGGGGCGAAACCTTGGTGGAGTTCGCTTGGTTAGTGGGGGTTATACGAAAGGTCCTATCACGGTTCCCTTTCGAGTGCCGCGGTGGTATTCGGCGCACGGGAGACCGTGTTGTGGGGCTGTGTCTTGTGGGTACGATTGTACACCTCGATCGAGTAAACCTATTCGAATAGCCGTGCCGTGGTTATGGGGCGATCTGTTAGTGATATGCCCTAGAGGCAACATGGAGATGTTGGATATCACGTCAATGTTTATGTATAAATGAATAAAGTGTTATTCGGTTCCATGAAATAGACATCTTGTATTGATCAATAAGTACGTGACTTATTTATGAGACTCGATATGTATGAATCTATTTCTAAACGATCACGATCATATGTCATATTGTTGGAACAAATATGATTCTAAGATCGGCATGTTTATTGATTGATGATCATGTCTCATAGATCATGGGTATGGTGATACCAAATCAATAAACATGGACATATGTGTTGGAGAACACATTGTTGGATAGACCCACCATGAGACACTACGGGAATTAATGTGCCATTAGTTGGTCTCGGGTAGTGTTGGTACAAAGTCCCTAGACTGAGATCACCATGGATTCCAACATGTGTAGTAGCCTACTTTGGGACTACCAAACGCTATTCCGTGCTGGGTAGTTATAAAGGTAGTTTTCGGGTTTGCTATGAAACATGGAGTGGGATGTGAGTGATCAAGATGGAATTTGCCCCTCCTTTGGAGAGATATCTCTGGGCCCTCGAGGTAATGGATTATGGAAATGCATGGCCATGCTAAGTTGATTGAGGAGTCAATCAATAGACAGATAATCCAATACGGTTCGAGTGAATGGTTAAGTTATTGAAGGGATGGCACACATCTTGCCTATAGCTTAGCGGTATCGTGAGGCAAAGGGATTTGTGTACACATTACAGGTTGAGCCGATATTATATTCTTGTATACTATGGTGTCAATATGTGCTTGCTAGGCGCCCATTGTGGCAGAGGTGAGTTGGACTCGAGCCGACGATCGGCTAAGTTAGACTATAGCGAACCAGAGTATACCGAACCTTGGTCGCACGCTTAAGGGGATAAGAACGGGCATTCGAGTTGGACTCGGATACGGCTCGATCGGATAGGGATCCGATCGGATAGAGTCCTAGGGGCTTACGACGTGTGGGCGGCCAACTCTATATGAGATACGGATGAGATCCAATTCAAAATAGAGTCCTATGGGCTTACGACGTGTGAGCGGCCAAACTCTATATGAGATACGGATGAGATCCAATTCAAAATAGAGTCCTATGGGCTTACGACGTGTGAGCGGCCAAACTCTATATGAGATACGGATGAGATCCAATTCAAAATAGAGTCTGAGCGGCTACTAATCCCAGTCGGCCAACTCTATATAAAGGAGGGAGGGTGGAGGCTGCGGCATATCAATTGCATCGCGTGCAAAGAAGTCGCCGAGATCAATCTCCACGGAAACCCTCCCACTTTCGAGCCAAACCCTAGCCTTGCATCGCGTGCTAGCACACGGGTGTGCGGCGTTCGTCCCGGACGTGTGGATACGGTAGAGCGTGCTACGTTGCGCGCTATTGATCGGTTGTTGTCTCCGGAATCGGCTACTTGTTCCGAGATCGGATTGCCCCGATTGGCTATTCATGCACTCTACTCAATCGGTAACGATCTATCGGCCCTTACTTGCAAGTGTTCTGGTTTGCGCGGTAGAAAATTTTTGTTTTCGGCTAGCGTAGCTCCGCGTAACCCTTCGGTGGTATCGAGCTTCTCTTGCTTAGTTCGGGTTTTAGATTGGATCGGAACAAGTTTTGCGCACGGGTTGATTAGATCAATCGGTTTTACGGGATTTGTTGAGGAGAGTTCATGGTAATTGCGTTCCTTGATAGTGTATCGGAACGGCGTAATGTGATTACGTCGAAGCAATATCCATAGAACTCGGTTTGAGTCGGCTTCGAGATAGCGTTCCTTGATAGTGTATCGGAACGGTATAATGTGATTATGCCGAAGCTATCTCGTAGTCCGATCTTGTTTGTTGCCTGCGCGCGCAAACCATCTCCCTTGATAGTGTATCGGGACGGCATAATGTGATTATGCCGATATGGTTTCCGTAAGCAATTTCATAGATTGGATCTATGAATTTCGTCCTTGGCTTCCCCTCGACCCCCGCCCGCTAACCGGCTAGCGGGACCGCCGTGTGCGTACCCTCCTTATAGGTCGTCTCGATGCCGTAGCTCGCGATAAGTAGAAAACGTTTCTACGCCTAACTTGTTTTTGCGAGAGAATGCTTTGAGATGGTATGGCCCTATTGTATGTATGAGATGTATGAGATGCATGTGATGCATGTAATATTCTTTCATATGTGCAATCCTTGTAATATTCTTTCATACGTGCAATGCTTGTAATATTCTTTCACGACTGCGAGTCGATGTAATCTTCAATTAGAGCTTCTATAGTAGTAGCTTAGTTTGAAGAAATCAAGCATCATGCACATTGGAAGATGGTGCGAAGATGGAGATCCTCGGCGCCGACATGGAGATGGAGATCACCATGTGAAGGGGCCATACTATTTCATTATATGCTATTCTACTGCTTTCATATATGTGATATGTTTGTTTGATAGGATAGCATCCCTCACAAAATTAAGTAGTAATGATGCCCTTCCAAATGCTGCACCCGTCACCGTTATGCTCGTCAATGGTGGGTGCGCCAAGCGAGTGCCATTCTCTATCATAACACGAGGGGTATATGTCGGACATATACGGCGGGAGCATTTGGTTTACTTAACAAGGCTATCAAAACAGTTTTGGGCCTTGGGGCATAGGTTGGCGCCGGGGCATGGAGATGCCACACCAACAACAAGAGTCACATAGAGATGTGATTAGCAAGGAGTTGCTTACCGATGTTATTAATTTTCTAGCGGTGATGCCAAAGCTCACTAGAAAATTAATTAACATGTGGATCTTGACCCAATACGTAACCTAGAGGAAGGTGAAAAATACGTAATGGGAGTCTTATGTTAAATTGTTTAACAAAAGACATAGCATAAACATTGTGCTAAACTTTGCTTTTACGTTGTGGAATAAATGGCGGTTAATACTGCACCCGTACCTTTAATTTGCGATCTATTCTCGAAAAGGAAAAATTAAATGGAACAAACTTTATGGATTGGTATCGTAACTTGAGAATTGTTCTCAAGCAAGAGCGTAAGGAGTACGTTCTTGAAGTACCCTATCCCGAGGATTTGCCTAATAACGCCACCAGCACACGGAGGGCTTATGAGAAGCACACTAATGATGCCCTAGATATAAAAGCTGTCTCATGCTTGCTACAATGTCCCCGAGCTTGAAGCAATATGAGAGCGCGATGCTCACACTATTATTCGGGGCTGCGTGGCATGTTTGAGAACCAAGCTCGGGCCGAGAGGTTCAACACCTCAAAGTCCTTGTTTGCGTGCAGGCTTGTTGAGGGGAATCCCGTCGGTCCGCATGTGATAAAGATGATTGGCTATATCGAGAGTCCGGAAAAACTAGGTTTTCCCCTTAGCCAAGAGTTGGCTGCGATGTGATTCTCCAGTCGCTCCCTCCGAGCTTCGAGCCATTCATATTAAACTATCACATGAACAATATGGATAGAACCTTGGCTGAATTGCATGGGATGCTAAAGACATGAGGAGAGTATCCAGAAGAATGGTCATCATGTGATGATGATGCGAAGGCTAAACGCAAACCACACTGTCAAGAAACTTTGCACCAAGAGGAAGTTAACTCCCGATGAGATCGCGAGTGCCTCTAATGCAAAGAAGGGCAAGAAAGGGGTCGGCGGCATCGGATGCCGTTTGCTTCTATTGCAAGGAGACAGCCCTTTGGAAGAGGCGCAAGAAGTACATGGAGGATCTCAAAAAGAAGCAAAGTACGACTTACGCCGGTATTAATGTTATAGACATTAATCTTGCTACTTCACCTACCGACTCTTGGGTATTTGATACCGGATCGGTAGCTCATATTTGCAAATCGTTGCGGGGAATGAGAAGAAGTAGAGGATTGAGAGGGGCGAGGTGAACTGCGCGTCGACAATGGAGCAAGCGTTGCTACGATTCTTGTCGGCACAAACTACTTCATCTACCTTCGAGGATTAGTTTTGGAATTAAATAATTGTTATTGTGTTCCAACACTATGTCAAAACGTTATTTCCGCTTCATGTTTGCAAGCGGAAGGATATGATTTTAGATCAATGAACAATGGTTGTTCAATATATCTCGAGAGATATGTTCTATTTTCATGCTCCATTGGTGAATGGATTATACGTTTTGAATCTTGAAGCGTCTCCCATCTATAACATTAATACGAAAGGCAACTCTCTAATGATATAAACCCCACGTTTATCCGGCATTGTCGCTTAGGCCATATAAATAAGAAACGCATGGAGAAGCTCCATAAGGATGGATTGCTTCACTCTTTTGATTTTGAATCATTTGAGACATGTGAGTCTTGTTTACTTGGTAAGATGACAAAGGCACCTTTCACGGGACATAGTGAGAGAGCAAGTGACTTGTTGGCACTCGTACATGCGATGTATGTGGACCAATGAGCTCAACGGCTAGAGGTGGTTATCGTACTTCATTACCTTTACGATGACTTTAGTAGATATGGTTATATCTACTTAATGAGGCATAAGTCCGAATCCTTTGAAAAGTTCAAAGAATTCCGAATGAAGTACAGAATCATTTAGGGAAAACAATCAAGTTTCTACGATCGAGATCGTGGAGGGAATACTTGAGCCAAGAGTTTGGTAATCATCGAAAGATTGTGGAATTGTTCCACGGTTGACTCCGCCGGGAACTCCACAATGGAATGGGGTGTCCGAACGGAGAAATCGCACCTTGTTGGACATGGTTCGGTCGATGATGAGCCAAAGTGATCTTCCGTTATCCTTACGGGGATATGCTCTTGAAACATTGCGCTCACACTAAATAGAGTTCCATCTAAGTCGGTTGAAAAGACACCATATGAGATATGGACGGGGCAACCCCCTAGTTTGTCTTTTCTCAAAATATGGGGATGCGAAGCTTATGTAAAACGTTCTGATCGACAAGCTCACACCCAAATCGACAAGTGCTTCTTTGTGGGATATCCTAAGGAAACCAAGGGATATTACTTTTATAATCGGGAACAAGGCAAAGTGTTTGTCGCCCGACACGGTGTCTTCTTGGAGAAAGAGTTTCTTTCAAGAAGGGTTAGTGGGAGCAGGGTGCATCTTGAAGAAGTTCAAGAAACACCGAGAAAATGTTTCGCGACCACGAACCACAACGGGAGGAGCAAAGAGTTGCGCCACCGGTTGTAGATACACACCCCCACGGAGTCGAAAGATCACGTCGTGCACACAGGTACACAGTGCGGCACAACGTGATATATTGTTGTTGGACAACGATGAACCTAAGACCTATGAGGAAGCGATGGTGGGACCCGATTCCAACAAGTGGCTTGGAGCCATGAAATCCGAAATAGAATCCATGTACGACAATCAAGTTTGGAACTTGGTTGATCCACCGATGGTGTCAAAACCATTGAGTGTAAATGGGTTTTTAAGAAAAGGCCGATATGGATGGAAATGTTCACATCTATAAGGCACGATTGGTGGCGAAAGGTTTCAAACAGATTCAAGGAGTTGATTATGATGAAACCTTCTCGTCCGTCGCAATGCTTAAATCTATTCGGATTATCCTAGCGATTGCTGCATATTTCGATTATGAGATATGGCGGATGGATGTCAAAACGGCTTTCCTAAATGGAAACCTAAGCGAGGATGTATACATGATACAACCTCGGGGTTTTGTCGATCCGAGAATCGCTGGAAAGATATGCAAGCTACGAAATCCATTTATGGATTGAAGCAAGCATCTCGGAGTTGGAATATTCGTTTTGATGAAGTAATCAAAGGGTTTGGTTTCATCAAAAACGAAGAAGAGGAGCTGTGTTTACAAAAGGTCAGTGGGAGTGCAATTGTATTTCTAATCTTATATGTGGATGACATATTGCGATTGGAAATGATATCCCTATGCTAGAATCCGTCAAGTCTTCATTGAAAAATAGTTTTTCTATGAAAGACTTAGGGAGGCAGACATACATATTAGCATTCGGATCTATAGAGATAGATCCAAGAGGCTAATTGGATTAAGCCAAAGTACATACATTGACAAGGTGTTGAAAAGGTTTAACATGCATGATTCCAAGAAAGGTTTCTTGCCCATGTCACATGGCATTAATCTTAGCAAGAATCGGTGTCCTCGGACACATGATGAGCGGAATAAGATGGGTATGGTTCCATATGCTTCGGCAATTGGATCCATCATGTATGCCATGCTTTGTACACGCCCGGATGTAAATGCGCTTTGAGTGCTACGGCGGATACGTCGGAGATCCGTGAAGGTCACTGGATGCCAGTAAAGAATATCCTTAAGTACTTGAGAAGAACTAAGGATATGTTCCTAGTCTATGGAGGTGAAGAAGAGCTCGTTGTAAGTGGTTACACCGATGCTAGCTTCCAAACGGACAAGGATGATTATAGATCGCAATGCGGGTTCGTGTTACGCCGAACGGAGGCGCGATCAGTGGAAGAGTTCCAAGCGGGATACGTGCGATTCTACAACGGAAGCCGAGTACATTGCTGCTTCGGAAGCACATACTTCGGCGATATCATCTCATCCGCGAGATTGTGGACAGAGGTGATGTCAAGATATGCAAAGTGCACACGGATCTCAACATAGCCGATCCGCGACAAAACCTCTCCTCGTAGAAGCATGAGGCGCACACAAGAGCAATGGGTATTAGATACTTACATGATTGACTCTAGTGCAAGTGGGAGATTGTTAGTGATATGCCCTAGAGGCAACATGGAGATGTTGGATATCACGTCAATGTTTATGTATAAATGAATAAAGTGTTATTCGGTTCCATGAAATAGACATCTTGTATTGATCAATAAGTACGTGACTTATTTATGAGACTCGATATGTATGAATCTATTTCTAAACGATCACGATCATATGTCATATTGTTGGAACAAATATGATTCTAAGATCGGCATGTTTATTGATTGATGATCATGTCTCATAGATCATGGGTATGGTGATACCAAATCAATAAACATGGACATATGTGTTGGAGAACACATTGTTGGATAGACCCACCATGAGACACTACGGAATTAATGTGCCATTAGTTGGTCTCGGGTAGTGTTGGTACAAAGTCCCTAGACTGAGATCACCATGGATTCCAACATGTGTAGTAGCCTACTTTGGGACTACCAAACGCTATTCCGTAATGGGTAGTTATAAAGGTAGTTTTCGGGTTTGCTATGAAACATGGAGTGGGATGTGAGTGATCAAGATGGAATTTGCCCCTCCTTTGGAGAGATATCTCGGGCCCTCGAGGTAATGGATTATGGAAATGCATGGCCATGCTAAGTTGATTGAGGAGTCAATCAATAGACGAGATAATCCAATACGGTTCGAGTGAATGGTTAAGTTATTGAAGGGATGGCACACATCTTGCCTATAGCTTAAGCGGTATTGTGAGGCAAAGGGATTTGTGTACACATTACGGGTTCGAGCCGATATTATATTCTTGTATACTATGGTGTCAATATGTGCTTGCTAGGCGCTGTTGGACAGTCGGTGAGTTGGACTCGAGCCGACGATCGGCTAAGTTAGACTATAGCCGAAACCGAGTATACCTGAACCTACGTGGTCGCACGCTTAAGGGGATAAGAACGGAGCATTCGAGTTGGACTCGGATACGGCTCGATCGGATAGGGATCCGATCGGATAGAGTCCTATGGGCTTACGACGTGTGGGCGGCCAACTCTATATGAGATACGGATGAGATCCAATTCAAAATAGAGTCCTATGGGCTTACGACGTGTGAGCGGCCAAACTCTATATGAGATACGGATGAGATCCAATTCAAAATAGAGTCCTATGGGCTTACGACGTGTGAGCGGCCAAACTCTATATGAGATACGGATGAGATCCAATTCAAAATAGAGTCTGAGCGGCTACTAATCCCGATCGGCCAACTCTATATAAAGGAGGGAGGGGTGGAGAGCTGCGGCATATCAATTGCATCGCGTGCAACGAAGTCGCCGAGATCAATCTCCACGGAAACCCTCCCCACTTTCGAGCCAAACCCTAGCCTTGCATCGCGTGCTAGCACACGGGTGTACGGCGTTACGTCCCCGGACGTGTGGATACCGGTAGAGGCGCTGCTACGTTGCGCGCTATTGATCATTTGTTGTCTCAGGGAATCGGCTACACATTCCGGATCGGATTGCCACGATTGGCTATTCCTGCACTCTACTCCAATCGGTAACGATCTATCGGCCCTTACTTGCAAGTGTTCTGGTTTGCGCGGTAGAAAATTTTTGTTTTCGGCTAGCGTAGCTTCCGCGTAACCCTTCACGATCGACCGAGCTCACCGTGATTAGTCCCACCTTAATAATTTGGCTTAATAATCTGGACTAGACCGGGTGGGAATTTGTTGGGCCTGTTCAACGTGGGGATAACGTTGTTCGGTGGAGAATTAATATTGACTTAATTACTCAACGGTTTTCTCGGTTTCGAAATAAAGTGTTTTGCACCCCTTTTCGCAAAGTAGCCCCAAGCCTCTCCTTGCCTTCCCTCGCATTCCTGCATTCCTTGGTGTGGCTTGTTGAGTACGTGGTTGTACTCGGCCTTGCAATCTCCACCCCTTCGAAGTGTGGTGTTTCCAAGTTGAAGGCTGGTGTTAGAGGACCAAGGCTCAGGCCCAGTTGAGTTTGCCTGTGGAGTGGAGCTAAAGCCCCGCTAGGATCGTCCTTCTTTCCCGCTGCTGTCCCCTTTTTTTGGTGTGAGGACTAAGTGTCTCTTTTTTAAGTATTTATACGCCTTATTTATACGTATGGACTGTGTATTGATTTGTCATTTTATGTACCACTGGTTGATGCCTGGACAAGGATTAAATACACAAAATAGTCTGAAATTCGGGTTTGAATTTACGGGCGTGACAACCTCCTCGTGCCGATAGGAAGGGCCGGGAAGAGAAAGTAGGTAGGTACAGGACTTGCTATACCAGGGCGACAATTTCACAACACTCCAATCCCTGAGGATTATGCAAGGGTGCAAGTGGCCAAGGTGCATGCAGAGCATAACAGCTTAGAGCTAGACATTCCAGCACTTGAAGGGATAGAATTGCTTGGAGATGCGGTGAATCGGTTCATTATATGGCATCGACGAGATATCCTGGCGGTCGGTACATTGTCGGCATCCCGATGCATCGGTTTCTCAGTTGCGCCGCACCGCACCGCCTTCTCCACCTGGGGCACTGCTTCCCCACCTCGCTCCCCACCTCGGCTGCTTCCCACCAAGCTCCTTCCTAAGGATAAAGGTCCGATTCGCCAATGTCTTTGTCGGCCCATGAAGTCGTCGCAGAACATATTCACCAATCTCCTCCGACACCACAGTCGGCATTGGCGGTACCTCAAAGGCCCTCGAAAACAACAAGCCTTCCAAGTCCGAGCAAGCTTTCATCTCATCGATTATCCCAAAGATGATTTGATCAAGCTATGACAAGGAATTAATGGCAAAAGAAGAGAGAAACTTAGTGTTCTTGGCTTTCGGGGAGGGGACCGGCGACAAGCCGCAGGATCAACCGTCAAAGTTGTCGGAGTCGAACAATCGGTGAAGAACCAAGCGGAGGACACCTGCAAAATTGAACTTCGGACGAAGTGCCAACAAAGTACGAGTACGGGAAGCCGTTCTGCCCGGCACATCATGAAAGACATGCCCTGGGAAATCGGCTAATGCACGAGTGGTACCTAAAGGCGTCCGTTGGGACTCGGCATGCTTACCGTGAAGGTCCCGGATAATGCTTTCACTAGTGACCCAAATGGGATATTGGTCATCAATTTCAACGACCTTCACGTATTATTCAAGATGGAAAAAATGGATATAAATCTCGTTGTTGCGTTTTGCCTATAAGTATCAAACTAACTTAATGTCATTAATAAATTCATTTGCAAACTAACTTGTGAATAATTAATTACTTTGCATTACTTAGGATGCAATACGCAGACGCAAAAAGACCAATTATCCAAGCGCATACATTAACCCAACAAGGATATTTGGACGGAACATGAGGTCCATGTTCGTGAAGATTCCGATGAGCTCAAAGGCAAAACAAAGAAACAAAAAGCCGCGATCATCAAACAAATGCACAAGGACAAGAGGATCGCGGTATCATTCTACTTGGGCAAGGCTATGTTGGAGCACGAGACAATAATGTCCTCATGGTCCCTTATGCGTTGCGGTAAGTAATATTCATCCGTAAAACCGATATTTTACTATGATATCACCTATAATTAACATATCTCTTTTTCGCAACGATCACTACATACTATTTACGGTATATCCGCGGGACCACGTGGCCATAGTGCTTGATCGGCACACTACAGCCAGAAACATTCAAAGAGTTCCTCGTCATTTTAAATTTGTAAGTACTATCATGCACCATTTAATACGTTTTGTCTATTTTTACTATCGAATATACAATGTATCGGTGAAACATGCAATTATTTTGTCTATAGAGCACACCATCATTACGTAAGAAACGGGGACCGTAAATGATCTACAAAAGAAGAAGCTTCTTGTGCGAGACAAATTTTTCGGTAATTATATGCTCGCTATATGCCAAAATTTTATACTATGTTTAATTTCAAATTACGACGCACATAATAAATTTTATTCAACACAATGTTATAAGCAACCACCGGGCACTAACCTTTGCGGCTACTACGTGTGCGAGATGCTCAGAATCTACGAGAGATACTCTACTAAGTTAGAACAAGTAAGTTCGAGAAAATATATTTTTATACACGTTATCAATCTTGTATAATTTTTTTAATCGTATGTATGTTACTATTCTTCCTTAAACAGATCACGGAAGTTCCGGTTGCGAACCGGTTCGACAATCGAACCATGCTTAACAGTTGCAGATCTTTCTGCGCTTCATCCGGCGCGATGTCCGCAACCATTTGGGCGATTTCTACGATCCGGAGCGAGGGCGATGGACGATAAATTCAAACGACTTAGGAAGTGGGAAAAAGAGCACCGCCATTAATGAATGATTTGTAAATTATTGCTATGACTTCGTAATTTGCACGAGACGAAACTTGATATGTATATAAACATGCATGCATGATCGTATACGTACTTTAATATCTTTTATGACGAAATAATATAATTAAATGTCTTTTTCTCATGTGAAAATATATATATACATGCATCTTATCGATCGACCCATGCATTTAATATTAATGAGAGAGAGAGGACGGGACGAGAGAGAGGATCGAGAGAGAGGAGAGAGAGAGAGAGGACAATAGCTAATATACATAAATAATATACACCATCTTTCCGTGCGGTCGACTTAACGGACCGCACGGAAAGATCCATTATCCCGTGCGGTCCAATAAAGTGGCCTGCACGGGATAATCGATCTTCCCGTGCGGGCCTCTTAAGCCGACGCACGGGATAATAGATCTTCCGTGCGGTTGGACCGCCCACACGCGAAAATGGTATTTTCCGGACCTTTTCGCGCATGTGGGCGAGCCTTCCACACGGAAGATGTCTTTCGGCCTGCATGAAAAAATGGTTTCTTCAGTAGTGATACCCAAGGGTTTCTTCAGTAGTGATACCCAAGGAAAGGAGTAAAGCTTCTTTCCATAGCAAAGGTGAAAAGTGTAAACTAAGGTTTACAATTTCGGTTCAAATTTTCTGAAACTTGGAACCCTCCCTCTCCCGGCGTGGAACTATTTTACCCAAAAATATAGTTTTATTTTTAAATTCAGCACAGTATATTCAAATTCAATCAAAATTTGTTCAAATTTAAAAAAAACATCCGGCCTGCATAACCATGTAAAACAAAATTGCAAACCCTAGTGTAGTATAATATAATCTATCTATTTATTTTATTAATTGTATGATCAAACTAATATACACGTCGAACCTAATTTTTAAAACTTAAACTAGATTTTAGGAGATCTCGAAGCCTTTGTGTTACGTCAGATTTTGAGTCAAAACACCAGCCTGCATGATGAGCCTCATACCATGCTCGACGGTGCCGTTGCTGGCAACGACACAAGCTCCATCGGCTCCATGCCAAGGTACGTCACCAACATGTGCTTTTGAAAAAATTGGGTACGTCTACTTTGGGATGATGCCTCGTTCGATAAGTTCCTAGCGGACTGCATCGCCATGTTCAACGGACCACTGCTACTGCACGTTGGTGTTCACTGCTTTGTTTTATCAAATTTTGATAAAAGTCAAAATTGGTAAGGTTAAAAATGTCAACAAAGTAAACAAGCCTATATGATTCCGCAAATGCCATGATGTTCATAATCTAAGGCCCATTGTCACACCCTATCCCAGCATTGCTGGACAGAAGACTCCATAGAAGACAACAGAACGTTTTTAGTGGAACTGCTAGAGATGGCAATGAGTAAATACCCATCGGGTATAGACTCTCAGACCCATATCCACGACAACAACATAAAACCCATGGGTGTACCCATACCCAGCTGCGGGTAAGAGAAATTCCTCATACCCATACCCGGTCGGGTAAATCATACCTATCGGGTCACCCATACCCACCAAAATTCTTTCGTAAACACATAAACAGTCAATAATTCAACAACCAACACTCCCAAAAACACAAAAAATTTAGACAAATAATAGCATAATGATTTCTACCGCAACCACCACTCCACCGTCACATAGCACAATAATAGTTCATGATCCATACACATAACACATTAGCTAGTAGATAGTACTTCGCTAGCGTAGTAGGCACTAGCATTTAATACATCATAGTTTGCAAGTGACTCGGGGCGGGGCAAGTGGGCGACGAGGAAGGGGTGGTCGGCGGCTGGCCGGTTAGGATGAGGGGTTAAGTACCTAGGGTTTTCACTAATGGGCCGATGGTGGGCTGTATGGTTTGGTGGGCTTCTTTGAGTTTAGACATTTTTTTACCCATGGGTTAACGGGTATGGGACCGCTAAAATATACCCATACACACGTACTCAATGGGTAAAGGATTTTCCCGTTTTAAATACCCATGGGTAATAATTTTCCCCACATTGGTACCCTAATAGGATAAATACCCATCGGGTTTGGTCACGGTACCCATTGCCATAACTGCCATACTAGTACAAGACCCAGGATAAGTGCTAGTACTAGCTGTGACAAACCAATAATCCCAAAGTACGTGACGTTGACCTTCATGTAGAAGCAGCAACGCGTAGCTACAACTCAAATCACAGGCAGCTTTCTGAAAATCCTTTCGAAATGAGGCTCTCACTTTAGTCCATTTCAGTGTTGTTAAAAGACAAATATGGTGTTCAAATGAACTGTGCGTCAATTCCTTTCATAAAGATGAAGAGATGTTTAGCTGGTAGTCGGTGGCAATATTTTTGCTATGAATTTCTTGAGTTGTTTCAAAAAAACTTTGTCTAGGAGGAGCACGAGGACTGGCTAGTAAAAGACCTAGATCCATACAGTACTGTCAAGCGATTAATTGAAATGTGGTAGGCTTAACTAACAATCAATCGGCCGGGGCGGGCGGTGCTGATCGAACAATCGATCGATCTAGGTTTCTTGGCCTCGGCGACGACGACTCTCCAACTCCATACGCTGCGTAGTATATAGCCCTGTTTGAGACTGCTTCATGAACTCTGCTCTACAAACTTCACCGTAAAGCAGCTCCAAAAAAATAGAGTTTATGGAGTACTCTTTAGGTGCTCTCACAACTCTACCTTTTTAAGGTGTGGAGCTGAACCCGTTTGGCTAAAAACATGGAGCGGAACTAAAAACATAAAACGGAGCAGTCCCAAACAAGGCCTAAATAGCTAGGTTATCCAACTCCATCTGCTCGATTCGGGAGCTCAGGACGTATCACAGTCGTGAGCGATACGAATTAATTCAGCAGCCAGGCATGTAAAATATATATGGGCAGCCCAGGGCAGGGTTCGATATATCGCATCGATACTTTTTATCGGAGAGCACCGATACGACCGAAATTTCGGATATTTCGAAAAGTTTCGGCCCAAAATAATTTGAAATTTAAACAAAATATGGTCAAATATGAACAAATTTTGCTAAATTCACTAAAAAAAGAAAATCAAAATTTTTAGGCTGACATAATTTCCAACCGACGGGACCGATAGACCGAAATTTGCAAAATTCATTCCGAATTTTGAACCTTGGCCAGGATGTGCTAGATCGAACTAGGGGTGGGCACTTTTAAACCGAAAATCGAAAAAGACCAAACCGCACCGAACCGAACTAAACTTTGCGGTTTTTCGGTTTCGGTTTCGGTTTGTGATATTACATAAACCGAGTAATTCAGTTCGGTTTCGGTTTTATTGGCGAGAACCGAACCACCGAAAAACGAACTATTCAAAATGTGGCGAAACCCTAACTCCTCCCCTACGGCGGTGGGCGCGGGCGCGTGGGCACGCGGGCGAAACCCTAGCCCCGGCGGCGGCGGGGGCCCCGCCTCCGTCCCGGCCCGCCGCTGCGTCGCCTTCACCCCACGGCCCGCCGCGCGCGCGCCGCGCCGCCTCAGCTCCGCCCGCCTCGGCCGCCGGCCGCTCCACCGTCGCGCGCGCCTCTTCGCCCTAGCCCACGCGCTCCGGCGCTCTGCTGTGGCCGTCGCTCCTTTCATCGGTTTTCTCAGAAAAACCGAAAACCGAACAAAAACCGAATTCGAAGTATACGATTTCTAGTATTTGGGAAAACCGATCGGTTTTTCATTCGTGCCAAACTGAACTTTGCGTATGGGAAAAAACCGAAACAAACTTTGGGTTAAAACCGATTGCCCAGCCCTAGATCGAACCATCTCTTCTCAAACAGGAGTAGCTGGCAAGCACAAGTCAACAAAGGGGTAATAAGGTTAAACATCTTTTGTTTTTTTCTGCCAGTACATGCAAGTAAACAAGAGCGTACAGTTTTATATTAGACCGCAGGCACTAAATAGAGCGTGTGCTCACTTTATTGGAAAAAAACTTCCCAATCTTTGGCGATTCTAAATCAGTAAATCCGTGGTGAGGTAAGATAAAGGGTTGTGTGGTGTTTGGTATGAGGCGTTATTAAATTTTGTGTAGTTCTAAAAGTCGAAAGTGCAGGAATTACCAAAATTTGCACTACTATAAAATCCCTCATAGGTATCGGCTCATAGGTGCCGTTTTATATGAAAAATATAGAATCGACATCTTTGAGCAACTATATGTGCTAGTTCTAGAGTAAAACCAGTACGTACTGGTTTTGACATCTATAATATATTATAGATGTCGATTAATTAAAAATCAACACTTATATTATATTATATCATATTATAGGTATCGATTTTAAAAACCGATACCCCATAAAATTCGAGCTGAGCCGAGCCGACGGGACGCACACATCCTTATCTACACGCGCACCACTCTTTCTTTCTCTCCCCTTCTATCCTCTCTCGCCACCACTTGATTCGCCCTCCTCCAACGCTCGCCGCTTCCTCCCACCAGGATTCACCTCCCCACTCCCTTGTCATCTTTCCTCTTCCTCCCACTCTCTTGCTGCCTTCCCCCTTTCTCCCCACCTCCTCCACCGCCACCTCGGTTGTCCTCTCCCTCTCCCGGTGATGGTGGGCGGTATGTAACTAGTGGAGAGGTTGAGGTGGCGGTTAAGTCACAATAGTTCCGGATTGATGGATCGAGGAAGGAACGTCGAACGCGGGATGCCATTTTCCAAAAGCATGGGACGAGAGGGGTATACCTCTTCCAAAATTATGAAACTAAAGTTGGAACGTATTTCTAGGTTTTTGAAACGATAATATGAAACTCTATGGAACTATAAATGGAACATGTTCCTTGGTTGTTCGAACGATAATCCGAACGGTATACTCCTATCGAGGAACGTGTTCCTATATTTGTTGAAACGATAGCATGGAACGTGGAACCCTAGTCAAGAATATTGTTCGAATGATTTTTTTAACAACTTAAATCAAGTTTATAGCAAAGTGTAACGAAATTCTCAGAATAAATTATTACAATGAAAAAGTATATAAACGAATATGCTCTAGCAATTGATGAAAGGAGAAAGATCACAAATCGAGCTCCTACCTCTGCGTGGGCCGCCATTCGTGTGATAGCCCATCACCGGCGAATTTTGGGCCATGCGTGCAAACCAGCCCATCACCATAACGTAAACATGAGCCCTAGCAGGGAACGCACGGTCGTCCTCATTAGTCGTCCCTGTCCCCAACCGCCGCCGCCTCCTCCAGTCCTCCAAAACAGAAGCTCGATGCAACGACGGCGGCGAGCAGCGAAGGAGCAACGGCGCCGCTCGTCGCTTGAGTCGGTGCCCCGTCCTCCACCAGTGTAGATCCGAGTGAGTTCCCCTTCTCATCTTTTGCTCAACATACCTCGTTCCTCCATCGTACCACACTTCTCATTCCTCCATTGCCGTACCAAGTATTGGGTCGTGACCCCTCGTTTTGGAACGAAGTTCCGCTTCGTTCCCGTTCCTCGTTAGGACGAAATTCCCCGGCACGAGGAACGCACCCACGTTCCGCGTTCCATGTGACTTAGGGTGGCGCAGTGCCGGAGGGCGGCGATGGTGGGCGGTAGGTCGCCGGCCGGGAGTTGGTAGCGAGGAGAGGAAGTGGAGGCCTTGGAGGTGGCCGATGGCGAGGTGAGCTGGAGAGGTTGTGGACGAAGAGGTCCGAGGGAGATGACGGTGTGGTTGTCGGGCGCAGCAGCGGCATGCCACGAGGAGCAAAGAGAGGCTTGGTTGGGAACACTCTCGGGTAGTGCGCAACGACGTCGGGAGAGGCGGGGAGAAGGCGTCTTTGATGGACAAAAGGACAGCGGCCTGCCCAACAGGCTTAGGCTTGGGTGGTCGTGTTAGAATTGATCTCCTCCCGTTGGGCCCAACGGCCCAACGGGATCCTTGACCGCGCCGATCGGGCGCCCGGCCTCATATGGCTGGTGGGCCCCTGTCGCTGCGCCATATAAAAGGGTGAGGGCCGGGCGGCACAGACACGAGATCGCGCCGCCGCCAAGCCTCACCCACAAACCCTAGCCGATCTAATAGCGGGGCGCAGTAGCGACGGGAAGCGCCACCACCGCACCCCGCGACATCGCCACCTACACACGACGACGGCGACGACCTCCATGGCCGACGGACAAGCATCGAGTTCTCACTTCACTTGGTAACCCTAGTTCTCTCTCTCTCTCATCCGAATGCGCCCTATTGATCTACCCGAACAAACCCTATTTGCATCGGTGCCTAGTGATCCTAGAGATAATAACATTGGTATCGAGCCACCTTGTGCATCGATCTAATTAGGGTTGAAAATCCGGAAAGCCAAAGGAGATCCCATCGGATCGGAAGAGGAAAAGTAGTAAAAACGCATCAAAAGGAAAATGCTCACCTCGTTCGGTCTTCGGCCGCGGGCAAAGGGCACCGCCATGGGGCCGGTCGACGGCGGCGCGCGCAACCGAGAAGCACGCGCACGCCGGCGACAGACCGCGGCGGCGCCGAAATCCTCCGCATCATGTGGCCGTCGTGTGGTTTGCGCCGGTCACATAGAGTAAAGTAGGGAGAAAGAAGAGTGGAAAAGGGCCGCCGCCATGGCGCCCGGCGGAGGGAGGAGGGAGACGGAGGTGCGGCTGGCCGGGGACGGGGAAACCCTAACCCTAATTAGGGTTTCGCCGGCGTTGTACTCCCTCTTATCTCGGCCGAGCGGTGCTCGGCCGTCGGATCCATCCGACGGCCGAGATCGAGGCGCGGGCGTGCGGCGCTCTTGGGCCGATTCGGCGGCCCAACCGTCGGTTGCTGGGCCCCGAGCCCATGCGCGCGACGGCCGAGTAGGCCAAAAGCATTTGGGCCGAAGAAAAAAAAAAGGAAAAGGAAAAGGTTTATTGTTTTATTGTTTTTTATAGTTAAATGTTTTTATTTAATTTAAAGTTTCCGCTTGCAAAAATGACAAATATTGTTGGCGACGTTTCTAAAATTGAATTTCGAACCAACGGGAGAATTTTAATTTTAGAAATTTCATTATGGTATTGAGCAGCGATTCCAAGACACCGGGAAGGCCGTCAAAAATATAACTCGGTCGTTGTCAAATCGGACTACGAGTCCGACGATGATGATGCGAAGTGGCGCGCCAAATGGACCAAGAACAAAAGGCCATCTTCGCAATGGCTGCGAAGACGGCCAAGGAAGAACGATACGATTTCGACATCACCAAGGCCGACAAGATCTTTGACTTGCTTGCTCAAGGAGAAGCGATTCGGTTGCCTAAAAATCATGTGATCCCGTGGTGAAGAGTTGAAGAAAAAGAAATATTGCAAGTGGCACAACTCCACATCCCACGCCACCAACGACCGCAAAGTCTTCGGCAACAAATCCAATCGGCGATTGAGGTCGGAACGAAGTTCGCCGATTCAAATCAGCCGATGAAAGTAGACGGCAATCCTTTCCTGGTCAACACGGTCCAAGCCGGTCCCAGGCAAGCTGATCGACAAAATAGAATGGCGCACAACTTAGTCAATACATCAATCGGGGCCAAGGCGTAAGACGAGCAGATTGGATATCACGCCGCGCCGATTAATATGGTGCGCCCAATCATTAGATCGGGCGATCGACGGCCGATCCACGAACGCAGCCGACACCGTCATTAGCACCGGTCCCAGCAGGAAGAAGCTTACAGCGAAGCATCTCGTCAACGCGAGCCGAATACCCAAAGCCGCCGATATGAGGCAAATCGCAACAATGCCGATCTGCATTGGCATTGTGATTTTTCAGTGCTGCTCGGGAATCCGGTATGAGACTACCAACACTTGGACGATTGCCCAAGATGCAACGATCGCCGCGACGGCGGGCATAGGAACTCATCGGCTGCAAGCCTAACCGTTCGTCCCAGAGCCGTCCGGCTAAACCAAAGGCGGCGGTCTGTCCATGATTGGCTCGGCCCGATCCACCAAGACTTCTTCGTCGACGAAAACCACGATGGCAACAACCGCGACGATGAAGAGGCCGACGATGAGGAATCGGCCAACCCCCAATGGTGCCCGTCCGATCTCTTCACAAGGACGCGAAAAGAAGGATTCAATGGCTTAAGCGCGAAGGGAGAGAAGACGAAGTTCAGCAAATGATCCACGACCCGGCGCGTCAGTGGGCAAAATCAAAAGGCGATGGGTACCCAAAGAGAAGGCTGCCATAGCCGACGAAGAGCAAATCGAGGAAAGCCCGGCCCGATCAAGCCGAGGAGGGCAGCCAAAGGGAAAGGCAAAATTTCGCATTGGTT
This sequence comes from Oryza australiensis, assembly GCA_019925245.2. Lineage (NCBI taxonomy): Eukaryota > Viridiplantae > Streptophyta > Magnoliopsida > Poales > Poaceae > Oryza > Oryza australiensis. Next base: position 796,728 of record JAIFGZ020000539.1, read on the forward strand.
AACATGGTGTTCGTGCTTGCCCGAGTTCGACACTCCCGGCCGATGCGAGACACCATTGAGGACGACCGGTGAAACCGGCAATCTCACCCGACCGAGCTATCTTCGACAAACCCGAGGGAACCGAAAATCGGCACTTAAAGTCGTTGTACGTTAAAGGATTCATCGCGGCAAGCCGATTTCCAAAATGCTAGTTGATGGGGAGTTGCATCAACCTCATGCCTTACGCAACATTCGAGAAAACTAGGCAAGGGAGCCGAATACACGATTAAAACCAACATGGTGCTCAAAGACTTCAGCGACAACCCATCGGAAACCAAGGGCGTCCTCAACGTTGAGCCCGACCATCGGCAATAAGACCGTACCCACAACGTTCTTTGTCATCGACGGGAAGGGTCTTACGGCTGCTTGCTCGGAAGGGCCCGGATACACGCTAAGCTGCCGCATCCTTTCTACAATGCATCGAGCACGATCCAATGGGACGGCGACAAGATTGAGATCGTACCAGACGCAGTCGGTTAGTGTCGTCGTGCCAATTTGTCGCTTTGGGAAATCGAAGGCATCGATTGTTTATCAGGAAAATCTGGCAAGCCGATTTTCTAAATGTGTCCAATTCCACAATACAGCCGATTGGAAATGACGAGCCGTAGCTACTACTTTGAACAACACATGGTGGAGGGCTCAAGCGTTTTCGGCATGGACACCGCGGACGAAGACGATGGCAAGTTAGGGCAAGGTTTCACGTCGGCCGACGAATTAGAGGAAATTGACATCGGCTCGGTGATAAGCCGAGGCCGACACACATTAGCAAAAATCTGTCTCCTAATTGTAGATCTCAGCTTATTGAGTTGTTAAAAGAATATAAATATTGTTTTGCTTGGGAGTACTTCGAGATGCCCGGCCTCGGCCCGATCAATAGTGGTCCATCACCGATTAAGCGGGCTATCGGCCGTTCAAACAGCCTCCCGGGAGGTTTAAGGCCGATATGTACGATGCAATTAAAGCCGAAATCACTCGGCTATACAACTCGGGATTCATTCGGCCTTGCCGATACGCCGAGTGGGTCTCAAACATCGTCCGAGTGTTGAAGAAAAACGATAAACTTAGGGTGTGCATCGATTTCGAGATCTAAACAAGGCAACCCCTAAAGACGAATACCCAATGCCGATAGCCGATCCGCTTGTCGATGCTTGCCGAGGCCACAAAGTTATCAATTTCATGGATGGCAATGCAGGGTATAATCAAATATTCATGGTCGACGAGGACATCCACAAGACCGCTTTCGTGTCCGGCGCAATCGGCTTGTACGAATGGGGTAGTAATGACGTTCGGCTTGAAGAATGCCGGGCAACATATCAACGGGCCATGAATTACATCTTTCACGATATGATCGGCTCGCTAGTAGAGATATACATTGACGACGTGGTTGTCAAGTCAAGGAGATAGAAGGCCACATAGCCGATCCGAGACAGTGTTAGAATGAACGAGGAAGTACGGTCCGAAGATGAATCCGCTTAAGTGCGCGTTCGGCGTATCGGCCGGCAATTCTTAGGATTTCTTGTCCATGAAAGAGGAATTGAAGTTACACCAAGAAGCATAAATGCTATCAAGACAATTCAACCTCCAAAGGACAAAAACAACTCCAATCATTGATCGGCAAGATAAACTTCATCGACGGTTCATAGCCAATCTCTCGAAAAGATGGAGCCGTTCACACCACGCTTCGGTGAAAGCCGATCAAACATTCACATGGGGGCGAGAATAGCAAAGGGCGTTAGACAACATAAAAGATTATCCGAGTTCCCCTCCGGTTTAATGCCTCCACAAAAGGGAATACCGTTCAAAGCGTACCTATCGCGAGATGATAAATCAATCGGCTCCGTCCTAATCCAAGAGGTCAACGACAAAGAGAAGGCCATCTTCTATCTCAACCGACGGTTGCTAGACGTGGAGACGAGGTATTCACCGTGGAGAAGCTATACCTATGCCTCTATTTTTCATGTACGAAGTTAAGGCACTATCTGCTATCCAACGAGTGCACGTAATCTGCAAAGCCGATGTAGTTAAGTATATGCTATCGGCTCCGGTACTCAAAGGAAGAATTGGGAAGTGGATTTTTCGCTAACGAATTCGATTTGAGGTATCGAGCACCAAGGGCGTCAAGGGGCAAGCCATAGCCGATTTCATTATGGAGCACGAAATAACTCAATCGGCTCAGTGGAAATTATGCCTTGGACTTTGACGTTCGACGGCTCGGTTTGCACCAATGGCTGTGACATCGGCTTGGTCATTATTTTGCCCAGGAGGGCAAGTTTCGAGTTTGTTTTTGCCATCAACCTTCACGCTACAAACAACCAAGCCGAATACGAAACCGTCCTTAAAGGATTACATCTACTCAAGGAAGTTGAAGCCGACGCCATCGAAATAATGGGAGATTCATTGTTGGTCATCACCAATTATCGGGAGAATATGAATGCAAAAACGACGCGCTGATGGTCTATTATCGGCAATGTCGGGAACTAATGGATGGTTTTCGGCTGGTTACTTTGAAACATATCCCCAGAGAGCAGAACTCAGAAGCCAATGACTTGTCTCGGGGGCATCGGGCTATCGGTCGATGCCGAAAGAAATCGACATAGACGTTGCCGTCATCACGGTGATGATTGGAGGTTTGAAGTTTACAACTATCTCAAAAACCCCTCTCAATCGGCTACAAGGAAGCTACGATACAAGGCATTGAGATACGTGTTGCTCAATGAAGATCTGTACTATCGGACGATTGACGTGCTACTCAAATGCTTCGGAGCCGATCGGGCTACGGTGGCCATCGAAGAAGTACATGAAGGAATCGTGGCACACATCAATCGGCCCACAAAATGAAGTGGCTACTTCGCGAGCGAGGTATTTCGACCGATGATCTTGGAGGATTGTTTCAAGTATTACAAGGGCTGTCAGGATTGTCGAAGTTTGGCGCCATACAACGAGCACCGGCATTGGCTATGAACCCAATTATTAAGCGTGGCCGTTTAGAGGATGGGGCATTGATATGATCGGCCGATCAATCAACCCTCAAGCAAAGGACATAAATTTATCCTGGTGGTGATAGATTACTTCACAAAGTGGGTGGAGGCGATTCCCATCAGAAAAGTGGATTCTAGGGACGCAATCGAGTTTGTCAAAGAACATATCATCTACCGATTTGGCGTTCCACAAACAATAACAACAGACCAGAGATCTATCTTTGTATCGGACAAATTTGTTCAGTTTGCCGACGGCATGGGGATCAAGCGCTTAATTCTTCGCCGTACTACGGACAAGCCGACGCCTCAAACAAAAGCTTGATCAAATTGATTAAAAGAAAGATATCTGAATACCCTAAACAGTGGCACAGCCGATTAGCCGAATCACTGTGGGCGTATCGGATGGCATGCCATGGGTCAATCCAAGTCCCTCCGTACAAGCGGTCTACGGACATGAGGCGGTGCTGCCATCGGAAAGTGTCGTCGGCTCAAGGCGCATTCAGCTACTGGGATCAACTCATAGCCGACGATTATTATCACACGATGATGGACGAATCGGAAGATTTAGTTTTATCCAGGATGAGGGCCTTGAAAAGAGTCACAAAGGATAAAGAACGAGTAGCCGAGACATGATAATAAAAAGGTGGTGCCTAAATCTTTTGAGGAAGGCGAACTCGTTTGGAAATTGATACCGTCGATTGGATCTAGAGACAACAAATTCGGCAAGTGGTCACCAAATTGGGAAGGGTCTTTCAAGATCCACAAATGCGTCTCTAAAGGAGCTTACATGCTAAAAGGGCTAGACGGAGAAGTATTTGGAAGGACTCTTAATGGAAAATACCTAAAGAAATATTACCCAAGCGTATGGTTCAACTCGTGATTCAGCTCGGTTGCTTAAGCCGATTTACGACGCCCGATGTCTTGCTTTAACAAGGCATCGCCTTTAGGCATTTTTATGCAACATTTTTTTAGGTTTTCTACGATCGGCTAACGATTGGCCGATAGGGACGGCAATGATCTAACTCACAATTTTGTCGACGCCAAAGCTATCAACAAAACTTGGGGGCATATACGTACACGAGCCGATTGCAAAATTGGGCGTCATGATTTTTGAAAGATTTTTGTAACTTTTAAGCCTCGTAATCGGCAATCCAAATAAAAGCACGGAAGTGATTTGGATCGACGGCCGTTACTCAAGCGGCGACACCAACGGTTGTGGTATGGTCTCGGAATCGGCAACATGAAGCGATGTGGGCGGGCTGGGCCGATTTCAACATGAGCAATTCAAGACACTACGCGTGGCCGAAAGCCGATCTTATCTACAAGCACGCGGCAAAAGATTGATAAACTATATTACACATAAGTTACAAAGATTACAAGTACGAGCAAATCGATTAAAGTCCAATCCCAGCACAAGAGCGACAAGTATAATACAAGAGGCGGCGGCTAATTTCAGAATATTAAATTATTACAAGCTCGTTGTTTTAAGAAATCGCTATGGTGACAACATCGTCCGCCCGATCCGGTCTATCTCTTCAATGGCCCCGACGTCATCCGCCTCGGACCCGCCACCTGGGATGCCCTTTACCAGTCTCGCAAGTGTGCCACGGCCGCCTTGATGCCTTGGCGTTGAGCCGATCTCGGCGAGCAAACCACCATGTACTCCTTATGGACATCGATCTCGTTCGTGACTTGAACGAGATCGGCCATCACTGATCTTGGTGTGCAAGGAGTTGCTCGAGCTTGGCCGTCGGCTCGTCTTGAGCGGTCGGCGGCTTTCGGCTCTCAATGGCGTCCTTGGTCAAGCGGAGGGTGGCCGACCGTGCCTAGTTCTCACGGCCATTCGGCTATTCGCGCCGTGCCCGTTCGTACTTGAGTGGTGGGCTTCCATGAAGGTGGCCGGCACAATGGCGTCGCTAGAGCTTCCAAGCAGGCTGGCCTTGAATTTCTTTGAAACACGCGTGTATCGAACCGATGTCGACCACCGGCGCATCCGGCGAGGCCTCCACCGGTTGCCAATGTTGGCTAGGGTGGCCCTCGGGTCCTCGGCCGGCGTCACCAACGCCTCTTTGTCGATTTCGTCGGACTCCTCGAACTCCGACAAGTCAAAATTGAGGAAGTCGGCTATGTTCTGCGAGAAGAGAGATGATCGGAAGACATTAAGCTGACGAAGCCGATCGTCGGTTTCGCATCGGCTTACGTTGGCATTGGGGTCGAGCGGTCGGCTCGGCGGATCGCCGCCACGACCATCGGGGCCACTTCGTTGGCGTCGTTGCCGCCCGCCGCAGCAGCCTCGGCATGCTCGCAGGGCGCGCCTGGGGGCAGCCGACGGAGATTGTGGGGCCGCAAAAGAAGAGTTAGCATCAAGTCGGCTAATTTCTACAAATCAAGGAGCAAGAGATGATTACCGATGGCACAGGACGTGGAGTGCGGCCGGCCAATTTCTTGACCTGAAAAGAATGGTTCGGTCGGATGCAAGTGATATCATCGTGAAGCCAAATTTGGTGAAGTGAGGGCTTACCGGCCGATTTTCGCTAGGGGACTTGGGACCGGCGGGACGTCGACGGAGCGTTGACCGACTCATGGCTCGAGCTCCCGGGTTCGGCCGCCGCTCCAACGCCGCGCCGACATTTCCTCGCCGGCGACAACGTCGAGGAACCGCGTGACGGTCGGGTCCAAGGGGGAGGCTATCGGTGCGCCGCTGGGTTTCTTCTCTTTCAGCTTCTTGGGGAGGCGCGCCGACGGCTGTGTGAGTGGCACAACCCTTTTCTTCCGGGCAATCGGCTTGCACACCCGCCCTCATAGCAATGATGCCGCTTTGGCACTCCCCCGATGGCCGATGGAGCAAGGTCGCCCCGTCCGAACACTTAGACGGTATTCGATGGGCGCCCGAAATCGCTCACCGTCGGCCGCTCCGTCTCCATCTCCCGCAAATCGAGGGCAAATGTTAATCGGCTATATCGGCCGATGATAAGAAGAAGAAAATCATTTGGGACTTAAAGCTTACCAAGGGGATATCCTCCAGGCGGGAGGAGGTCGACATAACAAGACGACCGCCGGTGGAAGATATGGCGCTTGATTTCAGTCCACCATTGGTCGTAAGTGGCGCTTTTCCTCGGCGCCGGTGTCATCACGCCGACGTCACCGAGGGGAGGGCCGGCTATATTCAACAACCGATCCATTATCAAATCCTGGCTTACCACTCCCCTCGTCTTAATCTTATCGGCATAAAAGAAGCCGATGGGCAGTGCCCAAGACCGAACCGCCTTGCCGCCGACACCGGTAATAGAACTCGTAGCTCTTGGCCACCGATCGGCCCTGGTGGATCCGGTCGGCAAGATGTAGGGGACAGAGCGACGATGAACGGCTTCCTACACCTCGAGTTGTCGGCTGAGTTGACGTCTTTCCAATTGAAGTCGGCCGACAACTCGAACATCCCGGTCCCGGTAAAAGTACCAGCGCAATTCTCGCGAGACGGCCCGTCATAAAGGACGATGAACCATTCGGCCAGCGGTTCGGCCGATTGCCTTGAGCCTACATGAGCGGCCGTCGCTTCTCCGTAGCTCATGCACCTGGTGGTGGTGATCTGGTTGCCGTCTTCATCCTCGATCGGCTCCAGCCTTGGGAATTGTAACATCCTGAAAATCGAAGGAATGGAATTCGGAACGTAAAAATCGGAACTCACAAAAACTTTTGGAATCATTGCTTCTTATTGTGTTTTTCGATCTTAATTGCCGGTTCAAGCGATATAAGATTTTCTTCTAGAATTACTTTGAGGTAAAATGGAATAAAACCCTAAGCTTTGCAATCCCAGCCGGTGAAAACAATTTCAAAATATACATGTGTGTACCCTGAAAAGAGCGCATAGATATATATATGTATATAATATGGTGCATCACAAAAAGAATATATTAATGTTTAAACCCTAATTGATGAGGGAAGGATAATGAATAATTGGAATTTGGATAAAAAAATATATATTGAAAAGGAGAAATGAAACTTGAAATTTGTCTCCAATCAAAATCCCATTTTCTTGAATTTAAGAGAAGAAACAAAATAAATATGAAAAATATATTTTGAAAAGTAGGGAAATGTGGAAAATATAATTTTAGGAATTGTTCGTGAATACCAAAATTTATTTGGAATTTTTAGGAATAAAAGAAATGGAAATGGAAAATAGGATTTTAAATTCGGGAAAAATGGAAAAGCGCACTGTTCATTGATCAGCAGGTGTTCGACCGATTACACCGCCCCGTTCGCAGCCGCCGCGCGTCACCCGCCGTACCTGAGACCTCGCGCGTGCACGTTCCCCACGTCATCGGCTCCGGTCACGCACGAGTCGCCGTACATCGCGCCATGCCGATTGCCCCAAAGTCGACGCCGTACACGGCCATGCCGCTCGCGTTAGCGCCGCGCGAACGATCCGCGCCACGCCGTCCTTGCCGCGGCGCTGCACTCCGCCCTCGCGCACTTGCCTCACCGCGCTCGCCGTACACGCACGCGTTGGCTGCGGTTGCCGCATCGCCGCGACGTGCGCGCGCTCGTCACCTACCGCCGCACCTGGGACGCCGAACCATCTCACCGTCGACCGCCCATAAATCGGCCTCCCTGCACTCCAGCTGACCACGAGCAAATCTTCCCGAGTGCTCACTCGTGCTTTTCCCCGATTTCCCCCAAAAGTTAGCCACTGCATTGCGTGAATTTTGGGAAAGATCGGAGCTCACGGAAGAACCCTAATTCGACCGCCCGTGCAAGCACTCCGAAATTCGTCACCCTCGGCGATTTCTTCCCGAATTGAAGGTACCATCATCATCCCCGTGCTCTAAGTATTATTTCCCTAAGCTTCCCGAGCCAAATGGTCGCCGGAAAATCGCCGGCGACGAGCCCCCTCAATTCCCCTGTCACGGCCGCGCCACCCCGCCGTCGCCGCCACGCCGCAACGCCTCCCGCCGAACCAAACCCACCTTTAGCATCCCTAGAGTTCACCGATGCTCGCAGACCCTCACCTTGGCCGGAACTTTGCTTGGAGGTTGCCGCTGACGAGCGCCACCGCCGCCGGACCACCCCGCCGTCGCCGCCCTCTCGCCGCTCCCGGTCTCGGCCGAGTGGAGAAATGGAACCCCATGATCCCGAGATGGTGAAAAGCCCCTCTTTCCCTAGCTCGGCCCCCCTCGCCATCGGCGCCGCCCTCCCTCACCGTCGGCGCCGGGTAGAAACAGAAAGGAGGAAAGGAGGGAAGAAACAGAGGAAAAAAGAAAGAAAGGAAAAAGAAAGGAAAAAAAGAGGAAAAGAAAAATAGTAAAGGAATAGGGGTAAAGGTAAAAATTATTTTGGAAATATTTTAGGATAAAATAAGGTTTTTGAAAATATTATTATTAGGAATGAGTATAATATTCTTTTTCCTTCCAAAAAGAAATACTTTGTGAAAATGATTTATAGATTAAATTTTTCCTTTTTATGAATTCAAATATTGTCCAACCTTTAAATTGTTATCGAAGTTCACATGAGACCTTTTTAAATATTGGTTAAGCATGGATGACATTATCCTGTCATTAGAATTTCAAAAACCCTAACAAATATAATTGCAACATTAAAGATCAATTATTGGAGATATGAAAATTAGAAACCTAATTATTCTAGGATATCTTCAAATTTAAGTGCAAAATACATATTAATTACAAGATGGTTCGCTCGGTTTAACCGAACTCCTTTTCGTTGATTCAACTCTTAAGATTTCCGAAGTTTGAGGTTGTGTTTGGAATCCGCTTTCGCGATCATTTTGAAGTCTCTTTCTTTTCGTTGATGTTGTTGAATTTTAATTGGAATCAATCCTTCTTTTCGCACGTACGGATAGCATCCGAAGAGGTGAACACCGACTACGCGGAAGACCCCACTCAACCGGCGTGCGAGCAAGGCAAGTCTTCACACCCTTTGAACATATCGAACCCAATTGCGAAATGATGTTATTTTAAACTCTAAACATGCATGCTTTACGAGTTACCCATACTTGTTATGCCATTCCTTGCTATTGATTACCTTTAGAATTACTCTTTGTAACTCGCGATGTGATACAAACAACCGAAGAGTAACTTCGGTAAACCGCTTAGCCATGCTATACTTAGATTTATGCATACTCATGACTTTATGAAAAAGCTTTGTGCTTGGGCAACTACCTTAGGGAAGGTAGTTGAGATTCGGCATGTGGAGACATGAGCGCCACATGGCCATGATGAATTAAGTTTGATGAAAATTGAAAGTACTATACAAATGTTTTAGACGGCGGCCGGATGATTTGGGTGGATTCCGGAAAGGCAAGTGCCGACCCCGGTCAATTAAGGACCGAGCCATGAGATAGCGGAAACGAGCCAGTACAACCGTACTTCTCGAATGGGTATAGACCTAGCCGACTAGATAGCCGAGCGGAGGCGTATCCTTGCATAGATGGTTCTCTATGATGTGGTTAAGGGATGCGAATGAGGCTGCGGCCTTTGTTATGAATGGTGGGATTAAACTGATGTTAATTAAACTTAAAGATTTGAAAAGTCTTCCCTTACCCGGGTGCGCGAACTCCTCTCACCGCTAGAAAAGGACGGCTAGAGTGCATGAGGGCTTAAGTTCATGGAGCGGTACGCCAAAGTGAGGTTATCGAAAGGCTTTGCCGTGAGTCTCATGTGTTGAGGCGTAGGCTCATTTGTTGGGCCGTCGCGGAGTACGGGTAAAGTGTACATCCACTGCAGTGTGAATAAATCAATCTATTCGAATAGCCGTGCTCGCGGATATTGAGCATCGTGACAAGACTTTCGCTTGGCTAGACTTTGAACTTAAAAATGCTGGGATGGGTTTGCATGATGATCTTATTCGTGGTGGATCAACTTCTCGAGAATGCGAGAAGGGTGGACTCCCAGGAAAATCATGACGAACCGGAGGCGGAAGCCATCCTTGGAATCACGATGGATGGTAGACAGAACCGTCGCCGGGTTAATGAACTATGAAATTAAAACTTGATTTGGCTAGTCGATAGGCTTGTGAAAAGAATTGTGAAAACTGGCTTTACGCAAAAATAACCCTAGCCATGTTCTTTGAATAACCCTATCATATGCATCAATTCTGTGTCGGCTTGCTGAGTACGGTTGGTACTCACCCTTGCTATACGCACAAACCTTCAGCTGATGGAATTGAAGAGCCGGAAGATCCATATGCGTATCACCGGGAGGGCGAAGAGCGCGGCGTATACTAGACCTTAGCTCCGGTCGTTCGTGGCAATTGACAAGCCGCCGCCTCTTTCCGCTTGCCTTATCTAAACTCGTTTTTATGTTGTATTCGGACCATAAGGTCCTGTGGGATAAACAATGCCTTCGGGCCTATTAATGTAATAATGGTATTGTAAGACTATTCGTGCATGTGCACTTGATTATCCAAGTATTCGTGGGTGCCAACTACTCGATCCAGGGAAATGGTACTATGAACACGAAAGATTCCCGCCTCAAAATCGGGGTCCACGGACATGGCCAAGAGGAGGTTCCGGCCCTGGGGTTGACCGACGAGGACGTTGGGTCTTCTAAGGGGTGTGGATGTAACATCCTCGGCCCAGTGGCTTAATAGGATTAATAGAATACTCATACCAACAAGTTGCGCTTCTTTTCGGAAGCTCATCTCCAAAGAACTCGAGGTTAAGCGTGCTTCGCCCGGGGCAATTTGGGGATGGGTGACCGACAGGGAAGTTCTTCTCGGGTGCGCATGAGTGAGGACAAAGTGCGCAGAAAAGGCTGGTGTTGGTCGTGAGGGCGTCTAAGATCCTAGAGAGCTCGCCGGATGTAGGCGGGCCCGCCGGAAGGGTGGGGACGTTACGAATACGGCTCTGTCGAGAGGAGCCGACCGGCTATCTTTTGGGTCGCCAAGCCACTGACGGATCTCGTAGAAACCACCGGGGCCGCCGGTGTTGATTGGAGCATTAGCGGCTATTTTTGCGGCGGCTGATGCAACATCCGATATAAATGGCCGAGGAGGTATTTCCCCGCGCAAGCTCCTGTCGAGGAGCCGACCGGCTATCTTTTGGGTCGCCGGCCTGCCGGATCTGTAGAAACCACCGGGGCCGCCGGTGTTGATTGGAGCATTAGCGGCTATTTTTGCGGCGGCCTGATGCAACATCTGATATAAATGGCCGAGGAGGTATTTCCCCAGCGCAAGTTTGCCCCCGTCGGCCAGGACTTCGGCTACGACCTGCCAGTTGGCGGCCGGCCCGCAGCTCGATCCATAGAACAAAAATTTTTCAAGCCACATCATCAGGAACGCGGCGTGCTCCCTATGGCCGACCGATCCGTCCTTCATGTTCGGGCGATGAAGCCGCTCCACCGCCGATGGCCTTGGTTTTGAACCGATGCCCATTTCGGCTCAAGTTCTTGGGTTAGCCGACGACTCGATGTCCAACCCGGTCGTCATGTACACATCGGCCAGCGTGATTGTCATTGGCCCTTGCTGGAAGATGAAGGCGTTAAAGCTGTCGTTCCAGAAATATGTTGCAGCCGACAGAAGTGGCTCGTCCTTTTCTATGCTGGCGAAGGATAGGGCCAAGCATTGGGCGATCCCGGTCTCCTCCCACTGTGTGTATTTGGCCGATCGCACCCTTTGGTACCACTCAACCCAGTGCGTCGGTGGTCGGACATGATTTGAATGTCCGTTCCGTGGGCGAGGATGGCTTGTTGGTGTTGAAGGGAATCCTGTTGCTTTCGGCTATAATCACATTGGCTGGATCCGTGTTGCCGATGGGGCCGAGAAAGTACCTCTGTGCTTGTGTCAGATTTGGGATAAGCACTTGATATGACAGGTGCTACAGTTCAGAAAAAGGGGCGCTAATCAAGAACGGTTGCATATTATAGTTCGAAGAAGGAAAAAGTACTAATCAAGAAAAAAAGAAGGAAAGTGTTGCTCAAAAAATGGTTGAATGTAAGATTGATGCAACATGGTTGGAGAAGTAAGTCCGAATGAAAAAGAAGTTCTGGATCAAACGGGAGTACCTCGGGGAACTTGGCAATGCGCGGCCGGAACGGCGGCGGTGGTTGGTGCGGCGGCTACGGTGTGTGGCGGCGGTGGCCGGCGCGACGGAGGCGCTTGACGCAGCAATGGTGGAGGCCATCAGGGTCGTTTGGGCGAGGATGAAGTCCGGGTTGCAAAGAACGCTGAGATTTGACGGGCGCCGCTGAAACCGCCGGAGAGGAGAGAGAAGGCAGAGGCTTGTATGCGAAGAGATTGAGTGCGTTTTGAAGGCGTAAGCGTCTCGGCGAGGAGAGTGGATATTTAAAGGACGCTTGGGGAGAAGCCGAAGAGGTTTAGGTCAAGAAAAGAGCGGGAGTTTGAACAGCAAGCAAATCCGTAACATTTCATATCACGGACTTGGGGGCATGTGTTAACACCGAAATTTGGTAATTGAGTCCCTAAGTCTGCAAAGACGAAGCAGATCGGATCGGCTGGTTTGGTGTGAAAACAGAGGCCGCATCGATCGAGGAGTGATCGGTGCGAGGCCAATCGGCTAAGGTTGGATCGGACAATGGCGCCGATAGCCGATTCAGTCGGAAGTCCAAGAGAAAACCGTTTCGGTGCAGCGGTTTGAGGATAAATAGAAGATTCGGTTGTTAGTTGCGCGTTAAACGATATTGCCACCTATGGATAGAGTCCCGTAACGGCAATTGTATCTCGTAATTTAGAAGTTTGTTTAAACTATTAGTTGTAGCACGGCATGGGTCCTTCTCGGGATAATGTTGTGTGTTAAATAGTAATTTAGATAGAGTCCGGGGTTTGTACGATAATTGTATCTTGGGTATAAATAGGACCCGAGACCCCCTGTAAAGGAACAATCACAATCAATCAAACCTTCGGCGCATCGCCAACCTTTTTCTTCAGACGAGCAGTTTGTTTGGCTACGGGCTGCATCGTTTCGATCCCGATCTAGATAAATGCTTGTCATTAGTGGTATGATCTCGTTGTTTCTAGTGCTTCCATCGTAATGACACATTAGATTCAAGAGTTTATACTGCACTACTTATCATATAGTGCATATAAACTAGACCAATGTTTAGATCTATCCTGTCATTGGCTAGTTCTATCAAGAACTTGCAGCCGATAGGACTAGATCTAAAGGTTGGCTGGTTTATATGCGATATCCACCGTCTCGAGGGATATAAATCGGCTGCAATATGTCAGGTTTTTCTTTTTATACTTAATGCTGCATCGGGTTCGAACTATTAAGTCGTTTTTAGAACTATCAATGATCTGTTCGGCTAAGATTTATATTGTTTAAAGACAGCGCCGGGGTTTTAGCCAGCCTTATCTGCCCTGATATGTTTCTTTTAATATATTTATTATTAGATTATATTAGGACTGCCTCTTATGTTAAGATCGCATTCTTGTCGGACGTTACTAGCCGAAATCGGCCCGCCATCGACGGTCGATGGCCAATTTCCGGGCCATGCGCATCTGGTTCAAGAGTAGTATCTTTTCATCAGATTCATCGGAGTACTAGCCGATTCATCGTTAGCTTTCTAGTATTGGCTAGGTTATCGATTCATATATTCATTTGTTTCTCTTGTTGATTAACAGATCAAATCAACTGGCACGCCCTGCGCAGCACAGGCAGCCGAGAAGGACCTGCACTGGAGTTAAGCAGATCTCCCAGGCCAACGCGTGAGAGAAATTTCTCATCAACGCCGCCACCCTAGGCTAGGGCTATGGTTGGCGCGCGGCGGCGGCGGCCCTCAACGGCCCCTTCTTCGCCACGGGGACATGGAGCGGGAGCTCCTCGCCAAGCAAGTGCGTCTTTCCCTTCCTCCTATCTCTCTCTCCCCTTTCTCCCTTAATTTGTCGCTTTAGCTTCTTCGATTTTACGGGATTTTTGTTAGCGTATTGAGTGGAACCCATGGAAAGATCAAATAAAGATAATTAAATCAGCCATGACAAGCTTTTATTTGCAGAAATTTAGCTAGACTACTTACCAAAATTTAGGTGTACTATACATAAGAGGCAAGTTTTTTGCTCTTCTTCTTCTTAAAAAAAAAGAAGTACTGAATTGATGAAGGTTTGCTTCCTAGCCTAGTGATGGAAGGGATAATCTATCGACTGTGCCAGGTTTCAATTTTGCAAGTTGCGGTTGCGTCGGAAAATCATACGACGGCGCCTGCCCCAAGATGCGAAATGTTCGAGTTTTTAAACATCCCGAAACCGATAGGTACCAAAAAAATTGAGGTCGTTGCTAAGCTATTAGTTCAGTATTAAAAAATGCATGAATCTTCGTCGATTATATCATGTTGATTTCATTATTTCCGAGTCGTTTTCTTGACTCGCAACCATTTTTGTAGACGACAATGATCCAGACTGTTTTAATGGTGCTTCACAACGAGGCGCAAGAGGAGCCGGACCCGTTCTGAAATTCTGGCATGGTTCCATGATACTACATTTTAGTGTAACACATAATGATTAGTAGTACTGTCTACTCCTTGATTAGCACTGCTTTCATACTGGAACGAGTACTCTTCTTTTGTTATTTTGGAGATATAAAAGAAATAACAAGCTACAAATGCTGAATTATCTTCTTTGAAAATATGGAAAACAGACCAATGATAAAATAATGAAGCTGATATTTTTTAGCAGGTTTTGATGAGTCCAACCACTTTTTAAAGAAAGAGCATAATTTACTTTTTATAAAAAAATTGGTTCACCCATTTTGGACTTAGGATGAAACAATTATGAATTTTGAGACAACTATACCAAGAAAAGAGGAACTGTTGCTCGCTGTTTTTATGGATAAATTAATTTGGTTGATCTTATACTTTGTGGCAAAACTCAGTGAATTAATGTCATGAGGCTGGATGTATAATTTACTTAAATTAAATCAACAGTTTGTGAAAACAAAAGGAAATTACAAACATAGATTTTTTCTTTCTTTATGTTAATTTAGTTGCTGTTTTGCTAAACATTTTCTTTGGAGAGCAATACAAACAGAGATACCTAAAGTTATGCTACTCTTGGCTGTGGATGGTGCAGCTCAGAGATAGGGCAAAATTTTCATTTGCCTATATCCTCGTTTATGCTGATATTACTACTTAGAACTGCGTGAACTGCACATTGCATGAGCATCACCGCATGCAATTTTGCATTGATGGGTTATGCAAAACCAGTTAACCCGGTTTTGAATAGCCCTAATAATAATAGCACATCTGCTTCGCTCTACCAGGTTTACTTCCTAAGAACCTATCAGAATCCATGTATGTCTCATTTCGTGGGTGGTTCCGATCGATCCGCTTTAGACTAGAAGAAGCTCATGGGTGAGGCTTTATTTTCCCGTTAGCAAACTGAATTATGTTTCTGAAAAAAAGGAATGCAAATACTTCTCAATTCTCATAAAATTTATGTACTTCCCGAGCTCTTTATATAAATCACTGTTATCGTGTGTAGAAAAGGGCAAGCTTTGTAGTTTAACTGGTTGTATGAGAAAGGGCCTTTTTGTCTTGCATTCTGATGGAAAATTCTCAGTTGATTTTACAAAGGTATTTCTCCTTTTTTCCTCAACATTATTATTGTCATGCTGTCAATTCTTATTAGAACTTTGTGCTATGAAAGGTTGAGGACGCCGAGCAAAGGGCGATAAGCCTCCTGCCTAGTCTCTACTGCAGTCCCATGCAAGACGCAACCACTGCATGTGGTGCTGGACAAAATAGAACACATACAGGTAGCTATCAAATTTATCGGTTCATACTTAATTTTTAAGAGCTAAAGAAAATTGTAAACCATTTTCCATGGCTTCTTTCCAAGTGTTTGATTGGGTTTTATTTTACTTGTTTATATTAACATGTTCTTGATTGTTTTAGGTGTATGTTGATATCACTCCTATATTCGGCACAACAAATAAGCCGCTTGCAAACGATCGTAGGGTGCTTAATTTAGCCGCCGATGTGCTTCAGTGAAATTCTGCAAGAAACCGTATTTTGTTCGATCACAAGATGCTCCAAGACAAGATAAGCTAAAGGGCAAGTTAGGAATAAATGGACAAATTATTCGGGAACAATAATATTAATATCTTTTTTATATTTACGTCTTTGATTGTGAGAAGAATCCCTTGTAATCTTACTTGGAAAGTCCATTAATATTTTAGGATTATCATCGACTACTATTATTCTATGGTGCATGAGATCACCGGAAAATCATATGAAACCACACTGGATAGCAGTATACACCGATCGTTCGTCCACAAACTAAAAGCCCGAGATATCACAAGCACGAAGAATCATAATAACAGGTAACCGGTATTTCATATGCACTTTTTAGAATGAATGTGAAAACTTTCCTTAAAGATCTAATTAAGCATTTCAAAACTTAGTAATTCAAAACTTATATATAGTATATGAGATATTACTTTATTATATCTTATATCTTGTTATGCATAAATATATTTTGAATTATATTTATGATCATATACAATTACGTGAGACAAAAATTATAAAAAGAATTTTGTCGTCTGATTTTTAAGTGCATCCCTTAAATAAAATTGTGGTGTTAGCATAGACACTACGTGACGTACGTGCACGCTCGGGGGTAACTGTGACATGTATTGCCTCAGCAATACTAGTTCGAACACAAGCTCGTGTTGCAACCTGCAGGACATCGGGAGGACTAGCGACACTGATCAACACCTGGACGAAGCCATGAAGCACGGATCGACGCCGGGAGCACTCATGGTGACGCAAACCAGCGCCGATGACATGTATCGATGCCTGCACGAATCCGGCGTCCTAGGCAGCGACCCCCTCCTGGATCCTTCCAATAAAACAACCGGCGTCCTATCATGTTCTTTTTCCAGTTTTCTCAACATTGAACAAAAACAAATTCATGGCTAAAAAGATAATATGGAATTCAAGGTTTAAGTTAGTCATATTATCCCATTGATTAGTTTGTATAGAAAGTATCATAAGCTGCAGATTGAAGCAAACTAAGGGCACTCACTACCTTATATGGCAATTTGATTTGAATATTGCACAGGTTAAACACTTAAACCTAGCAGAGACTCTGTGAACAAAACCTAGAAAAGCTAACAGAGGAAACAAACCTAGAAAATTACGAACAAAGACTGCAAGCAAGCATCAAGAATGAAACCTTGTGCAACTTCTGAAAAGACTCATATTTCCGTGGTAGCCAGCCTCGGACAGCCTCGGTGGCCACCTGTGTGAGCCAACGGGGCTACCCAGTGGCAACATGCTCCTAGCCCACGCATGAACACCGGCATTGATCCCTGAAAAACATATGGCAAAAAAATAAAAGAAGTGAAGAAAAAGGAAGATGAACATGAGAAAGGGAAATAACAGATCGATGCTGGAGGTGATGCTGGGCGGACAGAGGGAGGTGGCTGCTTCGCCGGGCGACGATCAAGCTGGGGATGGGGAAGAGGGATGATGGGAGGAGAAGGGTTTTGATCCCCATCAAGCCACCGAGCCGATCGTCGTCTTCCTCCGCCGATCAAGCGGCATTGATCCCTACCCGCTGCCTTGACGCTTGATCCGTCTTCCCGTGCCGACAAAACCAACGTTGGTGGTGGAGGACCAGCCGGGCATTGGAGAGGCCTCCCGATCCGATCACGCCGCCGCTGCCCAAAGTGCCAAATAGTCGAACCGCCGGTGAGGGATGACCGCCTCCTCTCGCTTCCTCACCATCACCCCTCGCATCATTACCATCACCGGCCCTCGTTGCCTCGCTACCGGACGCCGCGACTCCCGAGCCACAGGCCGAGGCTGTCGTCATCGTGGCCATTCATCTGCTCTACCAAGCACCGTGGCCATCGCCTCTTTTAAGATTCAAAAATAGGGAAACTGAATAGGTGGTAGCCATCGTCAATTTCAAGATTCAAAAATAGAGAAACTGAATAGGTGGTTCGTTTCTATTCAGGCATCTTGGACCAACATGTCTAATATATATCATTTACTATCACATATATACGAGTGTTTGTTGAAGCAAGAAACAATAACTCGAGTTAAGGGAGGTAGGGGTGGAGGGATCAAGGGGGTGTAGGGAAAGAGGGGATTGGGGGTGGGTTATGTCGTAGCTACAACGCAACCTATCTATAGTATAGTATATCTCTACACGCACATGCGCACGCACACACACATATATATATACACACCGGCGGACTTAGGGGGTAGTCGGGTGGGCTATGGTCCACCCCGACCTTCCTACCACATGAAATGTCTTTTGTTGTAATCGATCTCGATTTATCTAGGAAAGACCCATTTTTAGCCGACATTGGCCAACATGGGCTGAACCAAATTTATTGGTGAGAAAAAGAATAAGATTTTGAAGACCCGAGTAAAAAAGGCCGCGACTCGTCGACGCATGACGCCATCTCCTTTAGGCTTGACGGTTCGTCTCCACGGCCACACGACGCCCCAATCGCTATGAGAAAGTGCGTAACTAACAAGAAACCATAGTCTGCACCCAAGATGAGATTAGTTTCTTTGAATCAAATTTAGTTTTAAATTTTATTAAATTTTATACATATATATTGGTTATTATATATGTGGCATGTTAATTTTTTCGACTCGAACCACCCCGCCGACCCTTGCCTCGCCATCGTCGTCCTCGCCCACCCAAACATAAAATTCTAGGTCCACCAATGTGTGTATATATATGCATATATCTATAATCTATAATCTATAATAACTACCTATAAAACAAGTAGTGTTTTTACCCAAATTTTTGTTCTGCTGGCTATTTTGCGAAAACCCTTGAGTTTTTCTAAAATTAAACTAGCCCAATGCTAAAAAGAAAGGGAGGGCTTGGATGAAAAAAGACCTCCTACGCCCCTCCCTCCCGTCCCCATCCGCGCCGCGCCCCACGCCACGCCCGTGCTCCTCCCTCCCATCGCCGCCGGAGCTCCGGCCGCGCGCCTACGCCCCCCTCCCGTCCCCATCCACGCCACGCCTCGACTTCACCCGTTGAACCGCTCGGACACAATTGCTAGTGTGTGTATATATATATAACTATCTATAAAGCAAGTAGTGTTTTCACCCAAATTTTGTTTTGCTGGCTATTTTGCGAGAAAACCCCTTGAGTTTTTCCGAAATTAACCCACAATCCACACGACTATTTTTAAAAACGCAGTTATAGTTTTTCCGAAATCAACCCACAATCCACTCGGCTATTTTTTAAAAATCCAGTTATACATATGATAGAGCTTATCTTAACTACTTAAAAATCTATAACTTTTCGATCATCAAATCGGTTTTTCGTCCAAATCTATAAAATTTCCTATCCGTATAACCTCTCGCTCCATTGTTGCCTCACTTTCCTCACCTCCAAGAAGTAGGAGTAGGCATAAAATCCAAACCCGAAGCCCAAACCCAAAAAACCCGAACCCGAATCCGAACTACCGAAACCCGAAACCCGAACACCGATATCGGGTAGATAACTTGAAAACCCGATATTATTTCGGTTAATCGGGTTGTAACTTGCGCACCCGATAACCCGAACAACCCGTTACCCCGTGCGCCCGCCCGCCCGCCCGTAACCCTAACCCTAACCCTACCCCTCCGCGCGCCGCCGCCTCGTCGCTCGTGCCTCTCGCCGTCGCGACTAGCCCTCGCCCTCGCGCCGAGCCGTGCCGCCGCCCTCGCGTCGGTGCAGCTTGCCGCGTGTCGTGCCGCTCGCCGCGTGGCTGGCTGTCGCGCGCACGCGCAGCTCGCCGCGCGCGCGCAGCTCGCTCCGCGCTCGGCGTCGCTCGCTTTTCCTCGCGTCGCCGCGCTGGTAACCCGAAATCGAACCCGAAATAATGGGTACCCGAAATTTCGGGTAAACAGTGATCGGGTAATATTTCGGTATCGATTTTGAAAACCCGAAATTTAAAAACCCGAACTACCCGACCCGAAATTTCGGGTAAACCCGAACGCCCGCCCTACTAGCGAGACGAGCCCGACTTACGCGCCTCTTGCGTTGCCGTGCATTGCCCCACGAGCGGCGCCGAGCACACGCCGCAAGCTAGCG
This sequence comes from Oryza australiensis, assembly GCA_019925245.2. Classification (NCBI taxonomy): domain Eukaryota; kingdom Viridiplantae; phylum Streptophyta; class Magnoliopsida; order Poales; family Poaceae; genus Oryza; species Oryza australiensis. Next base: position 816,761 of record JAIFGZ020000539.1, read on the forward strand.
TGCGCCGTCGATATACATACAACTTTTCCTATTCATCAATATACTTTTCTAACTAATAATATCGAGTCATAAATATTTTAAACTTTTACCAAATTTCTAATCGGTTTAAAGTATCGGTAAGTCAATATCTATTTTCATTATATTTTTTACTTAATTTGGTAAAATTAAATTAACTTATACTAAATGTGTATCTCGATACTATTTCTTAATCAAGGTCCAAGTGGTACATAAAGTTGAAGATACCCTTGCTTTCAAAGTTATATATATATTTATATAACTATCTATAAAGTAAATAGTGTTTATATCCAAAATTTTCGTCCGTCTCTCGGTTATTTTGTAGAAAACTCCTTGAGTGTTTATAAAATTAATCCGCAATCCCAATGCTGAAAAGAAAGGAGGACTTAGATGAAAAAAGACCTCTTACGTCCTCTCTTCCGTCCCCATCCGCGCCGCGCCCCCCGCCGCGCTGCGCCCCTCTCCCGTCGTCGCTCGGAGCTCCGCGCCGCCACCCGGACCTTCGCCCTCCGTCGCTTTCCTCCCCGTGTCATCGCTGTAACGCACGGGCATTTGCGTATATATATATATATATATATATATATATATATATATATATATATATATATATATATATATATATATATATATATATATATATATATATATATATATATATGTCCTTCTGGTCTTCCCGGACTGTTTGAGACGAGGAACAGGGCCAACCGGCCAAATATAAGTTGGATCGCTATTTCAACGACGGAGAGGATAGGACACGCAACACCAAGTGGTAGGTAACTCAGCAGTAACAACAAGTCGAGAAGGGTGCAATCTGAAGAACTCGAGAAGAGTGGCAGGCGCGAGCAAAGCCTGGTTGCAGCCTCTCCATCACCATCTGGACGTTGGATCAAGGTAATTACTACGATGATGTTGAGATGGAGTGGGGGTGAAGGAGTCGGTGATCGAATTACTGATCAGCTCTGGGCAATGGAAGGTTACGACGATCGGCTTCTTCCTCGCGGTCGCGCCGGAGTTTCGCTTTCTTGGACGTGGAAAACCCGGATGTTATCCATTTTGTGCTGAGGAGGAGGGACGCTAGATTTTGATGCTGAAAGCGTGATGTTGTTCGTCACCGTCGACTTGGTTGGCAATGGCAAAGACAGTTTTGTCATGTGAAGATTCAGAGCCATCCTTCCTGGAGACCCTCCTGAATTGGTTTACAGCGTTTTCTTGAACTCGCCTTTCTTTCCCATTGAGTTCCCCCAAGTATCTCAAGAAGTCCACATCAAGTTAATTTGAGGCTCAACGTTTATATGCAGACAAGAGACGATTGGAAATCATTACGAGGCCCTGTATTAGTATTACTGGATAGCTGAGAATTTTTGGCGGCCTGGTAACTTGTGGATTTTTACTGTGTAACTTTTTGAAATTTACAATGTAATCTTTTTAAAGTTACAGTGTTATTTCTGAAACTTATAGTATAATGTAATTTTTGAAATTTGCAATGGGTTTGGTCTTCATTTCACGAACAGATGCTAAAGAAAACCATTTTCTGCTTAGATAATTTTGTGATGCAACTAGGCCTACTAATACTATAATAAGAGTGTTCCATCATCCATGGACTAAATCGTAACAAACATCTGTTGATGTATTGGCACACCTGATGCACCGAAAATAAAAAGAAAAAGTCTATACGTCTTAAATTTCATCTTACTAAACTCTTGTTACTGACACTACATGTCACGTTTTGAGTACATTTAAATTTTCTATGACTTCCATATAATTAAATCAAATGGTTGAAATCATTGTTTGTAATATTATTGTAAAAAAGTACTTGTATCAATGCAAAAAAATTCTTAAAAACATGTGTCAACCCATTTATACACAGAGCCAAAAATTAATCTCCTTTACCATATGCACAGGTTATATGAGGAAAAAAAGGGCCAAAGGCCAGGCTGCAGAAGGTGGTTTGATTTTTTTAAGTAAATTATAGTTGGGCCATGTTTATTTGTCAATGTTTTATTTTGAACATTTTACCCAAACTTTTTACTTTGGATAAGATAACTTTGTTCTTTATTACATTTTGGACCACCCTAATCATTTTTTCTAACCATGTTTACTCTCTTCTCTGAAAAAGATAAGAGTTTACGTATATGTAGTAGAGCTCACTAGTGTGCTACGATCAAATGTGCTTGAGGTCGTTGAGATATTGAAAAGAGGTTTGGAGTGGTCCAAAGTATAAAAAACAAATATACCTGGTCTAAGTAAAAATACTAAGTAAATGATGGTAAAAGAGAAATTTTAGTAATAAAAGAGCTCAACATGCAATTCACTTTTTTTCTTGGACAACATTGTAAATGATGCCGTGATATGCATATATGCTGAAAAATATAAAAATGTTGCCTCCCATGCCCCATTCCATCCTGCCCGTTATTCTTATGGGCCCAATTGTTCTGACGCGGCCCAAGATTGGGAGAAAGCTCTGAGCGCGTCTACCGGTGGGTGCCCCGCACCACACCGAACAGCCCACTCTTTTTTCTTTCTTTCTTTCTTCTTCGTCTTCGTCTTCCTCCCGGTGCCACATAGGCATAGGCTTCTCTCCCAGATCCGATCCCCGCAGAGCCGCAGAGAGGCCAGATCCACCGACCACTCCCTCTCCCATCCCCTCCCCGCCGCGCCGGCGCGGCAGATCCGCCCCCACCGTCGGCCGTGCAGCGGCGGCGGCTGCGGCCATGGAGAAGCCATGCACCCTCCTGGTCCACTTCGACAAGGGCTCCCCCTCCATGGCCAACGAGATCAAGGCCGACCTCGAGGGCAGCGACGTCTCAGCCAAGGTCGACGCCATGAAGCGCGCCATCATGCTTCTCCTCAACGGGGAGACGCTTCCCCACCTCTTCATCACCGTCGTCCGCTACGTCCTCCCCTCCGAGGACCACACCATCCAGAAGCTCCTCCTCCTCTACCTCGAGATCGTCGACAAGCGTGACGCCGCCTCCGGCAAGGTCCTCCCGGAGATGATCCTCATCTGCCAGAACCTCCGTAACAACCTGCAGCACCCCAACGAGTACATCCGGGGCGTCACGCTCCGCTTCCCTCTGCCGCCTCAACGAGCCCGAGCTGCTCGAGCCGCTCATCCCCTCCATCCTCGCCAACCTCGACCACCGCCACCACTTCATCCGCAGGCACGCGCTCTCCGCGATCTCCGCCATCTACCGCCTCCCGCACGGCGACCAGCTCCTCCCCGACGCGCCTGAGGTCGTCGAGCGCGCGCTCACCGGGGAGCAGGATGCGTCCGCGCGCCGGAACGCCTTCCTCATGCTCTGCGCGTGCGCGCAGGAGCGTGCCGTCGCGTACCTGTTCACCAACGCTGAGCGCGTCGCCGAGTGGCCCGACCTCCTCCAGATGGCCGCCGTCGATCTCATCCGCAAGGTCTGCCGCTCGCCCAACCGAGCTGACAAGGGAAGGTACATCAAAATCATCATCTCCCTCCTCTCCGCGCCCAACAGCGCCGTCGTGTATGAGTCTGCCGGCGCGCTCGTGTCCCTGTCCTCGGCGCCCACTGCCGTGCGTGCTGCTGCCAACACCTACTGCCAGCTGCTCTCATCACAGAGCGACAACAATGTGAAGCTCATTGTCCTTGACCGCCTGCATGAGCTGCGTGCCTCGCACCGTGATGTCATGGTCGATGTGGTCATGGATGTGCTGCGTGCGCTCTCTAGCCCCAATGTAGATGTCAGGAGGAAGGTGCTCGATTTGGTGCTTGATCTGCTTACCCCCCGAAATGTGGAGGAGGTGGTGATGTACCTCAAGAAGGAGGTTGTTAAGACACAGGCCGGGGAGCTCGAGAAGGGTGGTGAGTACCGACAGATGCTGGTGCAGGCAATCCATTCCTGCGCTGTCGAGTACCCAGAGGTGGCTGGATCGGTGGTGCACCTCCTCATGGACTTCCTTGGTGACACTAATGTTGCTGCAGCGGTTGATGTTGTTCTGTTCGTGCGTGAGATCATTGAGACCAATCCCAAACTGCGCGTGTCAATGATCCAGAGGCTGATTGATACATTCTATCAGATCCGTGCATCCCGTGTCTGCTCGTGTGCTCTCTGGATACTTGGGGAGTACTCCCTCTCGCTATCTGAGGTTGAGAGCGCCATTTCCACCATCAAGCAGTGCCTTGGTGATCTTCCATTCTACACAGTCTCTGAGGAAGGGGAATCAACTGATGCGTCAAAGCCAGCCCAGCCTGTGGTGAACTCTGTCACTGTATCTTCCAGGAGGCCTGTTGTTCTTGCTGATGGTACTTATGCCACACAAAGTGCTGCCACAGAGACTGCCATTTCATCTCCAGCTGTTGCTCCAGGGTCACTGAGTTCCACACAGAATCTCAGATCTCTCATTCTGTCAGGTGATTTCTTCTTAGCTGCTGTCGTTGCCTGTACCCTCACCAAGCTTGTGCTGAGGCTGGAGGAAGTCCAGCCATCAAAGGTTGAAGCAAACAAAGCTTCTACTGGGGCCTTGCTGATCATGGTGTCCATACTGCAGTTGGGGCAGTCCTCTTACCTTCCCCACCCTATTGACAATGACTCGTACGATAGGATTGTGCTCTGTGTGAGGTTGCTTTGCAATACTGGTGATGATGTGAGGAAGGTTTGGTTGCAGTCATGTCGCCAGAGCTTTTCAAAGATGCTTGCTGAGAAGCAATTCAGAGAAACCGAGGAGATGAAGGCCAAGGCACAGATCTCTCATGCCCAACCTGATGATCTCATTGATTTCTACCACCTGAAGAGCCGGAGGGTAAGAATTAACTTATTTCACCATTTTCTTTATAGAATCCACATAATCCATTTTATTGGCTAATAGTGGGTATCAGCTGCTTACAAACATCCAAATCTTAATCAATTCACAGAATGATACATGAGTTGAAACAAAGAAGCCTCATGCGTTGCTAATGCTAGTTATTGTTCCATCTATTGATGCTGCATATCCTTACCAAATGAAAGTATATTTAAGTATAGTGTTCATGTTTAAATGAAGCATTTCCTATTAGACAGTGCTAGAATATTCTTATTTGAACCTTGTAAAATCAATTGTACATCTACAGGTAACCTCTAAACTTTTTGAAAAAAACCTATCAATATTCTTCTGTCCCAAACTCCCAATTAGATTTTACTTAACCAGATGTCACTATGTAGGTTTTGCATGGGTGTTTACTTTATTGTTCCACAAATATTCTACCCAATATATTTGTTTTATTCAATCAGTTTGAGCAAGTTGAAGCATGCCTTATTTTGTGGCTGCTGGAATTCGTGAAAATATTTGCAGTTTCCTTCTCTGATATATTTCAGTGAATGGTCCCAATACTCTTATTCCTCCAGCCAATTCTAAACTGAGTGTGTCTTGTAGCAAGCATTGACATGGATGGTTAAATACTTAAAAGTTATGTCTGCATAATTGTTATGTTGGATTTGTTATTCTGATTTGCAAATCAAATTTTACCCAAATATTCTGCTTTTAAAATTTAAAGGTAATACTTAAGCAGAAAACTCATTCTTTGTCAGAATATTTGGATAGGATCATGTAGACTAATTGAAATGGGTATGGAACATTTCGTTTGTACAGTTTGAAGAGATTTTAAGTTGATTGTTTAATGTGGTACCACATGGACTGTAGTCACAGTTTGTTACTGTTTTGCCCTGTCTTCTATTTGAAATCATGGTAATTTGCTGTCTTGTGGTCCTTTCTTTGTTCATTGAAACATGGCACTTATTCTTGTAGGGAATGAGCCAACTTGAGTTGGAAGATGCAGTCCAAGATGATTTGAAGGCTGCTACTGGTGAATTTACAAAAGATGCAGATGACGCAAACAGATTGAATCGCATTCTTCAACTAACAGGATTCAGTGATCCTGTGTATGCTGAAGCATATGTAACTGTTCACCACTATGATATTGTACTTGATGTTACAGTCATAAACCGAACAAAGGAAACACTTCAGAACTTGTGCTTGGAGTTGGCAACAATGGGTGATCTCAAACTTGTTGACCGCCCCCAGAATTACACACTGGCTCCTGAGTCAAGCAAGCAAATTCGGGCCAACATCAAGGTTTCATCAACAGAGACTGGGGTCATATTTGGTAACATAGTCTATGAGACCTCAAATGTAATGGAGCGGTCGGTGGTGGTCCTAAACGATATTCACATTGACATCATGGATTATATCTCACCTGCTACTTGTGCTGATGTTGCTTTCCGGAACATGTGGGCAGAATTTGAGTGGGAAAACAAGGTAGGGTTCTTTCTCAAGCTTCAGCTTTTGCAAATGCTTCTTTTGCAAGATAATTTCCTGTATTTATTTGCAGCTGCTAGATTTTCTTCTCCATTGCAAACTTTGTCTGGCTCCTTTATTAGCTACTAGTAATTATTAACTTATTCTTTTACTTATTTTATTTCTTGTGAAAACCAAAATTATAATTCACTATTTTTGTTATGGAGAGGTAGCGTTGTGGGGAACTGGGGTAGGTCACTTCCATTGGATTTCGGATGGACTGTCTAGTAACTCGACTACTATTGTATAGCTGATCTTTTTGGCTTAATGTGACTATTATTATTTCCTTGTTCATTAGGTGGCGGTGAACACTGTCATTCAGGATGAGAAGGAATTTCTGGATCATATCATCAAATCGACAAATATGAAGTGTCTAACACCACCGTAAGTTTCAATGGAACTATTTTTCCACATTAACAGGCAGTTAGGGTTATTTTTTCTTTGACATACTGCATTTGTCACCATGGCTTTCATGTGGACTTGTGCATAAACAACTGTTAATTGGAAATTCGCCCACTTTTTCTTATGCATGTGCCAGATAAACCAGACTAGTGGTGTGCACTTGTGCTGTACATTAAGCATATAAGGCTGGTCAACTCGGACCAAGAGTAGCTTCTGCATTGTTTCCTAGTTTGCCTGCCAAGTATATACCAGGTGCTTGGGTTTATAAACTAGAATTGGGGTGCAGTGGACCTGTTCTGCTAAAATTGAGAACTGGGCGTAGGGTCTCACAAACTATCCTACCAAACCAACCTTGCACAAACACAATAGGTTGACTCTATTTTTTACCATTTTATAAGCAACTATTCTTTGAGACACCTATATAGGATATCAGAGACTAGAACAACCTAAGTGGTCAAAAAAATCTGTACATGGCTTGTATTGTAAGTACATGGCTTGTAGTGGAAGTACATGGTTGGCTAGACAGAATAATCCTGCAAGAACTGCTCTCTAGTTTTAACGGGTGAATTGGTTGAATCATTGTAAAGTTCTTTTTCCCTTAACATTTTATTTAACTGAGTGAAGACTGGGATTAGGTATTTACATTTTACCAGCATCAAAACTAGGTTGATGGCATGTCTAAAATTTATCCGTTACATTCCACTGCTTCTTGATTGCTAATGCGGTTGACCCTATTGTACTTGTATATGGTAACACCAGATCTGCACTTGACGGAGAATGTGGGTTTATCGCTGCTAATCTCTATGCCAAGAGTGTGTTTGGCGAGGATGCATTGGTGAACATCAGCATTGAAAAGCAAGCCGATGGCAAGCTGAGCGGCTACATCAGAATACGGAGCAAGACCCAAGGAATCGCCCTCAGCTTAGGCGACAAGATCACCCTCAAACAGAAGGGAGGCAGCAGTTAACTGAGCTGTGACGAAGACGTCACACGTATATCAAATTATTACAAAAGGCCCATCCGGACTCCATTTTTGCTACTCCCAAATTTCATGAGTTGTCAGTTGTTATCAATTTGCTTGAGTTGGAATGACAGGCAGTAGAGATATCCTTCTTGAACATGATTGTGTAGCAGCCTTGTATTGTTTTTAGCTTACAAAACCATGATATGTGCTCCCAGATGTTTTATGATGCTGTCTATTCTTTGCTCACCTTTGTACTCCCCTTGAGACTAAGACTTCAATCCTTTGCGTTGATCTTCCTTGATGTCCCCTAAATGCCATGTACCTTTTTTTTCTCTGGAGCAAGCACGGGAAAAAATAAAATCTTATAAGGCAATTATCTTACTCTTTAGTATTTTGTTCTACTGGTTATGCCATTAGCATTTATTCTTAACATAGCACGCTGTATTAACGAGAACTGATGTCATTACGGAAACATTTTACACGCAGTGACATTTGATGAGATGGCACCCTATCCGTGGATTTTGTAGATAATAATAATGCTCCTATCGGCCTATCCATACCTAGTTAGTGATTTTCTACTCCATGCATGGGCAAACATTTGTGGTGGTACAAAATCAATCATGCCGTTGTTTTGTTGGTTCTGATTCTGACGCAAAAACTGACAGATAATACTTCGTTTGCAAATTATTCAGGGAAAAAGGAAACCCGTTCAAAAGAAGGGAAAAAATATTCGTTTGCAAATTATTCAGGAAAAAAAGGAGACCCGTTAAAAAAGGAAGAAAAGGAGACTATTGATCAGCTTCTTCAGTATCCTCTCAGAAATTCATCCCTAATTCCATGAAGCTTGGAGGCCACCTCCTGCATGCTCATGCGCTCGCCCGGGACCAACCTGGTGCAATGAAGTCCAATATTGAGCACAGAAAGCAGGCAACACACTTCATTTTTCTCAACATTCATTGAGGTTTCTTGGCAGATGTTCAGTTCTTGGAGCAGCTGTGGGTCAATAATCTGCAACATCTTATCAGGGAAGTTGATCTCTGTATACTTTGCGATGCTCAGTCCATCCTTGAACATGTCATCTGTTGGCTTCCTTCGAATGAATATCTCGAGAAGAACAATTCCAAAACTGTAAATGTCCGAAGCGGTTGAAACATGACCACCCCCAGCACATTCTGTAAATCACAAATAGGAAGAGTTTACATCACCATCATTTCACATGTTCACATGAATATACAAAATTTGGAGTGTCAGTCAAGTACAAAGAGAACTCAATGTGAAATGGGCAATACCTGGAGCAACATATCCTATGGTTCCCTTTATTGCAATGGAAGAAGTCAAACTTGAGTTACCAAAAGATGATGCTGCGGAATCAGATTTAAATGTTGCTAATCCAAAGTCTCCAACATGAGCCGTCATGTTATCATCTAGAAGAATGTTGCTAGGTTTTAGATCACTGTGAACAATGGTTCCTTGGTGGCTATGGTGTAGGTACGCCAATGCATCTGATACATCCACGACAATGTTTAACCTTTGAGCAAGGGAAACATAGGACAAATTTGAAGATCCATCACCATCTCGAGTTGAGTATAGCAAGTTATGTAAGTCCCCTCGTGGCATAAATTCATAGACTAGGGCTTTAAAATCATTTCCAGATGAATCGATACTGGAGCATGCAGTAAGGATAGTGATTAGATTACGATGTCGCACATTTTTCAAGGCATTACATTCTGCGATAAAACTCTTTCCTGCACCCCTTGTTTCAAGATTGAAAACTTTCACGGCAACCAAATTTCTCTCTGGAAATAGTTTCCCTTGATATACAGAACCATATCTTCCTCTGCCAATTAAATTGGATGTTGAGAATCCCTCTGTTGCTCTCACAAGATCACTGTAAGAAACACTGGGAAATTTCCTGCCAAATGAAGGTGAAGAAATAGACTGTCTGTTTTGTTTTCTCTTCCAGAACCACATAATAGAGATGGCAGTGACAAGTGAAGTCATGATAGCTATTGGGAGCACTACTTTCAGAAAAATAGATTGCTTATGCTTAACTGGATTCAAAGGAATGCTAGAACAGGCAAGTAGGTGTAGCTCCAGTGAACCCCCACAAATTCCTGGATTTCCATCAACCCTTATAGCAGTTGTGTTCTTGAATATACCTTTTGTTGGGACCTCGCCCTTAAGATTGTTGAATGATAGGTCTAGTTGTTCAAGAAGTTGTAGGTTACCAAGTGATGCCGGTATCAATCCAGTCAGGTTGTTGTAAGACAAATTGAGAACTTTTAGAGTCTTTATGTTTTCTAGAGATGCAGGGATCCTTCCACTGAAAACGTTGTGGTCCAACTCTATGTCTTCCAAACTTTCACAGTCACCCAAAGTGCTAGGAATATATCCAGATATATTATTTGATGAAAGCTGCAGATAGGTGAGTTGTTTTGCCTTGCCAATGTCATTATGAAGGGGTGCATCTAAATTGTTGAAAGATAAGCTAATTTGCACTATGGTTGGAATTGTGAAGATCTCCTTTGGTATGCTACCATGAAGATTATTGTTCGAGACAATAAATACTTGAAGGATTGGGAGGGTTCCAAAGCTTGGTGGTAATTGGCCAACTAACTGGTTTGAGTCTAAATATAGTTCTCCTAATTGAGACAGATTTGAGAAAGATGATGGGATGGCGCCAGTAAATAAATTGCTACCCAAAGAAACCTTTTGCAAAGTTTTGATGGTTCCAAGCCATTCTGGAAGAACACCTGTAAATTGATTAGCACCCAACGCCACAATAATCAGGTTCTGAAGGTTTCTTATACCTGAAGGAAAATCCCCTGAAAGTTTACTTTCTGCCAAGTGTAGCTCCTGGAGTTGATCAGAAAGGTTACCCAACGAACTTGGCACATGCCCTTGTAGACGGTTCCCAGTCATGGAGAAAACTTGTAGCTCAGTGCAGTTGCCCAAGCTTTGCAAAAACTCCCAATCTTGTTCTCTATGTGCTTGGAGCTGATTCCATTCAAGATTCAACATCTGGAGCTTGTTAAGTTCCCCAATTGTTCTAGGCACCAATCCGGTGAAATTGTTATTTGATAACTCAAGGAAATATAAATTGGAAGCGTTTGTCAGTGAACTGGGAATACGCCCATGAAAGAAGTTGACAAGCAATTCAAATATCTCAAGATTGGGAAGAGCGCTACCGAGATTGGATGGAACCTCTCCACTTAGATGATTAAGGCCAAGGCTAAGGTTAATGAGAGTAGAAAGATTCAAGAGGACTTGTGGAAAGCTACCTGACAGTTGATTAGAACCCACATAAAGAGTCTGAAGGTTGGGTAACTTCGCAAACTCATTCGGAATGTTCCCTTCTATGTGATTATACACGCAACTAAGCACATTCAGTGAGGTGATGTTGGCAAGAGAAGCAGGGATTGTACCTGTCAGATTATTGACTGAAAGTTGCAGCTGTTGAAGCTTAGGAGGCCAATCTGCAGGAAATTGCCCAGTTAGGTTGTTTCTGTGAACCCACAGAACCTTGAGCTCTGAGCAGTTTGCAAAGCTTGGTATGCTTCCTTGCAGTGTGTTGCCACTCAAGTAAAGATACTGGAGGCGACGCAAATGTCCAAGGGAAGGAGGGATTTCTCCAGAGAGTGCATTTTTGGGCAAGGCAAGATACTTTAGGAATGTTAGGTTCCCAAGTGAAGGAGAGATGTGCCCTACTAGAGCTCGGTTTGTAAGATTAAGGAGGTGACACGACCTGGATTCTTCAAACTGCATGAGACACCTTCCCAGCTGCAGTAGTGGGTGCTATCATTCCAGGAGATCAAGGATTGCTGCGGATCAAGACTGATTGCCTTCTTGAATTCAAGAAGTGACAACCGATCTGTTTCATTTCCAAAAGTTGAGCAGACGACTGCATGTGAGCTGCAGGCCATCAGAACCAAGAGGAACTGTCCAACTGCAGTAACCTTCATGGCAATCAAGTTCTGGTGAATTTTGATCAATCCTGCTCATATGCATGGACAATAGAACAAGGGAAGTTCAGGTATTCAGAAAACATCGTCAAATATTCAGACTTTCTGAAAGAAAATGAAACAAGCAAAACAAACATTCAGGAGTTGGTAGTTGATGTACCTGAATGATTTAGCTTGAGCTACGTTACGCTCCTTTCTGTGAAGACAAATGCTTTCTGCTATGTTCCTTCTGCGAGATTTAAAAGAAGTGGCAGTGTTGAGTGTTGACTAATGCAACCATGCAAGTTTAAAAAAAGCTCGATATGAAAGGAGGTACTTCAAATCGATGGTATTAAGCAGGAGTGTGTCTCGAACTCAGGCCAGCTAGCCCACCAACTTGTGATGCAAGTGAGACATGGACAGACTCATCTTCTACCTACAACCAATGCTTGAAACCGGCAAGGTATGCTTTCATTATCTAACAACCCCCCCAAAAAAAAAAACAAAAATTTGCTTGCAACCTAATTCAGTCCGCGTGCTTAGCCTAGTTTATTTGGACACCACTGTCACCATCCAATAGTCAAATTCAGGGGATCTCCATTTCTAATCTTCTTCACATGATAACCAGGAAGGCATGCTTGAAAAAATTCTCGCAACCTAATTCAATCCGCGTGCTTAACCTAGTTTGTTCGGACTCCATTGTCGCCATCTAGGAGTCAAATTTCAGAGGATCATTTCGAATCTTCTACACATGAAGACATATTCTCTAACATATAAATTGCACTAGCAGTGAAATGTTGACTTGGGAGGAAGAACTAGAAGAGAGGCACCCGTTCACCTAGATTTCCGGAAATGTTGATTTGGGACGTAAAAAGACTTGCTTCCGAAATGCGGCCATGCTCCCCTAGTTAGAACAAATCACCAAATTAACAAAATTCCCCAACTCCAAATCAATCTTCGTCCTCTCTCTCTCTCAAAAAAAAAAAAGGACAAGAAACTCCCTGTGGTGTGCTGCGCGAGCCGCGAGCTGGAGCGGGGAAGGGGGCAGGGCGGCGGACGGCCGGATTCCGGACGGCGCACGGCGCGCCGTCGCGGGAAGAGGCCCTCATCCAGGTGGGTCGCGTGGAGCCTGAGGTATGTAGGAGAGAATGTACGCTAGTGTCCCAATCTTTGAAGATGATAACTTCGAATTAATGGAACAATGTTCACGACCTGATTATGATACTTTATGAAGAAATTGTGTAATTGCGTCTTAGCGACTGATTATTCCTGCAAACAACCAAAGAACTAGCAAGAACAAAATAAAAAGTAATTCAAATTGCAAATATTGATTTCAGATATGAATACTCACGAAAAGGTGAGAAAAGGTGAGGTTCGAATAAAATAAAACGAATGATCTAGCCGACACACACGTCTATCGGAAATAGTGATAACTAAACATACATAATCAAAACTCAAATTGTTCTATGGTGGCTACAGGTATTTATACAGGTGGGAGGATGAGTTGGGGTCGTTCTCCAACCCTAGAACGCGTCCGTAATGGACTCAATTTGATACAAGACCCATCAGCCTAATTTCGACGGCGTAGCACCTTGGGCAGAACGAGGTATCTGTACTAAATTGATGATTGCGGTCAGCTTGTAATAGATATGAAAGTGAGGCTGGATCCATTGAAAAGTACTTAAACACTCAAGTCAGAGTTCGTATGAAGCCATGGCAACCGTCATAAGTTGACTCTGTCCTGCAGTCCGAATCTAGCACCAAAACGTGTTGGATTAGATCTCCTTTTCTTGGACAAAAAGTGACGTGGCAACCTTGTAGAGGACGTTGACAATACTTGGATTTGGAGGTTGGGACGCATCCCACTTGGGTCGGGGATCCCAAATGAAATTACAAGCCCATAGGCCCATTATAGGTAATGTAACACTTTGTTTCTGTGATTACGGCTTATTGGGATAGAATTTGGAGATGAGGTGGATCCGTTGAAAAGACTACTCCGAGATCTTTTCATCAAGTACTCATAGACCTAAATCGAAGCACGTATGTATATCGACGGCCGTTTGAATTCATAGCTATTAGAGCTTGACGAATTGGATTCTGAATTTTTAAGCTTAAACTTAATGTCTTCCTGTGAATATATGATGTGAGAAATAGTTGTATTTATAATAGCTATGGTCACATCGAGAAATCGTGTGAGAAGCGAGATGAAGCAATGTTGACTAGGAGTGGCGCGTGGAGCCAAGTACTCGACTCTTAAGGAGGGTGGGGTGCCAACCAGAGGACGGACGGGTGCCGCCGGTTGCGGGAGAGGAGGTTGAAAAGGAGACTCGGAGAGCAGCACGATTTGACATAAATCCCCATTTGGAAAAATAGATCTTTGAAATGGATCATCGTATGGAAATTTGGATGGGACTACCACAAATTACAATCGTGATGTTATTATGTTTTACTTGCATGTAATTTTACTTGTATGTAATTTTAATATAACTTATATATAATTTTTAAAATTCTCATGATAATATGTTGTTGCAGCGAAACGGAGGTCGTGTGAACTAATTCTCCCATATATACATATGCTGTGATTTTTATTTCCTCGGTTATATGAATTATGAAGCAAATATAAAAACTTATGTAAATGTTATATAAGTTACATTATAGTACGATCGTACTATATTTGTATGTGATAATATTTTAGAAGAATATTCATCGATAAATATGTAGCAAAACTAAATTTGGAATGATCTGTAGCCGTTAGATCAAATACATGAGGGCTATGTCGACTCTCTCATACATGAGGAGCTGGCAAAGTTAGTATAGCCTTAATAAAACTAGTAACATACCCGTGCTAACGCTACGGTAATATAATCGATCATTTTTTTAAATCAAAGCATACATACAAACCAAAAAAGAAGCAAATCTCAAATAATCTACATGCATGCAAGCTAAAAAAAATCTCGAATAACCTCTTATAATTAAATCTATACATGCATGCACATAATAAAAATAAAAAATAATATAAAACAAAGAAGTGAACTCTGATTTTTGTCCATTAGATTATGAGTTATAAATGAGTAAGAGAAAAGTGTTAGATATGAACCGTTGGTAAGGGATATTTAGGGATTAATTATTCAACGTGAGATGTTTACATATTTTACTTATGAAATCAGTACAAGGACTCTCCCTACATACCTTCATATGTGCACGTATTTAGAGTCATGGACTCTGAAGATGGGTTTCTGAAAAATCACATTTACTGAGATAAATCAAAGTTTAGTCAGAATTACCAGCATTGACTGCTGACTGCTCTGGAAAGAAAGAGACAAAAAGATATATAAAAGAAGCATAATAATTTCAGAGTTGTAGCGGATTGGACAGCGGTGACGATGATGGTCGAGCGGCCGAAGAAGAGGGGAGCGGCGGCTTGATTTTAGGGGATTGAGATCGAAGGGAGGGAGGGGGCACGGTGGGCTATGAAGAGGGGCATCATATGACAGATACAACTCATGAGTTAATTTTGAATCGTTGAATGTATCACATGATAAATGAATCATTGGATGTGTCACATAATGAATGAGTAAAACGAATTATCAATTATAGGGTAGATATGCTAAAGTGTTAATCATACATAAAAGTTTTTCAACGATAAAATATTTTACAGTAAAATAAATTATATTTACATATTTTTAATAAAATAAATAGTTAAAAATTAAATTAAAAATCAATGAAGTTATTAATAAATGGAGGGAGTATGTAACAGGAGTATTATCACCACATTAGTGGAATGTTGACATGTCTGAAAGTTGACCTGCGCACTAGCTACATAGTACCTGACTCAACGTGTCACCTCCATCTTTTCTTGCTGCTTAAGTCGAGTTCGTGACTTGGACAAATTTCACGTTGTTGACTTTGTCGAGCATCTTGTGAAGATCAAAACGGCCGGTAAAGGCTTTCAAAGTAATTATATAAAAACGTCGTAATCAACCTTAATTAATCATCATAAAGTAACCACCGATGAGTGTTTGGCACCATGCGTACCTGCAGCCGAATGATGACTCAATGAGTCATGCTTAATTTCGTTCTCTGCAAGCCACCCAAGGGTCAAAGTCAAGGTATATATGAGTACATTGTATATATAATCTCGTATTACTTCAATCACGAAGTGTTGACATCTTTTGAAAAGCTAATGTGAACTCTGCATTGATTAATGTTCTATCCATAGTTGGACAAATGCTACCCCTTCCACGGCTCAGGTTTAGGGCTCATTTCGCAGGGCGAGAAAGTAGAGAGATCAAGGCCCATTTCTCGGCCTCAAAGGGCAAAGTGTCAGGAACCGAAGGAATTGGCCCCAAACAAATACAACAATTGAGACAAATTAGTAATTAGGGATGAAAACGGTCGGGAAAAGACCCTTAACCATTTCTGTTTCCATATTTTTAGCGGGAACGGAAACGAAAACGAAAAGACGAACGGGAAAACAAATTCGGTAATACGGGACATCGGGAACGGTCGGGAGCATGTCAATTACGATCGAGAATCGGTAAAAGAAAACGGGAACGTCGACACACATATAACCACTTCAAAGAGTTATAGATGCAACACTTGCAACTATACATAATCTCATGGTATGAGTAAATGTTTTATTATGCACATGAGCTTACAATGTTCCAAAATTCTATGAGTGAAGGTTTAATAGACTAGAGTGAATGTATTATTATGCACATGAGCTCAAAAACGGGAATTTTCCGTGGGAATTTTCCGGATAAATACGGGATCCGTGAATACGGTCGGCAAAACACCCCAACCATTCCCGTTTTTCGTTTTCCCGTTTCCGTTTTCCCCCGTTCTGTTTTTCTCGCGGATACGGTATTCGGTCGGGATTTTCGGTATTCGGTGACGGTCGGTACGGGATTTTCCGTCCCGCTTTCATCCCTATTAGTAATAGGAATCCTAACACAGCAAAACAGAGAGGAAGAGTGCTGAAATTAACAAGAAATTGATAAAAAGATGTGTGCGCCACAAGAACAGGAGAGGGAAAATATATTTAGCGTGGGGGCTTATATTGAGTCCGCTACCCACAAGACGACAATTTGATGACGCCCATACATAGTACGGCAATCTCCCTCTCTGTAGTCGGTCAAGACGCATCTCCGCCCTCCGATCTTCTTAACTCCAACAGCGAACCGAAATTGTTTAATCTCAGCCGTTGAGCCTTGCAAACCAAAACAATCTACAGCTGAATACTCTGAACATTCTTCAGAGTTACATTCTTCAGACCTCACAATGCTCCCCTTGAGACCCATGTCCTCATGGTTAAAGGATAGAAAGATCTTGGAAATGAACGAAGCATCTTCTCAGGTTGCTGCTGTCTCAGGAAGATTCGCCCAGTGCACCTTCCACTGTATCACAGGTTCGTTGTTGTGTGGAATCATCCAACGTTCCAAACCAGCCAATGGTTCTGACAGTATGCGACCTTCGTCATCCACCAGCGGCAGCCCTTTCTCTAGAACAGCATGGGAACCCACATGTTTTTTTAATTGACTGACATGGAAAACCGGATGAATTTGACAATTCATTGGCAACAGCAACTTATAAGCAACGGTACCAATATGCTCCAACACCCTGAATGGGCCATAGTATTTGGAATGAGGTTTTAGGTATAGGATCGAACACCCAAGACTAAGCTAACCAGGGGGTCTACACCAAAAAAAAACAAATCTTAACGAAAATAAGACTCACCCTCGCAATTCGATGCCGTGCGGTCGACCGTAGGTGACGTGCCGGTCGACCGCCTGAACACATTCGGTCCGATCGCCCGTGTAGCTCCTGCCCGACCGCCCGTGTAGCCGATTACAGAACTTAGCCGATTCGCCCGGTGTAGCCGATGCGCCGAGCGTAGCCGATGAATGCCGGTCTGACTGCAGTGATCCGCGCGGTCTGACCGGTGGGAGGCCGCCGGTCTAACCTCTAATTAGACCACCGCACCAGAGAGAAACACAAACCGAAGAACTCTTAAAGTAGATTGAAACTTTATTGATTTTATCGTGTTTAAAAGTGCAATCAACAACACTCATAAAATTTCGACTAAAACTCGAAAACCCTAAACTTTTCTCAACTCAACTCTCTCTAAAACTTGACACCGAGAAGCCTCACTTTCCCTCTCTATTTATACACAAAATACGTAGCCCAAAGCCACAAATCCTACTCATACAAGAAGTCCTAATCCACTAGAAAACCTTCCCGTACAAGAAACGAACTTTACATATTCCAATTGTAACAAAATTAAACTCCTTCCAAATTTATAACTCCGCATCCCATACGCACACAATAACTCCATCGTATGTCATATGGAAACTCCACCAATCACGTGCATCAATCTCTACCCTTTAGTATCCCGCATGATCTTCCTCTTGGACGTCACCTTATCTCCAAGTTGACTCCAATTCTATCACCGGCAACACTTTCCCGAGGCGTAAAGAATACCTGCACATAATTAAATAAAGAAACCATATCCGAGTATAAGCTATCTCCAATTTGACTCATTGTTAGCATAAACAACCATACATGCGCATAGAAACACGAAACTTCTATGTATATGCAAGGAAACAACCCGAAACTGAAACCGAAACAAAATCGGCTGCAGTCCGATGTGTTGACCGGTCGACCGGCGAAGCCCTCCCGGTCCGACCGCACAAGGTCCTCCGGTCGGCCGGCGCACAAGCCGGTCTAACCGGACCATGCAAACAACGAGTATTGTTCACGTCCAGAAAACCAAATATCTCTAAATCCGTTTTGCCAATAATCTTCAAATAACAAAACCAATAATTACATATGCCAATTGTTCATCACCATAAAAGAATCAAACACACTTTGATTTTACATCGGGAAAAGTGAAGTCCAAGAGAGTTATGCATGTAAGGTTGCATTTTCAAGTATTCCAGTCACCCTCAAATCGACGAACAACATCGGTCGACCGGGTGCGAAGGCGGTCGACCGGTGTACACACGGCGGTCAAACCGACTACCATTCACTTCTCCTTTGATAGGCTTGGTTTTTGTGTTCATTAGTATCATCCGCGAATATGAATCCACGATTGTATGTAGCTTGGCGACCATCTCCCGCATGCGATCCGCTCGCTTGGCATTGACTTGGTGCGGAAGAGTCCAATGTTAAGTATAGAATGTTAAGTATAGGTGGTCCGCCGCCCCCGCTCGGGAATGTGTACTTCGAGAACAGTTGGGACCTTCGACGGGTTGGCCAACCAGTGAACAGTGTAAGCACACGCGCGTCCGTCGGCGTAGCGAGTTCGACGAGCTCCCTTGAGGCTTCTCACGATCCGTGAAACCGCTCTCTCTTCCCACGCATGCTATGGAAGTCCCTCAAACGAGAGCTTAGTGAAGAACTCAAACTTGGTGCTCTCGCCTGCATTCTCCGATCCCATCGCTTGAAAGATACGGGCGCTCCCTTGCAGAAGACCTCGTGCGGCCGGCTCAACACACAATCGCGGTCACATGTGTTGCGAAAGAAAACAAGGTAGTCCTCGGCGCCGTCACTTCCGCACGAAAGTTGGCCGGCCTCACGCCGCAGCTCACAATCAGCTCCACCATCTCCTTGGGAGACACCTGTGGACGATTGCCGAGGATCGTTGACGGCGAGACCTCTCTCGCTCGAAGATTGCTTCGTTGTCGACCATCCGAGGATTCCATGAAAGAGTGCACTGCCCGCACTCTGGCCGCATGCCGGGGTCTCCGGTTCGCCAGTCCTCCATCACAGTCGGCAGCTGCCGCGCCCAATTTTGGTAGCCCCCATCTCGTCCGAGCCGCTGTTATCTCGCGGTCGAGCAACTTCGGGTCGAATTTCTTGCTCTCTTTCCTGCCGCCACTCGCAGTCCGCGAGGCCCCGGCCCTGCAGTTAGCGAGATCTCCTCCCTTTTTGGGCTCTGCCTCCTCGCGCCTTCTCGCCGCCTCCTCGCCACTTCTTGGCTCGATTTGTGTGAATTCTAGGCGACTGGATGGATGACGAACTCTTGTGGACTGAGCTGGAGAAAAGGAGCTGGGACAAGCTTGTGCAAGATGGTCGGGATACCAACACTTATAGCACCTCGCCTCCTTGAAGCAGCTTGCCTTCTGGTGCCCTAATCCAAGACATTTGAAACAACGACCATGCGGCCGGGCGGGATTGGTGGCGATCGTGGAAAGTTGATGGTTGCTTGAGTGGTTGTTGGGCGCCTTCACTCCGCCTTGAATGTTGCTGCCGCGGCGCTTCACCTTGTCCATTCCCACCGCCTTCTTTCGACGCCCTAGGCCGCTGCAGATCTGGCTGCTGTTCCCGAACAACATCACTCCAAGTACGCCTGGAACCGAGTGGAGGCGGCATCGTTGAAAGTAGCAGTGGAGACGAATGGAACGAGAGAAGGCGGAAGAGAACGTGGGTGGACGTCGGTGCCGGAGTGGTCGTCGGCGGCGCGCGGCCGCGCACTCGCTTACTCGCTCACTCGTCGCTCACTCAAAGCATATGATGGGCTTCCAATGCTCAACCTTTTTTAAGGGAAAACAACACGATAGTGCCTTTTCATTAAATATAGATGAAGAAAAACAACCCTAGGGCAAAAAGGAAAAAGCTGTACAAGAAAAACACACTATACGGACTTTACATGCTAAGGTATAGCGCGCACGATGCCTTGCCCCGCCAAACCCCGAGCCTTGCCTCTTAGAGAGGAGCTGCCCGAGGACTCCTCGGAATGGTGGAAGATCCTACGATTTCTTTCCAACCAAATTTTCCATACCACCAACAAGATGAGCAATCTCGGTCCCCTCTTAGGTACCCCAGCTGCCATGTTTTCCCACCATTGTTTGACCGATTCCGGTTGTCCCCAATTAGCGGCTCGACTTGGCCGTAGCCTATCCAAGCTGCTACTTGCTGCGATTCTTCTTCGATATATCTCAGTTCGTCATCGTGCACGAGATGTCTCGGGATTATGCCGACACGGGGACGGTGGCCATTGTTTTGCTACCCTCTCACTGCAAGCCGATCGGAAGTCCAAACTCTATTTTGGATAATTAGCCACGCATGGTACTTGTATTTTTCGGAATACAGTGAATTCTGAATGAAAGATAAAGGCTTTCTCTCTAGAACTTTGTATGAAAGATGCAAGATGTGATGCCACCTTCTATCAAGGAAAAACAAATCAAACAGTATATTAGAGCAGAAACATCTTGCCGCGCGTTGTAACAAGGAACATCACATTCCAGTAGGACAATGGCCACTTCTTTACTCAATGGTGTACCAAACTACTTAACCAGATGATGCACATAATGGTACGAGAGGTCCCTAGTGTTCCCTGAGATATGCATCTTTGATTCTGTGCAACTTGGCAGCCACCTCTTGCATGCTGATGCGTTCTCCCGGTGTTGGCTTGGTGCAACAGAGTCCAATGTTTAGCATATAGCGTAGATAATGTAGGCCTTTCTCCTCAACTGCTATTGGAGTTCCCTGGCAGGGGTCCAACTCTTCCTTTTCTGTAGAACAAGGGACCAATTCTTGTTGCAACTTGGGATCAACAATCTCAAGTATCCTGTCAGGAAAGTTGATAGCTGTATACTTTGCAATGCTCAATCCATCCATAAACATATCGTCTGTTGGCCTTCTCCGAATAAATATTTCCAAGAGTACAACTCCAAAGCTATATACATCTGAGGCAGTTGAAACTTGACCACCATCCGAACATTCTAAAATTTCATATGACAAGAGTTGAGTTCACACATTGGCATATGTCAGACAATAAACTGAATATGTAGCAACGGAAAACAAGGTAAAATTAACAGTTACCTGGAGCAATATAACCAATGGTTCCCTTTATTACAAGGGAGGAAGTTGAGTTCGAATTACTTAGAGATGATGTTGTCGAATCGATTTTGAATCTTGCAAGTCCAAAGTCTCCAACATGAGCAACCATGTTATCATCTAGAAGGATGTTGCTAGGCTTCAGGTCACAGTGAACAATTGATCCTTGGTTTCTATGGTGCAGGTACTCTAGTGCATCTGATACATCCACCATAAATTTTATTCTCTGAGCAAATGTAATGTGGTTTTGATGTGGAGTGTCTCCATCATCTCCATTTGAGTATAATAATTTATGTAAGTCCCCACCTGGCATAAACTTATACACTAAAGCTTTGAAGTCATTGCCTTTAGAATCAATACTAGAGCATGCAGTTATGATAGGAACTAGATTACGGTGTCTCACATTTCTTAAAGCATTACATTCTGCAATAAAGCTTTTTGTGCACCCCTTGTCTCTAGGCTGAATACCTTCACGGCAACCACGTCATTGCATTGAAATAGTTTTCCTTGATATACACAACTGAACCTCCCTTTGCCAATCAAATTGGACAAGGAGAACCTCTCAGTTGCTCTTGCAAGATCATTGTAAGAAACTTTGGGAAAATCTGTATCAGACAGTGGCAAAGATATAGATTGTCCCTTTTGTTTTCCCCTCAAGAGTAGTAAGACCAATACAACCAAAAAAGTGATGCCAAGATGGCCAATGGTATCACTATTTTGATTGCCAATGATTTGCCATGCTTTCTTGAACTTAAAGGTGCACTGGAGCATGCAGGTAGGTGTAGTAACTCTAGCACCCCACCACATAACCCCTGATTGCCACCAAGTTGAACGGCAGTAGCATTCTTAAATATTCCTTCTGTTGGGACCTCACCAATAAGATGGTTGAATGACAAATCAAGTTGCCCAAGATACTTCAAATTGCTAAGAGAATCTGGTATTGGTCCTGTTAAGTTGTTGTAAGACAGATTAAGCAAACTCAGGCTAAGTAACTTGCTTAGCGATGTAGGAATGCCTCCACTAAAAAAATTCTGGTCGAACTGGATTTCTTGCAAACTTTCACAGTCGCCCAAGGTGTTAGGGATATTTCCAGATAAATTATTTGATGAAAGTTTTAGAGACGTAAGTTGTTTTGCATTGCCAATGGAAGTGGTAAGCGGTCCCTCTAGATTGTTGAAAGATAAATGAATTGATAATATTGTTGGAATTCTAAATATCTCCTCTGGAACTATTCCATCAAGGTTGTTATTTTTTAAGTGCAGTCTTTGAAGGGCCTGGAGGTTTCCGAAACTTGAGGGCAGCCGTCCACTAAACTTATTCGAGGACAGAAAGAGGTCAAACAAGTTGGTTAAATTGGAAAGGGATGATGGAATGAACCCTGTAAAGATGTTGCCATGTATACTTAGTTCTTCCAAGCTTTTGAGAGTCCCAAGCCAATCTGGAAGCACACCGGTGAATTGATTTTGACTCAAGTCTATAATGGTCAGGCTGAGAAGGTTTGCAAGGCCAGAAGGAAAATCACCTGATAGCTGATTTAGTCCCATGTGCACATACTGCAGTTGAATAGAATTGTTTCCAAATGAATTTGGCACACGGCCTTCTAGATGATTCCCTTGTATTGAGAACATCTGTAGCTCAGTGCAATTGGCTACACTGTTGAGAAAATCCCAGTCCTCCTTGTTGCGTCCATGGAATTCATTCCACTCAAGATTTAACCAGGATAGTTTAGTAAGTTTGTTAATTTGGCTGGGCAATCCCCGTTGAAAGTATTGTTTGATACATCGATAAGGTATATGTTAGAAGCGTTTGTTAATGAACCTGGGAATTTCCCATGAAAGGAGTTGCCGCCTAATTCGAATAATTGGAGATTGGGCAAAGAATTACCAAGGTCTGATGGTACCTCTCCGCTCAGATAATTCAGAGCAAAACTAAGTTCAACTAGAGTAGAAATATTTAAGACGGCTTCTGGAAAGCTGCCAGCTAAATTATTAAGGCCCAAATACAAGTTTTGCAGCACAGGCAACTTTGCAAGCTCCTTTGGGATGTTGCCCTCAATATTAGTATTCTTGCAAGCAAGGTACTTCAGCGTTGTGATGTTGGCAAGAGAAACAGGTATAGTTCCTGTGATATTATTATATGAAAGCGTCAGCATTTGAAGGTGATGAGGTAAATCTGCAGGAAATTGTCCAATTAGATTATTCCTAAACAGATCGAGCACCATGAGATCGGAATAGTTTGCAAAATTAGGCATCCTTCCTTGTAGAGTGTTACCGCGCAAGGAGAGGGTTTGGAGATGGTCCAAGTGGCCAAGGGATGCAGGGAACTCTCCGGTAAATGCATTTTTCGGCAGGATGAGGTGTTTGAGGAATGTAAGGTTTCCAAGTGAAGGAGAGATTGTCCCTACTAAGCCTCGATTTGTAAGGTTAAGAGAAATGACACGGATTGGAGCCTTCAACCTACACAAGACACCTTCCCAGCTGCAAAAATGGGTGCTGCCATTCCAGGAGAGTAATGCCTTGTGCGGATCCAAACTGATTGCATTCTTGAAGTCAAGAAGCGAAAGCCGATCTGTCTCGTTACCATATAGCGAGTCGCACAAGATTTGGACGTCATTGCATGCTATAAAGACCATTAAAAACAGTCCAATTGCAGCAATCTTCATGACCGGCTTGCCCTGTCCAATTTCAGGTCTTGGTTATATGCATTTGTACAACAGATATGAACCTATATATGTTGATTCTTTTCTGAAAAACAAGCTAGCAGGCAAGATTGGACTATCATAACAATTAATTTCTCTAAAAAAATATGACATTTGTTTTTATCTTCAAGTGATGACTTTGACCACAAGTTTTAATTACAATTAGGTTTATAAAATCCAACAAGTTCATGGAGATTATGAAAGCACTTTAAGACAAATCTACATAATCCCTCCATCCCAAAATATAAGTAATTTTGTTTGTCCTAAGTCAAACTATTCTAAGTATAACATCTAACACATCAAACAAGTAAATTACGAAAACTTATTTCATATTGAATCTAATGATGCCCATTTGATATAGTAAATATTATTCTTGTTTTATATAAATCTGGTCAGACATATGATCCCTTGTATTTTAGAATGGAGGGCCCAGCAACGTAACTTTCGATCAACTCAGTAAAAAACCAGCTAATAAAATCAGTGGTTTTAAAAAATCACCGGCGGTTCTATAAAAATTATCTCATGTATAGGTTGTGCTTTTAAGTCAACTGGACTTAGTACTCGTATATGATTCATATGAGATCTTAGTACATATTTGTATATATAATTGTTACGTATATGCTATAAATCTATGGAGATATAATATTTTATAACCAACCAATTCATCGGTTCAACCAGTAGTCTAGTTTTAGCTTTTTTCGTTACCTTGATATGTATCTTTCGTAACCTATTTTTGTCTTTTTTTTATGCATTTGTTTCCTCTTTATTAAATAAAAATGCACAATCGTACTATTTTTCTAAAAAAGATACGTATCTTTCGATGGGGTAAATCTCAATTGATCCCACACAATTTAAATTTTCCTAGTTGGCCCCTCTCTATTAGAGAGTGGTTTTGATCAGGATCAGCGATACAGGAAAGCATTTCTAGATTGTTTAACGTAATTTAAGATCGAGAAAACATGTATAGCGATGAAAAGTGGAGTCGGTGAGATGCATGTGCTTACAGCTCGATCGGCACTCGAAATCTTTGCAAGCACCGGTGGATCAAGCAACAACAAGAACTTAGGTAGGAGACCTGCGTCGACGGAGGAGGCCACGTATGCTGTACGCGCTAAGATGAGACGAGTTGATGATTGTCTAAACACTAACAGCTGAGTACACACAAATGTAGAGACATCGGCGAGCGCACACACTGCACCTTAATTTATAGAAGCAAACGAATCAGTTGAAGTACTTCTCCCATATGGATCACTACTGTACTAGTTGACTCCAAGTCTCCCAACATGTGTCGTCACTTTAGTATACGGTGGCTAAGCTATCCACAGAATTTTAACTTCTAATTTTAATGAATCCACGCGAAGTGTCATTAATTACTATGCTAGCTAATAGCTAATGTAACACTTCATTAAACATGAGAAGAATTTGAGCTAATGCGCGGAGTTTGTTTTAACGATATTAAAGTTGAGGTGAGAGATGACTGATCTGTTGAGATTGGAAAGAATATAATGAGAAATTATTGTGATTAGTTAACATAAGAAAATATATAAAAATGACCCTATATTCTTGAATAAACTTCAAATTCTATATATATTTATAATATTTCTTGATAAATCAACGCTTACTACGTTTACTTCACATGTCCCTCATTCCTACACTTTTAGGATTTAAATTTTAACCAAAATAACTGCACTGTTATAGTGCTACTTTTCCCGTCTTTCTTTTAAAATTTTCCATCTTCCCCTTAGTTTTCGTTTGGTAGAGCTCCAAACACCCACTCTCAACTCTAAACACCAACTCCACTCTGCTATTCTCGTGCGCCACCATACCGTCGCCGTCGTCGCTCATCCTATGTCTCGCCGCCCTACCACCGTCACGCTTTGCTCACCCCGCGCCCCGCTGCCCACGCGCCGCCCTGTTGTCATCGCCGCTGCTGTCGCTCGCTGCCATGTTGCCCTCGCATGCCGACACGACGCTGGTGGTCCCCACGGCCACCCAGCCTCCTGGTCAGGAGGAAGAACTGGAGAAGAGAGAGGGGATGTGAAGGGTCTCATTGGTAAATCTCGTAAATACATGAAAAAATAAAAGGACAGTGGGTTTTTTTGGAGGGAGGGAAAAAGGTGCGGCAAAAACCTAGCTCCACCTTGTAGTACAATTTTATGGAACAACACTGCTAACTTCGCTCTAAAAATAAAGAATTTATACATTTGATATAGTTTTAGATCTAAATAAATTAAATTTGAAAGTTAGAGTTATACCAAACAGACCTTTTAAAAATACTTCCCGCTCGAACCATTCCTCATGGCTCATTTGGTTTGAGGCAGAAAAAAATATCAGTACAGTGAAAGGCAAACTAAATTTTATGAACGTATACTGGTATATAAGAAAAAAAAGCGAAACGGTTGTTTACGTGAACAGTACACAAGAAATCTCGTACACCCCTAGAATACACACATAACAGCCTACCCAACTAAACAACCCTTTTAAAATGTATTACAGGGTGGACTTATATAAACAGGTCAAATCCATGTTTGATAAACGGTTTGTTATACTATTGTTCGGGACTAATACCGATCTTTAATTCTGTTTTTAGTTTTGGTTAGAGAACCGGAACAACAGAGGTTACGAATCAGAATTATCGTGAGAAGTTATCCAACAGTGTCTGGTTTCTATAATACTGAATTTATACAAGGTCCACCTTCTGTCTTGTTTTTTCGTCATCTATCCGGTGAGCCACACTTAGTTATACTACTGGTATCTGCATATAGTCTTATTTCGATCTTAAGATGTTGCCGGATAAAGTATCACATATAAATAATCCAAAATGAGGGTTTACTAAGCACGCTGATTGGAAAAAACGAATGACGGACAAATTCATACAGTTCATGTAAACACTAGATAAATTGTCCACTCTTTAATATTTTCCCATATTTGGGGACCTCCTACGGATTATTGACGGCTAGTTCTATAACGAAAACACTTCATCACCGTGTAGTAGCCTAACTGTTATGATGAATTAGGCTTAGATTATGACAAACTTCTCCATATAATCTCATATTTACAAATAAGATTGTTTGCTTTGGGCTCATAAAGACTTGCCTACCAAGTTCTACGACGAAATTAATCTAACTGCTAATGACAAAATTTTCTACGTTTGTGATGATTCTGTTTGTTGCGTTGAGATGATCTCTAGTTGTCGCTAGAATCGGTGAGGGTGAACTTTCCGACGATTTTTTAGGGAATTCCGCACATCAATGACGGATCTGTTTGTAGTGTCATTTAAAAAGACACATCAAGGTTTTTCTTAGTCTCTATTTTTTTCAGTGCTACAATTACACTTCTATAGACGGAGGTGTTAGCTTTTTATGTACGGCCCAACTTGCAGAGGAGTTAAATTAGTGTACTAGTACTAAAAGTTCTTTTCTCTGTTGACTTGAATTGACAAGGACGTTTCTGAAGTACTGTTGCAATGTTGAGAGTCTCCGTCACATTGAAATACTATTTAAATATAAATTATTTACAAAGCTCATTTATAATTAATGAATTATTCATGAGACGAATCTAATGCGCTTTTTATATCGTGATTTGACGATGTGATGCTAAATATTTATTAATCATGAATTAATTAAGCTTAATAAATTTGTTTCGTGAATTATACTTCAATTCTATAATATTTTTTATAATTAATTTATATTTAATCCTTTAAATTAATATTTAAACATTCAATATTACACAGATTTAGTCCAATGCAACCAAATACCCTTAAATTTCCATTGTTCAAACCGGTGACCGAATCGATCGTGTCCCGTCAATCCGTCCTTATTTTCTCCCGAAATGTACGCTATTTCGCTATCAAAGCTAAGAACCTCAGCCTCCAGAATGACGAGAACTTTTTAGGAGTCTTTGAACGTTTGATTAGTTCCAACCTCCATAATAACGAGATTTTAACGTTAACCCTAAACCGGTTGGATTACTGTTAAAATCAACCTTTTCAAAATTTGACAATATCAAAATTTTAATAAATTAACAATATTATCAATTTTTTAAATAGAATTAATATGTTATTGTCAAAATTCTCAATGCATTGTTTGATAACAAACTAAACGTAGCCATATATTTATTAATTTTTTAAAAAGTATGGTTTAAAATGACACCAACCTAAAAAGGCTCTAATATAAAAACCAATTATTTGCCATCTTTAATAACTATCAAAATGTGACTCACTAAAAGCGATTTGACATTTTATGACTATTTCCTTTTCACCATGCAACGAAAATTTGTCACACAATAATTTTTCTGACAAACCTAGAACTATTTTCGTTCGTAATTTGTTGTGTGTCTCTAATCATTTTGTTGACACCAAATTTAGCATCTAGAGTAAGAATAAGAAAACATTGCCAAATTTAGAAAGAACCTAAACTTGCCATGCGAGACTGGTCTGACCATAGCCATACGCTACTATTGAAACGATTTTTTTACGAAGATCTCTATAGCTTGTAGGCGGACTGTAACTGGTCATGCCTCCAAAAATCAACCTCCATTTTCACATACGGCTCTTTAAGAGGCCCACATGCAAAATCCTATTTTTCACAGGCGGATCCGTCGTCCTCGGGAGGGTCGGATCTGCTGTCCTTGGGAACGGATGTGGTTGCGATGACGGCGGGCAGCAACGATGGTGGGCGACTAGGGCGGTGGATCCGGTGGCGCGCCTCGAAAGGGCTGGATCTGTCGTCCTAGGGAGCGGTTGTGGCGACAACGGATCCAACGGCACCGCCTAGGAGTTCTTGTGGTGATGACGAGGATGGGTGGTGACGGCGGCGCGCGCGCGCAGATCTAGCGGCGCGCCCTTGGAGGCGGATCCGCCACCCTAGGGAGCGGCGTGGCAACAACGACGGCGGGGCGGCGAGGAGGCGGATCCATCGCCTCGGGAGCGGCTGCAACGACAACGACGGCGTGCGGTGACGGCGGGCTAGGGTTTGAGAATTTTTGAATCTTTATTTTTGCCAAAATTATTTTCAAGTGTGGTTGGTTTGGGTGACCGCATGGGATTGCGCCGGTCGTATGTGAAAATCCAATTTTCGTAGACCTTTGGCGCGGCAGGCGGTCGGGCCGATAGAGTCCGACTATGAGTTCGGATATCGGTTCTCGAGGTTTCCTTGCTAGAGCCTAAGATTTTAGAGTTCCTAATTGGTTTCTACACCCAATTGGACGTGGGAAAGACTTAGTGAAGTAAGTACGCTCCTCCTATAAATATAAGGGGGCTAAGACCGATTAAAACAACAACCAATCATTCGTAAAATTAATTGATTACCAAAACCCTTTATATTCTACATCTCTCTCCTTCTTGCTACTTATCTCAAAGTCTATTCTCCTCAAATTCCTCAATTGCTCATTGTCACTCGTCTCTACGGCGTCGGAGGACGTCTCGGTGGCCTACCAAGTCTAGGACAAACCGACATGTGTTCAACCCGACGGGTCCCTCCCGGTGTTCGTTCAGCAACATCTACCCTTCCCTATAGCAGCGCATCTCGGGGTACCTCGTGGGTTGCACATAACGTCCTCAAGGTGTGGCGGCGTGATTATGCGTCAACACATCTTTTTGGCTATTTCGGTGGGGACGATTTCGGTTGCTATAGCCGAAACCCTAGTTCTCTATCATGGGCTCTCACATTGATCTTGATCAAGACAACATCATGGCCGTGGATTATGGGGAGTTGCCAAAAGCCGATCATGAGGCGTTCAAGGCTCAACTTGAAGATCTACAGTGGAAGATGGCTTCATGCTACCGAAAAACGAGACAAGGCATCATCAAACAAGAAGAATTCATGTTGCCCATTGACAATAAATCTAAGGTAATAATCGATTCTAGCAATGCCCCTGTTCGTGCATATGTAGTTGCTCAAACAGTAGATGGTGCTGTCATTGCTAGTTTAAATAGTCGATATATTTCTTTTAGTACTACCTTTGAGAAAACCTTTAGTACTACCTTGGAAAAAATCTTAGATGCTCGCATGAGTGAGTTAGTGAATCAGCTAAATAGTCGGTTCCTAGATGGTGCATCTACTTTCTATAATAGCGAACATATATATGGTATTCCAGCAATTTTTCATGTACCAAAATTTCCTGTACAACATAATTGGCCGATGAATAATACCTACAATTCCCTTGGTATAATAGATCCTAGATTCACACATGCGGCACCATACGTCGGTCCGATCGGTGTATTACCGCCGGCTTGACCGGATGCATCGGCCGATCTGACCGGTGTAATGCCGCCGTCCAAGCGGTAGGTCACCGACGGTTAGGCTGCGTCGACTAGTTTTGTAGGATCGTCTCTGTTTCAGTCATTCCTACTTAACCTACAGCTAGTGGCTATGTCCCAAAGCAAGTTTTAACATATTTTGCCGCTTTTGCCCCTGGAGGACATATCAGGTGAAAACGAGCTAACTGTTGGAAACTCATAAAAATCATACCTAACAGTTTTGTAATTTAATGAAAAAAATAATACAAATAGGTGTAGATATGAAATACATTCTCATCAAATGTCAAGTTCAAACTCAACTTTATTTGGGAGTAAAAAGACAAATTTTGGGTGAATAGTAACATGACACTATTCACCTAAAATTTGTTATTTTTGTTTCTCTCAAATGAAGTTGAGTTTGGATTTGAAATTTGGTGAGAATGTATTTCATTACACCTATCTCTAGTAATTTTTTCATGAATTTATAGAACTTTTAGGTATGATTTTCATGAATTTGTAACACTTAGTTTGCTTTCACAGGATATTTCCCCTTTGCCCCTAATCCTCCCTTTGTAGCACCTCAAAATTCGGTGAATCAACAAGGAGTCTTGCCGAATCCTGTAGTCAATGGCATACGAGTAGAACCCAAGAGTCTTAGCAATGAGATTGCCAAAGCTTTCAAAAACGTTTTCGGCATAGATACTAGGGTTAAGAAGCGTACATATCAAAAACCCTATCCTGACCACCATGACAATGTTCCATATCCTCACAGGTTTAGAGTGCCTAATTTTGTCAAGTTCACAAGAGAAGATGGTTGGTCTACTTTAGAGCATATCTGCCAATTTATTATACAATGCGGAGAACCTAGTACTAGTAGTCTTTTGGAACTTAGGCTTTTTCCATTGTCTTTATCCGGTGCTTGCATTTAATTGGTTTATTTCACTTACACCCAACTCTATTCATGATTGGTCTCGGCTAGAACAAATGGTTCATGATTACTTTTTAGTAGTGAGGTCGAGTTAAACTTGTTTTTATTGGTTAAACAAAAGAATAATGAGTCAGCTTCTGAATACATTAGAAGATTTAGGGACACAAGAAACTGATATTATTGTTTAACACTTTTTGATAAGGACTTGGTAGATTTGGCTTATTCTGGTTTATTTGAATACTTAAAAGAAAAGGTAGATGGTCATAGTTTCTTAGATGTAAGCTAATTACTTCAAAAGGCTTTGGCTCAAGAATCTTGAGTTAGAGAAGCCAAAATCTCACAAAAGTTAGGTCGATCATCCTCATGTTAATAGTTGATCAACAAGAATCTTTGGACAATGAGATAGTTGATGTATACGGTGAATGGGTTGGGAACTCCAAATCTATACCAATCGTTTGCTCCTCTTAAGCGAGGTTGGTCGCAAGAATCAACAAGAGGAAATAAAATTCACGTTTGATGTGGCCAAATATGATAGGATTTTTGACTACTTATTAGAAAACAAGCAAATTATATTGTCACAAGGTCACATCATACCGCCAGTTGAGGAATTAAAGCGGCAAGCATATTATAAGTGGCATAACTCCTATTCTCATGCCACAAATGATTGCAATGTGTTCCATAGACAAATTCAATCAGTCATTGATGAAGGACGATAGACTTTGCAAAGATGTAAGTGGATGAGCTACCTTTTCCTATACATACCTTTGAATTGCAAGAAGAGAAGATCCCCGATGACAAAGAGAAGATCACTTTGAAGATATCAATGCTCGGGGGGCAAGATGACAAGCCAAAGATTCCAAAAAATGACAAGAGACCAAGGAGATAGAGTTTACCTACCAAGCGAAGTGGGAGACAAGTGAGGATGGACCACCGGCAACATACTTATTATTATTCATGGTATTACCATGGTATATACCATGAAACTTCAATGGTACATGGATAATGCTTGCGTACCGTATCATTATCTATTATGGGCATTACCACAATGAACGATTTTAAATAATCAATCGTGCTCTTCTCGTAGCCCATTGAGAAAAAAGAATTGGTCACAAAGGAATCAATGCAAGAAAGTGGTGAGGCATGGTGAAGACCAAAGCAAAGTAAAACACAATTTGAACAAGAGGAGGCTTCTCATAGTATTCTTGTATCATAATTGAATACAGAAGCCTTAGAGGCATGTATGGTCGGTATTAGTGGATATCGTCCTTAGATAACCTCATGCTTAGTGCTTTTTGGTTCACAAGTTCGCCAAAAAGGCAAGGGACATGTGTTAATATCCAAATTTGGTACCTAGAGTAAGAATAGAAAAACATGGCCAAATTTGAAAAGAACCCAGACATGCCATGCGAGACTGGTCTGATCGTAGCCATAGGGTTGACCAGACTGATGGCAGGAGGCTGGTCAGACCGACGACATATGTGGCCGTTCAGACCGACAGAATCCAACTCCGAGTGCGATTTATCGATTCTTGGCTTTCTTTGCAAGAGACTAGGATTTTAGAGCCCTAATTGGTTTTACACCTAATTGGACGTGGAAAAGACCCAGAGAAAGCAAGTCCACCCCTCTATAAATGTAAGGGGGCTAAGGCCAATTTAAACAATAAGTAATCACTCGTTAAAATCAATTTATTACCCAAAACCACTATATTATATATCTCCCTCCTTTCTACCTATCCCAAAGTCTATTCTCCTCAAATCCCTCGATTGCTCATCGTCTCTCGTCTCTACGGCGTTAGAGGACATCCTAGGGCTCGCTGAGATAAGAACAAACCGACGCGTGTTCACCTTGACGGGGTCTCTTCGGGTGTTCGTTCAATGGCATCTACCTTTCCCTATGGCGGCGCGTCTTCGGGTGCGGCTATAGGTTGCACATAACGTGTTGAAGGTGTGACGACGCGATTCTACGTCGACACATTTTTTGTGGAAAAAGGTTCTGGTTATAAATGATTATGACGATTTTCATTCATCACTATTTAAAGAAAGGTCATAGACAAATCACTTTGGTAGGAAGATGGCCACATTATTTGGTTGGAAGATGGTTATAGCTGCTTTGCAACCTAACACCTCTTTATAGGCATGTCAAGAAAAAAAGTTTTTGAAAAGCTATTTACCTCTTTTTTCTATGGAAAAATAGCTATGTAACCTTATACTACAACTACTTTAATTGTAATTTTGCATATTCAAAACCACATTTGGCTTAGTTTGAGGTTGCTCTATCGTATGCTAGTTTTTTAATTATTCACTACTACATATCTTTTATACGTAATGGCCCATAACATGCCTAAATTTTACGGGCCGTCACAACTAACTCATCTCAAATGGGCCTAAGAAGAGACCGACAAAGATATAGTCGCCCACACTGTGATATGTGCATAATTTTAGAGCCCGTCACAGATGACACATATCCGTGACGGGCCAAAATAATGGCCCGACAAAGATAACATTATCTTTGTCGGGCCCCAATATAAGCCCATCACCGATGTTTGTCATCGTGATGGGCTTTAGATTATGGCCCGATTGAGATAACAATTAGGCCCATCACCGATGAGTTCCTTTGGTGACAGCTTGAAGTTAGGCCGACAAAGATAACTATAATATCCGTCACGCTTGCTGGTTTGTTGGCCGTTACATATATTTATTGCGCTCTATAAATACCCCGACCAGACAGTTGTAGTGGTTATCCCACTGTTCACTGTCTTGGTGGGAGGAGAAAGAGGGCGAATTTTTTGTCATTTTTTCCAGAAAATCAGAAAGTACAAAAGTAATTGAAAAATAGTAGTCATTTCTCATAAATCTAGTAGATACTTATGTACGAAATGTTAATTTAATATTTTTTACTTTTTTACAAATTTCGAGATGAACCGAAGTTGGATGTATGGGAAAAATGTGTGGCGTTATAGCGAAGAGTATCAAAATGACATGGTAAATTTTATAAACTCCGCGGAGGAGGATAGGAAAAGAAAAAAGAGCGATTACACGTGTTGTCCATGTGCAGATTACAAAAATGAGACTATGTTTCATAGCAGAGTGGACGTACACGCCCATCTGATATAACGAGGATTCATGGAGGGGTACACATGTTGGATGAAACATGGAGAGCAAGAATCAGGCAGTGGTGCAGCTGCACATAGAAGTGATGCACAAAATCAAGAAGATGAACATGAACATGACATGTTTGTACCTTCTCCACTGGGCGGTGAAAGGGTTGATATGGATCACGATATGCTACAAGACATGTTACGTGACGTTGAGGACCCAGACTACAATGAGAGAGATTCCCTGAAGTTTAGCAGGTTGGTCAGTGATTCGGAGAAGCCTCTATACGCCGGATGCAAGGAAAAACACACAAATTTGTCAGCTACCTTGGAGCTAATGAAGCTGAAGGCAAGCAGTGGATGGACAGACAAAAGTTTCACACATCTTTTGGGAATTCTGAAGACCATTATGCTATGCCTGTTAATCCAAGGATCGAAATAGTCCGGCAATGACATTGATGTGTTCTTGGAGCCTGTGATCGATGACCTTTAGAGACTCTGGAAAGAAGGTGTGGAAACTTGGGATGCGTACGGCCAGAGAACTTCAACCTACGCGTTCTATTGTTACGCACCATTAATGACTATCCCATACTTGGGCAATCTTTTCGGACAAACCGTGAAAGGAAAGAATACCTACACCGACTGTATGGAACATACACGCAGCAGGTGGCTGAAGAAATCCAGAAAGATGGTTTACATGGGTCATAGGAGATGGCTCCCTCTTCAACACACATTTAGAAGGAAAAAGAAACTTTTCAACGGTAAGAGAGAACTTCAGACTGCACCCAAGCATCTGTCCAAAGATGAGGTCCACAACATGGTCAAGGACCTAACTAATGAGTTTGGCAAAAAAAGAAAACGAAGGGAACAGACAAGGGTATGTGGAAGAAAAATCCATATTTTGGTGACTTACTTACTGGAAAGATATCGAGGTCCTTCATTGCATTGATCGATGCATGTCAAGAAGAATGTGTGTGAGAGTCCGGTAGGGCTACTTCTGAATATTTTTGGGAAGACAAAGGACGGGTTGAACGCGCGTCTTGATCTACAGGAGATGAATATTCATAGTGAACTCCCGCTTGTAACGATGCGAGAGATAGGCATAGCGTACCTTCCTCCAGCTTGGCACACATTGTCCAAGGATGAGAAGATCGCAATGCTATCATGCCTCAGAAATATCAAAGTTTCGTTAGGCTATTCAGCAAGGATGAGTAAGTACGTCAAATTGGACAAGCTAAAATTGGTTGGAATGAAGTATCACGATTGCCACGTGCTCATCACGCAAATCTTGCCAATTGCTATCAAAGGCATTCTACCACCCAAAGTTTGCCACACGATCCAACGTCACGTGTGCCTTCTTCATTGCAATCGGTCGAAGGTTATAGATCCGAAGACCTAGACGGATTGCAGACTGATATTGGCAATACCCTCTATCACATGGAGATGTTTCTTCCTCTATCTTTCTTTGATATCATGACTCATCTCCCTGTACATCTTGTGAAGCAAACAAAATTATGTGGCCCAGCATTTCTAAGAGAAATATATCCGTTCGAGAGGTACATGGGAGTTCTAAAGTCTTACATGAGAAACAGAGCAAAACCAAAGGGGTCATCATTGAAGGTTAAACGACCGAAGAGGTTATTGAATTTTGTGTTGATTATATGGCCGAGGTCAATCATATCGGAGTACCGGCGTCTCATCACGAAGGAAGGTTGGTGCACGGCACAATAGGCGGAAAAGAGTTGTGCCCGATCGAGTGTCACACCCCGAGGTATTTTCCCCTTTTAAAAATCAAAAGAAAAATCGCAAGAAAAATAGTTGGAAATTAACTGGAGGGAACAAATAATTTTAAAAGCAAAAATCTAAATGAAAATGGCATGGTAGGATTTTTCCTAAATTTTACATGTCAAAATACACTAACATGATTTTTAGTGGAATTTTCGGAGCACCGAAATAATTTTTAACTAATTAAAATCAAAATCAGAATTAATAAATCCCGAAAAATCCTTTTTCACTCTCCTCCCGTCCTTTTCCCACCCAAACCGGCCTATGGGCCGCCGGCCCGAGCCGACGACCCGGTTCTCCCACGCGCCCGCGCCTCCTCTCTCCGCGGGCCGGCCGAAGGCTGCGGCCCGCTTAACCCTTGCGCCCGAAAATAAGTCTATTTCCATCCTTTTCTCAAGGACGCCTACAGGTGGGGCCCACCTGTTAGATCCATCCCGACCTCCGCCGTCCCGGCGCCATTTCCATCGCCCGCCCCACGCGGATCTCACGCGGCCGCCTCCCCGCGCCCGGACCCCGCCGCCTTCATTCCCGCCCCCGCCGCTTTAATCGCCCGGCGATCGCCCTGGCCGCTCCGCCGCGCCCTTAATGGCGGAGTTAATTGCCGGCCATTAAACCCCAAATCTCTCCCTCTCTTTACTCCGGCGAGCTTTTACTCCCCCTCCCGATCACCACCGACCTCCCGTCCCCTTTAAAAGCCCCCTTGGCCTCCCGATCTCCCCATGCCCTCAATCAAGCTCACACCTCTTTCTCTCACTCTCGCGCCGTGTGCCTCGCCCGGCTCGCGCCGGCCTTCGGCCGTGTTCTCCCGCCACCCGGACCATCCCGGACCTCGCGCCACCTCCTCGCTCCTCCCCGGCGCCCGAGCCACCTCGACCGCTCCTTCCCGCCGCCTCCCGCCATCCCCGCCGCCGACGCCGTCGTCCTCTCCACCTCCGGCCTCCACGGTGAGCCACCCCTCCCCGCCTCTCGCCCACTCGCGCCGCCGCTGGCGAGTGCGCGTGGCTCCGCCCGCGCACGAGCCGTGGTACTCCGCCGTCGCCGCTCTCGCGCCGCCGCTTGGCTAAGCCGCGCCGCGCCGCCGTGCGCCGTCAGCCAACCGTGCCGCACGCGCCCTCCCGGCCATTCGATCGCCTCGGCGCCACGTGTGCGACACGTGGTGCGCCGCCCTCCTCGGCCTTGGACCCGGTCCACCGCGGACCGGTGCTCCCGCGGCCGATGACGTCGCATTCGGCCGCGATGTCGCCCTAGCCACGA
The DNA here is from genome assembly GCA_019925245.2 of Oryza australiensis. Classification (NCBI taxonomy): domain Eukaryota; kingdom Viridiplantae; phylum Streptophyta; class Magnoliopsida; order Poales; family Poaceae; genus Oryza; species Oryza australiensis. Next base: position 854,220 of record JAIFGZ020000539.1, read on the forward strand.
CGTCATTCCAGGGACTTATTGCGCTATAAATTATTAAGGACTTTTCGCTTTAGTAAAAAACACGAAAAACTTCTAAAAATTATATCTTTTCAATCCGAGCTCCATTTTAGCCCATTCAAATTTCATTAAATTCATAAAAATACCAAGAATACATTAAAAATGGCTTTGTTCCCTATTTCAGTAGCTTTTTAGCCTGTTTTATTGAAGTGCTTTGTTTGTCGTGTAGACCCGGTAGTTCCTTCGACCCGATGTACTTTGAAGTTGTCGCGGAGTTTTCCCAAATCCGAAGAGCAAGGCAAGTCATGCTTTATTATTGATCATATTGCTCCTATTTTTGCTAAAACACATGTTTTATTCTATTAAACTGCATTTATTTTTGAATGTCATCTCATGGGGAATATTACACCGTATGGTTAGATTTAAGCCTTAGGATTGCCATCCTAACCCCTTTGATAACTTTGGGATAACAACATGACTAGCTTATAGGCCTAGGTTATGCTTAGACCTGCTTAGACTTACTAGCACAAGTAAATGGGTAATTTCATCTAGACTACATTATGTTGGACATATGAAATGAAAGATATAATCCGAGGTCTTTGTGGACTGGACTAATAACTAAAACATGACAAATGGTGAGTTGTGGGTGCTGTGGTTTTGATAGTGGTGCCCATGGCATTTAAAGACCGGTTCACGAGAAACCCTCAGAAAAATGACCATACAAACCACAAGCCAGAATGGGCAACGGTGGGTCCTGTAGTGTAGCTCTTCCTAGCCGACGAACCCGGGCAAGGGTGAGCGGGATGGAGTTCCAGTTGGTCTCGGTATAAGGGTTGCTTGGGTGCCGGATTCACCGAGGCACTCGGGAGCTGCCCACGTCCCAAGGACGAAAGGGGGGCGAAACCTTGGTGTGGTTCGCTTGGTTAGCGGGGGTTATACGAAGGTCCTATCACAGTCCCTTTCAGGGTACCGTGGTTGTATTCCGGCGCACGGAAGCCGTGTTGTGAGACTATGTTTTGTGGGTATAGTTCTATACCTCCGATCGAGTAAAGCTATTCAAATAGTCATGCCCACGGTTATGGACGATCAATCGACTTCACCATGATTAGTCCCACACGTTAAAACCCGATTAATGGAACATGACTAGTATGGTTGGATGGTTTGGGCCTGTCGCAATGTGGGGATAACGTTGGACAGTATTGGCTTTCAATATGAATTAAATCCTTGAATTACTACTATTTTGTCGTGTTCAAAACTCCTTTGTTTGCAAAAACCCTAGCCTGTTTGTGCTAAAAGCAAACCCGAGCCAAATCCTTGTCTTCCCCTTGCATTCATACCCTCTCTTTTCCGGTATGACTTGCCGAGTACGTGGAACTACTCATCCTTGCCTCTTCACCGAACCCGAGCAAGAAGTCAAGAAGAAGATGAAATTGAGTAGGCTTTGTCCCGCACTCGAAAGATGCCCGTGGAATGGTTGAATCCACGTGGCCGGCGTCAAGCTTAGGCTTAGGCCCTTTTTCCTTTTCCGCTACTCTTTTGTAATCTTTTTGTAAGGTTTCTAAGACGTGAAACGTAATATCAACAAGTTGAAGGGTTACGCGGAGGCTACGCTAGCCGAAAACAAAAACTTTTACCGCGCAAACTAGGAACACTTGCAAGTAAGGGCCGATAGATCGTTACCGATTGGAGTATGCAGCGGAAATAGCCAATTAGGACTATCCGATCGGAACCGTGCCGGCCGATGACGCCGATTCCCGACAACCGATTCCCGGGGGAGCCGATTCACCAATCACCGATTCGCCAAGCGCCGATTCGCCGAGTTGTCCGGTCAAGTTCTCATCGCCGATCGCCGCAGCCGCCTCGCTCCGATTGCAGCCGATTCGTTGCCGATCAACAGCGCGCAACGTAGCAGCGCCTCTACGGTATCCACACGTCCAGGACGTAACGCCGAACACCCGTGTGCTAGCACGCGATGCAAGGCTAGGGTTTGGCTTGAAAGTGGGGAGGGTTTCGTGGAGATTGATCTCACCAACTTCTAAAGCCACGTGTGATCAAATTGATTTCGACGCAATGCAAATCAAATTGACGTACCTCCAGCTGTCCACCCCTCACCCCTTTATATAGAGTTGGCCGACTGGGACTAGTGGCCGATCAGGACTCTATTTTGAATCAGATCTCATCCGAATCCCATAGAGTTGGCCGCCCATACGTCGTAAGCCCATAGGACTCTATCCGATCGGGTCCCTATCCGATCGAGCCGTATCCGAGTCCAACTCAAATATATATTCTATCCTTAAGCGTGCGACCCCGTAGGTTCAGGTATACTCGGTTTCGGCTATAGTCTAACTTAGCCGATCGTCGGCTCGAGTCCAACTCACCGATGTCAATAGCGGCGCCTAGCAGCACATATTGACACCATAGTATACAAGAATGTAATATCTCGCTCCGAACCTATAATGTGTACACAAATCCTTTTGCCTCACGATACCAATTAAGCTATAGGCAAGATGCGTGCCATCCCTTCAATAGCTTAACCATTCACTCGAACCGTATTGGATTATCGTCCGTTGATTGATTCCTCAATCAACTTAGCATGGCCATGCATTTCCATAATCCATTACTTCGAGGGGCCCCGAGATATCTCTCCAAAGGAGGGGCAAATTCCATCTTGATCACTCACATCTCACTCCATGTTTCATAGCAAACCTAAAACTACCTTTATAACTACCCGATTACGGAATAGCGTTTGGTAGTCCCAAAGTAGGCTACTACAAATATTGGAATCCATGGTGATCTCAGGTCTAAGGACTTTGTACCAACACTACCCGAGACCAACTAATGGCACATTAATTCCTATAGTGTCTCATGATGGGTCTATCCAACAATGTGTTCTCTAACACATGTGTCCATGTTTATTGATTTGGTATCTCCATACCCTTGATCTATGAGACATGATCATCAATCAATAAACATGCCGATCTTAGAATCATATTAGTTCCAACAATATGACATATGATCAGGGATCATTTAGAAATAGAATCATACATAAAGAGTCTCATAAATAAGTCACGTACTTATTGATCAATACAAGATGTCTATTTCATTGAACTGAATAACACTTTATTCATATATACATAAACATTGACTATGATATCCAACATCTCCATGTTGCCTCTAGGGCATATCACTAACACAATTATCGTATGTGTACCCGCAGTCCTGGACATGGATTTTGATACACATATAGCTTCGTAAATTCCGGTCCGAATTTTCGGGCGTGACATCGAGCCTCCTATTCACAGCTCATTTCGTTGTGCTCCAACATATGGCGAAGTTGCCCCATACTTTGAGGAGCATTTAGCGGAAATCCAAGAAGAGAACTTGGGGCTATCGACACATGGATTAACAGAGGCGATACAAAGCATCGACGGAACCTTCAAGCGAGGCAAGTATGGTTGTTGGCGATGGGACCGTGTTGGGAGATAGACACATGGCAAGGATACGATATCAATGATTACACGTTTTACACCATACAACAAGATGACAAAAGCACCGTGCAAAACATGAGTCCGTATAGATGCAATCTAAGATCAAGTTGGGTCCAAGCACATACTACGACCGTATTGAGCAGATCGGGAGCTGAACTACGTGAGATTCAAAGTCCCTCTATTTAGATGTCGTTGGGTGAATATACGCATAGGTGTCAAAGTCGACAAGGAAGGTTTCACTTTATAGATCTATCCAAGGTTGGATACACCGATGAAACATTCGTGCTTGTGAAATAGGTCGAGGAGACATTCTACATAAAAGACCCCGCAAACAAGAAGATGCATATCGTCGGGATGGCAAGCGCCGAATTGTCGGGGTTGACAATATTGTTGACGAAGAAGAATACAATCGAATCTTCATGTCGACCTCACATCAACCTTGACGATGATCCCCAAGAGGATGTGGCATATGCTCTGGTCGATCATACGGAAGGCATAACCTTGTGACTGATGATTATGTACTTATTTGTTTTGCTATTTGTTGTAATAAATGAAGTATTTTGTACTAACAAGACTTTTGTTTAAATAAATTATTGAACTTTAATGAACTATCTAGTGAATTATATGAAAATAGTAATTAATATAGTGCATTTAGTTAATTTGGAGATTTATTTAGTGGCTCAAATAAATTAGTGAACTTTATGAATTATACAGTGAATTATATGAAAATAGTAATCAATATATTGAATTTATATAATTTGAAGATTTATTTAGTGACTTAAATAAATTATTGAACTTTCTTGACTTATAGAGTGAATTATATGAAAATAGTAATTCAAAGGTTGAATTTAGTTAATTTGGAGATTTATTTAGTGGCTTAAATAAATTAGTGAACTTTACTAAATTATAAAGTGTTATATGAAAATAGTAATTAATATAGTGAAATTATATAATTTGGAGATTTATTTAGTGACTTAAATAAATTATTGAACTTTACTTGAATTATACAAAGAATTATATGAAAATTGCAATTAATATATTGAATTTATATAATTTGGAGATTTATTTAGTGACTTAAATAAATTATTAAACTTTACTAAATTACGAATTATCTAGTGATTTATATGAAAATAGTAATTCAAAGGTTGAATTTAGTTAATTTAGAGATTGATTTAGTGGCTTAAATAAAATATTAAACTTTATATAATGAATTATATGAAAATAGTAATTAATATAGTGATTTATCGTATTATTGTATATTATTTAGTGAAATAAATAAATACAAGTGGAAAAATTGTATCGGCGATGGGCTTTATATAATAGACCGATAGGGAAAACACCAAAGCAAACGAGCTTAAACTTTGAGCCCGATGGACATGATTAACACACTTATCGGGTTTAAACTTAAAGCACGTCACCGATGACTCATCGGTGACGGGCCTTATTTTTATTCCGACAGAGATGGTTAATTCACTAATCGGGCTTCAAGTTAAGGCCCGTCACCGATGAGTCGTCCGTGACAGGTCTTATATCAAGCCCGATACGTATAATATTTTTCCATTGGTCGTTTGGGCGCCGAACTAGACATCATCCATGACAGGCTTTACATTAGGCCCGATTGAGATGATTAATCTCAATCGGGCTTAATGTAAAGCCCGTCATCCATGTTGTTTCAAATCTGTTCAGATCTATACATAGCGCCAAAAATTTCTAAGTCCCTCACTCTCACTTGGAACCCTAGCATCGTCGCCGTCGCGAGCACGTCGCCGCCGTCCCTCGCACCCTCCCGAGCCCGCCACCGTCGTCCACGAGCACGTCGTCGTCGTCCCCGAGGCCATCACCGACGTCCCCGAGCACCGTGCGTCCCTTGCCGTCGCCGACACCGAGCGCCGCCGTTTCTTCTAGCCACCGTTAGCTTCCATGCATATCAACCCTAGCCCTTCTTGAGATGTGTGCCATGCATGAGTACAATCTGAGCTTGCTCGTCGTCTTTACCGTCCCCGAGCCCGTCGCCATAGACTAGCGTCACCGTTTCTCATCGTCTTCTTCCCTCGTCGTCGGCCGCTGTTCGACCCCGAGCACCATAGACCGAGCGCCCACGTTTCTCGTCGCCACGCCGCCGGCCATTTTCTTTCCTAGGGCTCCAGGTTAGTCTCCATCCTTCCCAAATATTTGCGCGCCTTGATGTTGAAGTATGGCCCCGATGTTTTTGCTGAATGTGTGTATATGTGAGATGTTTGAATGCTGTATGGCCCTATTTGATGCCCTAATTATTGTTGCTGCATGTGATGATATGTGAGATATGAAGTGATCGATGTTTGAAAATGCTCTATATATGGCCATGATGTTTGAAAATGCTATATATATATATATATATATATGGCCATGATGTTTGAAAATGCATGTTGTATCTTGTGAATGTACATTTGTGACTGTGTATTTAGTGAATGTTGTAATGGGACTGTTAAGCTATGTTTGGACAGTGAATATGTTGCAAAGCTATGTTTGGATAGGATTCATGCAAAGCTATGGTTGCAAAGCTATGTTTGGATAGGATTTATATTTTGGTTTATAATTGCATGGTTAAACAAGCAAGTTAATATACTTAGTTTGGAAAAGCTTTAAAAGCAATTTCATAGATTTATAAATAAATTCAAAGATTTATTTTCCTCCCTTTATCATCTCTTTCAAAAAGACTTTCAAATATTTATAATAATCCCTTTCGCATCCCTTTAAAAAATACTTTCAAAGATTTATAATCCTCCCTTTTTCCTCCCTTTCTCATCTCTTTCAAAAATACTTTCAAATATTTATAATAATCCCTTTCTCATCCCTTTCAAAAATACTTTCAAAGATTTATAATCCTCCCTTTTTCTCCCTTTCTCATTTCTTTCAAAAATACTTTCAAATATTTATAATCCTCCCTTTCTCATCCCTTTCAAAAATACTTTCATAGATTTATAATCCTCCCTTTTTCCTCCCTTTCTCATCTCTTTCAAAAATGCTTTCAAAGATTTATAATCCTCCCTTTCTCATCCCTTTCTCATCTCTTTCATAAATACTTGCAAAGATTTATAATCCTCCCTTTCTCATCCTTTTCAAACATACTTTCAAAAGTTTGAGAATTTTGACATATGACAAATTATTGAATTTCTTTGTCTCCTCCTATTCTTCTTTATTTATTTCCAATTCCTCTTTTCCTTGATTAAATTAATTTTTTTCATTTTATGATATTGCAAGCTAGTTAGAGGATGTCGCAGAACGATGGAACATTGTCGGTGACAACTAGTGGGTCCACAAGGTCACGGACCCCTAGGAGCGACAATAGAATCCCAAGGGAGAGATACACCATAACAGAGGTGGACCTCCTAGGAAAGTCGATCGCCCCGAAACATATGTGCAAAAAATTTAGCTCAATTTACGGGATAATAGGGAGGCAGACCTTCACAATCTTGGTTGATAACGTGAAGGACATGCTGGAAGTAGAGAAGGAATCTGCATGGTTGAAGTTCAAGAAGAGTTTCAACTATCCCGCAACCGACGAGAAAAGGCTTAAGACTATGGCCTTCAGGTCGATGAGAACTGCTTGGAAGAATTTCAAATCTAGGCTAGTGAACGAGTACATCGACAACCCCAGGCCAGGGACCCTTTCGGGGAAAGCCCCTTCATCACGCAAGAGGTGTGGGACCAATTCGTCGAGAAGAAAAACAGTGAGGATGCCCAAAAGAAAGCCGAGGCTTTTAGGGCACTCCAGGCTCAGAACGTGCACGCGCATCGGTTTGGCATGGGGGAATATGCCAGGAAGATGGAGATATGGCAGAAAGAGGATGAGGCGGCACAGCATCCAACACGCCGGCTCCTTTTGCCAAAATCCCGCACGTAAGGGCAAAGGAGCCGGGCAAGGGCAAGGGCATGAAGAACGCCGATGGAAAAATCACATGGCCAAATGCCCAAGACCAACAAGTATACAAAAATATTGTAAGTGTCTCACCTTAATATATTTGTTTTCTTTACACAAATCGTGCTATCGATTTATACTGAACTCACTTGTATTGCAGAAAGAGTTGGTTGCCGGAAGACAGACCTTCGAAGACGAGGACTATTCTTCTAAATGCGAGGATGATATCCTCACTAAAGCGTTGGCAACAGTGAACACCGTGGACGTACATAGGGAGTTGGCGCTTTGGTCCCCTGGAAATATGGATTTGAATACGCGGGACAAGATAAGAAGCGGGCCCTATCAAAGGCCAAGAAAGATGCCCGCTGGTGGAGAAGATCCGGGAGCAGGTCGAGTCGAGATCAGCTCTGAACTAAAGGCGCAAGTGGACGACATCGCTATAAAGATCAGGAAAGAGAGACGCCAAGAGCAGCAGAACACTGAGCACACCGTTGTTCTGCACCGCGAAAGTCCTACACAAAGGTGGAGGCTTGCGCATTGACGAGGCGGCGTAACCTCAACAATCGGTCCCATCCACCGTCAATGAAATAACGGTAAACCTTTTGGCCACAAGGCGTAGCAGTCTAAAAGTCCTTCTAATATAGTATTCTAATAATATGGATGAATCTATCGCAGAACTAGCAACCGCACGCTACTAATTAAGGTGATGTCTACCTTCACTGTTGCGGTGGCCGAGGGACTTGCATTTAAGCCGACCGCAAATACAAGAGTGCATGGGGCGCAACTGATGGCCAACACAGCAAAAGTGCAAGTTGACGCGGTCAAGACCGAATGGGCTCATTTTCCACTGCAGTACCCACTGAACGACGAGATCCTTACACTAGAAGCTGCATGTGGAAGTTTTATCCAATGGCCCAAGGATCTTATTGAAATCAAGTTGACTGCGAAGTCAGCCACTCCACCGAGTATTCGGACACCGCCCCGACCAACACCTGCTCCTTCAGCCTCTTCAGCCCCTCCAGCTCCCGCTGCTCCACAAGAAATGGAGGCCGACAGTACAACAAAAGAAATTAATCCCCCACCGCTCAAGAAATCAAGGAAGGTGTGTTCCTCTCCTCCGCAAATAACTAACGACAAACCTGTAGCAAGGGGGAGAGGAAGACCCCAAGGGCAACGCGAAGCCCTCGAGTCTAAAACCAAAGAAGCTAGAAATGGGCAAGAGCGTATCAACGAAGTTCACCAATGACATGCCTTTGGTTGGAGACGACGCCCTACGAACGATGGGCACCTCATGCAGGATCTCCACCACTACTACATGGAGAGGACAAGCGCCAAGAGGACGAAAAAGGACACCGACGTCGTAGGCTATCATGGCAAAGAACCATTTTTTGGGCTCGATACCTACGTCGCCATAGACTTCAAGGACTTGTTCGACCTCTACGGACTACGAGCGGTGGACACAAGTCTACTCAAGTGCTACTCCTTGTAAGTATTATTGCGTTCCTCAAGTTTGGTAAAAACAATCCTTATAACACGCTTATAAGAGCGTTTGTCTTATGTGTAGGCTTAGTTGGAAGTGGTGCTAGAGAAATACATCGGAAGTGGCCTTCCTGGATCCACAAATTGTCACGGTCGCCAATCTAGATCATGACAGAAGGCCATGGTGGACTATATTTTCGAGACCTTGCCGCCCAACAAGACAAGGACTACTTTCTCTGCGCCTATAATCAATACTAAGTGTATATCCTAAGTATATGCAATTGCATGACACATAGTGTTTTAGAATTTAACTTTCAGTATATTAATGCCGCAGTGCCCATTGGATCCTTCTGGTCATTACGCCAAAGTGGAGCACATGCCACTACATAAATTCCAAAATCAGTAAGACGTATGACTGGACCCCGATCCAACAAGCAATCGACGAAGCGTGGGGAACGTATGTGGAGAAAGGAGGGCGTCATAGCAATTTTTAACAAACCCTCATCCACAAAAAGGACATCCCCGTCAAACAGCAAGTAGGCGACCAGTACGGGTTCTATATGTGCCACAACATGTGATTCTGTGCAACAACAAGTTCAAGACTATGACCGAATTTGAGGTTTGTGATCTCATTTGTGATATGTACTAATTACCTCAAATTATATATATATCGATCGACTAATTTCGAACTATGTACATGTAGGAAAATATATCCAAGTCTACGCCTACTAGCTTTAACGGGATTAGAGAAGAAATAGCGGGCTTTATAGTCCATGACATATTAAATCCCAAGGGAATGTTTACAGTACAAATACAGAGTTAAAGCTAAGACACAAATAGCAGACTCTTTTGAACATTTTGTAATTAATGACAAATACATATAAAAATGTATCACTTCTAATTTAAATTATAATTTTGTCAAATTTGTTGTATACTTGCAATGTGAAATATGTGTGAATAATGGATGTTAATAGATTTATGAGAATGTCAGATGTATGTGAATGTATGTGAAATATATCTCTGTTTCTATCATTTCGCGGGGTCTTGGCTAACAAAGGCTGAAGCTAGCCAAAAATAATAATAATTTTTTGGGAAAAACTCATCGGTAATGGGCTTAAATTAAGCCCGATGAAGATGTTAGTCATCATGACGGGTTTAAGTAAAAGCCCGATTGATATGTAAGTCATCCGTGACGGGCACAAAACACAACCTGTTTGAGATTATTTCATCGGTGTCGGACCTTTGTTTGACTGGTCTTGTGGGTCAAACATATCAGTGACGGGCTGCAGTTTAGGCCCGACAAAGATAAGTGCATCGGTGACGGGCGTCTGTCCGACAGAGATGACTACTTATATTAGTGACCTTTGCGTCATGACGACGCTATACCCGACACGGATGAGGGATATCGTCCGTTTGAGATGAGGATGACCATTGCAGTAACTTCTAGGTAAATCTGTAATCATGCTATATAATATGAGACAAAATATGTTGTCCTGATGTTATATTGACTCTTACAGTAGCTACATATTCATAGAACACATTAATATTATTATTTGCAGTTTAGATTAAAAGAAAATTAGTTTCCCAGATGACAAAACCTCTAAAAGCAGCTGAACCAATCAAAATCCACATGAATTCCTATCTGTACAGACAAAGATGGAAAGCCGTCCCTCACAGTTTGAGGGCCCTAAAATCAGTATTTATCTTAAAAATACTAATTGCATAATAGATCAGAGCTATATATATTATTTATAATACATGGGGATGGGTCTATATTATGATTGATTTTTGTTTGTCCGCACTACCTTCCTACTACACCAGGAAAGCTAGTATCAATCGAATATTTCTTTCTTTAGCTATGTCTTGCCATCAAACAAGTAAAAATTGATCGCAACCACTGACAAATAGAGCTACATCAAACAAGCTCACACACGTATATATGTAGTGGCATTATTGCTAAGTAAAAGAAGAATCATTGTAATAATTTTGTTTTTTCGTACTAAATAGCATTTATATTGTCATCACAAAATACAAATACAAATACAGTTCTTTAATATAGTTGTATTTATCGTGAAACACTTGTCGGAGTTAATAAGAAAACAATTCGTTCTAATTGATTGAGCGAAGCAGAAAGAGTAAATGAATCTAGAGATCCTAACTACACCTATATCAAAACGTATTGGTTTAAATCACATAACTTTTAAATGGTCATGAGCGGTCGCAACTCGCAAGTGCTCAGGATTGGTCTTATGGAATCTATAGTGACCCGTTTAAATGGAGAAAGTGACAGCCTTCTCATAATGTCAATGAACAACTAAATGGTCAGGATTGGTCTTATGGAATCTGACCCGTTTAAATGGAGAAAGTGACAGCTTCTCATAATGTCAATGAACAACTAAATGGTCAGGATTGGTCTTATGGAATCTAGTGACCCGTTTAAATGGAGAAAGTGACAGCCTTCTCATAATGCCAATGAACAACTAAAGATGCAAACGCCAGCCCCGAATAGACTTGACATCCCTAATTACCACAAATTGTCCTATTTTCCACAAGTTGTCCTTTGGATGAGGAGACGATGCGCTGCTAAACAATGTAGCAAACAAATATAAACTTGACATGCATGCGGATGCGGGAAAGCAGCAACCAAGCATTTGTACGAAACTAGCTAGGAATACATGCTACCAGCCTGGTGCTGTGTCTGGTCTTGAAGGGTGAGATTGTAATCTTGTGCCACTGCGTTGTTTTTACTGGAATTAATCCCATGATTCTTTTTAGTAGTAAAAATCAGCAGTACGACTATATCCCCAAACTTACAGAAAATTCCCCATGCATATGAATGTAGAGTTTCTACCATCTTTTAGACTCACATGGGATTGAGACAGGTGTTCTATGTTTCTTCTTTTGACTTATGCTGAAGCCTAACATGACATGAGTAAAGAATTACATTACGGAAAATTCAACAACAAAATCATGATAATTGTCGTAAAGCTCCATGGATCTGGCATCTTTTTTTGCCTGCATAAAATTGTTGTAAAGCTCCATGGATCTGGCATCTTTTTGCCTGCATAAAATTCAACAACAAAATCATGATAATTGTCGTAAAATCATTCTAGCTGCACCCCCTGCATAAAATTATTTGTCTGGCTGCTTCACTCAATACCAAATCAATGCTCTAACAAAAACATCTCAACGTGTAAGACAACGCTCTTTGTGTTTTGTGCGACAGGGGGAGGAGGAGACGATTGATCACCTCTTTTCTGGTGCCCTTTCATCTGTGCGTGCTAGGCATCCGTCCATTTTCAGTGGGATAATACTTTGCACTGCGCCGATAGACTCATGCAGGCAACAACCTCAAGTCCTTTGCCTTTCTTCACAGAGATAATTCTGCTAGCAGCTTGAGAGATGTGGAAGCTAAGGAATGACGTTTTCATCGAAAAGTCCAACTCATAGGCTGTGAAAGGCCAATTTTAAAAATCAGTGTTATCTCCAAGCAGTTTGTTTTAAGGAAGAGCTTAAATCTTGGTTTTGTACTTGGTTAGATGCTTTCAGCTGATTTTCTCCTTCTATGAGTGTGTTCTGTGGGTGTATTGAGCTTTCCATTCTTGCTGGACTGTAAGTGTGCCTAACTGTACTCTCTTCCCTTTTAATTAAAAATTTGGTCGTTACTATGGGGATCTCCCCACAGTCTTTCTCGGTCAAAAATGAGTGGGTTGGAGGTGCTCGCTGCCTACCCAACCGGCTACAAGTGGTCCAAATCCTCCTAGAGTAACGACATTCCGCAACAAGGTGTAGGGCCGTCTCATTGACTCTTCTCGCAGAGAGGACAGAGTCCATTGTTTTGCCATCCCGGCCGCAAGCCCGTCGGATGTCCGGACTCTATTTTGAATAATGAGCCACACATGAAGTTTGCACATTCCAAATGCCCTGACCTTCCAGATTAGCGAATCAAAGGTTGAGATAGGAGCTCCTAGGCACCGTGCTTGGTAAGCGAAGGAAGCCGAGTATTAGCCATGACCGGTGAACTTCTAAGTAATGGTCTGCTCATCGATTAGTTGAACATTGTGCACCGCCGTCCAAAGTGCCACAAGCCGGTGGAGTAGGGGGTTCGCTCGCAGTTCAAATCACCAACCCAAGCTTTGTTCTCCTTTCCTTGGCGCAGTGACTTTCCTTTGTTCGTGTCCATTGCGTAGACAAGCAGCATGGTGTCTTTCGACCTACTACCTTCAACCCAAGGCAAGTCCCATAACCGGGCTATGTTTCCATCACCAACCACGAGTTTCATTGTCGCTACAAATAGGGTCTTATCGGTTTCATCGCAAGGCGTGCCTAGACCGACCCAAGGCTTGGTCGGCTCTTTTCATTCGTACCACAACCATCACAGGGGCAAGGCTCTTATGAATTTTTCCAGGTTGAGCACACCAAGGCCCCCTATCTGGTTGGCATGCACATCCTCGTCAGTTTACCTTGCACTTCTCACCCGTGATGTCCCCCGTGCCAGCCCGGAGGAAGCGCCGTCATCGCTTATCCAATTGTTCCAAGGCACCCTTTGTGACCTTAAGAGTTGTCAAGAGGTAGATGGGCTGTGACGATATTACGGACTTGAAGAGCGTCGTTCTCTCAGCGATTCCCATGTTCTTTGCCCTACAGCCCGTCACTCGGCCAGAAATTTTATCGAAAAAGTCCACAGACTTATGATCTTGGGGTATCTGCAATGTAAGCTCAGAATCAGTTTTACCAAAGATGAAGATGGATTCTAATCATTAGGATAGATGTCTATCCGTTAATTACATGTTAACTAAATGATTATGAAAAATGTTGGACTGAGTATGCGTAAGAGTGTGTGTATTGAGGCCCATTAGGCCCATGTACTTTTGTGTAGATATATATAGCTGAGAGCGCAATGGAATGGATCAAGAGGCTTCCAAAAAAATCTCCACCAGTAACTTCATGGTATTAGAGCTCAGGGGGAGAATGGCGATGGTGGACAGCTGAAGGGGAAGCTAACGACGGCGCCGTTCGGCAGGGAAGCAAGGGAGCTCCCATGTTCTGGAGCAGGCTTGGGAAAGAGAAGCAAGCAGTTCTGCTACAGATTAGTGCTCTTGGAGGCACGAAGAGGAGTTGCTGCAGAGTGCCTCAAGATTGCAGTGGAGAGAAGGTCTTTGTTCAGTTCCTGTCTGCGGACTGGAGGAGATCAGCACTGCCATTTCCAGGAGAGGAATAGCTGTGTGTGTGTGCTGATCTTTTTGTTGAGGTCTTCGGCGTGGAGCAATCTGCATAAAGGGAAGAGTGAGTGAAGTATCGCAGAAAGGGAAGAATATTCTATGGATTGAAGTGTGCAACTGTGCATGCATTCCTATTCCTCTATTTTTTTCTATTTTTATGCGATGAAATTCCTCCAAAATAATAGGCACAAAGTGTAAGCTTGAAACACACGTACGCCAAATAGCAGTAACTTAATTGGTACCGGTCCACAAATTTTATTTTATTTTTATATATATATATATATATATATATATATATATATATATATATATATATATATATATGCACGTTCTTATGGATTGATTGTTTTTTTTAATTTTACAGATCTTTCTGGTTGGTAAGACCTAAGGGATCAGCCGGCTTGTTGTAGACAATTGTTTGTAAAATCCTACTCGGTACTCACCATATGCATAACTTATTCGCGTTTTGAAAGCAACTTCTTGATATCACCTAGAATATTCGTTCTAGCTGAAAGATTATCGTCTCCCCAGGCGTTCCATTCGAAGGAAACACTTCTCTATGGACAATGGTTCTCCGCATGCCTAAGCAAGATGCAAAGCTAAAGATGAGAACTACCGCAGAGTTTTCTCCTACAAGGTCCCTTGCATAAACACTCACCTGAACAAATAAACTAGAGTGTATAAAGAAATTACTTCATAAAACTGAACAAGTTTACATTTGGTTTTCCTTTCGGGAACCCCGAGATTTACAAAAAGCGCTCGAAGTATTACCTTCAAGCCGAATGTAGATGGGTCTATTTACAACTGCTATATTACAGTGGTTTTTGCTAGTAGTACCGAAAGAGTGGGAGAGGGCTCGGGAACTCCCGCCGAGTGCTTCCCGCCGTGTTCTCCGTATGCGCAGGCGTTGTCTTTTATAGCTCCGCCGAGGAGTTCTCCACCGCTTATTTAGTCTCGCAGATAGACATACAAACATATATAGGCAAACCGCATGGAGCAATTCTCGCTATGCCGTGCCTAGTACTTTGTACAATCAACCTAGTACTATGTACAATCAAGCCTTGTTTGTCTAGGCTTGAATGATATTTCTATTTTTGGACTCTTATCTTTGTTTGTTTGCCGATTGCAAAGCCAATTCTCTTTTTGTCACGTAGTGCCATGTCCACCATGCGGCACCGCCGATTGCATCTTCATTGACATCCTGTCTTAAAGTTGTACTGCGATTGCATATTCGTTGACATCTATCACTTAAAATTTTTTGCCTACTGTTAGGGTCTTTCACGCCCTAAATTTTGATAGTATTCTATCAAAGTATACCAATTTCTATATATTTTTGTTGTAGGTTTATGTTTTTATTCTGAGATTGAATTTTGGTTTTGACCACCAAAGTCCAAACCATCCATATCCGATGTGTGGTATGTCTAATTTCTCATCATATAACTTTTTGAATTCTTCGAATTTATCATCTATTTCTTTTTGATATCGATAAGAACTTCTTCTTTTATTTTTGTTTTTAATTTTGGTGTTATTTCAATAATTTTTCCTTCTACAAAATTTCCATTCAATATAGGATCCATCTAAAGGATCTACTCCTTTTAGTAAACATTCTTTATATGTTTGTTTCGACCTAACTCTTGTTCTTTTATATTCGTAGATGACATCCCTACCGGATTCATAGATGACATTTCAACTGGATTTATTGGTTTCATTGGATTTTTCTTATTCTCGTATTCTTTTATGCTTTGAAATATATTCTTTTGCACCGGTTCAATGTAATAATTTAAACCTAGTATTTTTCTCGGCTTGGCCCAGTGCATCTTCAATCTTGGTATATTTTTCCAGGATATTCCCTCCCGATAGAGCTTTCTTTGTTCTGGCATATTACCTCTTCAAATGATATGTATATTCCCGGCTTTTCCTTCATATACCACATAAATTGGCTTCGTTCTATTTTTTCTCATATTCAAGTAGGCATTAATTGATTTATCATATTAAAATATTCAGCCAAGCTATTTAAAATTGATAGCACATAACCTCTATCTTTCTTTTATTGTTATATTGATACCAAAAATTATCTAAAAGACATTCTTGAACTTCATCTATTACTATATGATCTTTTGGCTTGAATTTATATGTGTTGTGCGAAAATATTCTCGAGTCTATTTTCGGCCCAAAGCTGAATGATTCCACGCCACTAAAGCCCATTGATCTCTTCATTTATGGCTATCTTCGTGTTCAAGATTAGAGGTTTTGGAAAGTTTTTGCATGTGTCTTTGTTTTAGAACTTCGAGATATATGGAATATTATCTTGAGTTGGGATTAATGTAACTCCTTGCTCATGTATAATTGCAAACTTGTAAAGAGAACTGAAAAAATCTTAATCAAATTATCATGTCATCATTGATTGTTGATAAGTCTCTAATTGTGATCTCATCTATAACATATTTGGTACCATTTATATATGTCTCAATGTTATATGCTACCCGATTGTGAATTTTCTTGATCCTGCACATGTCCGCAGATATTTCGTTTATCATTATCTAAAGTATGCACTAAGTCTCGGCATTTCACAAAATACTTATCATGAATAATATTTTTGTGCATCCAAAGTGTCTACTAATGCTAAAACTTTGTATGTAACATTTGGTTTTAACTTTAGCTTTATGGGAATTCTTATATCGATATCTCTTTAAATGGTAACTTAACTATATATTTATTTCCAAAGCTTGTTATAACATCTTTTGATTGAATTATTTTGCTACCTTTTTATTTTTTATTATAATGCTTTGCTCTTGGCATTCAATATTTCCTATGGCTTTATCTTCTTGCTTAGTGTTAGATATTTATTCTAACTTAATTTTTAATTCTTCAATTTCTACCTCTAATTTGTTTATCCTATTTTCAAGAGTCCTATCTCTACTAGATAAAATTATATCATCCGGTTCTAATTCTATTTCTCTTCTCCAACTTTGGTTTTGTTTTTGAACATTCGAATATGCTTGTTTTAAGCATATACTACAAGTGGCTCTATTGTCTTAACTTGGATAATATATACAAAAAGCACACTTTATATTATAATCACCTTTTTCTTTTACCCAATCATGTTCACAAAACAAGTTGGTTCATCATTTCAATTTTTAAACCTCGATAATTCATCTATTAAATCAATTTCTTCTATGTATGAGTCATATTCTTCATACTCATTCTATTTCATCTGTCTCTATGAATATATTGATTCATCATCTTTAATTTCATCATCACAAACTAATATATTTTCATTTACGCTGTTTACAATTAAAACTCTTTCTTGTTTCTCATATTTACTAGAGTACCTTTTTGGTCTTTATTTGGACAAGTTTTACTTAAATGATCGGGTGAATTGCATATAAAGCATCTACATGTTTTACCATAATTATTTCTAGGGTTATATCTTCTTACATTTTTCTTATGTAAATATGGAGCTTTATTATCCGATCTCCTAAGAAAATATCTTCGTCTTGTCCTCAAATTATTGTTACTCTTCTTTTGAGGTCTACGGTACTTATTGTTTCTATATCTATCTTCTCCATATGACAAAGGTATTTGAATAATATTATTACAAAAATTATAGTCCGATTGTTTCATGGACCTTTGGGCCTCTAAATTTGTGCAAATCTTTTTAATTGTTTAAAACAAATGTTATGGCTTGAGAGATATTAACGATCGCTCCTTCAATTTCTCTTTTATATTCTTCAAATATTATCGATCGTAAAGGATCGGTAATTTGTTAAAATACCTGTCTATTACACCTTTATTATATTCTTACTTAGCCGTAGTAGCATTATATAGAAAATGTTGAGAAAATTCTTTTATTCCTTTCCAAACTAGACAGAGTTAACTTCTCAATTTCCTTAGCCTTTCATTTTGCGAGTTGTATATCCTAATTCTGGATCTTCGCAATAACTATATTGGATATTACATTAACAAAATTATTAGGATTGTTTCGGTCCTTTTTAATTCTTTATATTGATTAGGATAAGGTTATACCCATTGCTCCCAAAGTACTTTTATAGATTCTCCAAGAAAAGTTTCTAAATATGTTATCATATCTTCTACTTTGCTTCCTATATTATGTTGATTTTGTATGTATTTTTGCACTACCAATCCTTTTCATATGCTTATAATGTTTGGTCACCAATCGGGTCATGTGCACTAAGTTTAATATCGCTCCATCTCCCTTAGTTTTGAAATTTCACCGATTTTTCAAAATCTCTTCTTTTTATTTCCCATATATTTATATTGCCCTGGGATGTATGCATATGGGTTATCCTCTTTCTTAGGAGGCCAACTTCCGGCTGTTCTATGTTGTCTTTCGTTTCTCCTTCATTTTAACGGAGCTTTCGCATATTTTTTCTTTTTCCTTTTCCTATGTCTACTTCCATGGCTTCCATTGAATTCTCTAAATTATTCAAGCTTTCTTCATCTAAGGATTGAATAAAATCATAATATTGTTCGTAACCATCAATATCAAACCTGTTCTTTATTAACTAGTTCTTCTTCTTCATAGCTTTCTAATAAAAATGTATTATTTATATCCCATTGTTGTTCTTCGCCGATACCTATATCACTTTCCCTTTCAACTTGTAATGTCTTGATTTTATTCTCCTCCTTTATTACTATATTTTTAGGTGATCCTTTATGTGCCATTTTTTCCTTTTTATCCTTTTTAACCTAGCTAACTCTCTAATAAAAAAGTTCCTTCTCTCTTATCATTGGCCATTTATCTCGTCATGTTATTATTATATTCGTGTTCTATTCCCTTTAATTTTTCTTCATAATATAAGATTTCTTTATCTAGATCAGTCCTTCCATTAGTTCGAAACACTATGACGCCTACTACATTCGGGTTCAAATTACGATTCGACATCATCTATTCCTAATGACTTGTAATTTATAAATCTAATGCTTGGTACTACCTTCATGATTTTGGAAGCTTATATAATCGTTAGGTTGCGTTAATTCTTTACTTTCTATTAAATTACTTATATTCCATTCTTCTACCGCATGTTCTTCGCGCTTATATTTAGAGGTCTCATGAATTGGATACCTTTTGATTGCATACTTTCAATCACATTATTTACATTTACCCTATATTTTGAACTACTATTATTAGTTAATCTTCCTAGGAATTCTATGCTTACTAAAAGATTTGTTCCTATAAAATCTTCATATCCTTTTGTTTGAAACCCAAAACTCATTTTGTTTATGAATTCTTTTATGGGCATCATTAAATCAGAGCAATATAAGTTATTAACCTGTTTTTATTCATATCTCCTTCTATAAAACTTAGTGCTGCTTTATTTATACTATCCCATCTTTTATCTAGTAATGTTATTAAAACCTTTGTTCCTAATTTCTTTCATGTCATCCCTTTAATTCCTATAATATACATTCCTTGATGTATGTATTTATAACCTGAATATTTCAGCCCATCCTCAATTTGCTTATTTACAATTCTTAATTCCACTCGGATGAGTTAAGACACTTAATTCTACCTCCCTTGATATTCTATATAGCCTATGTCTATTGTCAAAGAAACCCATGTGGTATATTTGTTGTGATTTTACTTTCCTTAAGAAATCTTTCGATATCTTTCAAAATCTCTATCCGCATCTATAACCTCTTCTCAATTGTCTATATCGTCTTGCTTACACTTCATCTTATTCATCAAAGATAATGGCTTTGAATCTTGTCGTACTAATTGGACGCATTTGTCTCTTCTGCTGGAGCTTTTAAATAAATCTATTTTTCTAAATTTATAGTTCTAGCCGATGACACAATTCCGATGAAACTAATATTATGTCCTTGTTACCTTCCACACTATTAATCTTGTCTCATATTTGTACTAACAACTGCAAAATTGTATTATTTTGCCTGATTAATATTTTAGAACTTCTTTATGTGAGTCGTAATTAGAAAACCCAACAAAGTTGCTGCAAATACTTTTCGCTTTCTTTTAGGGCTTGATTATATTCGACATTACTTCTTTTAACAAACTTTTAATAGCACCTAATTCTTTTCCGGATGTTAAATCCTTTCCGATCCACCCACTATTTTGTTAAAAATACGATCTAACTTTTACTTGTTAGAGAAATTTCTTCTTTAATATAATCGTTGTTTTTAGAGATTCTGCAATAGAAGGTCTTAATTTCGTCAATAAATTGTAGGGTTAAGTTAATTTTATTGTTTATGACAAAGTATTGTTCTACAAGATTCTCGGTGAACTTTATTAATTTTTTCAAATTTTTGTTCTAAATCATCCCTGTTTTTCCCCAAGTTATATAAAAATTGTATATAAGGTCTACTAGTGTATTGAGCTGGCTATAAGACGTATGCCAATTGTGTGCTTCGAGGGATTTAACCAACACCTTATATTGGTATTATCTTTAGTACTAATTAACTTTCCGGTCTTTACTTCTAAATCTAAATATTTTAACCGCTCAATTTTATCCAGCTCGATACCAAAGATATTCAAATACACACGCACTCGTACACTCGTACGGATAAATTAAATTAATCTATATTTGCACGTCCTTATGGATTGATTATTTGTGTTAATTTTACAAGATCTTTTCGGTTGGCGAGACCTAAGGGATCAGCCGGCTTGTTGTAGACAATTGTTTGTAAATTCCTACTGGTACTCACCATATGCATAACTTATTCGCTTTTGGAAGAAACTTCTTGATATCACCTAGAATATTCGTTCTAGCTGAAAGATTATCGTCTTCCCAGCAGTTCCACCCGAAGGGAACACTTCTCTATGGACAACGGTTTTCCGTATGCCTAAGCAAGATGCAGCTAAAGATGAGAACTACCGCAAAGTTTTCTCCTATAGGGTCCCTTGCATAAACACTCACCTGAACAAATAAACTAGGATGTATAAAGAAATTACTTCATAAAACTGGAACAAGTTTACATATGGTTTTCCCTTTCGGGAGAAGGGAACACTTCTCACGGACAACGGTTCTCCGGATGCCTAAGCAAGATGCAAGCTAAAGATGAGAACTACCGCAGAGTTTTCTCCTACGTGGTCCCTTGCATAAACACTCAATTGAACAAATAAACTAGGGTGTATAAAGAAATTACTTCATAAACCGGAACAAGTTTACATATGGTTTTCCTTTTCGAGAACCCCGAGATTTACAAAAAGCGCCGAAGTATTACCTTCAAGCCGAATGTAGATGAATCTATTTACAAATTGCTATATTACAGGTGGTTTTTGCTAGTAGTACTAAAAGAGTGGGAGAGGGCTCGGGAACTCCCGCTCAAGTACTTCTCGTTGTGTTCTCCCGTATGCGAGGCGGTGTCCTTTATAGCTACACCGAGGAGTCCTCCACCGCTTTATTTAGTCCGGAAATAGACATACAACCACATATAGGCAAAACCGCATGGAGCAATTCTGCTATAAGGTGTCTAGTACTTTGTACAATCAACCTAATACTTTGTACAATCAAGCCTTGTTTGTCTAGGCTTGAATGATATATCTATTTCTTGGACTCTTCTCTTTGTTTGTTTGTCGATTGTAGCCAACTCTCTTTTGTCACGTAGTGCCCCGTATGGATAAATTAAATTAATATATATTTACACATCCTTATGGATTGATTGTTTGTGTTAATTTTACGGGATCTTTCGGTTGACGAGACCTAAGGGATCAGCCGCTTGTTGTAGACAATTGTTTGTAAAAATCTACTCGGTACTCACCATATGCATAACTTATTCGCGTTTTGGAAGCAACTTCTTGATATCACCTAGAATATTCGTTCTAGCTGAAAGCTTATCGTCTCCCAGTGCAATTCCACCCGAAGGAACACTTCTCTCCGGACAACGGTTCTCCGGATGCCTAAGCAAGATGCAAAGCAAAGATGAGAACTACCACGAGTTTTCTCCTACTGGGTCCTTGTATAAACACTCAGCTGAACAAATAAACTAGGGTGTATAAAGAAATTACTTCATAAAACTAGAACAAGTTGATATATGGTTTTTCTTTCGGAAACCCGAAATTTACAGCATAAAGGGAAGAGTGAGTGAAGTATCGCAAAAAGGGAAGAATATTCTATGAATTGAAGTGTGCATGCATTCCTATTCCTCTATTTTTTTCTATTTTTATGCGTTGAAATTCCTCCAAAATAAATAGGCACAAAGTGTAAGCTTTTAACACACGTACGCCAAATAGCAGTACCTTAATTGGTACGGTCCACTAATTTTACAATATATATATATACATATATATATATATATATATGATTTACCAATCATAGCGGTCTGAATATTTGTAACTTGACCTCATATGAATCTATGAATCTAATGAACAGTTAACTAGGAGACCCATGATGTAAATGTGACCTCGTATGAAAAGAAACAAATCAAACGGCAAAACTATAAACATTTGTCGCTCTGTAACATCATTATAGAACATCATGTTTTCAATAGGATAATAACAACATCGGTAATCAAAGCAGTATCAATCTACTTAAACAGAGGATGCACACATGCTGTACATAATGTGAACAAAAACCAAAACCACTAAGGTAATAATATTGCTTCTTCAAATTTAGCTTAGATATGCATCTTTGATTGCGTGCAGCTTGGCAGCTGCCTCCTGCATACTAACGCGTTCACTCGCTGTTGGCTTGGTACAGCAGAGTCCAATCTTTAGCACAGAACGCAAACACTGGAAGCCTCTCTCCTTGACAGTAGTTGGAGTTTCTTCGCAGAGGTCCAACTCTTGTTGCAGCTGGGGATCAACAATCTCCAATATCCTATCAGGGAAGTTCATCTCTGTAAAGTTTGCAATGCTCAATCCATCCTTAAAAATGTCATCCGTTGGCCTTCTCCGGATAAATATTTCCAAGAGAACTACTCCAAAGCTGTAAACATCTGAGGCAGTTGAAACTTGACCACCCACTGAACATTCTAATATTTCATTCGCCAAGAGTCGAGTTCACACACATCAGCATGTCAGACAATAAAATAAAAATTGTAGCAGTGTAACACAACAAAAATTAATTAATACCTGGAGCAATATATCCGATGGTTCCCTTAATTGCGAGGGAAGAAGTTGAGTTTTAATCACTTGGAGATGGTGTCGAGGAATTGGTTTTGAATCTTGCAAGGCCAAAGTCTCCAACATGAGCAATCATATTGTTATCTAGCAAGATGTTGCTAGGCTTCAAATCACAATGGATAATTGTTCCTTGGTTGTTATGGTATAAGTACTCCAATGCATCTGATATATCCACCACAATGCTTATCCTCTGAGCCAATGTAATGTGGTTCAGATATGAAGTGCTGTCATCATTTTGAGTTGAGTGTAGTAATGCATGCAAGTCACCTTGTCCCATAAACTCATAAACTAAGGCTTTAAAATCATTTCCTTTTGAATCAATACTTGCACATGCAGTTAGGATAGGAACTAGGTTGCGATGCCGGACATTTCTCAGAGTATTACATTCTGTGATGAAGCTCTTTTGTGCTCCCTCGTCTCTAGATTGAACACTTTGACAGCAACCATATTGTTGTCCTCAAATAATTTTCCTAGATATACAGTACTATATCTTCCTTTGCCTATTAAATTGGATGTTGAGAACCCCCTGTTGCTCTAAAAAGTATGTTGTATGAAATTTTGGGGAAATGTCTAGCCAACGAGGGCAACGATAAAGATTTTCTGTTCTGTTTTCCTCTCCAGAGAAACACAACAATTATGACCATACCAAGTGAAACCATGCTGGCTATTGGGATCATTACTTTCAGTAAAATCGACTTCTTGTGCTTAGAAGAAACCAAATCCACGAAAGAACATGGTTGTAGGTGTAACTCAGGTGGT
The DNA here is from genome assembly GCA_019925245.2 of Oryza australiensis. NCBI lineage: Eukaryota > Viridiplantae > Streptophyta > Magnoliopsida > Poales > Poaceae > Oryza > Oryza australiensis. The sequence continues at coordinate 878,166 of JAIFGZ020000539.1, forward strand.
CCACCACAAAGTCCTTTATTTCCATCAATCCTCATGGATGATGCATTCTTGAATATTCCTGTTCCAGGTACCACACCCATAAGATGGTTGAATGACAAATCTAGTTTCTCAAGAAATTGCAAGTTGCCAAGGGAAGCTGGTATTGACCCAGTTAAGTTATTGTGAGAAAAATTTATAACTTTCAGGCCGCCGATGCTTCCTAGTGAAGTGGGGATGCCTCCGCTGAAAATATTAAAATCAAACTCAATGTGTTCCAAACTTTCACAGTTTACCAAACTGTTAGGAATATCTCCAAAGAGCTTGTTCGATGAAAGTGCCAAATATGTGAGTTGTTTCGCATTGCCAATGCTGGGAGGAAGTTTTCCATCTAGGTTGTTGAAAGACATGTCGATTGTCATTAGTGATTGAATACTGAAGATCTCATTTGGTATGCTTCCATAAAGATTATTGTTGGGAATGGTGAATATTTCAAGCATTTGCAGGCTTTCCAAGCTTGGTATGTGCCCATTCAACTTGTTAGAACCTAGGAAGAGACCTATCAGTTGAGACATATTCGAAAGAGACGATGGAATAATCCCTGTGAAATAGTTATTTTGTAGCCCTAACATCTGTAATTGCTTAAGTTTTCCAAGCCATTCTGGAAGGGAACCTGTAAATTCATTTTCATCTAATGATAAAGAAATCAAGTTCGAGAGGTGCTGTATGTTGGAAGGAAAAAACCCTGATATTTGATTTATTCCCAAACGAAGATGTTGGAGACTTGTAGAAATGTTGCCTAATGAACTTGGTATATGACCTTGTAGACGGTTATCAACCATCGACAAAGCTTGTAGTGAAGAGCAGTTGGCTAAGCTGTTTATAAACTCCCAATCTTCCTTTTTGTGGGCTTGGATTTGATTGACTTCAAGATTTAATATATTCAGTTCGGTTAGTTTGCCAATGGAAGTTGGTACAACCCCGGTGAAATTATTTCTTGATAAGTACAATTTGCGCAGATTGGAGGTGTTTCCTAGTGAGTGGGGGATATGCCCCTGAAAGAAATTGTTACCCAATCCAAGTTGTTGCAGATTGGGTAGAGAGTCAAGGAGATTGGATGGTACCTCTCCACTTAGATGGTTAGAACCTAGGGAAAGATCAATGAGAGTAGAAAGATTTAAGATGGCCTCCGGAAACCTACCTGTCAACATATTGCTACTCAAAACAAGAACCTCCATCATGAGGAAATTTGAAAACTCATTTGGGATGCTTCCCTTGATATTGTTATGTGAGAAACTAAGCTTTCTTAGTTCTGTGAAATTGGCAAAGGAAGAAGGGATGGTTCCAGTAAGATTGTTATATGCAAGAGCCAGCTCTTGAAGCTGAGGAGGGAAATTAATATTCATTTGTCCAATTAACCGATTGCCATTGAGCCATAGAGCCTTGAGGTTGGAACAGTTTGTCAAATCAGGTATCACTCCTTCCAACGTGTTATTGCTCAAGTAGAGGGTTTGAAGGTGCTGCAGATGACCAAGGGATGAAGGGATATCTCCAGTGAATGAATTTGTGTCTAGGAACAGAAATTTTAGGAATGTTAGGTTTGCAAGTGAAGGGGAGATTTGTCCAACTAAACCTCGGTTGCTAAGGTCAAGAGAAACGACACGAAGGGGTGTCTTCTTCCTGCAGAAGACTCCTTCCCAGATGCACAAATGAGTGCTGCCATTCCAAGAAATCAGGGCTTGCTGGGGATCAAGAGTGATTGCCTTCTTGAACTCAAGCAGTGAGAACTTATCTATCTCGTTTCCAGACAACGAGCTGCAGAGGATTTTGACTGAACTGCACGCCATAAGCAGCAACAGAACTGGTCCAATTACAGCAAACTTCATGGCCACCTCCCTGATCGAATAAGTTTAGGTCTTGGACTCTTGGTTATATGCATAGAGAAAGAGAAATGGATCAATACATGTCCGCAAATATTCTTTCTGAAAAAACATGCAAGAGCCTAAAGTTCTGATAGAGGAGTTTTAGAAAGTTAGAGAATGTTGGTCAATGAACATGGAAGATCCTAAAGCTTTTGTTTTTATTACCTCGTTTCCTCAGAACTTGATGTATTTTAATTTCCTCTGGCAAGATTTAGCAACACGAAAAATGCTTGCTGCTACACCGCCGTAGTGCAGGCCAAGTGGGCCGCCCGGCACGGCCCGGCACGGCACGGCCGCGGCACGGCCCGTCACGGCACGGCCCGTTAGGCACGGCCACGTGACGGGCCGTGCCGTGCCGGCCGCGTGCTCCGCCCCGGCCCAAGCACGGCCCACGGAGGCCGGGCCGTGCCCGTGCCGGCACGGCACGACTTGGCCCGTGGGCCGTGGCCGAGCCCACGGGCCCATTAGGCACGTCCGAATTTAAAAAAATAGAAAAAAATATGAAAAATAGAAAAAAAATATACAACCCTATTATTTCTATATATAAAAATTAAAAATATAAATAAAGGATAAAAAATAAAATAATGATGTATCATCACGTTAAAAATATGAAAAAATATATATTCGTCATCTATTTTTCATATTGAAATTATTAAAATAAATATTGACACTTGCTATATGTTAAAAATAGTAGTGATCTTTATTGATGTTTATATCATTATATGATACAATGATACATGCGCTCGTTAAAAACTTTGTCATGTAAAAACTCATAGGAAAACCGAGAAAACCATGACAAAGAAAAGAGTACAAAAGCAAAGATCACAACTACTTCTAACAAAGTTCTATTGGGGTTGGTCCGGATCTAAGTAGAGGTTCTCGAACCTGGGCGGCCAATTCTTGGTTCTCGCAGTGTATTGGGCATGTTGTCTAGCTAGCTCCCGCCTTTAACGCTTAGTAGCATTTCGACGTGGTCGCGCTCGAGTTGTCCTCCTTTCTTCGACGATTCGACCGCAAAGGCCGAAGGCCGATTCGGAGGATACCGTTGACACGGTACGTCAACACATCCCGTGCCAATTTTGAAAGCACGGGATATGCCATCTTGTGGTCATTCCACCATCCGAGGACGTTGAAATCTTGTGCTTCATGCCCGATGGCGTCGCCGTCCACATAACTTGACAACTCTTCGGCAACACCGTGTGCAAGGACGTCTCCACTTCCACCGACGAACTCCCACCCCTTGGCTTGAAGATGAGCCACCCCAAATTCTACCCCACTGTATCTTCTTCTTACCTGTAGTGGGGATAGGAGGGGGTCTCTGCTGGCGAACTCCCTGAAACTTTAGTTCATACTTTCCAAAAACTTCATATAGTTTACTCCTAACCTCAGTATAAAATGAACTGTAATCTACACCTATAGTATCTCCAATAAGTGATAAAATAGTGGAGAATCCCCTTAATTTACCCCTAGGATCTAATATGAAAGCAAAAGCATACAACATAGGTATATTTTTCCAATATTTTAAATATTTTTGTTTCATGTGAAAGACAGGTTGGGCTAGAATTTCATCATTTTCATATTCTTTTAACAACGTGGCAATCTCGAGAATATTGTGCAAAATTAAATTGGCAGTTGGATAGTAAACTTGGGACAGAGTAAGAGTAGACTCATAAAAAGTTTCAAGAAATTGGTAATATCTTTGGACAATTGCCCACACGTGCTCACTCAGTATTGGCCCACCGTCGCTGTTTCTTGGGCCATTACGTGACTGGACAAAATCAGTTAGTAATTCACTATAAGGTAACACAACTTTTAACATTAAATAGGTTGCATTCCACCGATGCTCTGTATCGGTGGCAAACTTACGTGCTTTTTTACCAGCCGCATGGCAAAACCTCTTCCATGCAGCAATCCGCGGTTAGAAGCAATTAACCACGCGATTGCTTGACGAACAGCGTCAATGTGAACACTTACTCTCTTCATCCCAGTCTTAACAATCAGATTTATTATATGACAAGCACAACGCTGATGAAGTAGAAAAGACTGCGCATAAACACAAAATAAAGGTTGCAATATTTCCATTGCCCTAGAATTAGCAGATGCATTATCTAGTGTAACAGCAAATATTTTATCTGCAAGATTATATTCATTAATTACCTCCCTAATTCTTTCGGCTATGTTTTCACCTGTGTGTGACACATCTATTAACCGGAGGCCTAGAACTCTTTTTTGCAACTCCCAATCATCATTAACAAAATGAACAACTACGCTAAGGTAATCCTCCCTAGCTCCACCGCTCCATATATCGAGGTAACACTAACGAGAAAGTGCATGTACTAAATAGTTCCTTAAGTCCATTACTACCCTTCTCATAAAAATTTTCTAAATCTCGGGTTGTTGTTTGTCTACTAACCGCTTTGAATCTAGGATTATGCGATTGCCGAACGTATTCTTCAAAAGCAGAGACTCCCCAAAGTTCAAGGGTAAATCTTGTCTCGCGATTAACCGGACAAGATTTTCCCGAGCTACCATGGGATCGTACTCCCGCCTACGCACCGCACCGTCCGGGTTTAGCATCGTTGTTGCTTGCCGCAATTGTATTCCTTGCTTCCTTGCACACGCCTCCGCATGACGCTTTAGGTGTCCTGTACCACCGAAGATCGTGCGGATAAAGTATTCCTACAAATTCTACATCTAGCTTGTGTTACCTCCCTTCCGTCGGGCTGGTCACTTTCACCTCATCAAAGTGCTGCCACACAGGAGGTTCTCGATCTTTTCGAGCCGGTGTGTGTCGAAACACTTCCGCTCGCGGATCCCGAATATCCTTCCGGCCGCCGCGCGCGCGTCGGCACCGGTTCCTCCTCCACAGTTGGTGGAGTTGGAGCCGATCCGGAGGCATCGTCAAACCCCGACATGTAATTGGGGTCGAAATCACCCAAAGTGAACGACGGCGCGATATGGATAGTTTGGATCCATTCGCAATTTTAATCCAAAATAAACAAAATTTAGATATTTATTAAATACACAAACAAAATACAAATAATACATACATATGAATATCACTTACATCTTTCGAACCGGAAGCACTTCACACCTCTGCAATCAAACTAATTAACTACGAAACTAATTTTGATTTTTGACAAAATTTGAGCAAATTTTGTCAAAACCAACAAATTAGAGCACAAGAGAGCACTTGAGACTTGAGAGCACAAAATGAGATGTTTGGGGTGAGGAGAAGTGGCTGGGGTGGATGCCCTATTTATAGGGCGAAATTTGCAATTTTTTGGAATTTTTTCGGATTTTTTTGGATTTTTTTGGCCTCCAACGGCTATTTTCAAATTATAGCCGTTATATAGCCGTTGGGACACGTGGCGCTTCGTGATTCGTCGGTTTAAATCATCCCGCGCGCCCTCCTCCCTCTGCATGCCACGTGTCGCGACCGTATTCGACCGCCCGCAGCTGCCGTGCCGTGCCGGCCAGTCAGGCCGTGCCGTGCCTCGGCCGGCACGGAACAGTCTCTGCGCTGCGCCGTGGCGGCCATGGCTCGGCGGCCGCCGTGCACGGCACGGTCTGGTCGTGCGTGCGGCACGCGCCCATCACGAGCCGGACCGTGCCGTGCCGGGCCGGCGCACGCACGTGCCGTGCCGGCCGGCACGCTCGGCCCGGCCCGTTTGGCCACCACTACACCGCCGCCCGCGCTACACGCCGCACTCGCCGACGCCGAGTCGCGTGCCCGCGCTGTCGCTGTCGTTGTCGCCCGGCCTCCACGCCGCACTCGCCGCGCCCGCGCCTCCGCGCCGTCGCTGTCGCCCGGGCTCGCCGTTGCCGACTACTACTAGTACTAGTACTACTGCTTTTGCTTGATCTGGTACTGTATTAGTAGGATATATGTGGCCGACATCTATGGTGCAAACTTGCACTGTAGGCAGTACTGTATTAATGGATGGAGGCGGAAAGCGGACGGCTATGTCATTTTTTAATTTTTTTGAATAGTTAATTTGTTAATTTTTTAAGGAGACAGTACTGTAGTTCATTGTTTTGTTTTTTTAATGACCAGCTTCTATTTATCAATTTTTATTAGAATACATCGTCAATTATTTATTTATTTTATGACTATTAAAGTTTTAGCTTAACATATGTATCTCTATATTATTTTTTAAAAAATTTCATATCGTCGTATCTCTATATTCGTATTTCCATACTATACAACATAGGCGGTTGATTAATGTACTGCCATTCGAGCTTCAGAGTCAGAGTTGAGAAATATTCTCTCCGTTCCAAAATTTTGAGCCGTGTATTTTGACCTATATGACTTTTGAGACGAAGGAAGCAGCTTTAAAAACATAAACATACAGTTAAGCTTATTCAGAAACATACTGTCATGGTTTTTCTTTCTTTTAGCTTTGTAATTGTATCTTCTTTCCACTAATTAATGAATATGGCTCCTCCATTTCCTAAAGAAAGGAGAGATGCTTCTTGCAAGATAAATATCGAAACTTAGTTTCGACAATAGAAATTTGAAGATGTAGTCAAGATCGCCAAGCTCGATGGGTTAGTGGAAAACAAGGTTTGGACAGGTTCAGTCCTCTCATGAGGTAATACCCTACTCCTGTTTCGGGATTCGATCCGCCGAGTGTTTATTGATCTCAAGATCTCGTGGCTCATGAATCGATATCCCTCAAGTAACGCCCTTACACCCCTTATATAGTCTTGGAGGACGGGCTTACAAGTCGGAAACCCTATCATATTCTAAGTCGGTTTCCTCAATCTTACCAAGTTATGACTATAAGCCGTTGCCTTATCTAGGCAATGTAACACCCAAGTCATAGCCGGTTTACATAATTAGCGGGCGTAACCTATCCCTATTACCGGTCGGATAAGCTTGCCATGTGGATATCCGATTGCCATAATCTCCACAAGAGCCCCCAAGTCCTTCGCAGTCAACGAGATAACTTTGCCTCGAACTAAAATAACACACAGCCAAACAACTCTTTGGCCGAGTGCTTCGGTGCCGAGTGGTTCCATCATCCCCGCCTAAAACTCCCGAGTGGCTCCAAAGCGTGAAGGGCTGAAAAACATCCAAAAATTCTCAAAAAATAAATATCTAGGTGCATCTCCCGATGCACCTAATTAGGTGTAGCCCCGACTATGTGGTTAGTCAAAAAGACTAAGCATATAGTCAAGAACTATAAAAATCATTCTTATATAAATGCTTAGCTTAAGCTAAAGCAATCATAAAAATCTCATCACTCGGCAAGCTCATGCTTATCCGAGTGAATTTACCCAAGTCATCTCAAAACAAATAGTTCAATCAACCCTCATGGGTAAATACACTCACTCGGCAAACTTATGCTTATCCGATTGGATCCGCCCGAGTCATCTCGGAACAAATAATTTAATCAACCCTCATGGGTAAAAACCAATTCACTCGGCAAGCTCAAGCTCATCCGAGTTGGTTCGCCCGAGTCATCTCGGGACAAAATTTTCAGTTATCGAAAAACATGACCAAAATATTAAATAGCTCTTGCCATAATATTAGTATTAATCTAAAAGATCTTCACCAAGGTGAAAAAATAGAATTGATATATCATTTAATCAAATGCTCAAAACTAAACAGTTCCTATCATCGGGACTGACCATGAAAAGCTTAATTGTTTGTCACCTTTCAAATTGCATCGTGCCAACTTCTCATGAAATTGCGCAAACCGCGGTATGAAAGGATTTTAAAGGCATTGGGCTATGTGACACGTGCAAATTGCCATGGCAAATCTGCTTAAGTCCATCCACTTAAGTCCTTAAGGACACATGTCAAGCCACACCTTAGGCGGGCCGCAAGTCTCTCATGGGTTCGGCCCAACTGCGAGATGACTTAGCAAAACCCTCAACTCTTTATATGAAGCCTCGAGGTCATCCCCGCCACTTCGTCTTCCCGAAAATTTCCTCTTTCGCGATCGTTCATCGCCTCCTACGGAAAACCCTAGGCTCGCGCGCGCCAAATCCATCGATCCGAAGCTCGCGCTTCACCACAAGATAGCCTCCGCATCCGGCTCCCAAGATCCCCTTCTCAAATCCCCATTTTCCGAGCTAGATCTGCTCCCCAAACCGCATCCATGGTGGGAGAGAAGAAAACTCCTTTCGAGCAATGGGCGACTTCGGATGTCAAGGAGTCAACCCTTCGGGAAATGGTGAAGAACGGAGTTCTTCCACCTAAAGAGATCGTCGGCTGGCGTCCGCGGCCGGTGAGGAGTTCCCCACCCCGAACACCGGTGAGATCGTGGTTTTTTACTTCCTTTTTCTACCGTGGCTTCGGCCTTCCTTCTTTCGAGTTCTTCCGGGTCTTCTTGATTACTACGGTCTTCACTCTACCATCCGAACCACAACTCCATGCTCCACGTTGCTCTCTTCATCCATGTTTGCGAAGCTTTTCTTGGCATACTTCCCCACTTCCAGCTCTTCCGCCGCATGTTCTATCTCAAGCCGCATCCGAACAAAGATGAACCCTGCGTTGTTGGTGGGGCGGCTTTCCTTCCGCGGATCTCTTCGCAGAGATTACTTTTCTCTTCCTTTGAAATCCTCTAACAAAGGTTGGCATGCAAACCGGTTCTATATCGCAAATCTTGAACCCAGTCCCCAACTTCGTCGGCCTTCCTCCGGTCCCAAGGCCTAATGAAGCACCGTGCCGTAGCCCAAGATTGGGATGAGGCCAACAAACTCCCGCGATATCCTGGAGATGAAGAAGAAGGGCCTTCGGGGTGAACAGATCACTCGGCACTTCATCAAGAACCGATTGGCCCTATTAAGGAGAGATCCAAGCCCGCATTCGAGTACGAGGGTGAAAGGGATCCCAATCGGGAGGACCGCGACTCTCGAGCTACGAAACCTTAAAGACTCGCATGTACAAGATATTTTCTTCTAGGATTGCAGCGAGCGCAGCCTCATGCGCCGGTTCTCCCGCATGCCTTGTATCATCCTCCTCCTCCGGTAAGCTAACTCTGCTCTTTCTTTGTCTTTCAATCTTAATGTCACACTTCTCGGTGTACAAAAATCTCTCTTGCGAAAAATGCCTTCATTATCTCGAAGCCGTACAAAGTGCATCATGACGATGCACCGCCTCGGCTCCGCCAAGAAACCACACGGGCGTCAAGATCCGAGTGATCCAATCGGCAAGAGGGCCGCACCGGCGAGGATATCGAAGCGGGCGAGTAAAAGGAGGCGGTGATTGATGACTCGGATGACGATGTCCCAGCCCCTCAAGCTGAAGTGACCCCTCCGAGGCCATCACCAAAATCCGCGCCCAAAATTCGCCGATCGACGGGTATGTCTCATGACCGAAATTGTGTCATTGTTGAAAACCTTTCGCCTTGATCCCGATTGCTCCCATATTTTTCCTTGCAGGAGGCCTCGAATATAGACCCCACTTTGGGCGAGTGAGGGGCCAAAGCCATCGCAATGCCTGAGGCGACAAGGCTCGCAGGAACAAGAATCCCTGAGCCCTCTCCGAGTGAGAGCGTTCCGAGTGAGAAGCCCCCACCTCCTAGTGAGGATGTCTCGGCGAAGGAGCCCCCATCGCCAGCCAGAAGGCCCGGACTGAAACCATCGGCGAAGAAGAGATCCTGCCGCCACTCAAGGGATCCCGACCGAGAACCGGTGGTGCGAACCAAGAAAAGAAAAGTAGCCGGGAAGTATCGGGTCAAGGACTCGGCCACCGAAACCGGTAAACTCTAAAGCGGTCTTCGACTTTAATCTTCCATCTGTCCTTTCTTTATCTTCATTCATCCTCTCTGAATCGATCAGCCAAAGTGGAGGAGATCCCCAGGCTGCAGTCCTCTGAGACCATGGTCCCTCCAATCAAAATAGAGTGGCACGACTCCGAGGGCTTGAAGCGTGGCATCGTCCCGAACAAGCGAAGGAAAATGAAGAAAGGGATATGCTCGTCGACACTGAATGAAGCTACCCTACGCTAAACGTAAGCTTTGCTCTTTTCGTCATAGCTTTATGATTGCTTTTAGTCGACTAACTTCGAACTTGCGTGCAAGAGAGTATATTGCCGGTCAATGGCTAAATCGATGCACTCGAGAAGCTGGTCCCACACTTGAACTCCTTGGAGAACATCCAACAGGAGCTAAAGGCCACTCGAGAAGAAGCTGCATCGAGAGAAGCTGCTCTGCGGAGGAAAATAGCTGCGCTCCGGGAGGAAAACCTTGACCTCCGGGGTTCAGTCGGGAGTAAGTTTAATCCTCTCGGTCTCTTTATGCCTTTATTCGCGATCTGTTTCGATCTTGGCGTCGGTAACTTTTCTTTTGCGAGAATTCGTCGAAAGTCCACATGCTCCGATCGAGTGGAAGAAGCAAACGCCAACAAAACCGAGGAGTCGAGTTCGAAGGTAAACTCTTTCAAAATAGCATTCTTCATTTTGCTTCATCTTCGAATGTCTCGTGTAATCATATGTCTTTGGCAGCTTATAAGGTCAAAACCCGAGCACAATATGATGTGTTTCTTGAAAGGGTCCGAAGGGCCGAAAGTGTAAGGGACGATGTTGCTAACACGGCAACACCGATTCTCTTGTCGCTGTTCCATCATGGGCTTGGGACCGTTCGTTGGACACCGTCGAGGTCTTCGACAAGCTCGGAGGGCTCCGGATCAATACCGGCCAACATTTCGAGGCACCACCATGGGAGCGGGCTTTGCTCTTGCGCAGACCAAGTCACTCTATCCTGGATAGATGTTGACTCGATCGGGGAGGGCTTCGCCGATGGCACTTCGAAGAGCAGCCTTGGAGTTGATCGGTGAAGCGCAGGAGTTGGCCAAGAAGTAGCCGCTGATGTAGTGAACAATATTCGGTCCCGATTATTTTGCCGACATTTGTATGTAACTTGTAAATATTCAGCTTATTTATGTTAATGCCTTAATCGAGTCTTTATGTCAAATTTCTTAAGTAATTTTCGTCCGATGTCATCAAGCCTAAGCTTGATTAGGTCATCAAAAAATTCCAGTCCTTATCCATTGAACTCGAATAAAAAACATTAAATAATGATAAACCAAATATGCACAAGTTGTCGAGGAAAACCATGCTTTATTGACACGTATGCAACCCCGACCGTCAACTCAAGAAGTCATCTTGCTTGAGGTTGACAATCGAGAATAACACGAAACTTAAGGCAATATAAGCATAGTATCATCAAAGATGTTCGATGTTCCAAGAGTTTTCCACCATGGATCCGTCTTCACGCTTTAGTCGATATGCTCTGGCCGAGTCACCTCGGCGATTATGTATGGTCCTTCCCATAGTGGAGATAATTTGTGACGGTCCTTGGTGGTCGGATCTTGTATAGAACCAAATCGCCAACAATGAAGGCTCACGCCCGAACATTGCGACTATGGTATCGTCTAAGTCCTTGAAGATACCTTGTCGACCGGATCGTGGCTGCTTCCGGCCTCTTCTAGTCAGTCAGTCATCCACTCGGTCTTGATCGTAGCGCCGTCGTTGAAGCCGTAGGCTCAAAGAGATTCGTACTCCATTTCATTCGGCAACATGGCTTCGCCCGTAAACCGGGAAGAAAGGAGTTTGGCCGGTAGCCCGACCGGTGTAGTCCGTAATGACCATAGAATCGAGGGCAGCTCTTGAACCCATTTGCCGGCATAAGGACTTAGCCGGTCAAACACTCGGGCCTTGATGCCTTGAAGAACCATGGCATTGGCGCGCTCAACCTGTCCATTGCTTTTGGGGTGCGCGCCCGATGCGTAGTGCATTTTTATGCCAAAATCTTCACGAATTCCTTGAAAACGCCTCCAGTGAATTGAGTTCCATTGTACGTTATAATTTTATTTGGGACACCAAACCGGTGCATGATGTTGAGGATGAAGTCTCATGCCTTGTCGGCGGTGATCGTAGCAACCGGCTTAGCCTCAATCCACTTGGAAAACTTTTCAATTGCGACGAACAGATGCGAGAATCCTCCCGGAGCCTTCTTGAAAGGACCGACCATATCCAAGCCCCATACCACAAACGGCCAAGATAATGGAATCGTTTGTAGCTCTTAGGCTGGAACATGGCTCGCCGAGCGAAGAACGGCAACCTTCACACATTCGGACCACTTTGTCGGCGTCGGAGACCGCCGTAAGCGAAAAAACCTTGTCCGTAGGCTTTGCCAACCAAGGTGCGTCTTGTCGCGTGGCTTCCGCATATACCCGAGTGGATATCTTGGAGGAGTTGTCGTCCTTCCTCGGGCGCGATACATCTCATTAGGACTCCATAAGGGCTCCTCTTGTATAAATCAAGTCGACCATGACATAAGCTTGACAACGGCGTCGGACTCGTTCCGCCTCATCCCGGTCTTGTAGCTCTTCTTTGAGTTAAAAATTTGATGAGCGGTGCTCTCCGGTCGGCGTCGAGCATGGCGACTTGATTTGCGCTTTGCTCGTTGGGAGTTTGTTTTGCTGCCACGATCGGCTCATAGAGATGCTCTATGAAGACGCCGTCGAGCAACTTCTCGCTTGGACCCAAATTGCGTCAACTCGTCGCCTCGTTATTATGTCTCAAGACATGAGATAGCTCCATCCGTCAAACCTGTCTTCGAGTTTGCGAACTTCTTGCCGATAGGCTTCCATGGTGTCGTTTAAACAGGACCGTCTTTCATCACTTGGTTGACAACCACTGGGAATCTCCTTTCATGACCAACCGTCGTATCCCGAGTGAAACAGCCAAGTCGCAGCCATGCAGCGGGCTTCATACTCGGCGACGTTGTGTGAGGCGGAGAAGTGAAGGTGAAGAACATATCTTAGCCTTTCCCGTCGGGGAGATCGGCACGACTCCTGCTCCCAAGCCGGTGATCCTCTTGGATCCGTCAAAGTGCATAGTCCAGTATTGTAGGTCTTCCCTAGGTACGTCTTCTTGTTGCTCCGTCCACTCGGCCGGAAATCCGCCGGGCTTGTGACTTAATAGACGTTCTCGCCTTGAATGTTAAGTCCAGCGGCATCAATTCCGAGTTTGCGATGCGCCCGTCGCCTCCGGTTGTGGATGACATCGCCGAGTGGAAAAGAAGTGACGACGGTGACCGAGCGACCCACGAAAGTAGTGCGCCAATTTCCTCGCGGTTATCGAACACCATATAACAATTTTTGTACCGAGGGTAGCGAATTTTGGCTCCCGCACTTCGCTAACAAAGTAGATTGGCATTTGAATCTTCGGACTCGTCCTTCTTCGCGCTCAACAACAAGAACCGTGCGACCACTTGGTGAGTTGCTGAGACATACAGAGTGGGGTTCCCGAGGCCGAGGTGAGGCTAGGACGGGCGGCGTCGTGAGAAATTCTTTAAAATCTTCAAAGGCCTTGTGAGCTTCCGTAGTCCACGGAAGTCATCGGTTTTCTTCATAACCGAAGAAAGGCATGCCTCGCTCGCCGAGTCGGGAGATGAATCGGCTTAGCGCCGCCATGCAGCCAAGTGAGCTTCGGACATCTTTCGGTTACTCTGGGGCTTCATATTCAGGATAGCGTTGATTTTTCTCGGATTAGCTTCAATGCCGCGATGGGACACCATGAAGCCGAGCGTTTGCTCGATGCCACGCCAAACGTGCACGCTCCAGGTTCAACTTCATTTCGAAGGCCCGAATGTTTGCGAAGGTTTCTTCTAAGTCGGCAATCGGTCTTCCTTCGCTTGGTCTTGATGACGACATTGTCGACGTAAGCTTCCACGTTCTTCCCGATCTGCGTCCGGAAGCATCTTTGGATCATGCGCTGGTATCCGGCTCGGCGTTCTTCGACCGAAGGGCATTGTGATGTAGAGAAGCTCCAAACGGCGTGATGAACGATGTTTTCAGCGGTCGGATTCCTTCAAGCTGATCCGATGGTAGCCCGAGTAACAGTCCGAAAGCTCAAGAGCCGGCAGCGGCTGTTGAGTCCACGACTTGGTCGATTCGAGGCAATCCGAATGGATCTTTAGGGCGGCTTTGTTGAGATCGGTGTAGTCAACGCACATGCGTCATTGCCCCTGTCTTCTTCCGGACCGGACCGGGTTAGCCACCCGATCGGGAAGGAGAACTTCTTTGATGAAACCGGCGGCTAGGAGTTTTGTGAGTTCTTCCCGATGGCATCTTTTCGATCCTAAGCAAAACGGCGTAATCATTGTTTGATAGGTTTTGCGTCATCTTTGACATGTAAAGAGTGCTCGATCACCTCCCTAGAAATTCCGGGCATATCGGATGGTTTCCAAGCAAAAACATCTTTATTATTTGGGAGGAAGGTGACGAGCACGCTTTCCTATTTAGGGTCTAGCTCAGCGCCGATTACAACGGTTTTGGAAGGATCCGATGGATCAAGGGAGATTTTCTTCGTTTTGGCGTCGCCTTGTCCCGACTTGGCTATCTTCTTTGCGGGGATTTCACCCTCTCCGAAGTTGATGTAGCCGTCGGATTTCTTCTGGCCACGTGATCTCTCACGAGATTGGGCCATATCGCAGCTTTCTTTGTCGCAAGTGAAGGCTTGTTTGATGTTGCTGCGCAGGTGATGACGCCGTTGGGGCCAAGCATCTTCATGCAGAGGTAGGTATAGTGCGGTATCGCCATGAACTTGGCGAGTGCGGCCTTCCAATGATTGCGTGGTAGGCTGTCTCGAAGTTGGCCACCTCAAAAGTGATGTTCTCCGTTCGGAAGTTCTCCCGAACTCCGAAGTGACCGGAAGGGCGATGTGCCCGAGTGGCGTGGATGATAGCCCGGGATAACTCCGTGGAAGGGGTGAGCTTGCCTTCAACTCGGATCTTGGGATCTCGCATCTCGTCCGAGTCTTGGCGCGAACAGATATTGAGGGCGCCGCCCCATCAATGAGGACGCGCTTCGCTTGATGTTGTGGACCATCGGGTCTAGTACCGAGGATACCGCCCGGTGAACCACTCGGTCAGGATGATCCGAGCGGTTAAACGTGATGGCCACCTCCGACCACCGTAGATATTGTGGGACTTCGGGTTGTGTCGTGTTGACCTCGCGGTCGCTAGCTTTTGCTTCCTCTTGGACTCATAAGCTTGCGGCCCCCGAAGATGTGATTTAGCTCGCCCACGGGGTCTTGAAAAGGCTCGAATTTCCAATCGGGTTATTCTTCTTGGTCCCGATGGGCCGGCCGTCGTCGGCTTCTTGTTAAGCCGTGGCACATATTGCTCGGTGAATTGCTTGTAAATGAAGCAGTCCTTGGCCGCATGCTTGTGATTTAGATGATGCGTGCACCGAGCGTTCATGATCGCGTCCTAGGCCGTGACTCGGGGATGGCGCTCGGGAGTTGGACGTCGTGGCAACCAGGTCCTCGGGCCGGCGCTTGCGGTCTTTCGCTCGATTGCCGTTGCCATCATCCTTCTTAGGATGTCGGCTTCCTCCCGACTACTTGTCGTCCCTTTTGTCGAGCCGATCTTGCCGCACCGCCTTGATTGTGTCGTTGGATTTGGCGTAGGAGTTCGTTGTCTCGAACATTTGCTTCACCGTCTTCGGTGGCTTACGCCCAAACTTTCCGATCAGCAACTCATCACGGACTCCCTTCCGGAAGGCGGTGATGATGATGTCGTCGGTGATGTTGGGGATCTTGTTGCGTTTTTCCGAGAAGCGCCGGATGTAGTCCTTCGCCGGCTCGTCGCTTCCTGGATGACGTTGTATAGGTCAAAGTGGGTCCCGGCCTTTCGAAAGTGCCTTGGAAATTGGCAATGAAGTGGTCTCGAGCTCACTCCACGAGCCAATTGAGCCTCTTGGCAAGCTCGTGAGCGTCCCTGGCCGAGTTGGCGAGGCGACAGGCAAGTAATTGGCCATGGCCTTGTTGTCTCCTCCCGCTGCACGGATGGTGAGGGTGTAGACGGTCGGCCACGACTGGGGTCGGTCTTTCCATCGTACTTCTCGATTCTGTGGGCTTAAAACCACTCGGCCAATGCACTCGGCGCAGGTCCCGAGTGAACGCAGGTACTCCATCGTCGTTGCTGTCGGGCGATCTCCTTCTATCTTCGTGGGAGCACCGCTCTCGTTCTTGATAGCGTCGGTCAAGGACTTCTCGCAGATCACTCGGCGGGGTCCTTGGTAGGCGCTTCGTAGTCGGAGTTGTTCTTGCGGCGGACCCGGTCGTGGACGGGTGGTCGTCCATGCCACTTTTCGCGGAGTCGGCCGATTGCTCTTGATGCTTCCGTGTGGCCTCGTGGCGGGGGTCTCTTGACCTAGTGGCCGTCCGATCTTGTTCGGGCCTCTTGTAATCCTTTGACCGCAGTGGCGGAAGTCGGCTTCTGTCGGGCGTCTCTGCGACGGACTCAGTCGGCCTTCGCGCTGAGGTGGATGGAGAGCGCTGGGCGTGGCCGCGACGATGGTCTTGATCTTGTCCAGAATCGGTGTCACCGTGGCGGGTGTCATCTCGATAATAGTGTCGAGGAGGGTGAGGGCGGCGACGGCGTTCGTTGAGGTGTCCGGAAGATGTTGGTGTTGTCGACTCGCGTCGAAGTATGGCCTCCCGGGCGGATCGCCCGCCGCCCTTAGGTCTCGCTTTCTCTGTCGGCTTCCTCCTTACGCCTATTCTCCTCTTCGCGCCTTGCGCTCCTTCTCAAGTCGGCTTGTTCTTCCTCTCCAATCTGCGGGCCATGGCCGAGTCGGTCTCGGCCACCTCGGCCATGAGAACGTTGAAGCACCTAGGATTGTAGTCCTTGTCGAAGTCGGAGTCGTTGTCCTCGTCCGTGGAGATGCCGTAGAGGTCATCGAAATCGAGGAGCTGAGATACTCATCAAGCTCCGTGGATGAGCATGATCCGAACGGTTGGAGGATGACGACGACTTCCCTTGAGCCCGGGTTGCTTGAATCGGATCACTCCGTCCGGGTTGTAGCTTGATGACGGGGTTCCTCCGAGTAGGTCAATTTTGACTCGGAGGAGAGGAGTTTGCAATAGACCTCGGCGGCGTTTGGTAACCCAAACGGTGCCGAGAGGGTTTCTCCTGATCGATTCCGACGGGAGGTGAGAAGGTAGGCTGCAGATCTCGGCGGCGTTTGATAGTCCAAACGGCGCCGAGTGGATTCCTCCTTCCGAGTGGACGGATTCCAACTTGGAAGTTAGAACTCGTCGTAGATCTCGGCGTTGTTCGGTAGCCCGAACGGTGCCGAGCGGGTTCCTCCCGACCGGTCCGAATCCGAGTCGGAGAAGGAGATCTTGTCGAATCCTTTAGCGACGAAGTCGTCGCCCGATGAAGATCCCATCGCGCTTGCGGTGACATTGAAGAAGATATCTTGACGCGCGGCCCCTACTGGCGCGCCAACCGCCGAAACTTGGTTTCGACAATAGAAATTGGGGTGCAACCAAGATTGCCAAGCTCGATGGGTTAAGTGGAAAACAAGGTTTAGACGAGTTCGGGCCCTCTCATGAGGTAATACCCTACTCTGTTTCGGGATTCGATCCGTCGAGTGTTTATTGATCTCAAGATCTCGTGGCTCATGAATCGATATCCCTCAAGGAACGCCCATTACCCCCTTATATAGTCTTGAAGAGCGGTCTTACAAGTCGGAAACCCTATCATACTCTAACTCGGTTTCCTCAATCTTACCAAGTTATGACTATAAGCCATTGTCTTATCTAATCGGCAACGTAACACCCAAGTCATAGCCGGTTTACATAATTAACAGTGCGTAACCTATCCCTATTACTAGTCGAATAAGCTTGCTATGTGGATATCCGATTGCCATAATCTCCACAATAAATGATCACCAATCACTGAAAAGAAGTGCTCGAGACCTGAAAACTGGATGAAACCAGAAGCTGGCAAAGCAATATGTATCTCTAATTTACCAAGTTCTAGGTGACATACAAACAATAATTCTTAGGCTGTGTTTTTCTCTCATTTTCCAACTTCTATCTTTTATTTTTCACGTCCACGCTTTCCAATCTATTAAAAATATAATTTTAATAAAAATTTTCTATAAAAAGTTGCTATAAAAATCATATTAATCTATTTTTAAAGTTTTTAAAGCTAATATTTATTAATCATATGTTAATAACTTATTTCGTTTAGTTCCCACCCCATTCTGAACACAGCCTTAATCATCTACAAAACGTTCGAATCAACTGTATTAAATATGCACAAAGTTTATGAATAAAAACATGCCTGTAGCTATAATGAGACTCATCCCACGGAATCCCCAAAGCAGCCAATTAGTACAACATATATGCAACAACAAAATGATGCAGAGAAACAAAACTAAAAGATCAATGACATGCATCCCTGAGGGTTATTACCAGCGAGAAGAGTAGCCTGCACAGCCTGCAGTCTCATCATCGTCGATCGGCTGCCTCATTTTGAAGATCCGTGGCGTCTGCATTGTGTTTGGCAAAGACTTGACTCTCCAGAGAAGATGCTAATAATTAATGGGTGCAAGTGGAGGACTGCCTAACTTTTGACCATACTTTTGTCTTGATGAGGCAAATTAATTGCATTATTCATCGTCGCAGCTAGCTAATTAGTCATCGTCACCTGATGACCAAATAGGCAATTAAGTAGCCACCATCACCTGTATACAGTACACTACCCTTTGATAATGCCACCGGTTTTATACCTCCAGGTCCTCGAGTTATTCTTGTCTTCTTTTTTACCAGGGCGGTGAAGAGCACCGACCGAATTACAGGGCGGTGAAGAGCACCGACCGAAATTAAGATTATTCGAAGAAAAGTTTATAACTTGCAAAGATGACATCACACATGTCACGTCAGGATTAGCTTTGCTAGACCCTGGTTATATTGTAAAGAAAGAACAAACAAAGCGAACCACTGGCCAAAAACAAGGCAGCCATCCGCCTAGGCTAATGAACATAGTTGGGTGATTACTCTCGTGAAAGGGAGAAAATCCTAGCTTCCTTCCAAATCAACACTTCTTCCTTGAAAACTTGCATCAGTTGTGCTGATGTGCTCGTCGTGTGCTCAAAAATACGAGCGTTGCGCTCCTTCTAGACAACCCAATTGAGTAGCATGAAAATCATGTCGAAGTTCTTCCTGTAGCGCTTCCGAAAACCCTTCCGCGTGGCTAACCACCAGTCAAGCAGCGTTACGCCTGATTCTCTTGGCGTGTCAAACCGAATTCCCACCCAAGCACGGACTTGTCCCTAAACATCCGCTATGAAATCACACTCCACAAACAAGTGATGAGCCGTCTCCGGTTCCTGCAAACATAGCGGACAGAGCTGCTCATGCAGCCATTGCCTCTTAGCCAAATTATCGCAGTCAAACACTTCCCTTTAAGCATGACCCACATGAAGAAACACACGCGTGCGGGTGCCCCTGATCGCCAAATGAGATCGCCTTGTGCACTTCTCTCCGAGGCCATGAAGAACAGGCTATAAGCCGAACCAACCGAAAAGCATCCATCCTTCGCCATTCTCCAAGCGCACAATATCGTGGTCCGAACTTAGGGTGAGTCCTTGGACGTCATCCTAAAGAGAGATATTCCCGGAGGGCTTGATACGATAACGCACCTTGAATCCACTTCAGCCATTTATTCCCGTTCGTGGCTGCCTCCACTATCGTTTTGCTTTGCGAACATGCGAGTAAAGTAGCGGCAATCTCCGCTTGAAACGCCCTTGCACGTCCAATTGTCTCGTCCGAACGCACGCCCGGCCATTGCCAATGATGTATTCAGCCACCGAATTGAAGATCTTTGTGGTGTCGTTGCCGGGTTGAAACGAGTTAGAGACCACGGCCGTCGCCTTGCTCGGACTCTTTTGCCAACCATTTCATTCTTAGCGTCTAGCCAAAGAACCCTAGGTTCTTTATCCCTAGGCCACCGTTTTGAATTAGGGAGCAAACCGTGCGCCAAGCCACCAAGCAATGTCCCCCTTTAACTTTCTCTTGCCCTTTCCACAAAAACCCCCATTTCCTCTCCATTTCTCGATGGCCTTGAAGCATCCGCATCACCGTCATAAAATGGATAGGCCACACGGTGAGCACCGATTTGATTAAGCGAGGCGTCCATCAATTGAAAGCATTTTAGGTTTTCACCCCGCTACCTTCTTCGCTAGAGTGTCCATCATCGGCCGCAACTCAAATCTTGTTGGTTTTCTTACCGACAGTGGCGTCCAAGATATTTGTTTGTTTCTAACAATTCGTGGATGGATTGGCTCGATGTTAACTCCATTTTGCATATGATTAACCGAGATGACGACACACAAGCAGCAATAGCAACATAGCAAGTTGTTGTTTCTCTAAGCTTCTTTAATTTATCAATAACCTAAAAAATTAATAACTTCAAGGCATGTCTGTCTTGTTAGAGTAGATCTCCTCCCGTTGGGCCCAACGGCCTAACGGGATCCTTGACCGCGCCTCGATCGGGTGCCCCCTTCTCTTGGTGATGGGCCCCTGTCACTGCGCCATATAAAAGGGGTGAGGGCCGGGCGGCGCATGACACGAGGTTTGCCGCCGCCACCAACCTCACCCACAAACCTAGCCGATCTAACGCGGGGACGCAACGGCTGACGGGAAGCGCCACCGCCACGCCCGATGACATCGACACCGACACCGGCAACCCCACCGACGCCGGCGACGCCACCGCACGGATCTCCATCGACATCGCCGCCGCACGCCACGCACGACGACGATGGCCGATGGGCAATCTTCCTCCTCTCACTCAACCGGTAACCCTAATCCGCCACCTTTCATATATTATGGATGATCTACACATGTTCTTCACAACCGATTGATGAACCCACCTAGATTCGATGACTAGTGATCCTAGAATGATTCTAACAATGGTATCGAGCAATCTAGTGCATCGTTCTAGGTTTAGGGATTGAAAATCCGAAAAGAAAGAAGAGATCCGAACGGATCGAAAGAAAGAAAGGGAAAAGTCACAAAAAAACTAAACTCACCTCGCCGAATTCCACCGCCGGGCAAAGGGTGCCGCGACGGAGCCGGTCGATGGCGGCGCGCGCACCCGAGGGTGCACGCGCGCGCCGGCAACAGGCCCGCGGTGGCGCCACCATCTCGGCCGCGGCGGCGCCACCATCTCCTCCACCGACCGCCTCGAGTCGCCGCCTCTCTCCTTGGTCGTGAGGGCTGTGGAGAAGAGAAGGGGAGAAAGAGAACGGCCGCCGCCATGGCGCCAGCGGCGAAAGAAAGGAACGACGACGATGCAGCTGGGAGAAAGAAAGAAAACCCTAGGGTTAGGGTTCCAGCCGACGCTCCCTGGTTTTAACCGGCAAGAACGCCGCTCGACCGTCGGATCCATCCGACGGCCGAGATCAACGCGAGTGAGGGCGGCGTGCGCGGCGTGAAAGTGGGCCGAGCCGTGCGCGCGATGGCCAAGCGGCCGAAAGTAATTGGGCCGAGCGCGCATAAAAAAAAAAAAAAAATGACTCTACTGTACAGTTTTGGGCTGAATTTTTGGGCCGAATTTTTAGACCTAATATTGAAATTTTGTACAGTTTAATTATATTTTTGTTTAAAGTTTTCGTTGCAAAATTGACAAATATTATTGAAATTTATGTTTTTTCTAAAATTGAATTTCGAACCAATGAGAGAATTTCAATTTTAGAAATTTCATTTATGTGATATGATGTTTCTATTTTCGACCAACGTTGTTAATTGCAATATCATGCTATGTATTATGCCTAATTTCGCCCAACGGTGATGTAGGCTTAATGCATATGAAAGTTATGTGATATTTTTGTTTCTCACTTTTCATGATCATTTTTCAGAGGTTACTCCTTGATGGGATGCATAAAAGACATCCCAACCTTACAAGGGAATAACTACAATGAATGAAAAGAAAGCTCGACCTTGCTTTTATCTTGGGAGAGGTGGACTGGTGCTAATCACACCCGTCCTATAGAGCCCGCCGCACTAGTCGAGGCAACACGAGTCTAATGTCGACTATGAGAAAAGAGAAAAGGAGAATGCTGACCTTAGACAACTATACATAGTTGAAAAGGCAAAGTGGGCCTCACCAACAAGTTAAGTATGACTGTGGTAAACAATACAATTGAGCGAGCTATTGTAGGCTCAATCCCGAGACTGACAATGTCTCGAGTACCTAGAAAGGATAAAGACCAGTTCACGATTCTTCAAAGACTCATGCCACGTAACTCATAAAGGACCTCGTCACGCATGTGTACACTGGAGGTGGCATTAGGGATTTTATCCTTTGAAGAGTGCACAAAATGCAAGGCTAAAACAATGGGACTTGGATTTGAAGGAGGACTTTTTGGTTCACTTGATCATGTCTCGATTGCCAAAAGAGTTTGATGCTTTCATCCTAAACTACAATGTGCACCCGAGAACTAGACTTTTGATACCCTTCTTGCACAATGTGTACAAGAGGAGGAGAGAATTAGGCTCAAAAATGGTGGCGTTATCAACTACGTTGGTAGCCCAAAGAAAAGGAACTATAGACCGTCCTACTCAAAGGACAAACAGCTTCAAAAGTCCCAAGGTCAAGACCAACCTCAAGAAAAGCAATTTACAAGTGGCGACAAATCGGTGCCTCTATTGCAAGAAGGAAGGACATTTTAAGAAAGATTGTCCCGAGTTCTTAAAGATGATAATTGCAAAGAAAGGTGAGAATTTTATCACTTTCGTAAATGAATCCTTGTATACTAGTTATTCGAAATCCACATGGTGGATCGATTCTGGAGCAACTATTCATGCCTCCAACTCCTTACGGGATTCCATTTCACGAGGACTACGCAAAGAAGTGAAAGCAACGTTAAAGTCGCAAATGGAGTTGAAGTGAAAGTTGAAGCCGTCGGAAATCTCAATCTCAAACTTGAACGGCTTTATCCTTCCACTTCGAGATGTTTTTTATGTCCCATCTTTGCATAGAAACTTGATTAGTGTGCCATGTTTGCGTAAGATGACTATTATTGTTATTTTGATAAAGTACAATGTCGCATAATTCATAATAATGATCTCGTGGGTCTCGCCTTCCGACGAGACAAACTTTATATGCTGCCTATGCATGAAAGTGTGAATGTTATATGCAATGATGCAAATGATGTAAATGATGGGTCCTCGTTGACAAAGGAAAACAAGAAAAGAAAGAGAACTCCTAATGTCTCATCGAAATTGTGGCACGTCGCTTAGGCCACATTTCGAGGGGAGAATTGAGAGACTTGTTAAGAATGAAATTCTTCCTCCACCGGAGTTCTTAGATTTAGAACAATGCATAGAATGCATCAAAGAAAAATATATAAAGCACATTAAAAAGGTGCAAATAGAAGCGCAGAATATTAGAGATCATTCACACGATATTTGTGGTCTATTTCTGTAAAGAGTGGATGGTTATGACTCTTTCATAACATTCACAGATGATTACTCCCGATATGGTTATATTTATCCAATTAAAGAAAGATCGGAAGCATTGGATAAATTCAAGATATTCAAAGTCAAGTTGAAAATCAACATGATAAAAAGATTAAAATAGTAAGATTCGATCGTGGAGGGAGTACTACGGTCGGCATACTCCTTATGGACAAGTCCCAGACCTTTTGCAAAGTTTCTAATGGAAAATGACATAGTCGCCCAATATTCTACACCGCGAGCCTCAACAGAATGGAGTGGTTGAACAACAGAACCGTACCTTAATGGATATGGTGCGCAAGATGATGAGCTACTCCACCCTACCATTGGGTTTATGGATGGAGACATTAAAAACCGCCGTTCATATTCTCACAGAGTACCTAGCAAATCGGTGCCCAAAACACCGTATGAGCCGTGAACCGAAGAGTACCCTCGCTAGCTCACCTCCGTGTGTGGGGGACTCTGGGAGGCTAAAGTATTTAACCCAAACATTGAGAAATTGGATCCCAAAACAGTCGGTTGTCATTTCATTGGCTATCCCGATAGATCGAAAGGTTATCGTTTCTACTGTCCGAACAGGTTATACAAAGTTTGTAGAAACGAGACATTTGTCTTCTTGGAAGACAAAATGATGAGGGGAGCACGGTAGCTCGAGTGATTGATCTTGAGGAGAAGCGGGAATATATACCCACTTCGACGATTCGGAACCTTTCTTCTCACTACCTGTTGATGTTGCGCCGCAATGCCCGACGTTGCGGCTCCAACACCCGTTGTTCGCTCTCCGTGATGGAAACGAATAGAAATGAGGAACCCGTCTTTCGGGATCCATCGAAAACACTACCACACATGAGGAGGAGCAACAACGCCTCAAATAGAAGATGTGCCAAATCGGAGATTTCACAAGAGTCTCTAACGTAAAATGTGCCAAATGTAGAGGCCCCTAGAAGGTCCGAAAGAGTAAGAAGAAAAGCTATTTTTGATGATTATCGGTGTATAACACAGTAAGAGTCTCATATAGAGGATGATCCCACCTCATATGAAGAGGCCATGAGAAGCGCCTGCTCATCCAAATGGCTAGAAGCCATGGAAGATGAAATGAAATCCATGAAACTAAATGATGTTTGGGATTTGGAGGAAATTCCTAAAGGAGCCAAAACAAGAGGGTCGTAAATGGGTCTACAAAACCAAATGTGACTCCAAAGGAAATATAGAAAAGTTTAAGGCGTGACTTGTGGCAAAAGGATTCACACAAAGAGAAGGAATTGATTACAATGAGACGTTTTCTCCAGTCTCTTGTAAAGATTCTTTCAAAATAATAATGGCACTAGTGGCACATTACGACTTGGAATTACATCAAATGGATATAAAACGGCATTTCTAAATGGAGATTTAGAAGAAAGAGTCTATATGGCACAACCAAAAGGTTTTGTCATAAAAGGAAAAGAGAATATAGGATGTCGATTAAAGAGATCCATTTATGGGTTAAAACAAGCTTCGAGACAAGTGGTACCGAAGTTTGATGGAACTATAAAGAAATTTGGTTTCCAAGAAAATGTTGAGGACAACCGCATTTATACAAAGTTCAAGAATAGGAAATTCATCTTCTTGATTCCGTATGTGGATGACATTCTACCGACAAGTAGTGATGTTAGTCTTCTACAGGAACAAAAAGAGTTCTTGTCCTCAAACTTTGATATGAAAGACCTTGGTGAAGCATCATATGTTTTGGGCATAGAGATTCACCGAGATAGAAGAAAGTATGCACGGGATTGTCTCAAAAGGGATATATAGAAAAAGTATTGAAGAAATTCAACATGTCGAAATGCAGGCTACGCCCGCTCCTATAGTGAAGGGCGAAAGATATGGGGAATGGCAATGCCCCGTAAATAAGTTCGAGCTCGATGAAATAAAGTCAAAGCCATATACTTGGCCGTAGGAAGTCTACGTATGCACAAGTGTGCACACGCCCGCCTATCTTTTGTCACCGGGTTACTTGGCGATTTCAAAACAATCCAGCCCGAGCACCGAAAATTGGTAAAGAAAGTCCGCGATATGCGCAAGGAACGAAAGGTCTTATGTTAACATACGTAAGATCCGACTCACTCCAAATAGTGGGTTATTGAGATTCTCGCTTTTGCTACGTGATAAAACAAAGTCAACATCCTGGATACGTGTTCACTCTTGCAGAGGAGCTATTTCATGAAAAAGCTCTAAACGTACTATCACCGTAGGATCTACAATGTATGCCGAATTTATAGCATGTTCGAGGCAACGGGGCAGGTGAACTTGCTAAAGAAGTTCATACCCGGTTTGAGAGTGGTTGACGATTGAGAAACCACTAAAGTTATACGCGACAATGAACCCGCAAGTATTGTACTCTCACAACAATCACCAAGTGGTGCCGCTAAACACATTAATATAAAGTACTATGTTGTGAAGGATAAAGTCCGGGATCACACAATAAGTCTCGAGCATATAAAGATCGAAAAAATGCTCGTGGAGCCGCTAACGAAAGGCCTACCACCCAATTTGTTCAAGGAACATGTAGCCGACATGGGTTTAAGGGAAGCCTTATGATTCTCGGACTCAAGGCCCAAAAGTTAAAGTATAAAGTATCTGTTTTCGAACGAGATATGTATAGTGGTTGTTGAATCCATCGGCTATTGACCGTGACGATGAGACATGCTCTATACGTTAATTTGTAATGAAACAGACAAAGGTTAAATGTAATAGTCAAGAGATCAAGGGGAGAATGTTAGAGTAGATCTCCTCCCGTTGGGCCCAACGGCCTAACGGGATCCTTGACCGCGCCTGATCGGGCGCCCAGCCTTCTCTTGGCTGGTGGGCCCTCGTCACCTCCGCCATATAAAAGTGGGTGAGGGTCGGGCGACGCATGACACGAGGTTTGCCGCCGCCACCAACCTCACCCACAAACCCTAGCCGATCTAACGCGGGGCGCAGCAGGTGACGGAAGCGCCACCGCCACGCCCGACGACATCGACACCGACGCCGGCAACCCCACCGACGCCGGCGACGCCATCGCACGGATCTCCATCGACATCGCCGCCGCACGCCCACGCACGACGACGATGGCCGACGGGCAATCTTTCTCCTCTCACTCAACCGGTAACCCTAATCCGCCCTTTCATATATGCCCCCTTTCATATATTATGGATGATCTACACATGTTCTTCACAACCGATTGATGAACCCACCTAGATTCGATGACTAGTGATCCTAGAATGATTCTAACAGTTCTTACCTAGGCCCAATCTCCATTCTCCATAGTCAACCGTTAGCACTTGTTTTCTGGTCAACATCAGTAAGATTAAATCAGAAACAAAGATTTCAGCCATTGCATGTGGAACATTGCAACTATGGCATTCTAATCGTAGTGCCATATATCCAGATATGTATTTTTCTTGATAATCCTGCAATGAAATGGGAGATAATAAGTTACCTTTATCTTGTATGCTGCTGATGATCCGCAGGTTATCTGGACGAGCACGGGGTCTCTGTGCACCGCGATGGCTTTGGGACAGAGCTTCACGCCGCCGGTGATGTGATGTGGCCGCATAGGCGAAATACCGCCGGTGGCGCGGCCCGGCGAGGCAGAAGCAGGCGCGGATGGGATCGCAGGTGGAGGTGCGGGAGGCCGCCACAGTCTTGGCGTCCGCGCGGTGGAGAAGTGGTCGGGATCCTGACGTTCGCCGTACAGCTAGAGCATCACTCACTCACCGCCGCCCAGGAAAATAGTAATACAAATCATTAAATCTAAAAATAAAACGTATGAGATTTATTCATATTATCAAAAAGTGAAAATTTTAAATTCATTAAATTTTTACTGATGTTTAAATCCAAAAGTAAAATTAGCATTTATTTTTTACGTCCAACGATAATAATTTTTAGTTTTCCATGTAATCGTACTACCCTGAACGTCGGCAATAGTTAACAATCTGTCACATGTTAACGTCTTTTTCGTCGGCCTAGCCCATTCTGGCCCACGTCAGGCCTGCACGGAGTTTTAACAATCCAGTCCTTTTTGGACCGCTATGATTGGTATCGGCTTAGATATTTACAATCCGCTTCCTGTTTTTTATTTTGGACAGAGGTTTTACAATCAAGTCCCTGTTTCCAATGAACGTATCCATAAATTTAGCTAGTAGCTCAAAATCAAACGGAAGAACCCATTAGTCGAGGAGTGATTCAGTTAGTACCAGTCTACCAGAAAGGACCAAACCTCCAAACTACTAAAAGAACAGGAGTATTGATGTCAATTTTGTGTGGGTTTCATCGTTGAGTACAAAGATCAAGTTTAACAAACACAGCGAGTTACAAAAGACACCTGATGTAATGTAACCTCGTATCAAAAGAAAAACAAATCAAAACATTTGCCGCCTTAGGACAATGACCACTTTTTATTCGAAGCAGTAGTGATCTACTAAACCAGAACAAGTTTAACGGAGGTAATTGTAAGGGTTCATCAGTTTCCTTTGAGATACGCGTCTCTGATTCCGTGTAGCTTGGCAGCCGCCTCCTGCATGCTTATGCGCTCACTCGGTGTTGTCTTGGTGCAGCAGAGTCCAATGCTTAGTACAGATCTCAAACATTGTAGGCCTTTCTCCTTGACTGCCATTGGAGTTTCTTCGCAGAGGTCCAACTCTAGTTGCAGCTGAGGATCGACAACCTCCAGTATTCTTTCGGGGAAGTTCATCTCTGTATACTTTGCAATGCTCAATCCATCCTTAAACATATCATCTGTTGGCCTTCTCCGTATAAATATTTCCAAAAGAACTACTCCAAAGCTGTAAATATTGAGGCAGTTGAAACTTGACCACCCTGTGAACATTCTAAAATTTCGTTTGGTGAAAGGTCAGTTCATACACACCGGCATATGTTAGATAATAAAATAAAATTTTTAGCAATTCAATAGATGAGAAACCCTCTTTCGTAGCGGTCCGTTTTCCGCCGCGCCGGCGACCACTCCGGCGCCGGCGGCCACCTGACAACCTTCCCGTGTTCTTTCCTGCCGTCCCTCTCCGCGCCGGCGACCACTCCGGCGCCCGCAGCCACTGCTTAAACCAATCCACAGCTTCTATTCCCGTTCGCCATGGGACCTAGATCTTGGAGTGAAGTGGTTCGCTCCGGCGGTCTCGACTCTCGCGTCCCTCCGGCAGATGAAGGGGGCCCTGGGTTCAGGTCAGGCGCAAGAGTAAACCGCATTCATGGCAACCAAATGTCTCCCAACCACCGGTTCGGCAAGCAATCAAAGCGGTCCCGAGGTGGCTTCATGGCCGCTGCTTTAAATGCCTGGCGCTTGGCCATCAGAAGGCCAGCTGCAAGAAGCAAGTTCGTTGCCACAATAGTTGGTTCTTGGGCCACTTAGCCAGAGACTGTGAGGCGAGTGGATCAAGGGCGAAGGGGAAGACAGGCGTTCCGACGGCCGAGGTGCAAGCTTTCTCTCAAGATCAGATCGAAGAGGCTTCATTGTAGTTGGCGGCGGGGCTGCAGAGATCGCTGCCTGCACCAAGCAAGGCCAACGCCGAGGACCTCCCGGAGCGCATGGCGGGCTACCAGATCTCTGCGCGGCAACCCTCTCACTGGGTGGAGGAGTGGCAAACAGGCGAGCCGGCGTTACGCCCAGATTCTGGAGTCTGCACCCTCTCCTGGACTCTGGGGATGGCGGACAACGAAGCTTACTTCGAGCGGCTGGCCTTGATGGCGATGGTGTTGGGCACCCGGCCGGTGGTCTCGCCGCAAGAGATGTTGCAGGTGGTGGTGGGGTGCGGGGTCAGGCCCTCGGCTGTCCGCGTCGAAGCTTCCTCGCCCGAAGATTTCTTCATCATGTTCAGGACCGCGCGAGACAGGGATTGGGTGCTTAGTCAATCCCGGGAAGTTAGCTGCAAGGGAGCATCGATCTCGTTCAAGCCATGGAACCGGCGCCTCCAAGCCCAAAGCACAAAAATGTGCTTCTTCACCAAGCTGTCCTTCGAGGGGCTGCCTCAGCACGCCTGGGAAGCAGGAATGGTAGCGCAGCTGGTGCGCGGGCTGAGAGGGGAGTTGGTAGAGCTACTGAGTCCTGCTGATGCTAGAGTGATCACCTGTTTTGCTTGGTTGTCAGATCCAAACAAAGTGCCTAAATGGCTAGAAGTCGAGATCCCGGAGCGCGTTGGAGGGGGACCGCCAAGGTGGGAGCGATACTCTGGTTGCTCTCTTCTCCCTAAGGCCCCAATGCATAAGCAGTGTCTTTCTTACGGGGTGGTGGTGCACATAGAGGAGCTGATCGATCCTACTTCGATTCACTACCCGCCCGATTGGGAGGTCGGCTCTGATGGAGACGAAGAGAACCAAGAAGAGTTCTTATTCTTGCTGGGTGGGGCGCATTGATGGATCGGGTCCAGTTTTAGCCGAACAGGAGGTAGCCAATCCTATGGTGGGCTGGCTATCTGGCTCGGCCGGCAGTCTGCCGGGGAGAGATTGGTCAACCGGTCCTCAACGTCATCAAGCTTTCGAAACTGAAGGAGGTCGGCTTGTTGGGGGAGTCGGCGTCTGAGGATGCCCAGCTTCCTCTTCAGAAGCGACACTGCCAGATCACGACGTGCCGGAGGATTTGCTCACGCTTTCGCAGAAGGAGGCGCCGAGTTGGGCACCAACCCCACGTCGGCTGTCACAGGAGGAGCACGGGGAAGAGCTACATCGGCGGTCAGTCCTCTCCGGTCCCTGGAGCCGACGGAGAGGATGCCGTCAGCAAGCAACCCTAGTGCCATGGTCGATGGTCCACGGCAACACCCGATGGACGAGGTTCAGGAGGTGCATGGAGGAAAGTAGCTCGAAATCAGTGCGACAGAGGTGACGGCCATACCTAGGCCCGACGGGATGCAGCAGCAGCAGGAGTTATTGCAAGAGCTTCAGTTGTCCCAAATCGGCTTGGAGTTATTGCACTTGTCTGACTTTGGGAACCATGAGTCAGCAGTTGGGGAAAGGCGGGAGATGGAGTTTTCGGAATCCGGGTTGCAGGCGGGAGCTTTTCCGCGCCTGGGCTGGAATTCGATGGGTGACTTGCTTCACGCTGGGCCGGCTTTGGACCAGCAACAGGGCGTTATGGGCCAACATCCGAGAGATATTCAACCGCCAGTTTCCCGCCCTCGGGTCAACCGGCACACGGGGTACAAGACTTGCAGCACCAGGGGAGGCCCACGCGACCTCAACTGGTGCAGGATTTTGAACTTGTTTATGCCAGACGAGCAAAAATGCAACCCCCGGCACAATGGGGCTAACTACTGAAGTACAAGACGAGCTACAGAAGTTCATCTCTTCCCTGGTGGCCACACCACAGGAGTCCATTCTGGGCGCCAGGCTTGCAGCACCAAATCTGGGAAGGCGAAAGCCTCACATTCTACCTGGTTTCACGCCGTGGAGGAGCAAACGTTTGCAGCAACAAGGTTCGGCGGCTCGATGTCATGCTGTGACCAAGGGTCAGAACGTCATCTTGCGCAAACTAGGCCTTCTCAAGGACGACGAGACGGGCACAGAAGCAGACAGAAACAAGCTCCGTGCGGTCTTTCAGAAACCACTGTCTCAGGAGCATGCACAGGCATTGGCCGCATTGCTTGATGTTGATCTTTCTTCCCAGGCAGAGAACTTCGAGCTTCAGAGTCAGATGGAAGAACTCCCCTCGCCGGCCTAGCTGCGGCCAGACCTCTTACAGTTGTGCCAGTCGCGTTGTTGTTTCCTGTTTAATGTCGATGTCTTTCAGTGTGTTAAGTTGGAATGTGCGAGGGCTCAATAACGTGGGTAAAAGAGCCTTGGTTAGGGAGTGTGTTAGTTCCAGCTGTTAGTTTATGATCCAAATTCGGATTGGGCTTTGGGACGCCTTGACCCGTTTAGTCCACCCTATATATATCTCTTGTATGTCGTAGAGGGTTTCAACCTCTCATATGTGATTCCCCTACAATTCCGTAAACTCTCCTCATATAGTGAAGATTTGCCGTGTGGCGTCCGTAGTTTTTTTCCCGCAAGGGTTTTCCACGTAAAATTGTCTCTCGTGTTTGATCTATTTTTTGCTCTATTTATAACAAGTGGTATCGTAGCCGGATTAGATCTGTTCTTGAGAGTTAGATTAGATCTGTTCTCGAGAGAAAAGTTTTCGTCGCCGCCGCCGAGTCGCCGAAGTTGCTAGCGGCGCTCCCGTGGCATCCTTGGTCGTCGTCGTGCAACACCACGCGCTGGCCGCCGCTCGCTCCGGCCGCCGCCGCCAACGCAGAGACGCATGCAAAGGCACAAGTAGGCACAAGTAATCCGCAAAAGGATGCAAGTAGGCACAAGCAATCCGCAAAAGGAATCAATTATCGTGCATCGGTCACATCATCAAATCAGCTTTTGTTTTTACTTTACTCGTATTGTGCATCAATCCAGACTTGATTTTTTTGTGTGAATTTTTTCCGTTACGGCCACACGAAGACCTACCAGAGGTTGTTCAAATTTTTCCTAGGGTTACACAAAGAACATACCTAGATTATTACCGCAGATCATTCTTTCTCTTGGTTAGATTATTATTGTAGATTATTTTTCTCTTGATTATTTCTTCTCAATGACTTCTATGAAGTATGATATTTATTGTTGGATCGTGATACAAGATTCTCACTATGGCAAGTAAAGATGCGTGCTATACTTTCACAAAGTGATTTAGATGATGCACTTGATAAATTTGGGAACAAACAACAAAATGCTTGACCGATAGAGAAAAGAGGCAAGATCGTAAGGCTTTATCTCAAATTCATCTTCATTTATCAAATAATATTTTGCAAGAGGTGTTGCAGGAGAAAACCGCGCCGCCTTATGGTTAAAGCGGAATCGATCCGCATGTCAAAGGATCTTACCAAAGAAGATGCACATGAAGATGAAATTATTTTCGCACAAGTTGCAAGATGATGGATCCGTATTGGATCATTTATCAAATTTCAAGGAAATTGTATCTCGACCTTGAGTCTATGGAGGTAAAGTTTGAAGATGAGGATCTCGGCTCTTATTCTCTTATGTTCCCTTCCACCGTCATTTTCAAATTTCGAGATACCATCTTATATAGTCGTGATACACTAACGGTTCTGAAGTTTACGAAGCTTTGCATGCAAAGGAAAAGATGAAATTGATGGTATCTCCCGAAAATTCTAAGTCACATGGTGATGCTTTGTCTGCTCGAGGAAGGTCAAATGAAAGAAAATCGAAAATGGTTCTAATAGCGAAGTTCAAGTCGTCCTAGGGACGGTCAAAATCCGAAGCGGTGAAAATTCTGCGTGTATTGCAAAAACAACCATGTTATTTCGAATGTTACAAGTTGAAAAATAAGGAGAAAAGGTATGGCACAAACAAATCAAAAGGTAAACTTGATGACGAAGGTAAAGCGTCATTGCTTCCGGTGCTAATAACTCGATAATGCCGATATCCTTGTTGTTTTAGCCGGATGTGTTAGCAAGCAGTGATGAATGGATTATTGATACCGCCGCATCTTTTCATATATGCACTAATAAAAATTGGTTCATCACTTATGAGTCTGCTCAAGGTGCTGGTTATGTTAGGATGGGAGATAATACTCCACGCCCTATTGTTGGAATTGGATCTCAGTGCAAATTAAAATGTTTGATGGTGTGATCAGACCTTAACAGAGGTGAGGTATGTTCCGTGTATGACAAGGAATCTCATTTCTTTGAGTTATCTTGATTCAAAAGGATACAAATATTCGGTGGCAATGCAATTTTAAAAGTATCAAAAGGTTCTCTTATTGTGATGAAAGGAGATTTGAAATCCGCAAACCTATATCCGCTTCGAGGCACTATCAAGTTGTGTGATGCTTGTGTGACATTAAAGTCATCCGACGCTTCAAATCTTTGGCACAAGCGTCTTGGTCATATGAGTGAACAAGGTTTGGCGAATTACGCAAAAGAGAACTTCTTCATGGATATCAAGGTGATGTTAAAGTTTGCAAAATTAGCACTCATGATAATCCCGCCGATATGTTAACCAAGTCAATTCCTATAACTAAGTTTGAGCTATGCTCAAGCTTGGTTGGTGTTACTGACTTAAATCCTAGTGATTTTTTGACGTCGGTAATATTCATTATTGAAAGGAGATGATTGACAGTTATCTATTTGCTACAAGAGAGAATTTGTCTCAAGGTGGAGTTTGTTAGTTTATGATCCAAATTCGGATTGGGCTTTGGGACGCCTTGGCCCGTTTAGTCCACCCTATATATATCTCTTGTATGCCGTAGAGGGTTTCAACCTCTCATATGTGATTCCCCTATAATTCGTAAACTCTCCTCATATAGTGAAGATTTGCCGTGTGGCGTCCGTAGTTTTTTCCCGCAAGGGTTTTTCACGTAAAATTCGTCTCTCGTGTTTGATCTATTTTTGCTCTATTTATAACACGCCGGTGCTTCGTAATCTGCTTGCAAGAGTCTAAGTTATCAACCTGTCTCCCGTCGATGTGTTTCAATTCGCGGCCATGAGTTTGATAATTTTGTGTTTCTACCTACTCAAGAAACCAGAGGGTATAGTACTAGCTTGGAAAGGAAGTCTGCTCAAAGCATCTCCGATTCACCAAGGGAATTGGACCATTTCAAGAAAGATAGAGATGCTGCACGGTCGAGGCCGTGGTGCCTAACGGCGGTATACGGTCCACAAGACGAAACAAATAAACTAGCTTTTCTAGAGGAATTGGAGGAAGTAAGAATTTTGCTCAAGCAAATGGTTGCTCTTTGGGGACTTTAACTTGATTGCGGAAGCCGCTGGATAAAAACAATTCAAGGGTTAATAGGAGATTAATGAATGCGTTCGAAACGCCATCAATCGTTTGGAGGTGCGCGAATTATATCTCTTTGGCCGACGTTTCACTTGGTCTAACGATAGAAGAATTCCAACTTTAGTCAAGCTCGAGAGCTTTGGTTTCATCCGAGTGGGAGAATCGCTCCCCGAGGCTAGGCCGCAAAGTCTTAGTGCCGCTACCTCGCACCATTGTCCTCTACTTCGACATGTGGTGCTTCGGCCGCCGCACGCGACGGTTCCGATTTGAGACGTTTTGGACTAAATTGGAAGGTTTTGAAGAAGTTGTCGTGGCGTGTTGGGAACAAGAAATTGACGATCAGATCCCTATCCGATCTTGCACAAAGAACCGTCTGTGCTCACCGCACGCTACAAAGTCAGCGTAAAAATAAGCACATCGCTTGCAAATTCAAATAGCAGCGGAGATCATTAACCCGTTGGACGTGGCACTGAAGGCGTGCTTATCGGCTCTAGAAAGGCAGCTTAGAGCACACCGCAGGGCGCAGCTTTAGCTCGGCATCCCTTGAGAGGATTCTGCCCGAGGCAGAGCGAGGGTAAGAAACTTGGGCGAAGGAGACGCGGGTCATCTTATTTTTATCTCAAGATCCGCTCAAGACAAAGGGAACTCTTTATCCCTTCTCTCGGAACACGAAGGAAGAATCGCAACCACCCATGAGGATATACCGAATTTGGCGAGAGACTATTTTTAGAACCCGATGGGGCAAAGTGACAGTGGATAGCCTCCCACTTCGGCTTAATGAGCTCCCAATAGCAAGTGGCAGATCTCTTAGCTTTGGACTCACCAATCACCGAAGACGAGGTGTGGTCCGTCATCAAATGTTTGCCGACAGAGAAGTCGCCCGGTCCGGATGGCTATACAGTGGCTTTTTAAAGAAATGTTGGGGGATAATCAAAAGTAAAGTCATGAATGCAATAGCGAAGTTCAGCACCGGCAACGACCGAACCTTAGTAAACTTAACTCGCTTTGATCACCCTCCTCCCAAAGAAGGAAAACCCAACGCTCCCGAAGGATTTTCGGCCGATTAGTTTGGTGCATTGCTTCTCAAAGCTTGTGATGAAGGTCTTAGCTCGTAGACCGGCTTCGAGGATGAATGAATTAGTCCCCTTCTCTCAAACAACGTTCATCGAGGAAGAAGTATTCACGAGAACTATCTTTATGTCAAGGGTTTGGTGAATCACCGCACAAACAAGAGGAAGCCAATGGTACCGCTGAAAATCGATATCTCAAAGGCTTTCGACATGGTCTCGTGGACTTTCCTTCGTCAATGCTTCAAGATAGGGGATTCGGTCATCGTGGAGGAGATGGATATCCACAATCTTGCTGACATCAAATACAGCTTTACTTATAAATGGGAACCAAACAGTAATCGTTCACACCGGCGAGAGGTTTGCGGCAGGTGACCCGCTATCACCGCATCGTTCGTTCGGTGATGGATCTGCTATGCTATAATAGCAAAGGCTGCCTCCCTAGAACTGATTGCACCTATCAAAAGAGGAAGATCACTACCACACACATCACTCTAAGCGGATGATGCAGCTGTTTTTCCGGCCTAGTTTGGAAGAAGCAAGGACCATAAAGGAAATCCTAGATCTCTTCGGGCAGAACCGGATTGAAGATTAATTTATCCAAGAGTCGCTTACACGTTTGCATTGCCGGAAGAACAAAGTTACACAGCTCCAAACGATCATAACATGTCCAGTTCAGCACTTCCCCATTTTTTATCCGGGATTGCCTTTGGGAGTGAGAAAGCCAACAAAGGCTGAACTACATTTTATCATGGACAAGTCGAGCAAGAGGGTGGCGGGTTGGAAACCTAAAATGCTCTCGATTGATGGACGACTATGTTTGGTGAAATCGGTTCTTTCACCTTACCTTCATACCTCATGTTTGTCATTCAACTTCCGCGTTGGGCGTGAAGGAAGGAACCGGAGAGGAAGTGTCGAGGTTTTCTCGTGGATAGGCGAGGAGGAGATAAATGGAGGCCATTGCTTGGTCGCTTGGAAGAAGCTTTGTAGGCCGGTGGACAAAGGAGGTTTGGGGGTGAGAGATATCACTTTTCAAGGTCAAGCACTCCGCCTTCAATGGTTGGCAAAGGAGCTGGAGCAACAAGAAAGGCCATGGGTGGCGGTGGGATTCAAATCGACAAAGACATCATTCCCATCTTCAAATCAATGAGCAGATTTCAGATTGGAAATGGCCGGAATACTCAATTTTGGACGGATAATTGGACGGGATCCGGAAGCTTCCGATGGAGATGGCCCCTCCTCAACTCTTACGTCGCAATGCCAAACTCACGAGAGAAGCTCTTGAAGGAAACAAGTGGGTGCGATGGCTTCGGGGTTCTCTATCTTTGGAAGCCATAGCGCAATTTTTCAAGTTTGGGATGAAGTGCAAGGAGTGGCCTTGTCGGCGAGAGGGTGATGTCGTCTCTCGGGCGGCGGCACAAGATGGAAAATTTTTAGTTCAATCGGCCTACTCCATTTTCTTCTCGGCCACGGAGGATTGCAGCTATGGCGCTCTTCTCGGAAGACGAAGGCTCCGTCTCTCGTAAAATTCTTTATGTGGTTGGCTTTTCGAGGGAGTTGTCTCACGGCGGATAATCTAGCCCGAAGAAATTGGCCGCGAGAGGAGCAATGCAGTCTTTGTAATACGGAAGATGAAACATGTAAGCACTTGTTTGTCGTTGCGCATATTCGGAGGAGGTTTGGCGAGACTACGTCGGCGCTTTCAGATCGACTTTCGAATCCCGTCGAGTCTGGAGGGAATTGGCTGACTGGTGGTTGGAGACGCGCCGTGTTTTCGGACGAGGAA
Source organism: Oryza australiensis (assembly GCA_019925245.2). Taxonomy (NCBI): domain Eukaryota; kingdom Viridiplantae; phylum Streptophyta; class Magnoliopsida; order Poales; family Poaceae; genus Oryza; species Oryza australiensis. The sequence continues at coordinate 914,991 of JAIFGZ020000539.1, forward strand.
CAGGGCGACCTTCGACTCTGTTTTTTCTTGATCTGCTGGATGATCTGGAAGGAGCGGAATGCGCGCGTTTTCGATGACAAGGCAAAACCGGCAGTGTGTCGATGGAAGGGATAGATGACGAAATTGCGATGTGGAAATCCGCCGGGCTGTTTGATCAAAACGGCGAGTGATCAGTTTTGAACAGATGTAATCTTCCTTTTTTCCTTTTTGTTCCTCCACCTCTCTGCTGAATAACAGGCCTCGTCCGCAAGGTCTGATCGGCACCGTTGTGTCGGTTTGTAAACAGCTTTTTCCCTAATCTTAAGAAAATCGGACGGGTTTCTAACCCGCTTCCCGGCAAAAAAAGCAATTCAATAGAAGAAAAAAATTAACAAGTACCTGGAGCAATATATCCAATGGTGCCTTTTATTGCAAGGGAAGTAGTTGAGTTTGAATCACCTAGAGATGATGTTGAAGAATTGATTGTGAATCTTGCAAGGCCAAAGTCACCAACATGAGCAATCATATCATCATCTAGAAGGATGTTACTAGGCTTCAGATCACAGTGAACAATAGTTCCTTGGTTGTTATGATGCAGGTACTCCAATGCATCTAATACATCCACCACAATACTTATCCTCTGAGACAATGTAACAAGGTTCAGATTTGAAGTGTTTCCATCATCTCTGGTCGAGTACAAAAAGTTGTGCAAGTCCGCACGTGGCATGAACTTATACACTAAAGCTTTGAAATTATTACCTTCAAAATCAATACTAGAGCATGCAGTGATAATGGAGACTAGATTGCGATGTCTTATGTTTCTTAAAGCCATACATTCGGCAATGAAGCTTTTCTGTGCTCCCCTTATCTCTAGACTGAAGACTTTCACGGCAACAACATCGTTACCTTGAAACAGTTTTCCCAAAAATACAGAACTGAACCTCCCTTTACCAATTAAATTGGATGCGGAGAATCTATCGGTTGCTCTGGCAAGATCAGTGAAGGATATCTTGGGGAATTTCTCATCGAACGAAGGAAATGATAGAGATTGTCTCTTCAGTTTTCTCTTTGAGAGAAATATAGTAGTTATGATCATAGCAAGTGATACCATGCTGGCTATTGGTATAACTACTTTCAGAACAATTAATTTCTTGTATTTGGATGAAACTGAAGCCGTGATAGAACTGCATGTGAGTAGGTGCAACTGAGTAACTCTAGTGGCCCACCACAGAGGTCCTGATTTCCTTCAATCCACAGGACTGTTGCATTCTTGAAAATTCCATTTGTCGGGACCTCACCGCTAAGATGGTTGAATGACAAATCTAGTTGCTCAAGAAAACGTAGGTGCCCAAGCGACAATGGTATTGGTCCAGTGAAATTGTTGTGAGAAAAGTTGAAAGCTTTCAGGTTACCTATGTTTCCTACTGAAGAGGGGATGCTTCCAGTGAATACGTTCCAGTCCAACTCAATGTTTTCCAAACTTTCACACTCACCCAAAGTATTGGGAATTTCTCCGAATAGCTTATTTGATGATATCTGAAAATTTATGAGTTGTTTGGCTTTGCCAATGTCAATATGAAGTTGTCCATCTAGGTTATTGAAAGATAATGCGATTTTCACAATCGATGGAATACTAAATATCTCCTTTGGAATGCTACCATGAAGATTGTTGTTAGAAACGTTCAACAGTTCAAGCATTTGTAGCTTTCCTAGGCTTGGTGGTATGTGGCCATCGAAATTGTTAAATTCTAGATAGAGTGACCCTAGTTGTGACAAATTCGAAAGTGATGTTGGAATGGGCCCTATAAAGTTGTTATCACTTAGGGTAATTTCTTGTAGACTTTTTAGAGCTCCGATCCAATTTGGAACCACAAATGTAAATTGGTTGGAATCCAACCCTAAACGATCAAGGTTCCGAAGGTTTTTGATACCGGAAGGAAAGCCACCGGATAATTTGTTCATGCCCAAAATTAGTGTTTCAAGCTGATCAGAAAGGTTACCTAATGAATTTGGTACAATACCCTCGAAACGATTAGCAGCAATCGACAAAATGTGTAGCTCGGTGCAATTGGCTAAGCTGTTCATAAACTCCCAGTCTTGCTTGTTCCGTGATTCAAGATCATTAAACTCAAGATTTAACAAATTTAGTTTGGTAAGCTTGCCAATGGAGGTAGGAATAACCCCGGTGAAGTTGTTACTTGATATGTCAATCACCTTTAGCTGGGAAGCATTTATCAATGAACAGGGTATATGCCCTTGAAAGAAGTTGTGGTCTAGTGCGAGACGTTCGAGATTGGGTAGAGTGTTACCGATATTTGACAATACCTCTCCACTTAGATCATTGAATGCAAGGTTAATGCCTAGGAGGGTAGAAAGATTTAATGTGGCCTCTGGAAACCTACCTCCTAGCTTATTGTCACCCACAAAGAGGGCATGCAGCATGGGAAACTTGGCAAACTCATTTGGGATGTTGCCCTCGAAATTATTGGACACACAACTAAGTCCTTTCAGTGTTGAGATATTAGAAAGAGATGCAGGGATGTGTCCTGTAAGATTATTAGATGAAAGTTGCAAAAGTTGAAGGTGATGAGGTAAATCTTGAGGCAATTCTCCAGCTAGATTATTGTTATACAGTGAGAGCTCCATGAGGTTGGAACAGTTTTGAAAGATTTGGTATCCTTCCTTGTAGCGGGTTATCATCCAGGTTGAGGATTTGGAGGTGATGCAGGTGGCCAAGGGATGGAGGGATCTCTCCTGTGAATGAGTTAATTGGCAGTTGTAGCTGCCTTAGGAATGTTAGGTTCCCAAGTGAAGGAGAGATTTGTCCGACCAAGCCTCGGTCTGTAAGGTTTAGAGAAATGACACCATGAGGAGTTTTTCCCTGCATGACACACCTTCCCAACTGCAAAATTAAGGCCCTGTTGAGTTACATCCAAAATGTGAAAAGATTTTGGATTTTGAGTATTTTTTAGCATTTTGAAACTAAAACATATGGGTGAAAAGTTGGGATAAAAAAATTTTGGTTTTGAGAGGAATTTGGCCAAAAAATGTAAAATTTTGGATTGAAAGATGTGCATGAGAGTTGCATGCATCATGCATTTACTTAAAAAAATTCACATGTAACTAACCACCTATTCTTGTAAAAATTTACACAAAATTTTTGAATAAAAATTTTCATCAAATTTTGCAACTAAACAGGTCCTTAAGTAAGTGCCGTCGTTCCAGGATATCCAGGATATCAGGGCTTGCTGCGAATCGAGACTGATCGCCTTATTGAACTCGAGCAGTGAGAGCCGATCTGTCTCATTTCCATACAATGAGTTGCATATTACTTGGATAACACTGCAAGACATAAGCACTAATAGGATCTCTCCAATTGCAATGATCTTCATGTCCAGGTATATCTGTGGAAAATTGTAGATCGTGATTAGTTATATGCATTCATAAGGATATGAAATTTTAGATAGTCAAGAGTGTGAAACATCTTTTGGACAATACAAATATAACTAAAAATACACACAACCATGCATATTTGTGAGCTCCAGAATTTAAACCTTGATGGGTATATACGCGTAGTTATGCACCAACAACAGTATCGCCACATTAATGATGCTTCCCCATAAACAATAGACAATAGATTCTTGCAAAAATCTATTTTGTCGAAGTACCTGGAGGAAGATTTATGCTTGAGCTTTTCCTTTTCTAGATGTTTGCCTTCTTATCTGTTCGTACACCAAAATTAATTCAGAATATGTGAAATGCAGGCCATCTAGTTATTTAAGTCTTGATGGTAATTTTCACTTTGCATTGCTTTAGATTGACACAACTCCTATTTTATATTTATTTATTTATATACATATCTATACTCCATTAAGAATATGATTCGATCAAGGGATAGGCTCGGATAGGATATGGCCACCCAAATTTTCCAAGTGTTTGGTTGGAGGACAGCACTAGGATATGGCCACCACATGTCACATGCCACAAATTTTGAAATATATGGTAAACTTTGAAAATGATGAATGATGTAAATGAAAGCCAAAGTTTTACCTAGGCAATATTTATTGTGTTTGTTGTGCATTTTGAGGGATTGTGCATATGCATGTTAGATGCATGACAAAATAAAAATTCAACTAATAGGCTTAAGAAAAATTTAAAAACACTCAAAAGTCTGAGAAAAATTTGTATAAAAATTTTGAAAAGCTTGAAGATAAATGTAGAGTTTGAATTTATTTACCAAACCAAAATCTAGACCAAAACACTCACCAAAAACGAAGTCTGAAAAATTTGACAGAAATATGGAGCCATCTTCAACCTTATGCCAAAATTCAACCAGGGATCTCCATGCTGTGAAATTTGAGCAGATCATAGCTCAGACTTTGCTTTACAACTTTGCCATTGGACATAGCCCAAATTCAGCCTGGTAACATATTTAAATGGAGCCTAAAGTAGTAAAGTCACCACTGAGATCCAGACTTAGACAAATTATTGGTTTCTACTTCTCTCTCACTTCCTTCGCTGCCATGTGGGCCATACTGCCTGGTGGGGCCACGGTGCCAGTCTCACAGCGTTCACTCTTCAGTCCCACGCGCCAGAACGCGTGCGCCACGCGCGAGAGCATGCGTTGGCTGCGTGACGCGCGGGAGCACGCGTCGGCCGCGTGGCAAGCCGACGAGCTCACCTCTCTTCCATCGCCGGCGTGCCATATAAGCCGACCAGCCGACACACGCATCCTCTCTTCCTCCATTGTCCTGTTCCATGGAAGAAACTAGACCGCCACCCTCGAGATCACCGGGAACACGCTCACGAAGCTTTCGGCCGCCGAGAGGAACCCCTCGCCGCCGTCGATAGCCGGTGAACGCCATCCTTATTTTGCTGCGTTCCCTATTACATTTTCAACGTTCTCTCTAATGACGCCGGAGTTAATTCATTTGATGCAGCCGAACCCCGGAACGCGATCGAGCCGACTCACAAACTTCAACACGCTCCGGACGCCGCCGCGACACCCTGCTCGTCGACGAGAACTCCACGGTGCGCCATTTGTTAAATATTTTTGCCTACATGTTCATCAGCATCTAACAACGGTTAAACCCGAAGAAATCGACGCGAGGTGCATCATAGAAGAAAACCCCTTCTTCCCCAACTCCGGCCACCTAAGCACCCTTTCACTCTTCTTCTCTCTCTCTCGGTGAGTTTCAACCTGATTCCTTCTATTGAGAGCATCCTTGTTCATGGCTAAACCAATGCCAACACCTCCTTTGAGCAGCCGAGGGCCGAGGAACCCGAAGACGTTCGCCCGAGGAAGCAGCGTTGCCGCTCCGAAGACCCGCACGGTGCCACCGACGATCGGACCTCGACGGCGCCAACCCACCATTCGGTAAGCATCCCAATAGCACCTAGAACATTTACCATACACATGCACACACGATTGTAGCCCCCAAATTAACATGCAACCGCAACCTAAACCGTAGCGCCGCCCGCACGTCGTCGACGATGATTCGATGACGGCAATGAACGAGAAAACCACCGTTAGCTTCGCCTCGGTTCCCTCTAACGTTTTCCTTTTGGTCGCGACCCAAGATCGGCCACCGTTTGCGCGTCGGCGCCGGCGAGAAGTTCGCCGAGCGTCACTGCCCTGTTTTTCACCTAGCCGAATCACACCGACAGGTGGGCCCCATGTTGTTAGGCGCCAGGAGCTCATCTTTAAACTAAACAAGACATTGAGAGGTGGACCTGTTGCCACACATTTTAGTCAAAAAGAAGAAAAATTAGCTCGGAAAAATATTTTCTCATAGAAAATTGTCTTAGCATTGAAAAATTCATATAAAATGGAAAATAGCACATTTTGAACTGAAACAAATTTTATCAGATTCACAAATTTATGAACTTTAATGCTGTAGAATAAAAACACCTACTCACAGTAGGAAATTTATTTCTAAAAATTTATTTATAGACTAGCTAACTTAAAATATGCTTTAACTTGTAAAATTTGTAGAAATGAAGTAAACCAAATTTCTATAAAACCAGCAAACTTTGAACTTTATTTTAAGAAGCATAGAGTTTCATACTTTCTGTAACAAACATATCACTAATAAATTAAATAAGGAAAATAAACACTTCTTGCATACACTAGTTTCTAAAAAATTGTGGAAAACTCATCCTAATTCCAAAAATCACAAACTAAATTTTGTTAGAATCATACTTTTATGCCCCACAGTATAAAAAATAACTAACCAAACAGTGACATGAGGGTTTGGATCTAGAAAAATTTAAAATGCATATAGTTCTATATCCAACTTGTAAGCATGTTTGAAAATTTGTAGCTTTTAAATAAAAACCATTGGAAAATAAAAATTCTTTCATAAGGGATGAGTTTAACACCAAAAACTATTCAACCATGTAAAGTATTCATTTTAGGGCATGTTGGTTTTTCATGGATGAATAAAGTTTGAAATCCTGCATATGTGTGTATTTAGACGAATCGCAGGCGAATCCCGAGGAAAATTATTACATTGCGAGCAAGAAGAAGAAGAGCAAGGCAAGTTCTTCACCTCCCCTTTGAACACATTAAACCCAAATTTTGGAGGTTATTTTGAAAATGGTTGGAAAATATGCAAGTTGTTTATACGTTACAACCTTAAAACTTTGTATAAACATATTAGATCAACACCTTAACTTGCATTATTCCTTAAACTCTACAAAACACCTTAGCCATCATTCCTAGCCCTAGAAACACTTCGGTCTCGCCATAATAAGTATGATGCTTGCTTTTGAAAGTATATAAAAATGCTTAGTCTTGCTTGTAGTATTTATTTCCATACCTTATGGGCAAAGTATATGTAAATTGATTTAAGTTTGTGAACTACATCTATGTTGAGTAAATATATTACTTGGCAAATAAAATGCTGAAAAACATGAATTTTAGGTTTGGGCCTCAAGTGGTGCATATATGGTGATTAGTTGTGTACCGATAGGGAGAGAGTGTGCTCAAACCGTCTTAAGGACTTCACTCAATGTCGGTTCATTTCGTATACGGTAAAAACCACATGTGCTAGTATGGGATAGCCCAAACTTAGTAAATTATTTATGGTTTAGCCTTACATTTTGGTAGGCCGAGTGTATGAGTTCGAATAACTCGAGGAACTTCCTATTTGCCCCGACGTGGTAGTTTAGGTGACTAAGTCTGTCCAATACAACGGTAGTGCCGCGTGGGTGGGTTCTGTCACGTTCGTCCCCACGGCGTTAAGCTTAAGGCGTGAGCCCACCACTTAACGGTTCTATGTCATATCTTAGTATGACTAGGATGGAGGAACATATATTGTGCTGGTGTAAGGCTAAATCATTAATTTTGGAACAGCTTTGTTGCGTGTAATAAATCGGGTACTTATATATCGCGTGCCATGCTTTTGCATGATTATTATTATCACATCATGTGGGTAAAGTGTATAAACTCTACAAAGTCTAAACTAACCGATTAACCGTGCTCACGGTCATGAGCAGCGTATGGATAGGTATTGAGTATAGACTGGTATTTATTCTTCGAAATGTTGAGATTTACTTCCGATCATGTTGATTTCTTGTGAAATAAGTTCATGTTGCCATGGAGGGCAATGAGATGTATATTTATGTATGTTAATGACTACTTTCACGCCCATATGCTAAAAACTTGCTTGCTGAATTATATTTGAAGGAAATTCTGATTTTTGAAGTTCTTTATGCAAATAAAACTTGCTTTATGCTAAAATAAGCCATATCATGCCTTCCTTGATATTATGCCCTACATGTAGAGTGTTAGGCTTGCTTGATGCTTGCGTACAATTTTATTGTACCGACACTTGCTCGTGTATATTGTTGTTGTATGCATAGACTTGTCTGCATGTGAGGATCTTCTGAGGAAGATGAATTATGGGACATTTCTCTCTTCCGGACGGTTCTTACTAGGGTCTACCCTAGTCGGTTGCATGAAAGGTCCTCTGGTAGAAGATGCTTCCGCGAACTAAACTATTTGGCTGGTCGGCCATATGTATCTAAGTACTATGATGTATGAAGAATCTAAGACTTAGAATGTAGAAACTTATGATTATGTTAAAGATATCACTTGCTTGGATGAAAGTTTTTAGTGTGTTCCTTTCACTAGGAACATAATAAACATGAGTATGAGTTAAAGATAATTGAGACAATGTAGATCTTTAGCCATTTTATGTCAAGTCTCCGAATGTGTAACACATATGGTCGCCACCTCCGTGTGGTTTGATGGGCACATTTTCGACTGAAGTTGACTAGCAGGGGTAAAGGCCCAGCAAGGTCTCACTTATCTTTCTCTCGAGCTCCGAATATCCTATTATGTCTATTGGAGGAATTGAGGTAATCCATTCATCCTACATACATAATAAGAGGTTCGGAGAGCGCCCGACACCACATAGGGAATATTCCCTTCGATGCCGGCTTTATGTATCCCGCCGATTCGCCCGAAGAGGCGGCCTAGGGACCGCGCAACTCGCGCACGTGAAGGAGACGACGTGCGCTCACCTCCTTCCCATCCCTTTCTCTCCCCTTTTCTCCTCTCCTCTCACCGGTTCACCCCTTTCCCAAAACCCTAGCAAGCTCTCCTCCCTCCTCTACCAATCTCATCCAGCGCGCACCGGGCGGCGTGGAGGCGAGCGGGAGGTGGTGTCGGGGGCACGTTTCGGCGACGTGGGCGGAGGGTTTCGGTGGAGCGAAGAGTTTCAAAGGCGCGGTGGGTCTCGGCGGCGCGGGCGGCAACTCTCGGGGGTGTGGGTGGCGACATTTGATGGGAGGTACAAGGGCGGTGAGGCACATCAACACCCATTTTCTCCTTCCACTGCTCTCTCCAAATCAAGGTATACTCCCAAATCTGAGCATATATTTTGTTTTATGGGGATGGATTTGTTCAGATATGAGTGCTATAGTACTTGGATGTAGTCTCTAAGCATGAGCAGGAATGTTTACAGAGTGCTATAGTTGCTATTTTTGTGATATTTTGTCTGGTTTTTTATATGTTCATATGCTCCTCAATGTTTTATACATATTGTCTACATGCAAATAAGTATACCATCTGAAGTCTTATTTGCCAAGGAGGTATTCTCACCATTTCCATCCAAAAGGTGATCACAACACCCATCTATCCTACCAAACAAAAAAATGGTTCATCATATCCACCTCTTCTCCCTCCAACCAAACAAAAACCAGGTTCATCCCAGCTGTCCAACCAAACAAAAAAACTAGATGGCCATATCCCTGAAAATATGGATGGCCATATCCAATCCATCCTTGACCACCATCCAAACACACTCTAAAAGACCACAATGATGGTGAATCGGCCACCATCCACCATTACCATGTGGATCCCCCAAACAGTGAGGTAGGTGGACTTTTCTCCCTTCTCTACCCTCAAGCCATCAAACATGGACATTTTTTTGAAGTGAGGTAAAAATGATGACAAATAATATGACTTGAATATTTTACAATGAGAATAATTTTATTTTAATTTTTGAGGCTTTAATGCGTATGGTAGGGTCCTCTTACTTAATCCTCATTGCAATGCACGGGCATTCAGCTAGTAAGTATAAAAATATGCTTACTACCCCGCCTCCGCCTCCGACGTCCGTCCACCCCGACCAGGCCATCCCGGTGACAATGGCCACGCCTCCGGTGCCACCGTGACCATCGAACCACTCAACCTCGGTCTCATCGAGGAGAAGCCCGTGGAGAGTGTGGAGTTCGGAGAGCTCGCTCTAGAAGGTGTTCGAGCGGCTCAGCAAAGAAACCATCACCGTGTCTAGCGACACCTCTCGCCGACGCCCGACTCATGCACGGCACGACCTCATCGTCCATCGTGCGGCGGGTGTCCAAGACTAGCGGGAGGCGACGAGGTCGCCTTCACCATTGCCGCAACCACCGTGCCTGGTGCGAACGACGCTTGTGCAGGCCGACAATCAACTTCCACCTCACGTGGGGGCTCGGCCTCAACCCCGCCGTGCTCTAGCTCGTCCGAACGCCGGCAACCTCCCACTCTCCAACGGCAACAGCGGTCCGACTCGAGGGCCATCGGATATGTGCCCCCTCTCCAACACAACGGTTCTAGACATGGTGGTCGAACTCCCGTTGCTCGTTAGGTATCCCTTCTCTCCTTCCCCATCCACCCATCCCAAAAAATCCCCTAAATGTGTTCTGGATCGACGGTGAAAATCCTCTAGTGAACAGCAGCAACGGGGGTGTTTTTTACGAAAATTTGTGATTTGTGATTCAGTTTCCGTCCCTGATGTTCTTGGCTCGAAGCAATAGCTCGATTTGAGCCGATGCGAGCTACCTTTTTCTTAATTCCTAGACCCATCAAAGGTGTTGATTTCTAAACCGGCACCTTTGAGTGTTCACATCTCGTGTCGCCCGCTAGGTGCCGGTTAGAAAATCGACACCTATGGCTGGTCCTTAATCGACACGTAACATATGTTTTCTGTAGTGGTGTATGTTACATGGTAAATATAGATATATAAATCCTGTCTATTATAATCAAAATGATTTAAGAAATATTAGTGAACAACCTAAACATATATCTCAGTCAAATTGTCAAATATTATGAAAACGACGGAGTATAAATTATTTTTTTCATGCGGGCTAAGATTTTTTGGGAAAACAACGATGACACAGACACTTATATAAACATGTGCACAGTATAAATGCACATACATATACCCTACCTATATGAAATCAAAGTACATTTTTATTAGTTTTAAAAAATAGCATTCTTTGCTCCACCACAAGAAAAATACACATAATTGTGGATAGTTAGATATTGATATAGTGATTAAAAAAGTAATTGATAGATTAGAAAAAATGAATTTTTTATTTCACTTGCGACAGATTTTTGGCTCCTCTTTTAACTTTTTTGTCCATAGAATTTTGCATCAAGATTCTTGGTATATCCAATTTGCAGTTCCGTTCAGTTACAGTTCACCAAAATTAAACTTTAAAACAGTTTTTTAGATTTATAATTTTTGATATGATTGTCTCTTTTATGGTTATTTCAGACTATATTTATTTATTAAAAATTTTGCAAGATTTAAAAGTTATAAATCTGTCATAGGTAGTAAAAAAATATTTTCATGCCTAGATAAAGTTGTAGTATTAATAGATATCAAATTATCTTTGAGATAATACTATAGATATCATTTTTATACATGCATACAATTCAAGTATTTAGAAAAAATACAGGTAAGATCGAAGTTTTAAAAGTTTAACTTAAAATACATCCAAAATGACATGTTTCCATGACCAATTAATAGATCGAGTTCAGAAAAAAAGCTTACGGCTCGTGGTAGCCTGCGCTGCAAAATAAGCCGCCCGTCCTTGCAACCGAGGCAACCGGCACTCACCAGGCTAGTGATCAAGCTAATTGAGCACAGAATGGTTGAATACGCAGTTGCAGGGACGGTTTCTTAATTTATAGGCGAGCATAACTGCAATAATGGGATGGGTGGTGCGTTCGCTTCAATAGATTTTCTTTTAGATGGGAGATTTCTTTTCAAGATCTGAAAGTGAAAGTGTTTGGTTGGCGGTATACTCCTCCATCTCACAATACAGAGGATTATTTTCATTTTAGCAGAGATTAAGATGGTGACCAAAAGACCCATATATCCCTTAAAAGGTACTAGAATGCACTGTAAACAGACCAAAAGAATTTAATCAAAGCAACTGCAAAAAGATTAAAAAATACAGGTTAAGAATAAACTTATACTTCAATTATTAAGAATGGCAGACACATCTCCAGCAATTATTAAGATCGGTGGATTGCTGCCATTCTCCCTGAAGGTTTGGACAAAAATCTCCCTGTTCCTCCGATCATTGCTGCTGCTGCCATTCTTGCACGGAGGAAGGACGAGGCCAGCGTTGAGGGAGCACGGCGGCGGCACGGAGGGAGGACGTCGACACGGTGGAGGAGGGAGCGCGGGGAATGGCGGGTGAAGGAACGTGCACACGAGAATAAAAGATAAGGGAGCCGAACGAGTCCCCCAGAACTGAGGAATGAGGATGGTGGGATAGGGGATAAAATTTTTTTAAAAGATGATAGGGGTTTAAAAAAGATGATAGGGGATGGGACGATAGTTTTTAGTCCACAACCCTAAAAATTTAAAAAATAAGGGATCGAAAAGAGCCATTGGAGATGTTCTTATCCTCATTCTCACAATACTACCAGCAACCCAATTAAATCTACTCTAGCACATCCATCAATCCATACCAATCGATCTTAATTCATCTTTCAATAGAAGTGGAGGAAGATGAGCTTCTTGACCACAACCAAGATGATCCGCTGTAGGAGCTGTAGAAGTCTAGCTGATGTTGACCTCAGGTCATCTTTTTCAGCTTGAGCAACAGTTAGGTCTCTTCATCAGTCTTTATCTTAATTATAGTGGATCCTCCGTCTCTGCCGCCGCTGCCCTCGGGCCCGACGCCGCCGAACATGCCCACCCCTGGCCGGCCCTCGCCCTGGCCGCCCCCTCCCCGCCCCCGCCCCCTAGCGGTTCGATTCATCCCCAGGTGAGTTATTTTTGTTACAGCGGTTCTATGATTTTCAGTAGTTGATGAAACATAAATAATCTGTTTTAGACTTTTGTTTGCCGGCAAATATGCTTTATGGGATGATTTGAGTATGAAAAAGTAAGTAGTTTTTGTATGGATGAAAGAAAAGGAACCACCCCATTGCTAAGCCGAAATTCTCAAATCCACTGCATGCATGTCCCCCGTTGCAAATATACAAAAGAAATTCCCATAAGTTTTGTTCGTTCCAAGACAGATGCCTCCACTGCCACGCCAAACAAGGAGTTGCAGCCACTGGTTGTGTTGTGGATGCTTAGCTTGTGCATGCACCACTATCATTATGGATGATCCATGCATCTCCCAATGAAAATATCTTTCTCCCGTGCATTATGTATGTTGAGAAACCGTTCATCGGAAAGCCTTTCCATTAGTTTTGTCGTGACAATGACATGCATATTGTTAGAAATGCAATACAGCTTTGGACTTTAAAATTTAGTGTATGGCACTTTGATTTGACATAGAGGCTAGAAATAACTTTTTGTTCAGGTCTTGTTGCTACATTGAATTTCATCGTAAAAATATAAACGCCACCTGATGGAGTAATTAAGGATTTTTTTCTATTCTGACCCAAGTAGGTGGATTTTGATAAATATGTCTAGTTGTATTGATTTGTCAATTAAGATGGTGATAATTTTTCCTTTAAATTAAACAAACACCTTTGAAAGCACACGATACCCATAAAGTAGCAAGTTACATTTGACTTTCTAATTAGTCTTCTTTTAATACAATACTACACCATCTCCCCTCATTCAACTAGTGCAGGGGAAGAAAGGTGGAGAAAGGTTGGGGTAGTGCCAAATTCCACTTATTGGACTTTGTGAATCTCCACCTTGCTTTTTTGAATAGGTAAAATTTAAATTTTTGAACATTTATTTTTTGCAGGATGACGCAATTCCACCTTCTAGATCCGACGTACAACGTGATCCACAGAGCACGCCGGTAGCGGAGGGACAGGTACTACTACAGCGGCCCTGCCCCATATAGGCCCCTTTTTGGGTATTTGTTCGTATAGTAGAAATTGTTGTAGCGTTTTTGGGATTGTGTGCTACCTTGTGTATCTTGTATGTGCTAGCTGTTATTTCCTAGTGTATGTACCAGAGATGTTGCCCTATTTGGATCTTGTACCATGCATAATTTATCTTGTATAGTGTTGCAATTATACCATCTCTTCATGTGCCTTTTGAGGACTGTGATGGTGCTCTGTTCTGCAGCCATGCTGACGATTGTGAAGTAGCTTGTTAGAATGAAAACAATTACTAGCCAAAGAAGTTTTGCAAATTCATTGTGTGTCAGTTGAAAAGAAGTTTTGCCCCAAGTTTTCAACAAAAATATCATGCCATATTTGTTTTTATACTTTTTTCACCACCTAAAAGAAATAGTCCTACATGCCAAAATCAAAGTGTCTTTATTCACTACAGGCGGTTGAGTTTTTATATGCGGGACCTTCCGCTCCTCCGTTCTAGAGCCCATGGAGGGTTCTTAGACATGCGGTATGACGGTAGGTACACGATTTTCTAGAAAGAGCTGGTCTAGACGTTATCTCATTTCGGGTCCATCGGGGCCTTCCCACATTCAACTCATCGTCCTTGACTACACTAGTTGACAGGTATTATCTCGAAACGTTCCTTGCTTTCTTAAGCATTTGTGCAGCGCTTTCCTTTTTATCTATTAATATTACGGTGTAAAAATGTAGGTGGCGGCACGAGACGCACACCTTTCACTTCTCTTTTGGGAGATGAAAGTTACGCTACTGGGACTATCGGAAGATTCTTGGCTTGAGGGTTCGTGGTCGTGCGGTAACAAGGCCGTGCAGGTCGATGGTTGGAGAGCTCGGGCAGAGGCCTTCCTAGGCGTCGGCTTGGTGAGCACGGGCGCGCGCTCGGAGTATTCATTTCCGGCTCCGGCAGAGTTTGCGCATTGCCCGAGGGGCGAACGAGCGGACTATTGCGCACTACGCCGAGCGTGGATCCTCCACCTCTTCGCCTACTGTTCTTTCCGACGCAAGGGACACTTGCTTCTTGGATGTGGATCCACCGCTTGCGGATTGGGACCGGGCGGGTCAATACACGGGGCTTGGCGTGTTGTCTTTCCTTTACCGTCGTGCGAGGCGTGTCATCGGTCTTCGTCGTCGGCCTCACGGGTGGATGCGTCTCACCTGCTCCACTGTGGATGTGGTCGCGGCTTTCGGTTGGTCAGCCACAAGTTCTACCTCATCGCGACCGGTTCGCAGTCGGACGCACGGCCGGCAACCGACGTGGGCCTACCTTTGGAACCGAGTTACAGTCCTCACGCCAGGATGCGGCGGGCGTACAAGGAGTACATGAACGAGTTGGACAGCCTCACGGCATCTAGTGAAAGTCATGATTACTAGTTCTATTCGTTTGTAGTGGTTTACTTTCTAATGTAACATGATGTTTTGACATGTTGCGGGTAACGTGGGAGTCGTACGCCGAAGAGGCGGCGATGCCTTTTGGTGAGCAATTTGTGCTCTAGCGACAACGATTTGTACGGGATGAGGTGTCCCCTCATCCGCTTCTACGTTGTCGAGTTCCACCCGCCGCATAGAGTTGCACGCCGGTTGGAGTACGGCGGTTGTGTCCACTTGAGCTGGTTTCGAATGGATATGACCTTCACAAGTAAGTGTGATGTTCTTTGTAACTATTTCCAGCATTTCGTATTAACTTTGCAATACGTGGCTTGCGGGTTGGATCGTCGAAGAACAAGAAGATCTTCGATTAGGACCGGTACCACTTCAACTACATTAACCAGTGAGACATGTTCGACGCCAACGTGGACGTCAACGACGAGCCACACTCGAACATGGTGTTTAGGCAATACCAGGCTTGGTACCAAGGCATGACGCGTACCCGACTCGGACTCCGGTGCTCGCAGGCGACTACGCCGACATTGAGTCATCCGACGATGAAGACACGACCTACGACCAAAGTACGCGGTGGGAGCTAGGTGGAGGCGTATCTATCTTGGACGAGTGGTATGTCATCTAACTTGGCTTTCCAGGTTTAGTTGCATAAATGTATGTTCTAATTGTGAAATTTGTTTTAGGGCAACACCCTCCGAACGACGGTCGAGGAGATGACGCAATTTCGTGGGAGAGTTAGAGATGACGAGACACGCAACTTTCTCGACGTAAGATTTTGAAAGCTCTTTCAAGTATACATCTAATACATTGTGTTCTTTGAATTAAGTACTGAATTTTGTGTAACGTAGAGTAGTACGTCGGCTACGTCGTGTGGCTACTCGTTGTGGATGTAGGACAACCATGACGCAAGACGTGCACGGGCCTTCGCATCCACGAAGGTGGCGGGTTGTCTAGCCAGCACGTACCGACTCCGGAGACACCGCCTCGACGAGGAGGATGACGACGACGAGGAAGAGGCACTCCGGGGACACAATGAGATTGGGTCATCTCACTGCACGACGCTCCTCGAGTCAACCTACGCAGAGGTTGGGACCAGGAGATGCCACCCACCGACACTTTCGCCCAGCGGCGACGCTCTTGGACACAAGGGCAAGGGTAGGACTAGGAGACGGTGAAACTTGATGTACAGATTATGGTAGATGTTAGCTTGTATTTGTGACTATATGGACTATTCTTGAAGTAAGTCTCTTGAAGTATTTCGAACTTACGGGATGAAATTTACCAAATTTTTCATGACTCTAAGGTCCAACCGAATCTATCTTTTCTTTCTTTTTCTTTCCTATACTAAAAAAGGATTGCAAAGTGGGAATTTTTTTATCATGTCACAAAGAACTCTATTGCTCCTTCCTTATTGGAATACAAATAATTCCGTTAAAGTAATAGGAATTAGGCCTAAGACGATTCCAAATAGAAAAACTTCAATCATTTTGATTTGTTCAAGGGGATAAAAAAGAGGTACGATCTATCCCTAAATAGTAGTCTAAATTACCCACGAATCTCAATGACCAAGAAAAAAGAATTGGTAATTATTGCGTAGAATACCAAGAATCCAAAAGAGAGATTTTTTTCCCTACCTTATTCATTCAATTCATTTCAAATAAGACCTTGGCAAAGCCAATAGTTAAAGGACCTTGGCGCCAATGTTGTTGGCGCCGACCTTGGCGCCAAAGAAAATGGAACCGACCTTGGCGCCAAAGGAAATGGCGCCGAACTTGGCGCCACGAAATTGGCGCCGAGATCCGCCACGTCGGCCTCGGCACTAGGGTGGCGCGCCGACCTCGGCGCCAATAGTGGTGATGCCGAGATGCGTAAGCTCGATGCCAATAACGACAACGCCGAGCTAGAGGTCTATTTTTCCAAATTGAAGCGCCGGGGCCTATTTGTGAGAAACTTTTAAGAAAGGGCCAAAATGTAAAAATTCGGACATATGGCGGGGCAGCGGTCGTCGTGTCAAGCGGATGCGTCGTTTCAGATAGACCTACGGTATATATTGAATCGTTGATATCGACAAAAGCGGAAAAATATTAAGGGGAGCGAACTATCACATTCAAATGCTTATTGTTAACGTTAGTCCTCAAGATTTCATCTTCAATTAACTTATACAACTCTTCGACTATATGTGATCAATAGCACCACATAAACATCCAAATCAAGCCATACATGCAAACAATTTACTATTAATTAGAACAATACATCAATCAATGAAGATAGAGTGGACAAGAGATTTTAAATTAATCTACACGGAACTACGAACACGTAAGGACGAAAATCACACTAATCAGATTTAAAACAAGAAAGTTAGGTATAAAACAAGTTTTAGGGCCTGGTTGGCTAGAAAATAGAGTTTAGAGGGTTTAAAATGCAAAAAATCAGACCTATATGTAATTATGGACAAATAGGAGGTGTGGCATGTAAAACAACAAGGGTGAACTGTGAGAGTATTTATTGAGGAGTTGAAGGGTTATCGGTAAGAGTTAGGGACTAAAATATAAATATTTTTGAATTACCACGGATGAGGGTCAAATACAAAATAGACTAGGTTTTTAAACAAAAATAGTGAAGGGGTATGTGGCTTCTAATATAGACTATTGATTTTTGATCCAACGGTCCACGAGTCATCTTCTACCTCTCGCTGCTCTACTTCTTCCTTCCCTTTCGTTCTCCCATGGATGAAATTTCTAGGGGGCTAAGGGGTTCTTCGGTGGTAGGGGGACTCGCCCAGATCCTTCTTCGGAGGTAGGGGCTAGAGCCCTCCTAGCCCCTAGATCAGCCACTGACAATAAGTCCATGCATGAGTAGATTTACGTCCAACAAGCCACTCCTACTTTAAAAAAGGTTTGTGCAAATGATAAGTAACCCGTTTACACGGGCGGTTTGTTACCCGCCCACAATCAAGTAGTACCTGTAAAATCGGTCATTTACACAGATACAAAGTCAGTCGCCCACGAAGAAATATTTTCACGGACAGTTACTTTAGAGTCACCCGTAAAAATGAATTTTTAGTTTTGATCATTGTAGTCGTAAAAGAATCCGAAAAATATTTTATATTTTAGGATGAACATATGCACGATCGTAAGTTACATGACTTCACATTTCGTGCACGCGTGTGTATATACATACATACATACATACATATATATAATATCATTTGAACATGGGATTTTTTACTTGAGAAAATATCCTATAAAAACCATCAAATAAGTGAAAATCCATAAATACCATATCCAAAAGTTTTATAAATTGATAAAAAATTACTGTATAGATATAGACCAAATCTTAAATCAAAACTTAACTTCATTTGTGAGAAAAGACAAATTTCAGATGATTACTATTTATTTGAAATTTGTCTTTTTTCTCTCCCAAATGAAGTTGAGTTTGGACTTAAGATTTAGTGATAATATATTTTATGTCTACACCTATCTCTATTAATTTTATTAATTTTTTATGAATTTATAAAACTTTTAGATTCGATTTTATGGGTTTTTAGTTATTTAATGGTTTTAGTAGGTATGTCTTCTTACTTAGCACATAGTCTGTTTACGATCTGACGTGTGAAGGAGTTTTGTGACGTGGGGTGGAGGCTATTCTTTTGACTTTTCCTCTTATAAACATATTTTGCACTCTAAATAATACCAAGTGAAAAAGTCATCAACTACAAACTTATAGATCGTGTCGAGCTCTACAACTTTGCTATCGAGCATATCTCCATCCGAGCTCATTTGAAAAACTCAAAAATTTGTTTTATCAAAACAGATTTGAGAGATTGTAAGTTGTAACACATATTTGACCCCCTAGATGATCTAAAATGAAAAATCATTCAACTATAAAATTGTAGATCTCATCGAGAGCTATAATTTCTCATATAAAGTTTGTGATGATCCAACTTCATATGATTTTTTTCTATTTTAGTGGTGCTCATATTTTTAAGGGTAGTTTCCTTAAAGAGTACCGTCCACAAAAATCAAATACCGAAACATCTTAGATCTAAAGGACTTTTCACATCTCGTCAAAAGATACAGTTTTTTATAGAGTAAATTTTACCAAAGTTTTAGGTTGGTCCAACCACCTTGTAGATTATGTTTTTACTTTAGGCTAGGTTTTATAGCAAAAGTTTTCAGTTTGGACTGGTGGCCCACATGTCAGTGAGATCAGGATCGAGATAATTAAATGGGTAAGCTGGGACTGGGAGGATTTTGGCAAGCTCCTCTCCTTCTAAGGTTGTGTTTAGCTGTTGATGTTAGGAACTAATCCTTGCGCATGTAAAACGGAGCGACCCATTAGCACATAATTAATTAAGTATTAGCTAATTTTTAAAAAAAATTAAAAAAAATTTAAAGGAACTTTTATATAGAATTTTTTAAAAAATATATAATTTAACAGTTTGGGAAGAGTATGCATAAAAATCAAGGAGGTAAGTTGAGAAAATAGGGTAAGCAACCTATCCCCTAACTCAACTCTCTAAAGCACAGTTTCTCCCACCGTTTGCCATGCCCTTGCCCCTAGTTCCACTGGATGTCAATCACATGTGGATTGAGCTTGATGTTGATCCCATGGCAGAGATGGGGAACAAGAGCAAGCACTTGCCCCCTAATGTTGTTGCATCGACCTTGATGTCTGCCATCGGCAGGTTCGTGGCCGTATGGTTGTCGTTCGTCCCCCAACTCTGACGCCTTCCCTTACAATAACCACTCCACCACTCACTTCGCCGGCGTGCTTGATCTCTGTCCTCTGCCCAACCTCGTTAGCCCCTTGCGCTACTGGACAGCAAGGGAAAACAAGGAGTGTGTCGTGAGCAGTGGTTGTGGCATGCCAGCATCGCCCTCCTCCCTAGTTAAACCCCATCACGTCCCCATGCGCTCAACTCCCAACCAGCGACAGCCGTGGCGGCGGGGAGGTTTGATGCCCGTGCAGGAGGGAGAAGATGCCTGCTCGTCTAGATGGGCTCAAATTGTCGAGCCTAGCCCAAAGTGCTGACAAATATACATGGTGTTAAGTGAAAATCTTGGTCTAGCCTTAGTCCTAAAACGTTGGTAACAAAAGGTAGACCATCCTAATATTTACTTTTTATATAAAGTTTGTCATCATCTAACTTATTTATTATTATTTGTTTTGGGATAACTTTTATCTATATAGGCATACTCAACGATTAATAGGCAAAGAATCACTAGCTAGGAAGCAAGCTAACTACTGGCCTTGCGTTTGAGTAACATTATTGTATACTAAAAATCATGTAATTGTTTATTTGACTGGTGTGGTATTTTGGAACTGCTCGATCGGTAGATCGGTACTAGTAGATGGTTGGACTTTCAGTTTGATTTTGCTTATAGTCCAGGAGTACTTTTGACTGTTGCCATGAACAACTAGGCATTCCTTGTTGTGAGATAGTGCGGTCAACACGCTTTAAATACCATAAGATCCGAGGGTGCTTCTATTTTGGATTTTTGCACCTTGTTTGTGGATTTGTTTGCGAGTTTTTGTTAGGTTATATAAGCTCCGGTTCTAGACCTAGCTTTGCGCATGTACATTGGCGGATCAAGGATTTTAAGTTTGGGTGAGCCGAGGGACGACGATGGCGAGGCGAGGGTCGGCGGGGCGGTCGGAAAAAATTAACATGCCACATATATAATGACCAATATATATGTATAAAATTTACTAAAAGGCACCAACAAGAAGTATTTAAAACTAAATTTGATACAAATTGCATCGGAGATAAATTGCAGTAGGGTAGGGGTCCGGGTGGGCCTTCTTTTGGGTGGTGCGGCCCACCGGGACCACCCCTAGGTTCGCCGGTGCGCATGTATTTAAATTTTCGTTTTGTTTTTATCTGTGTAAATGTCCTAACCAAAGTCATGCTATGTTTTTTAACTTATGCAGCTTTCATATTTGGTTTTTCAAATGTCGTGAACTTATTTTCGCTAAAACTAGAGTTATAAACATACAATTGATTACTTTATGTTGCTCTAGTCATGGAATAATTTAACTTATGTGCACTAAAACTTATAATTGAACTTATTTTTACTAAAACTTATACTGCTCTTGTCATGGAATCAGATTCTACTTAAGTTGACGGAATACTTATTGCATAACTGTAAGTTTTCACCAAGTTTTTCTTCTTTAGATACCCAAGAATCACTTGTGTATATATATCACACTGATGCTGATAATCCTACTAATGCACTAATTTTACTCATATGTGTACTTTGTAGGGGAAGATCAACCCCGTCGTCCTGGGACCCTATATCCTCTCTAACTGGTACTTGATCTATTTTATTTCCATTACTTAAAATTGTTTACTGCATAGTGTTATTTCTGAAGCTAATAGTTCTGAAATTAACATAGCTAAAATTTTCACTCACGAAGGCTTCAGTTCTTTTATCTGTTTCTTTCTATGTGGAGAGAATGTTGTCTTCCTTTTCTGATTTTTATTTCTTTGAATTCACAAACTTGAATGTGTTTAGAGATCGACTAAGTTAACAACCGTAACTAGTTATCCTACTGCAACTAACTTGTTCTCTTTCTTTTGTTTTTGAAAGAAAAATCCGGTCAGCATAAAAATTACTGCATAGTTAGCAAGAGAAAAGGAGACTCATTTAGCAAGAGAAAAGAAAAGTAATGATATTTCAATCAAGAGGTGCATATTTGTTCTTAACTAAATGAAAGTGACAAAGGCAGAAAAGACCAAAGCATATACCGTCTTCAAGAATGCCGAGAATAGAGAATACCACCTTGATTTGGTTACGAAGTGAGATGACTCGATAGGTACCTCTTCTCTTCTATCAGTTTTGGTTTGTAGAAAAAATATAGTATGTTAACTATACATGTATAATTGTGTATTTAGGTTTCATAATGTACCCATGATTTAACAGTAACCTGCTATAGCCATTTGTGATTATAGTAACTTGCTATGCTGCAACTGTTCTGTCTTCTTAAACTAAAGTTAATCATGTACATTATGTCTACTTTGTAGATTGTCCCTGTAGCCATTTTGTAGATTCTTTAAATTGAAGTTAGTCATGTACATTTTGCCATCTCTGCTTGTTGTTATTCCTGATCATATTTTTTACTGTAAAACTAAGTATGAGAACACTACTAATAGAACAAATTCTAATGCAATGTTGAACTGTTGACTTCTGAAGATGGGCAGGCAATATTTCTTGATGTGGCAGCAAAAATAGTTGGCTGCCCATACTTTTCTTTCACACATTCTAACTTTCAGAGAGAGAAACTAGAAGAAGGTTGAGGTGGTCATTCTTTTCTACATTCGCCATATATCTATCTATCCACATTTATATATCTTCTTAAAATTCAGGCAACTCAAGATTCACATCTATTCTACACTTGAGTCTGAAACTTTGTGCATTATAATGTTCATTGCATTATGTCTGGCAGGAGGAAAAAATAATTGGATGGTAGTAGTTAAAAAATATAAATTGTTAGTTTTGTGTACAAACATATTCACCAAAGTTTTGTTTTCTTCTCTGTTTCTGAGATAGGTAAACTGATGTCTACCCATTGATTTTCCTTGCAGGTTCCCTTAAATTGACTGGTAAGGGTGTTCCGTAGAATTTCTTTGATGGTAACAGTTTTATGATGGTGGCATTTAGACTAATTAACCATCCAATGAATGGTCTGCTGATGTGTCATTTTGGGGATGTTGGGAGAAGTTTAGGTTTTGTTGTGCACGTAGACTAATTAATCATCGAAGTCGCCGGCAGATGGATTCAACATGTTGATGTGTGCTAAGGAAACCAGTGGCGACTAATTAATCATCGAATAAATGAATAATTTTGGATAACAACACTATGTCTCCAACCGAAAATAGCTTAATTTTTGATCAGGTGTAATTGTTGACATTGTGACATGCCAGATCTTCAACAATGCCTGAATGCAGTTCATTCAGCCATCAGTTGTTAAGGAACATAATAGCCTTTCAAGCGATGAAATGGAACCAAAACAATCTTTTTATTATATCATATAATTGGAATGTTACGAACATTTCCTGTACTTTTGGCTGGCACTGCATTGGCATCAAGTTTCTTGATCAAAGTTGTAACATGCATGTCTGTGTTTTCTAGTTTCCTCTGAAATGGACTGATGCTACTTTTGATCTTGCTTCTACTAGCACTACAGTTTTAAGTGAAACGGTGGTAACCAAATGTACTAATAGTAGTAATACTAGTCGAGATCATAAAGAGAGCTAGCAATATGTTGCTATATTCCCTGTCAATATGTTGTTATATTCTTTGTCAAAACGAACACATAGTTTCTAAAAGAGAGATTGGAAGAAATAAAGGATTTAATCCCCACGAGTTTAAGTGATATAGGAGGGATTCACTCAATCCCTCTCTCGGTTTGCCGAGGATGTAATCCCTAGTAACCGAACAAGCTCTTAGGGGGCCTACCCCATAAGCCAGGGAAGGCTAATGGGCAAGCGGTTGCTGATGTCTCGCATGCACGATCGCTCAAATTTTCTATTTTTGTTCATGGTAGTTTCTATTTTGGACTTAGCTTCCCTTTCTATTTTTACCAGGCCAAATTTAAGGAGGAGAAGATCCATTCACATGGACCTCAAGGCCCACATACATGTTTTATTTTATTTTTCAAATTGGTTCAAATTTTGTAAGTATAAAATTTATGTGTACAAAATTTTTATATATAAAATTTATATGCAAATAGTATAAAGTTTATATGTACAAAATTTTTATATATAAAATTTATATGCAAATAGTATAAAGTTTATATGTATAAAGTTTCTATATATAAATTTTCGAGCTAAGAAACGATTGGCCCAAATTCAAACAATCTACTCCTCTGTTTCATATTATAAGCCGTTTGACTTTTTTCGTCAAACTTTGTTAAGTTTGACTAAGTTATAGAAAAATTTAACAATAATTAAAATATTAAATTAATTTTATTAAATCTAGCATTGAATATATTTTAATAATATGGTTGTTTTGGGTTGAAAAATACTCCTATAAATTTAGTCAAACTTAACTAAGTTTGAAAATGATTTATAATATAAAAACAGAGAAAGTACACAATGAATTATGAGCCACATGGTAAAAGAACAGCATACATGGGTGGGTTATAGTAGTTGGTGGGTGGGTCGAACACGTGGGTTCTAGCTACCCATGGTCTTTTCTTTTTTGTTATCTAGCCGACTAGCCGCGCGTGTCATGGTCACGCGATCGATCACGCAATAGGGCTGTCTACTGAACGATTGATCGCTCAGGCGAAACCTCGCATGATCGCTTGATCCCCACAATCCCACATGCGCCAGCCCGTTTGTTGGGGTCCAATTTAGACATTTCTATTTAAGCCCATGTATAATATAGCCCATTTTTATTTCTAAGGCCTTTTTCAGCCCATATATTTTTCCTTATATGAGCAGTATTTTTTTAGAGAATAGTTTGTTCATATAAAAAGTTATGCATAACCCACTTTTGTTTTCCTGAGCCATCCTCAAATCCATGTGTTTTAAGTCTAATCAGTAGTATTATTTTGCCTAGAAAAAATTTGTATATAGAAACTTTATACATACCAACTTTACACTAGAAACTTTATAGATAGAAACTTCACACGAGGAGATATTTTGGGATCAAAATTCTATGTAAATGAATTATAACAAATTTAACATGCAAACAAAAAACATCCACATGGGCCTGGAGCAGGCCACATGGCCTGCCTGCTCGATGGGCTTCTCGTGGAAAAATGCATGTCTAAGAGACTCTATTCAGGAGAAGAAGCAAGAGAGCCCATGATAAATCAAGCCGTTTCACGTATTTGTTAAAAAAGGAAATTAAACAATCTCATACATATTTTGTCGAGACAAAAAGAACTTCAAATCTAATCACGCTTGGTGAGCACGAGCGATCGATCGCTCATTAGCCATTTCGCGCAAAAAAGCCCATCCTTAGATCTTTTTCACATTGGTCCAGTATATTTACAATCCAGTCTATGTTTCGGGCCACTATTTTTGTTACTGTATCTTATAATATAGTCCTTTCAATCCTTGGAACCGCTATGGATGACGGTGGTCCATAGTTTTAGGCTCCTCTCGGCAATGGCGGACCTAAGATTTTAGGTTTGGGTGGGTCGAGGACGACAATGACGAGACAATGGTCGGCGGGGATGGTTTGAGACAAAAAAATTAACATGCCACATATATAATGGCTAATATATATATATATATAATTTACTAAAAAGCATCAACAAAGAATATTTAAAACTAAATTTGATACAAAGAAACTAACCTGATCTTAGCTGCAGACTATGGCATCTTGTTAGTTCGCGCTTTCTCATGGCCATAAAAGTATCTATTATATCCTCTTCATCCACTTTGAAAAAATATCGCGCTCCATAATTGTGACTAGACAATCATCCAAAACGTTATCTCCCATTTTATTTCTCATCTTATTTGAGATGGGCTCTGCGTGGCGCGCATGCATTCCATCCGTGTGGCATGGCCAAATCTCTAATTTGAAAACTCAAATTAAAAATCTGAACCGTTCAAATTGTTCTACATATTAATATCGTTTTGTATACCAAATTTTATATTTTTGAATTTTTTACTATTTTATCAGATAAGTCAAAGATGCATTAATCCAACGATTTAGAAGTATCTATTTTATTGCATCTTTGACCTATCTGATAAAATAGTAAAAAATTCAAAAAATGTAAAATTTGGTATACAAGCGATATTAATATCTAGAACAATTTGAACGGTTTGGATTTTCAATTTGAGTTTTCAAATTAGAGATTCGGCCATGCCACACTGGATATGCACATGCGCCACATAATATATATATATATATATATATATATATATATATATATATATATATATATATATATATATATCAAGCTGTTACTGTGCGTTGCAACGGGTGATGTCGGTAAATAAAACATTATATACCCAAAATATAAATCGGCTATTAATAATAAACTAATACCACAATATATTAGAAAAGAAATATATTAAACTAAATGATTAATATACAAATCTATTATTTGTTTTTATATTTTTATATCTTAATTATATATTATTATTATTTTGATTATTTGTCTAGTAAATATGTGTGTGCGTTGCAAGGCGTCATTTTATGTTAACATAATTATTCCAAAGTTGAAGTAACTCAAGGGGTTTTACGCAAAATAGCGGATGGATTTGCGGGTTAATTTTATAAGCACTCAATGGGTTTTCTACAAAATAGTCGGGCGGACGAAAATTTTGGGTGGAAATACTACTTGCTTATAGATAGTTATATATATATCTTGTAAATATTAGTGAGTTGCAACGGGCGTCATTTTATTTTATCATAATTATTCCAAAGTTAAAGTCTCATGTAATTTCAAAGTTGCGGAGGTCTTTTTTATATCCAAATCCTCCTTTTTCAGCATTAGGACTACGGGTTAATTTTATAAACACTCAAAAGGTTTTACGCAAAATAGCAGCGGACGAAAATTTTGAGTAGAAACACTCTTTTGACATTGGGACTACGGATTAATTTTATAAAAACTTAAGTGATTTTTAAAATAGTCGGGCGGACGAAAATTTTGGGTAGAAACACTACTTGCTTTATAGCTAGTAAATATGCTCGTGCGTTGCAACGGGCGTCAATTGATGCGGACGGAAGGAAGGGCGCGCGGGCGCGGCGCGGGGATGGGAAGGAGGGTGCGGGAGGTCTTTTTTATCGAAGTCCTCCTTTTTCGTATTGAGGCTGTGGGTTAATTTTATAAACACTCAAAGGGTTTTCTACCAAGTAGCCAAGCGAACGAAACTTTTGGGTAGAAACACTCTTTTCAGCATTGGGACTATGGGTTAATTTTATAAACACTCAAGCGGTTTTCTACAAAATAGACAGGCAGACGAAAATTTTGGGTAAAAAACACTACTCGCTTTATGGATAGATTTATATATATACATATATATTAAATATGTTCGTGCGTTACAACGGATGTCATTTTATTTTATCACGTAGAAATACTCTTTTCAGCATTAGGATGTGGGTTAATTTTATAAACATTTAAAGGGTTTTCTCGAAAATAGCGAAAAAATAAAAATTTTGGATAGAAAATATTTGTTTTATGGGCGAGTTATAGATTATAGATTTAAAATCCAATGTTAAAAATAAAATCCTATTTAAAAACTTTGAAATTAAATTTTTAAAATTTAATTTTTAGTAACGGTTGATTCGAGACAAATAAAATGGGAGCCTCAATCTAATCCCCGTATACACAAAATCACCCATCCCTAGCACAAAATGGCAATACGAAGCTAGAGTCCAGGCGTGAAAGGGACACCGGTGGAGCCCAGCCACGAGCCGGCGTTCACCAGATCGCCGGCGGTGAACTCCGACGCCTTGCCGGGATCGGTGATGACATGGTATCCACTCCACTTCACCCTCCCCGACGTGCCGGACCCTGGCCCAGAGTTCCTGTACTCGCCGTAGAACGCCGTGCTCTGAGCGAACGCCGTGCCGTCCCACGGCAGCCACCCCGCCGCGTCCACAGTGCCGTCCATGTACGCCTCCATGTACACCACCCGGGAGAACTCCTTCCACGGCCGACCCAGGTACGTCTCGAACGGCGCCGGCGCCGCGCCGGGGAGGTCAAACTTGGCCGCGGCGGTGACGCGCCCGCCGTGGATGGTGAACCCCGTGCGCTCGTACCGGTCGACGCGGCCCTGCGCGGTGACCACGGCAGGTTGGCCCGGGAACGGCGGGCGGCGCACGCGGATGCTGCAGCGCTGGAGCACCGCTGCCGCGTTGCCGAATATGAAGTCGATGGTGCCGGCGACGACGCACTCGCGGTAGAACTGGCGGAGCGTGTGCGCGTACAGCGTGTCCTGGTGGCCCTCGAAGCTGCACCGGTAGAACGCGAGCCGGTCGCCGCTGGCACGGAGCGCCACCGCCTGCTCGGACCCGGTGCCGGCCGTGTTCCTGAACGTGACGCCGCACGCCACGAAGCCGTCGGCGTTCACGGCTTCATGACATCCATCCATGTCAGTGTCACACTCACAGATCGCAAGAAAAATGAGAAGGAATTAATCTGATCACTTGGGAGGCGTACCGAATGTGGCTGAGCTGAACGTGGTGTAGCCTCCCCGGACGCTTCGGCTTCCCGTGATCACCGTCCGGCCAATGCCGTCGCCGACGAGCACCAAGTTGGTTGTCCACACTTCCACATTCTCGTTGTACACGCCCGCCTTGACATACACCACGGTCCTCCTGCCACCGTTGTTCCGCCTCGCCGCCGCCTTGAGAGCCTCACCGACGGTGCAGAAATGGCCCGTCCCATCCTTCGCCACGACCACGTCGGCGTCGCCCGGCCTCGCCATGTCAAGCGAGAACGTACGGCCGCCATCATAGGCCGAGTTTATTGCATCACGCGTGCCATCCTCCGCCCCGCGCCGGAGCGCCACGGCCGCGAGCGCGTCCGTCACGAGCCTCGACACGTTCGCCAGCGCGACGGCGAACTCCATCCCAGGAGACGCGCCGAGCTCGGCGAAGCCGTCCAAGCACGTGCCCACGGTGGTGCGTGCGGCGCTGAGCCACGCGACCACGTCGTCTCCGTCAATCCCCCTGGCCGCCGCTGCCGCCGCGGCCGTCCGGTTCAGGTGCCCGACGGCGAACGCCACGAGCTGCTCGCAGTCGGACCAAGCCTGCCCGGCACCCTGCCGCACCACGCCATCGCGCGGGTCCTCCCGGCGCACCCGGGCCTCGGCGAGGGCGCGCACAGCCTGGTCCATGGCCACCTGAACCGACGACACCTCGGATAATTTCCCACCGTACGATGCCAAATCAACGGCCGAGATCGCACATGGCATGATCACGAGGAGGAGAAAGCAGAAGACATGAGGCAGTCTCGCTCTGGTCGCCGCCATTTCTTCAGCTGCTGGTCATGGAGATTGCACGGTGGCGTCAATGGCGGCTCAGTCTTTATAGGTTGCTGCAGAATGCTTGCAATGGCGTGAGGACATGGTCACCGAGGAGAAATCCATGGCTGCTCGTTGCTTGCTTGTCGGCGGCAGCAAACGCAGGTGAGCATTCACGGTGACGATGAGCGTGGAGGTAAGCATCGTCCCGTGACTTGGCATGCGTGCGTACGTGGCGGTTTTCTCTCGGCTCGTGTGAATTTGGCTACCGCCGGAAGCAACCTGTTGCACCTAAGCTTTGTCCTCGAACAGGAGTTGTTGGATCGCGTTGCATGTATCTGTCTCTATACATATTTGTCATTTGCCAACCATACTGTTTCATAGCATACTGCTTGGATTAATTTAAATGTTTTGACAACTGCAGTTAAGGTCTGTTCATAAACTTGCAACTTTCACCTTGAGAAAATTCAGTTTATCGAAGGCGCTGGCCCAAATTCTGAACAAGAAACTGTGACACCTCGTGTGTTGCTGCAGAATGTTAGTGTATGTGCATAGTTGCAAAATTACAAAAGATAGAACTGAGAAAACGATTAATCAAATAGAAAAAAAAGACGCATGCAAGTTAGCTAGGAAGCCTATGGGCTATTCTGAACCGTTAACGCGCCGCGCCATTCAAAAATTTACTACTTCCTCTGTCCTACATTATTTGTTTGTTTTAGGTTTTATATTATAGGTTCAAGAAGAAAGACTACAGTGCCCTTTATTAAATAAGGCATGGTTAGAAGTAAAGATAATTGAGAGTAGGATAAAAAGACATCTAAATAAATTTGAAGTGGTTGATAGGACGATTAGTAGTGAAGTAATTTAGAAAAAAATACATTAATTATTGATAGACAACTATATTGGGGACAGAAGAAGTAATAACAAATTAATGCATATAGCACTAGGAAGCGAGTAGCAACCTATCCCGATGCATAATTTACTCTTGTTCCCAACAAAACCTACATTTCATGCGGAAGACAAGAAGAAAAATAATCTGAAACTTTAATCAACCAGGCCCTGACGTGGTAATATGCGTTGTAATATGTGGAGTACACATACACATTGGTGAACCCATCCATTGCTTATTAATAATTAATTGGCCCCTGAGCCTGGAATAGCAAGCTACGTACAGCACATGAGCCAAATCATACAGCCAAGTCATACAAGACAATCCATTTTTCATTTTCAGAAAAAAAATCATGCAGCCAACGAAACGACGGCAAACAGAAAAATATATGCTGCCATAAATTTAGCAAAACTATCGGAGCTTAATTTTTTAATATAGTTTTAGGTTTTTTCAGAAACATATATTTTTACATCAAGGTTTCTTTAGCAAATAATTAGGCCAACTACTAATAAAAAAAAGCTCACAATGTACGACTACTAGAAGTAATTTACAACAAAGTGTTACATTAATTTATTTCACAGTTCGGAAGCAGACAGAACAAGCTTTACTATTCTTTATTTCCATTAACAACCATTTCTTTCTCAGACTCATTAGCCCTAAAAGCAATCTAAACTGGCGACCATTGCCATGACAAAGAATGCTATACGCTCTCAATAAATCATCACAAGCCAATCCCGATATCTCTTCAAGCGCCGCAAAGATCTCATCAGGAGACGTACATTTGGCACCTGCAAACATTTGTCATATGACTTGGAAGATAAAGATTGCTTCAATTTACTGATGATTTCAGTTGTAACTTGATCAGGCTTGTCGACGATGATCAGTGACTTCGTTGCACCATTGCTATGGCTTCCATAGGGAGCAAAGTGGTCGGAGATCTTGCTAGAAATGTAATCGTATCCATTAAACTGTTGGCTGCTCTTGCGAATTATCGTATCGGTAGAACTGATACCAATGTCTTGTTTTCTTTGTGTCCACCATGATCTTCCCTATCGCCTTGCTGTAGTAGTACACGCCCTGTTTGTATTTCTCCGGCACGACGAAGCAGATGAGGTTGGGCTCGTCGATGCTCACGACGGGGTGCTCCAGGTTGACGCGTGGGAGGCCGGCGGCGTAGGCGTCGAGGGACCAGAGCTCGGTGGCGTCGACCATGGCGTCCATGGTCCACGTACGCCATATCGTAGTCCATTCGTAGTGTCCAGGTGTTGATGACGAAGGCGCCGACAGAATGGTGTCGGTCGCAGAGAGTGGCGCCGGGGCTGCCGCGGCAGCAGCGGGGGAAGACGTCGACGAACTTGAGCGTGGCACCGTCGTCGGTGGCACAAACGGTTCGGTTCATCACCGGGTATGCTCGCGGGTGGGCGTAGTCGTCGGAGGAGAATTTGCCGGCAGCGGTGGAGGGGTCGACGGGAGTGAGACGTGACCTCGGGCTCTCTCGTCGAACACGTCGCAGAGGATGATGCCGTGATGTAGGTCAACCCAGCATAGTAGCTGCAGGTCGCCGACGGGGACGACCATGTCGGAGACAGCTCGACAACCTTGCCGTCGTCGTGGCAGCTGATCGACGCTAGCTTGGAGCTCCACACGCCGGAGCGGAGCAGGAGGAGCTCGGCCTCGTTTGGGAAGGACTCAAAAAGATCGGCTTGACAGAGTGGTCAAAAGAACAAAAAAAAAGAGAAATATGACTTTGATATAAATAAAACCGATATAATTTTTATCTACTTCTGCCAAAAAAAAAACAGATTCAGTTGTCTTCAAATCATGTTATTTCATCCGTTGATGAGTTGAAGAGAAGTGGCACAATTCATGATCTTATCATATAAATGAGTGCAAAATTGTTGGGCAAAAGATTCAATCGACTATGAAGCAAACCAGGATGAATTGAAGCCGATGAAGATTGATGCCGACGACGGCACCATGCGGAGGTGCAGTCGTCGTGGAAAAGGACCAAGCTTGGCAGCGGGGCGACACAACACTGCAAGGAGATGCAGACAATCACAGGTTAGGGCCTTGAGCTCGCGTGGCCGCGAGGAGGCCATGCGCAGGACAGAGCTGAGACGCCATCACCTGAGAGCATGGTTAGTAATCTTGGAATGGGGATTTTTACCAGAAGGACTGAAATTATTGAAATTTCGAAAATTTTGATATGACCAATTTTTTTGAAAATTCGACAAATTTTGAATGAATTTAAATAAAATTTAACCAAATCAAAAAAATTGGACAAAACCAAAATTTTCGAACGAGATATGTGCTTACCGGGGGACCGAAATTACCAAAATTTCGAAAATTTCTGAAATTTCGTTTCGAAATTGTAATCCATGCCTGAGAGGGCCCTGAGCTTGCTGGCGAGGATTGTTGCACACTATATGTTTTTTTGCACATGGTGTGTTTATGATGTTGCAATCCGTCTTTTCTGGATGTTGCTTAAATCGGTAGTGGATGTTGCATCTGGTTTTTCGGATATTGCACATATTGGGTTTTCGTTGTTGCATTCTTGAGTGTTGCATCTGATCGAAACATCTTCGATAAGAACGATGAAACATTCTTCTGTGAAAGATGAAACATTAAGAAACAACTCATGTTGAAACTTTTTTTTTCAAGCATGAATCAGCGGCCGAGCTTGGAGGCCAACATAGGTGTTGGCCCCTCCAGCTTATTTGATGAAAATCTTCATACATCGCTTAAGTCACAAATTTTCTTGGATGTACTGGTTACTACTAACATGTTCTAATAATTCAACTAGTTCAACTCCTTCCAATCCTATTTTTCCTCATATTATAGACTGCCTTCTAATGTGAAAGAATGATTTTAACACTTCTAAATCTATTTTAACTAATATTAGTGTATATTGTGTCCGTACTATGAACAATACTTGTTTGTATTATTTCACTGATATATATATACTTATATACTAAAGAAGAAATACGGTAATTGTATGCTCTCTAATATAATATGTATGCTTAAAGCTTCATTAGTTTTAGTGTTGTACAAAGCGTTAAATATTGAAAAACGGAGGGAGTATTTCGTTGGTATACTTGTTTGCGCCAACCCCCCAACATGTAGTAAAACACTGGACATCCGATGCGTAGTATTCCCCAAAGATTGCTTCATGATTGCGTCGATCATGGCGTCCATGGTCCATGTCATGTCGTCGTCATCGTCCATTAGTAGTGTCCAGGTCTTGATGAAGGCGTCAGCAGAATGGTCAACGAACTTGAGCAACGTGTCGCCGTCGTCCGTGGCACAAACGGCATCACCGGGTATACTCGCGGCTGGTTGTAGTCGTCGTCGTTGTCAGATTCACCGGCCGTGGAGGGTCGACGAGAAGTTAACGCAGCCTTGGGCTCTCGTCGAACACGTCGTCGCAGAGGATGATGCTGTGATGTAAGTCAACCCAGCATAGTAGCTGCCGGTCGCCGACGGGGACGACCATGTCGGATCTCCACGCGGACAGCTCAGCACCCTTGCCATCGTGGTGGCTGATCGGCGCCCGCTTGATTCTCCACACGCCGGAGCGGAGCAGGAGCTCAGCCTCCATGAGATCATCGTCGTTGACCTTGATCACGATGAGATGCACCACCATGAGATCGTCGTCCTCGCCGTCAGTAACGGACCAGCAAAATAAAAAAGGATAGTATGGCCAGAAGTGACTATCTGTAAAAGAGGATAAAAAAAACTAAATTTTTATTTGAGCCTCACTTTACGCGTCTTCGTAGCATCTATAATGACATTTGTTGTGAATTGTATTTTCAGTTCCTGCTTAATATAGATTACTAAACAATCTCTCAAAAATGTATTTTTTATTTTATTTCAAAGCATTGTGTTGACAAGCTTCATTGCAGAAAATACTCATTCGATGTTACGTTGAAATCGGAAAAGTAAAGACAAGTCAAATTAACCTAGAAATCAAAGAAAAAGGAAAAGATCATCTTGTTATTCGTAAAAAACAAAATAATAAATAATAGAAAATATACAAATAGTATAGAGTCATATATATACATATAGAGTTAGGCTCTTGTATGACGCGCCGCACAGTCCCATCCCATGTGGCATGACCGAATCTCTAATTTAAAAACTCAAATTAAAAATTGAATCGTTCAAATTGTTCTACATATTAATATCTCCTTGTAGACCGAATTTTATATTTTTTCAATTTTTTTACTATTTTATCGGATAGGTCAAAGATGCAATAAAATAGATACTCCGAAATCGTTGGATTAATGCATCTTTGACCTATCGATAAAATAGTAAAAAATTAAAAAAATATAAAATTTGGTCTACAAGGAGATATTAATATGCGAACAATTTAAACGATTGATTTTCAATTTGAGTTTTCAAATTAGAGATTCGGCCATGTCACACGGGATGGGGCCGTGTGGCGCCACGCAGCCCAACTCTCTCTCTATATATATGTATGTATATATGTATATATATATAGTGGCATAGGGGGGCCGCGGCCCTAGTTAGCCCCCTAGTTCTGTCTCTGCTCGCCACGGCGGCGTAGAAGGCCGGTGCTAGCTTTATCCAGCGGGTGCGCCAATGGCTTGTTCTGCCTTCGTACGGTACGTCGGTAGGGTGGCGAAGCGGCACCGGCGATGGTAGCTAAACACGAGCTCCATGGGACTTTTCCAATAACGTAACTCGACGAGCACGGAGTCGCCGTGGGCCTCCACGACTCCCATTTGCGGCGTCATGTGGCGGCCGCGAAGAAGCGGAAGCATAGGCGCGATGCCGCCGGGGGCGCCTCGAGGCGGAAGGAGACACGGACGACGTGGCCGACGGAGGTGAGCGAGGTCGCCGCGGTGTTGACGTCGACAGCGGAGTAGGAGTTGGAGTTGGAGTCCTCGTCGTTGACCTCGAGTTCGCCGATGTGCTTGAGCATCACCCACCGTGGGTAGTCGTTGCCGGTGGAAGGTTGCACCGCCATCTCCGGTTGGGTTTCCAGGGGCCGCGGCGCGGATTTATATGATTTTGATTAGGAATCAACTGATGACACAAAAAAGTTTTATAGTGAATTTTTGGAATTCGAAATTTTAGGAAAATAATACTCAGTAACGTATGAGGAATATGATCTGATTTCTGTTTATTTGGATGCGTTAATATTTTGGAGTTCCTAGCTCGACTGATGTATCCGTAGAATCCAAAGAGATCTACAATTATTAAATTCTCCGTCAAGCCAGCAGACCAGATAAGTCGCTTACGCTAATGCACACGAGGGTAAACACAACGAGGCCGGGTCGACTCTCCACGTGTCTCATCCGTTCGATGGAGATCGGAGAAGCGGGACAACTACTCTCCCGCTATGACGACGACAAAAAAACCGGACCGTGACGAGGAGTGCGGTAGCGGGCGTGGCGTGGCCCGCGAAGAGGAGTGCGGTAGCGGGCGTGGTGTGGCCCCGCAGCGGCAAGGTGGTGTTCAACGGCAAATGTGGCGAGGCCCCACGCATTGAGTCCTATAAGAAATTTGGATCGATGGTTTTCACCCCGTCGGGTGGGGTTTAGCATGCGGCGGCATAGCGGCGATGAGTACCATGTGGCGGGGACCCTTTCGGTGCGGTGCGGTATGTCTTTCCCTAATATCCAGTTGAATTGGAGCTATCTTTGTAAGGTTTTGACAGTCGGTTGTGTGTATGTTTGGTGGGTGCGTCCGTTAAGGCTTCAATCGTCGCCGCGTGGGGTGAGTTGGATTCATAGGGACGTTGTGGTGGCTCGAGTTGAGTGTTTGCCCATGTTAATGTCCCAATTCAATTGAAGCGAGTTTTCTTTTTTTTTCCTGTCTATGGTCTCTCAAGGCTATAGTCTTGTATTTTTATATCAATGGAATACACGCTATGCTATCTTGTACGTTTCGTTTTAAAAACAATTATTAAATTCGATAGTTCGGTTGGAAAATTATTCACATTTGATGGGCAGAGCGAAGGCCCAAAATAACTGACAATGGGCCCGTAATTCCGTTTGCTCATGCTCTATCGGCCCGGCCCCATCAGCAGTTAACTTGGGCCAGGCCGGATGTAGACATATCGGCCCACCAGCAGCGAGGCAGGGGCTATTTTGCAAAACAGTACCATTAGTAAGTGTCATTTTTGCACAAAAAATGTTAGGACCTTCCTGCAAAATGCATCCCTTCTCCGGCGAAGCTTGTCGCGCGCCGGCCGGTCGCCGGAGATCTCCGCGCCGCCCTGTACCACCTTAGCGAAACGCCGGAGACTAATACCTCCCATGGCGTCCTCCTCTTCATCCATATGTGCATTTACTTTCTCCCTAGCCTGGTCGGCCGCCCCTCCTCCTTCCTCCTCACCCACCTTCTTCACCGGCTCGGCGCAGCTGCCTTGGTCCACACCGTGGGCTTCCATGTAGCGCGCACCAGCCTCTCTTTCCAGCGCCGGTGCCGGCCGCCGAGCCACTGCCTCACCTCCGTCCAACCCCTCCCCAATTTTCTCTGCAGAGCTGAGCAGATCTATTGCCTAATTCTTTGTGGCAGAGAGGATGGATTGATGGAACAGTGAAACTTAGGATAAACTTTGGAGGTATACACTACATTCTTCCTTGCATCTTGCATCATTTCATAATTAAATAGGATCAGGACGCCCTGAGAGTCCTTGCTGAAAATGTTCTGTTCCGTGGCGTCTGATGATACTGCAAGAACTGCATCCTTTTCTTATATAAATGCATTAAAAATTAGATGAATATCAGATCTCTACCCTTTCTTGCATGCATTTGATCTGGAAGATTATATCCAAATTATGTTATCTCGCTGTCATTCTGGAGAAGTTACGGGCAACCTTTATCTTTCAAAGTTAATGAGTTACATTTCTGAATAGGCTATTGATGATTAGTGGAAGAGAAGTATATGATTGTTAATCCTCATTGTGTAGTTTATTGGTTAGCTTTTTTTATTCAGCACTAGTGCACTAGAGCAAAGGAGCAACCACTTACTACTATAATTTTCTGCTTGATAATGTTCTTCTGATTATTTATATCTAACAAAATATGATCGTAATTACTGACTTGCAAGTTGCAACACAGAAATTACATGTGTAATAGGAAGGCACGCTATGTGGTCCATCGATGATTGTGTTGTGCTGATTGGATCAACTAATATACATCGAAGATGCTTTGATTGAGGGATTCCGAGGTACCTATTTTTTATGTTTCACTATATTTTCATGCAAAGCTTCTATTTTTTCTAATGTCAAAAGCATGTTTGTCTGCTCGTTTGAGTTTGGCACAGCAGAAAGCAACCAGTCGCACCTAAGCTTCATCCTCAAACAGGGATTGCATAGCATTCATAGGCATCGGATTATACCTGTTTTGGTTTCCCAGGTTCATCATGTTCCAGTCTTAATTGTACAATGAATCTGTAGCTTTGTAAGTCGTGGGAGGAAAATGTCATCATTTTTGGCAACAGTACAAAATATATCCAGTTTCTCATAATTATAATTCAAGAATGTCACAAAGCCAATTTATTTATAACTTTCAGTGGAAAAAGCATAACATATTTGCTACTGCAAGCATGCATGCCTGCCTGCTTTCTCCATCAGATTACTTCAGAATCCTTACAATAAATACGAGAAAAACAGCATGCAACCTCATACACCGGATGTTCTACTTCGTCATTGACAAGGGCCTAGGCAACTAAGTTCTGTTACTGATAACTGCCTGCGAATCTGCAATGCAAGCCTCAAGCATCAGCTGTTTGCATACTTATTTATATAGTATAATACAAATAATACCATTATTACCAGAGATTGCTTTGGCATATGCCTCCTTAATGGCATGTAACCTTGCAGCCACTTCTTGCATTGCCATGCGCTCATTGGGGGATATCTTAACGCAGCAAAGTCCTGTGTTTAGCACTGAAACTAAACACTCAATGCATTTTTCCTTCATGGTCACAGGAATTTCTTGCAATTGTTTGTCTTCTAGTAATTCTGGATCAACAATATTCAGTGTTCTATCTGGAAGGTTCATCTCAACAAACTTTGCAATGTTCAGACCATCCTTGAACATCTTGTCTGTTGGTCTCTTCCGTAAAAATATTTCGAGAAGAACAATTCCAAAGCTATAAACATCCGCAACAGTTGAAACTTGACGACCACCTGATACACACTCTATAGACCATATATAAAAGGAGAGTTTATTCCAAATGTTAATGAAACTTCTAGTAAAAAAATGTTGATGTAACATGCATGAACCATTCTCAATTGAAAATTAAAAAGTATAGTGCCGTATGAAAATGGGCGGTACCTGGAGCAATGTATCCAATTGTGCCCTTTATTGCAATTGTAGAAGTTGAATCAGCAGAAGTTGATGCCGTTGAATCAATTTTCAATCTTGCAAGCCCAAAATCCCCAACATGAGCTGTCATATTATCATCTAGTAGAATATTGCTAGGCTTAAGATCACAATGGACAATAGTTCCTTGGTTATTGTGATGGAGGTACTCCAATGCATCTGCTACATCCACTATAATGCTTAACCTCTGAAACAGTGTAATATGATTAAGGTTGAAGTGTTCTGATCATCACGAGTTGAGTATAGTAACTCATGCAAGTCACCACGTGTCATGAACTTATACACTAAGGCTTTGAAATCATTTCCCCTGGAATCAATACTTGAGCACACAGTAAGGATAGGAACTAGATTGCGATGCCGCACATTTCTCAAAGCATTACATTCTGCAGTAAAGCTTTTTTGTGATCCCTTTGTCTCTAGACTGAAGACTTTGACAGCAACAACATTTCTACCCTGAAACAGTTGCGCTTTATATACAGAACCGTATCTTCCCCTGCCAATTAAATTGGATGCCGAGAATCCATCTGTTGCTCTAGCAAGATCATGGTAAGAGACTTTGGGAAAGCTGCTATCTAATGAGGGCAAAGATACAGATTTCCTCTTCTGTTTTTCTCTCCAGAAAATTAAGGCAAATACTATTGTTATAGCAAGTGACACTACTGTCGCTAATGGGATCACTACTTTCAGTCCAACAGAATGCTTGTGCTTGGTTGAATTCAAAGGCATGACAGGACATGCAAGCAGGTGTAACTCTGGTACTCCACCACAAAGCCCCTGATTGCCATCAATTTGTATGGCAGTTGCATTCTTGAATACTCCGTTTGTTGGGACCTGACCTG
Source organism: Oryza australiensis (assembly GCA_019925245.2). NCBI lineage: Eukaryota > Viridiplantae > Streptophyta > Magnoliopsida > Poales > Poaceae > Oryza > Oryza australiensis. Next base: position 953,986 of record JAIFGZ020000539.1, read on the forward strand.
TAAGATGGTTGAAAGACAAATCTAGTTGTTGAAGAAGTTCTAGGTACCCAAGAGACACTGGTATTGTCCCACTCAAGTTGTTGTGGGACAAGTTAAGCCCTCTTAGGCTACTTATGTTGCCTAATGTTATGGAGATGTTTCCAGTAAAAACATTCTGGTCCAACTTGATGTCTACCAAACTCTCGCAGTTACCCAAAGTACTTGGAATATCTCCAGACAGTTTATTAGATGTAAGGTGCAAGTACATGAGCTGCTTGGCATTGCCTACTTCAGAAGGAAGTTCTCCCTCTAAATGGTTGAATGATAGCCAAATTAATGATATTGTTGGAATTCGAAGATTTCGTTTGGTATCCTACCATGAATATTGTTATGGGAAATACTAAAGCCCTCAAGCACTTGGAGGTCTCCCAAGCTTGGTGGTATGTACCCATCAAGCTGGTTTGTACTTAGACCAAGTTCTACCAAATTAGATAAATTGGACAGAGATGGTGGAATGGGTCCAGTGAATAAATTGTTAAATAAACTTAGGGTCTGCAAGCTTTTGAGACCTCCAAGCCAATTTGGAATCGTATTTGTAAACAAATTACCACCCAATTCTAAAGCAATCAAGTTGGGAATGTTTGCTATACCAGAAGGAATTAACCCTGAGAGCTGATTTAATCCCATGTGTATATACTGCAGTTGAGTGGAATGGTTTCCAAAAGAATTTGGCACATTTCCTTCAAAACGATTACCATATATGGAGAACATCTGTAGCTCAGTGCAGTTGGCTAAGTTGTTCATAAACTCCAGGTCTTTCTGGCTATGTGCATGGAATTTATTCAGCTCAAGATTTAACCAAGACAGTTTGGTAAGTTTGCCAATGGATCCAGGCACCACCCCAGTGAAACTATTGATTGACATATCGATCAGGTTTAACTTGGAAGCATTTGTCAATGAATTTGGGATATGTCCATAAAAGAAGTTGCCTCCCAATTGGAACTTTTGGAGATCTGGTAGAGAGTTACCAATGTTGGATGGCAACTGTCCGCTTAGATGATTGGAAGCAAGGGTAAGTTCAACAAGAGTAGACAGATTCAGGATAGCTTGTGGAAACTGACCTGCCAATTTATTTACACCCAGATGCAAGTATACTAAACCAGGTAACTTTGCAAAATCATTTGGTATGTTGCCATCGATGTTATTATACAGACAACTAAACCTTTTCAGCGTTGTGATATTGGCAACAGAAACAGGGATGGGTCCAGTAAGATTGTTAATTGAAAGTTGCAAGCTTTGAAAGCGTTGAGGCAAATCCGCAGGTATTTGTCCTACCAGATTGTTTCCATTCAGCCATAGCACCTTGAGGTTGGAACAGTTTGCAAGATTAGGTATCCTTCCTTGCAATGTGTTATTGCTCAAGTACATAATTTGCAGGTGATGCATATTATCAAGGGACTGAGGATCTCTCCAGTGAATGAATTTGCAGGTAGAAAAAGAAATTTGAGGAATGTTAGGTTTCCAAGAGAAGGAGATATCTGCCCAATTAAGCCTCTATTTGTAAGGTTTAGAGAAATAACACGATGTGGAGTTTTCACCCTGCAGGAGACACCTTCCCAGCTGCAAAAATAATTACTGTCATTCCAGGACATCAAGGCTTGCTGCGGATCCAGACTGATTGCCTTCTTGAACTCAAGTAGTGAGAATCGATCTGTCTCATTCCCATATAATGAGCTGCACATGATTTGGATTACACTGCTAGCCATAATCACCAACAGATACTGTCCGATTGTAGTAAACTTCATGACCAAATCACCAACTCTGCCGAATTTTATGTCTTAGTTATATTCATAGATAATAAAAGCAAGAAACTCTGAATAGTTAATAGTGCGAACCAAGCGCATTCTTTTCAGGACAAAAATGGAAATGTGTCACCTGCTACATTAATTAATTAATAGTAAAGGTGTTCAAAAATGTCCTAGCAAGTATTCATTCCAATTTGTTAAGAATTACCTGCAGGAAGAATTAATAATCAGTATTTCCTCTTTCTGAGGAGTTGCCTCTTCTTAGTTGCTCCTATACCAAAAATATAATTCAAAACAAACATATGAAATCTTTTGCCCTGCATGATAGCTGTATTAATTTTGCAGAATAAGGCAGATATTAGATACTGATAGCAGGTGACAACTGATGATCAAATCTATTCTAGAAGACAAGATGAATGTTTCTGATAAGTTTTTATGGAGCTACTATGGAGGAAAATGATATAATTAGATGAATTCCATACTTACCAGGAGACCAAATGAACAAATGCAATTCAAATTTTAATAGCAAATTAAACAGGAACACAAGCGACAGGAGAAGCTCAAACTCACAACTGCGCTAGAGAGAGAACACCAGAGAGCGGCCGGTCTGGCTAGCTGCATCACACACTTCAGTTCATTGATGCCACTCATCACACACCATTCCTTAATCTACAACTCATCAATTCATTTATAGGCTGAGCAACCATCGAAGTAGATATCTAATCATGTTTGAAACAAAAGCTAGTATCTAATTTTATACACAGAGATAACTGTCACGTCAAGAATAGAAAATCATGTTTTCTTGTCAGTGCTCGCATGCCCGTCACTAATAATAAAATCCATCAGGAAAATATTGATTTGGGGTAGTAGCTAGTGCACCGAAAAAGAATCAGCTTTGTATCCTGAAGAGTATTCCACTATTCTTGTACTAGTGGCTTTCACCTTCAGTAGCATTCTTTCCAAAGTAGCTAGTCAATGGGGCTTTCCATGCACGGCGACCTAACATAATTCTCTTTTATGTAAAATTTGGTATGGAGATCAGCTTGCTGTCTCCCATGAAAAGCTTCCGGATCTCGCTTCTTCTCACTTTGGCGTCATCGGGATGGAGACCAGATCGCCGTCTCCCATGAGGAGCTTCAGGATCTCACTTCTTCTCACTTTGGTGCCATCATGGGGACGTTCGTGGAGAGTGATCTCGCGTTGGATCTCCCCTCCCTTGGCCTTAGTTCCCCGCATCTTGAGGGCCTCGATGCCCCCTTCTCGGAAGATGAGGTGTGGGTAGTGGTCAAGTCCTTGCCTTCCGATAAGGCTCACGGTCTGATGGTTTTTGGGTCATTTCTACAAAACTTGTTGGTCGGTGATCAAGTCAAAGTCTTGGCGGCACTCAACTCTCTCTTTCTAGATAATGGGAGGGGCTTCACTTCCCTTAATGATGGCTTCATCTCCCTTACGCCAAAAAAGGATGAGGTCGTCGATGTTAAAGACTTCGACCGATTAGCCTCATCCACGGTTTCGGTAAGTGTTTTCAAGATCCTCGCTTCTCGTCTCTCTCCTCATTTGGACGGTCGGTGGTGGCTAACCAAAGTGCTTTCGTCAAAGTTCGATCCCTTCACGACAATTTCCGTTGTGTCCAACTTGCGGCAAGGTCTCTCCATGGCGTGTTCCCTGCCTTCTTATCAAAATGGACATTGCGAAGGCCTTTGACACGGTCAGCTGATCGTTCCTTCTTGAGGTGCTTGCCCATCTAGGGTTTAGCCAGCACTGGCGTGACTGGATCTCAATGCCTCTTCCTCCGCGCGTCGATCAATAGGTCGCGCCGCGTTATCACGGAGAGGCCTTCGGCAAGGGGATCCGTTGTCTCCCATGCTTTTCATTCGGTTATGGACGTACTCAATGCAATGCTTAGCTTCGTCGCAGGTGAGTTCCTTTCGCTCCCTGTTCACGCTTTGCAGCATCGTGTCTCCCTCTATGCGGATGATTTGGTCGTCTTCCTCTCTCCCGTGCCGCAGGACCTTCAGTTTATCTAGGGCATCCTTTCTGTCTTCGGTGCAGCTTACGGACTTCGCACAAACTTTGTCAAATGCTCGATTACTCTAATCCGTTGTTTGGCTAGTCCAGGCCTGTTTTCCCTGCTCGATCTCTGACTTTCCTTGCACCTACCTCGGCATTCCCTTTGTCCGTTCGCAAATTGCTGAAGGTAGACACGCAACGTGGTGGATAAGGTTTCCGTCGTCTTCCCCACTGGAAAGGTCGACTCACCACGTTGGTGGGGCGTTCTGTGCCGATTTAGTCTGTCTTATCCTCCATCTCGGTCCATATGTCTATGGCGATTGGCCTCCCAGTCTGGATTATCAAGGCCATTGACAAGAGACGCCGCGCCTTCCGTGGATGGGTTCGGACTCGGCTAGTGGGAGAGCGTGTCGAGTATCTTGGACGAACGTGTGTCGTCCCAAACACGGGAATTCTGACCTTAAGTTGGCGGGGTTTGCCCTACGTGCCCCCGGCTCGGCTCTAGCACTCGAGGCCATACCTATTGACGGACTTGCGAGCCCTAGTGGAAAAAGCAGTCTCAGACTTGTTATCGACATCCTCCTTCTTCGTGCCAGCAGATGGGGAGTCCTTGCTATTCTGGTCCGACCAGTGGATCGATGGCCGCTCGATCACCTTCTTGGCACTGGATCTCCTCTTCGTCGTGCCCCAGCGTCTTCGAAAGTCGCGCACGGTTGCCTTTGTTCTGGTGAACCATTCCTGGGTTTCGGATATCTGTGGCGCCCTTACTGTTCCGGTCATCTCTCAGTTTCTTCTAGTGTGGGATGTGGTGTTCCATATTCCACTCTCTCCGGGCGTTCAAGACCGCCTTGTTTGGCGTTGGACGGGTGACCAGCGTTACTCAGCGTCGGTCGGCCTACCAAACTCTCTTTCTTGGCGCTCTCTTTCGCTGTCGATCTTCTCCGGTGTACGAAGGGTCCCGAAATGCAAGTTCTTCCTTTGGTTCACACTTCGGCAATCTTTGTTGGATAACGGATCTCCTTCGAGGCGTGACATTGCTAGCCACTCGCCCGCCCTTTTGCACACGGGAGGTTGAGACGGCTAACCACATCCTCCTAGGCTGCGTGTTCGCTCTGCAGTCCGGCTCGTGTCCTGTCGCCTTCGGTTGGTCAGCCCTCTCCCTCTCCCCCTCCCCCACGGTAGCGGCTACGGGATTGATGGCCTTCGTCTAGGGCTTGCCTACATGACCACCTCCACGCCGGGTTCGACTCCTTAGTTCTTCCGGTCTACGACGGTTGTTAAGGAGTGAAACTCCGGTGTTTTTGACTCGGTGCTCTCTTTAGTCTCGGCGGTCCTAAAGTCCATCCTTTTGGAGGGCCGCCTATGGTCCATGGTTGGTGCTTGTTGTTTTTAGAGTTTGTTGGGGAGTGTAGTGTACCTCGTCACCCCTCCTTCCCCTCCCCTATGGGCTTTGTCGGCCGCAGTAGTTGTTTTCCTTTCTTTTTCTTTATGTCTATGTTTTTGTTTAGTTTCGAGTTGTCGGCCGCTTGTGTACTCACTTTGACGTTTTTCTCCTTCTAATATATTGACATGCAATCTTTTCGAGTTCGCGAAAAAATATAAAATCTGGTATCTCCAGGACACCTCGAGATATCAAATTTTTAGTTTAAAATTTAGATGTAAGGTACTCAGTAATCGTAAAATTTCTCCACAGAAAGATGGACAATGATACACATCACCCTTAAAGATGAAAGCGCCAACACAATAGAACCGAAAGGACTTCAGAAAAAAACTACATTTTGACTATATTGAATTTGATTACATAAATTCAAATCAGATGAGTAATTTTTTTTAAGAAACGACGGTCGGAGCAGTGATGGATATATTAAGCGGATATGTCAATCACAATATGACATATTTAAATCACAATATTGTAAAACTACATGTTAACCATCAAATTTATCATAAAACTATATATCAAATCATAGTATATGAAAACTATAGTTTTGGTGCCAATTTCATTACAATACTACATATTTCAAAGTTTCAACGGGACAACGCTATATCCTCTAATTTTCATAATTTTGCAATAAATTCAATGCTAAATCTATAATTTCATAGCATCATGACTTAAGTATGTAAATTTGCATTAAATTTTCAACATTAAACTATGCCCCGGAGTTTATGGTAGCTACAACTTTTAGAATCTTTAGCTCCCTAAACAATACAATACAGATTCTCACACAGAGTTTGAGATTCTCACACAGAGTTTGAGAGTACGTAGTCATATAATCTAAAAAATAAACTAGAAGTTAGTAGTTAAAAACCAAGTATTTTTATATTCTCACTAGATGGCTACTCATAATCTACTTATGAGGATCTCGAGCTCCCCAAACAGACCTATAGTTTTGTAGATTTATAGTTGTATTATATTATAGAAAACATATAATATTCCAACAAGGTCCTTTTTACAAGTAATTAGGATCTCTACTATTGGTATACCAATATCAAAAGCGCACAGTGTAGTACTACCAAAAGTAATTTACAATCAAGTATATCATGCATTTTATTTTTATGTCTGTCGCACATAGCAGACATAAGAAGTTTCACCGGTCTTAATTTCCATCAACAGACATTTCTTTGTCAAACTCATCGGGAGCCCTAAAAGAGATATAAACCAACGACCATTGTCATGACAAAAATGCTATAGGCCCTCAACAAATCATCAGTGGCCAACCCTGGTACCTTTGTTAAAAATTATGTCGAATATATATATATATATATATATATATATATAAAGTCGGTTATAGTTTGAGAGTTGGAGTTATAATAGATGTAGAATAGAGTTAGAGTTGGACTCTGTCCTATGCTCTGGTACACCAGTTGTAGCTGCATATGATGACTTAGCAATAGCGAGAGAGAGCAGCTACCGGTGGCGCCTGACCGAGGGTTGTTGTAACTCTACGCTGTAATATGTTGGATCAAGGAGAAGCACATGTAATTAGTGTCTCGGGGACGTAGGCTTTTGTTAACCTCGTTAACAAATATTGTACCTCGATGTCGTCATCGTGTTTGAATCTCTCATGATGTTTCTTTTATATTTGGTTTCCGATGACTGGTTTTGGTGTTCTTGGCTAGTCTGCAACTTTATATTGCTTAAAAAATAGGGGCTTTTGCATATTTGTCATTATTTTGTATGAAATTATGTTTTCCCCTATTTTTTGACTTTGTAAATTTACCCTTGTGTTTTCAAAACGAAGCAACACATTGCCCCTATTCCGTTATTTTGTTGTAACGGTGTTAACTTTTTATAAAAAGACCCAAATGCCCATGTGTTTTTGTCCCTGCTTTTGTATGGTCATTGTGATTTTACCCTGGTTTGAAATTAGATATTTATATGGCATTTTATACAAATGATTACATTTGGTCCAATATATTTGGGACAATTACAATTATTTCTATTCATATGTAATATTGAAGAAATATTCAAAATTTTGGCAGCACCTTAGCAGTATTTTAATAGCATTATGAAAACAATATAAAACACATAAAAACATGGCAACAATCATGAAGATTTCAACACCCTCCTCGCCATCGACCCTCCCGACAACGTGGAAAGTCGCCGGCGTCGCCGTCGCGCCCACCATATCTGGCCTGTCCCACCCGACGTCCACATCATCGAGCCTCGACCGCGTGATGTCCGACACCACGTAGGTGCGCGCCACGGCGAACCGCGGTGGCCCATGTGCGCCATCGGCTCGCTACGGCCGGAGGTGGCCCTCCTCCATGGCCGCGATCGCGCATCCATACAATGCGGTGAGAGAGTTCACGCAAGGGGTGCCCGCATGCCGACGGTGAAGCCGATTTGGGCAAGGAAGCTCCTCTCCGCGCCGCGCGTGACGTCGCCACGTGCCACCACTCGGAGTACGAGTTGGCGGCGCGAGCGGCGCTTTCACGTCGCCGGAGGAACAGGGACGGTCCGCGCCCGAGCCACCTCGCGCGCGCAAAGTACCTGCGCACCGCGCCGAGCCGCCGCCGCCCACCGCTCCCCTACCTGTCACCACGCCTCATTCCACCACCAGCGCACCATGAAGTGCCGCCGCCATGCCCTAGCGCCGTGGCTGCGTGAGTGGAAGAGATGGTTTCGAGATAATATGAGGGTAATTTTGTCTTTTCATCATTATTTTCATATATTTGGTAATTTTTTAATTCGTTTATTTAATACCATCTAACAGCTATCCAAACCACCAGAAGTAAACGGCAACTTCATTTCAATTTTTTTGCAAACTCACAAAGTTAAAAAATAAGGGCAAAATAGGGGCAAAACTATCCTACAAAATAACTCAACCCTATAAATGGACCGGGCCTCGTATGAGCCAATGATGATTGGGCCAAACATCTTACAGGCCCAATAGTGGCCCAACACGACGCACACGTTTGTCCTTATCTTCTTCTAGAATAAAATTTTTTAGCCGTTGTATTTCCGAAGATTCCAAATCCAAACCCGCCCGGCGCCTCCTCCCCTCCTCCAACGTCTCCTCGATCCCGAAATCCTCCGCCTCTAGCCCTCTACTAGTCCACAGATATCGAATCCCCCAAAATCCCAACGCTTCAAACCCAGCGAGGCGCCGCCCTCCGCCTCGTCTCCGATCGCGGAGCAACCCTAGCCCTTCCTCTTCCTGCGGCATGGCGTCGGCGGCGGCGGCGGAGGGGGAGGAGGCCCCGATCGCGGCGTTCGCGGTGTCCAAGGCGGGAGTCGTGCTGAAGAACATCTTCCTCAACGCGCCGCCGTCGCCGCTTCCGCCGGAGGAGGAGGCGCGGAGGCGACGGGGTGGGGAGGACGAGGTTGAGGAGGAGGAGGATCCGCCGGTGATGTTCGGGCGGCACCCGGAGTGCCACGTCCTCGTCGACCACCCCAGCGTCAGCAGGTTCCACCTCGAGGTCCGCTCCCGCCGCCGCCAGCGGCGGATCACCGTCACCGACCTCTCCTCCGGTGAGATTCCACTTCCCCCTCGCGCCTCCCGCTCCGTTTCCCCCTCTCCCTGTGCGCGTGACTGGATTTACGCGATCATTTGTGCGTGCGCTTGAGATTGGTTTCGATTGGGGCATTTGGGGATTTTTGGTGGACGCGTTAGTTCATTTCGATTAGCACTCGATTGGCTCCTGGGATGATTGCGAATTTTGAGATTTGGATCAAAATGATGCGAAAGCTAACATCGAATTTACCCATTCTTGTCCAGTGCATGGGACTTGGATCTCGGGACGAAGGATCCCGCCGAACATTCCGGTGGAGCTGATAGCCGGTGATATACTACGGCTTGGGGGCTCAAAGAGGGAGTACCGGCTTCACTGGCTGTCGCTCCGGGAAGCATTCGACATGGAGGATCTATTGCCACCGCTGCTTGAGGAAGATAAGGAGGAGCTCCGTACTTGTCAGGTAGCAGATTCTCTATTCTGATCAGTACAATAGCTGTAATTATTTGGTCGGTATGGTTGTTGCAATATAAGTGTTTGATGAAATGCTCAGGAGGCAAGCAAGCAGTTGGAACCTGATCAAAAGGAGTCAGATGATGCTGAGACTCATCAGGTCTGATCACAGGAAACTCATGTAACTGGCTACTGAAATTATCGATGTGTTTCATCATGTTCATGGTTCAGTAGAATTCTGAACGTGTGTGGATTGTTTGAGCTTGTTTTGGAATGTTAACCAATAGGATCGACGGTTGAAATTCATATGATTCAGGAAATAGCAATGCCCTTGGCTGCTACTGATTGTCAAAATCATTAAATACTTGTTAAATTCTTTCGTGACAATTGACGATTAGCACATCCACTTTATTGATACTCCATGCTTAAAGTTTTATGAAATGCATTACAAACTATTTTGAAGTAATGTGCTACTGGATTCCTCTTTGCTCTGCTATGTTACTTCTTAGCTGATAACTAACAATCCAGTACGCAGCAATTTTGAATTAGTATTCTGTCCAGTAGTTGCTTAGAGTAGTGTCTCTTCCATTGGAAATGTCTAGTTTCTTATTAACAATGACTTTTAGCTGCTTTGCCTATGCATTATCATTCTGCAGTTCTGCCTAATGCTAAGTTTTACTGATGCTTTTATACCATCTACAGAAATTTTCTGCATTGTGGTTTTGAAAATGTTTGCCACTTCATAATGGTCTAAATGCATTGTGCATGTGAGTGAACAAATTACTTAGTCCCATGCAATGTATTGCCCAGATTAGTGTCAAAATCTATGTGTTATAATGGGAACTGCTGATTATATTGTGTATTAGATAAATTATTCTGAAGTGATTTCATATGGCTTGCTTGATTATAATTATAACTTTCATCTCATGCTGAGCAATTAGTCTGGCTATTGATCTGAATGTTATATGCCAGATGCGTTGCACTGGATGCATGATATAGTCTATGTATTTTGCATGTTGAAGTTAAACCATGCCAACTCAAAATCTCCATTATTTATAGTCAAATACTAATTGCCAACTGTTGACTTAGGTTCTACTGCTTGATATTTTTTTCTTTCTTTCTTTTTGGAATTGTGAGTTCATTTTCTGGAAGGCTAACTGTCTGATACAATCCACAGGAGACAAGCCAACAAGTTGTGTCAGAACAAATTGATTTTCAAGCTAAAGTGGTTCCCTCAGCTCCACCTATGCCTGAGTTTGACGATTTCTTTGCTCTGGAAGAATCTTCAGTTCCAGAATTTGATGACAGCAGAGAGGGAAGGATTGAGGAAAATTCAATTGACGAGGACCCTGTTATAGATTCTGTTGATTCTTCAATTACACCGCCAATGCCTGCCACAGTGGCAGATGCTGGAAGATCAGTCCAGTCAGGCAAAAGGACACTTCAAGTGCCAGGAGGGCCAAGTTGAAGTCAGTCAAAGCCCTCCGTATTGACACTGGCAGAAGCAAGGAAAGAATTACTCCTTTGAGCTACAGCTATCAGAAAGAAGAAAACCAAAATGAGAATCCTATGTGTTCCCAGAACTGTGGGATAGAATGTGAAGCCTGCATGGTTTTGTTTAATAATTCTTATGTCAGTGAAGCTGAAGAAAAGGAAAAGATGAATATGTCGGACAGAATTATGATGGAGGAGAATCAGGAACAGACAAATAATCTTCAATCCAAAGAATTTGTGCATTATGTTGCCCCTCTGAATTTGGACTATGAATTATTTTCAGATAAGGAAAACTGCATGCTGAGTATTGCTAAGGAGACAGAGCATAACGATTTTAACTCTGTGAATTGTATCTCACAAGATTCAATTTGTGAAAAGCCACAGAAGATATCAGAGTTATTGCATTCTGTTTCCCTCTGATTTTCAAAGGCGATGACTTCACTGACAGCAGAATCCTACAGCTTGGTGCTGCCGTACATATGGAATTGTCTGAGCCCATCTTAGAAAATCCATTCACGCAAGACATATTTGGTGAAAATACAAACAGTTACAAAGACACAGGGCATGAAGGTTTAACCCTTCTTAACTTGGATCTCACAAGCAATGAGAATTTGGCTCAGAGTAAGGTTTTGTGGCTCCTGAGGTCTCTGATAGTGAATGCACATTTAGTGAGAATCTGTTTGAAAATTCGGACATGAAAGGAACTGATGGAAAAGAAGAGAGCAGTCCATTGGACAAGGAGAACATAACCCCTTTGTCTCAGGAGACATGATAGTGGAGAGAAGTCAACTAAGTTTGAAGCCCACTACCATTTCCCAAGAATTGATGGATTCCATTTCCCCTCTGAATTTGGATTATGACTACTTCTCAGATAATGAAAATTCCATGCTGAGCATTGGAAAACAGATGAATTCAACTGAACTTATCTCCAAGAATCTTATCCCGTTAATTTCAGTTGATGCAAAGTTGCAGAAGAGCCATGCAGAGTTTATGCCAATTTCGTATCTAGATTTTGGAGACAGCATCCTTACAGACAAGGAAAACTCAGTGCTTTCTCCTGAAAAGTATGATACGGTATCCCCTGTGAGACAAGGAAACCTGTTCCCAGACAAAGAAAATGTGACTCCAGCCTCCAGGGATCTGAAGCCCATCATTGGTAGCAAGGTTCTTGGAACAAGGGTGGTTAATTCACTGTCTGCAGAATGCACTTCAAAAAGGAGGATCCATAGGCAGGAACCCAATGAATTATCAGCAAAGTCCAAAGTTTGTCACGCAGTAGATGATGATGTTTTCTATTCTGATAAGGAAAATTTGACACCTATATCTTCAGGAGGCATTAAAGCAAGGAGATGTCTTCCAAAGAGCCTCGCAGTGGATGCAGACCAACAAGATCAAGAGGCATTCTGCTCTGCTAAAGAAGACGCATTCGACTCTGCTAAAGAGAACTTGACACCAGTATCTTCTGCTCCTCAGAAAACAAAGGATTTGTCTGAAAACCGTGCACGAATGGAAAGTGCTATCACAAAGAAAAGGGCGGTTGATAGGATCCCCTTCCAGACACTCTTGTCGAATTCTCCCTTAAGACACACTAGCTCACTTGATTGTACCCAGGTTAATCCTAGAGCAGTTAGTGTGGCAATGAAGTTGGAGGATGAACTGAATAATGTTCCAGTAAGTTCTTGTCAATAATATTCCAATTATTACATATCTTTTCCTTTTTGCTTCTGATATGGAATTTGAACTAAATTCACTTTGTTTCTGAACAGCACAAGGGGCAAGAATCTGAAAAAACCAAAGAAGGAATGAAAGTCTGGACCATGGTGACTGACATGGAATGTCTTCTTGATGATGAATCTAGGAAGTCCATCATGCTGCTAAGAGGCTTAAAAGGAACTCAATTGGTCATACCAATGATTGGTAAGTTAGAGCATCATAGTAAATGTTCTATCCACTGAACATCTAACCTTTTTTACTTGGTTGCGTGCAATGTCTTCCAGTCTATATTCTTTGTATACTGTTTATATCTGAATTCATGATTTGTCATTCTGTTGTGCTGCTTAGGGCTAACAAGTATACTGTGCTAGAATTTACTTGGACTTTGTGATTGTTGAGGGAACGACTAGTTGCTTCTATAGCTTTAACTGTCTTGCTATTCTCTTACTAATAAATAGATGCAAGTAACCTTTGTATGTTTGGTTCTTGCTGTTTAGTATATATATACTCACTCAGCTATGTACAAAGTGGTCCATTGCATTGCATTGCATTGCTCACTATGTTTGTCGCTCACAGTGCAATATGCTTTATTGAGTTTAGTGCAGCTGTCACTTGTCATCCATATTCTTGTTTGTTTGCTGAAAACTTGTTTACCCTTCTGTCAGTGATCAGGGAGCTTGAGTGCTTGAAAAAGAGGGAGAGATTGTTTAGAATGTCATCAAAGGCCACTTCCATACTCCAATGGATCAACGAGTGCATGGAAAAGGAGAGCTGGTGGATCCATGTTCAGAGTTCATCCGAGATGCTGCCGATAGCACCAACTCCACCTGCGACCCCTACAACGCTATGCAACAATGGAGAAAGAGAAATCTCTGCCGGCACCTTTAATCCAATAGCCTTGTTCTCCCCGAGGAGCTTCACAGATATTGTCTCCCCAAAAATAGAAGACCGCATTCTTGACTGTGCCCTCCTTTTCAACAAACTAAAAGGCAACCAGAACATCATCGTTCTGTCCAACAGCGTCACGCTCAAGATCAAAGCTATGGCAGAGGTAACCTTAAACTCCTTAACTTGACTTGGGGAGACAGAGTATAAATCATATTCCACCCCTTAGAATTGGACTCATTGTGTTTCTGTCTTATTGAAGGGATTCCCTGCGAGGGAGCAAAGGAATTCAGGAGACCCTGGTGAACCCATGCTCCACCAGGTTTATGTGGGCAGCCAGCGCGCCGAGAGGCTCAGCCTGGTCGTGCCTGGACGAGACTACCCTGGAGGAGAACTACTACAACAGCCACCATGGAGTCAGGAGGAGGATGCCAAGGCCCATGGAGCCTGCCAAGGGCCTGAAGCTGATCCTGCTGCACAATTCTCACTATGGGCAGGCGAGTCGGCCATTGGCTTCGATGGCCTCGTGGTGAACTGACGGTGTCGTTGATCTCAGTTCTGTGCCTTGTGCCGTTGTAGATAGATAATGGATTCCTTCTTCTTGATGTGTGATAGTGTGACACCGCTGGACTTGTGAGGTGAATTTTGACGGTGGTGCCAAACATTCTGTTGGTATGATTTCCATGTCTAATGAAAAAGTTTGAAAGAAACTATGAACTGTGATTCTGTGAAGTTGGAACATGGAATGGCTGTGTAAAGTCTCCATTTCACACCAGTGGTGGTATCTGGTATGGTCAGAGGCATCTTATCTGCAAGTTGATCCCATCCCATTAACTGATAAAATTTGGTTCCAAAGCAGCCCTGAGGATTGCAAAGCTGCAAGAGCTCACATGGAGATGATTATGAGCCGGCTGGTGAGGTTCAGATGTAAACTCAAGAACCCTGGATTCTTTTATATTATCAGCCTGTAGATTCCGAGCAGATAGAAGTAAACTGGACAGCAATAGAATAGTTTGGTCAGGCTATCTTTTTGCTGGGAGCAGAATCTTACTACTGCTCAGGAATGTTTACATACAATAAAATATATCAGCAGTGGGTTCAGAACTGTTCTATACAAGTTATCCTTCCCCTGGAGTTAATGATCAGATCTATTATATCGTTTAGGGCAATAAACTCCAAAGTTTATTTTCTGAGCTAATGAGATGTTTATGCGTACCACGTCGAATGAACCTGCTTTGTAAGTTGTAACATTGACTTCATAAAATAGATAGATCTATCTGCACTTCAAATAAATAAAAGAAGAGCTATATTTTATTCCTCAAATATGCCAATGGTCTAAGTTCATCCCTACATTTTAAAACTGTTTTGAGTTATATTCCCCAGACTATGCAAACTGGACACGAAGTGAACGGTATGTATAGTTGAGGGACGTAACTTGATCGGTTTCAGAGTTAAAGGATGGAACTCGGGATCATTGATAGTAGGACGTGAATTATAGATGAAAATTATGTTTCCTTTCATACCTTTTGTGGATGGTCTTCGAAGTAAAGGCCAGAATGAATGGTGGATGATTAGCAATGACAAATAGACAATGAACTTTAGTTTTCCTGTTAATGGTTTTCTAGAGCATTATCTTGTATCTTTCGGTAAAGAAAAAAGATAAAACTGAAGTTTATCTGAGGACTAAAAGACCGTGTTGAACAGGTCGTAAGACTAAAGTAGACGCTGTTCAATTCAATTAGCCCACGCGGAGTGCTTCAGATTAACTGTAGACGTGCGTGGCATACGGTGCTAAGTGCTAACATGTGGAGCAGTAGCACTCACTTTTTCTCTGATCACCATCTTGACCATGTTAAAAGTTAGCTCCTGTTTATACTATTTTGAGAACAGCGATGCCAGATATTTCTTGTGAAGTTACTTTTTAGCTGGAAAAAAAGTTTATATCATGAGTGTTTATTTCTCCATCAAACTGTTCTGCCATGTGCAGAAAGGAATAAAAGCAAAATGTTACAGAAAAAGATGGGGGTGTTCTTTACTCTGTCTCCTGTTGATTCCCTGTCCTTGAGGTATATTTCAAGAAACAGACAGTTTCTGAGTTGGCATGAATAGTTATGATATCTGTTGAGCTTACATTTTCTTTTTAGCTGTTCAGAAATTAGTGGCAAATAGTGGTGTTCATTACACCCCTTGATTAATATTATTTTGGCATATTTTTTTTATCCTTTTGTGCATGACTGCAAAGGTAGAGTAGGGTAGAGTTTTTTTCTGTTGATTACACTTTTGCCATCATTGCTAGATTTGCATATCTGAGTAAATTGTAAATTGTCGATATGAATTCAAAATAAGTCCTAGTACTATGAAAACCACTACTTGTTTGGTCAAAAGCATATCAATGTGCTCACACGGTTTGACTGTGATTAGGAATTGAATTGACCAACTAAACAATCCCCACAGGAACAAACTTGGAACTCTCAACTTTTGAAGTCTAGAACACTTGTGACTTGACTTCAAAGTTTTCTGTGTTCATTCACAACTGCTATCTTCAGTGATTGACCAAGTGTAACGCGGAAAAGCATCATGAATGGCCATTACATACAGTTGGGGGTCATTTTCTCTGAAGGATTACGATGTCTCAGACATGGAAGAGGACTGTAGTGGCCATAAAAATCGGATGACGATTTTGGATGCTGATCTACATTAAAAAAACGTAGTTTTCAAGCTTTTGATCTACTTTACACGTGTAAATATTAGTCGCCCTTGATTGCACAATTCAAAATCAACAAATCCTTTGTCATTCTGAACATCTTTAAGTTTTGTCACGTCAGACAAAGTCGATTTCGACGAACCATAACATGGATAGCATGCATAGTCGAATTTCAGTTTAAATTTTAAATTTAAGAAATATTAAAGCCGGTCAGATGGTGCAAAGTCAAGTTTTAAGTTTGTTTCTACGCTTAAGCTCTCAACATCACACTTTCTTCAGCTGTGCCACTATAAATTGAAATTGCCAACAGTTGCAGAAGCAACTCAAGGTCTCATGTTCAGAAAACTCACCAGTCAGTTTCAGTGACAACCAAAGGTGGTTAACAGTAACCACCCCACCAATGAATCCATGATCTGATGATCACACCTCTTGTAACATCTCAAGTTATTAACAGACATGCATATCATCTATACTAATATAAAATGTACCAGTTCATCCAAGCAATTAGCAATTAACCAACATTGATCACATGACGCGTGGGACCCATCCTTCATGCATCCACACGAGCCGCCTCGAACCCACGTTGTCCAGAGAGAGAAAAAGCTGGATCACGCGCAGCATCGCTCTCCCCATCGCGCGGCCGCCATCCCACGCGCGCGCCCAATCCGCCGCCGCGCCCCCAATCCGCTGTCCATGCGCGCCCGCGCGCCCCCATCCCGCCGCCCGCACCACCGCCGTGCGCCCATCTGTCGCCGCGCCTCCCGCGCCGATCACGTCCCCATCGCGCTCCGACACCACGTGCCGTCTCCCCGCGCTGATCCCGCCCCTATCCGCCGCTCCGACGCTGCGTGCCGCCTCTCCCGCGCCGATCTCGTCCCTATCCGCCGCTCCGACGCTCCCCATCCGCCGCGCTCGCCCCGCATCCGCCGCCACGTGCCCTCCATCCTCCACGCCTAACCGTCACCGGCGTCGGCCAACTCAGCGAGCGCGTACGGGAGTTCGTCGACGACCGCACCAACGCTCCTACGCCGATCCCGTCCTCATCCGCCCTTCGACGCCACGTGCCGCCTCCCGCGCCGATCCCGTCCCCATCCGCCGCTTCGACGTTGCATGCCGCCTCTCCTGTGCCGATCCCGTCCCCATCTCGCCGCTCCGACGCCACGCGTCGCCTCCCCATCGACCGGCGACGAGAAACCGCCGTGGATCCGCACCTCCCCATTCGCCGCCGTCGCTCGCCTCCCGCATGCGCGCCGCGTGCCCTCCATCCTCCACGCCTCACCGGCGTCGGCGTCGACCAACTCGGCGAGCGCGTACGGGAGTTCGTCGACGAATGCACCAACAACACCCCAGCGCGTACGGAGATCGCCGGACAACCGAGGCTAAGGTCGGGTTTTCTCTGCGCGTCGCCTCTCTGTTCGTTCGTCATGTGAGGATTTGGCTTGCTTATTGCGCAGCGATGTGGGTCTAGGGTGTTCTTTTAGGGTTCGGGGTGAGGAGCTATGCTTGTGCAAACCTGCTCTTCCAAAATCCGATTGAGATTCGTCGCAAACTTTGAACGATCAGAGGTTGTCGTCGCAAACAGAAGTCAGTAAGGTTTAGGGTACTGCACAAACGGTTCCTGCTCTTGCCCTAACAGGTGGTGATGATTTTGGTGTCTCAAACCATACCCCGTTAGCCTCTCGTTATGTGTATTCTTGTTCCCTATATATTGGCTTGTCATTCGGTGAAAATTGTGATGCATCCTTTTAATCCTCTATTGGTTTTCCTTTTTCGAAAGAAATGCTTTTTTACACACAGTCGAAGAAGCATGTACTACTTTTACACTTGTCAAATTGCCGAGTTTGCGTAGTATGTTTCATATCTATTCTCATCTTGTGAAGAGTAAGTACCTTTGGAAGAGAGCATTGTGCCCCGGCTCGTGCAATTTATTAAAATGGTATTTTGCACTTACATTTATATTTGAGAAGTTGTTTCTTGAATAATAAATGGGATCCGCAAACTAGCCCACCTCGATCAAATTCAAATTTATTTGAGATCCACAAGGAACATTCGAGGATGGACCGATGTGTGCTCATAACCTTTTGATTTTTTTCATCATGGTACCCCGATAAAGGGAGAAATTAATCTATCAAAAAAGCGTACAAAGTATTAGACTGGAGTAGTTGTCTTGTTTTTGCAAATTACATGTACTATGTCTTGGAATACGGTTCGATTGTCGGGCTTTAACAATTTGACTCATCGAATGAATTTTGTTCTTAAATACTTGTTTTATCACTAACACAAGAGCAATTCCTGCTATGTGTCCAACTTCTCATATATATGAAATAAAGAGTACTGCTTTTTGGGTCCATATCTATCCTTCATATTTTTTACTACAAACCAAGATTTCTTATTGAGCCACATCATCAACAACTTACAAGCCATTAGATTATAATGTGGAAACAATTTCAGGCCTAGATTGGTATTATGGTTTTTCGTGAACTATATAGCGAGATAAAAGGAGTCATTTACCTTCACAAGGCCAAATAGGCTAACTTATGAATTGTTGTGTACCTTGAGGTTATTTCCTCTCGTGACCTCTGATCTTGTTTTGGAAACATAAAACTACTAAACTTAGTCATTTTATCGTAAGCGATTGCCTAATGTATTATCTATATGTACTTGGTGCCCATATTTGATAGAAAATATTTATTAAATCGAGATAAATATGCTCTTGATCTCATCTTTTGTCTTTATTAAATCGAGATGAATATGTTATTGGGATATCTTGTTGATCCTAATTTGTTTCAAACAAAAACATGAATATTATGGTATATCACATTGTTACATAAAAATAGCTAATGGAACAACTCGGTTTAATTTGTAGTTGGATCGGGTAACATGCGGGAGCCAGTGACATTCGCGCAGATACCATTCTTTGTGTATTCGAGATGTTGTTGTCCATATAACGTATGACTATCCATAATCCCGCCATGAGACTCATTTTCACTATCCCGTTACTTTTGTTGGAACAATTAATTTGATCGGTTCAAATTCTTTACAGTGCGATGTACAAAACATGACTCCCACATAACTTTTTTGTTTATGACGTCCAGTGCTCTTGACTTCGATTCGGGAGGAATTTTCGGTTTTATGGTTCGTGTTATTGTTTTCGAAGACTTGACCTTTTTTCACTTGATCTGCGGGTTGGTTTCGATCCGAATCGCAAAATAGTGGCTTGTATGTTGCTCATCTAATACATATCGGATGAGTTCTTGTCATCATTGCTACATGAACATGACATTGCGGGTGATAATTGACCTTTTAATTTTGCTCGCAGATCCAACATGGCACCACCGGGATCTTCTAGGGGAGATACAATGCCTCCTGCAAGTTTGTGCGATCCATTATATATCTCGTTTGTAGTTCGATGAGAGTGCGGCTCATATTCTGAGATGAGAATGCCAACACATTAGTTGTTGTCATGTTTAGCTTAAGAGTTTGTTTTGGCACAAAAACTTTATTGGGTCCAGTACTCTTTGCGAGACTTTCTCTTAGGGTTGAGAATGGAATCAATTTTTATGTTGATTGCGAGCATAGGAAAATGGTTCCATTCGAACTCGGGTCATCCGAACTTGCAAGTTTCGAAAATCCACCGATAACTCAAAGCTTCTCAATGGAAAGTGATTTTGATCTGCTGACCTTAGCATACAATACATCTTTTTGCATAATAGATTTTTGAATAGGCCCATCTCCCGATCAATTTGATTTTGTGCAACTTGTCGGCGAGCATCTTTTATCGCTACCTTCATGTTAGACTTTAACTCTGCCCGTGCTCCGGGAAGCTCTTTCTTGGCGATTCCTATCATTGGTGATTCCCCACGCCCTTGGGTAGGCCAATGCATTGGAAATGTATGTATTATTTTGTGTCAATAACATGTCGTGTATTTATTGTATCCTAATATATCCATTGTGCTTTTTATAAACACTTTATGCGGCGTTCTCCTTGAATCAATCACAAGGGCAGAATAGTTAGTTTGCCAACTGCAACACATCGCATGTTGTTTGAACTTTGTCGACCTCATATGACATGTACTTTGCATAACCAACCATGCTATTTGTATAGGATGCACTTCTGTGAAAGAACAAGTGTCCGATGCAAATTCGAAAGGAAAGGAAGCATTTGCAAAGGGTGATTACATGACATGCATCTACTTCTACACCTTGGTAATTGCTCGACACAATTAACGTATGCTCGATCTGATTTCGGTTATAATCTAAAGCTGATTTTTAATTTTAGAATTTATTTTTAAGATTAATTTCGTGGTCGCTCGCAACTTCCATTGCCCACTCTCTTTTCATGATTGTTAAGAAAAGTAAAAGATCTACTTAAAAGTCAAAATTCAAAACTAGCTTTGGGTTATATTTGGATCGGTACAAGGCTACATAATAAATAACTAATTCTGAAAATATCCGGCATGAGAAACATGAAGGGTCTTCGTAATTCTAAAAACATAAAGGGAATTCTCTAAATACAAGGCTACACAATAAATAACTATAAACTAGACAGGCATCACAGTTACGAAAGATCTAGATTGATAAATAATTATGGCATCAATCTTGTTTAATCCATCATGACAAAAACATTATCTACCGTGTTTCTGTGGGTGACGTCCATACCCGCCGTGTATGTTATTGAACTTGCAGGAAGGCCCCTTGGGCTATACCACAATCAAAGAATGGGCATGACAGGGCTTTTTTTCTTTTCTTTTGTTTTTTTGCCTTTCGAATTTGTGGTAATTTATTTCGTCTCGTATGGGTGGTTGATGGATTTATGCCTTCGGTTAGAACATAAATAATTTTCTATAATAATGAAGAGATCTCCCTTTTGATTGAGAATTCATGGTTGAGAGCTTTTCATATTTGTAATAATTTTGGTGTTCGTAACAAATTTATAGGTTAAAATTTTAATTTTTAAAGTAACTACAATATGTATGTTTTAGCAACGTGGATTCCACGTGCACGCTTACTAGTTTCCCATAAACAAAGCACATATATGATATATCATCCCTAATTAAAATATGAATTTATCCTTGCAAGGTTTGGTAGATGATCACAAAGTTGACAGTGATGGAAATGGGGTCCAATCAAAATGCCATACTCAGTATCCTCATCCACTGTCTCACACAATCTCTATCACCATTTGTGGGCAACATGATTTCATCATCTCCTCCTTTCTTGCAAGCTATCATTAAGTAACCACTTCCTATCAACAAGAGAGAATTGAAAGATGGACTGAACCTGGAACAAACTCAGTCAAGCTATTATTCAGGAATTTTTTATCGTCATTCGTGACACGGAAATTTTTTAGGTTGCCATTTTGAACGTCAAATTGTGAGTGAAAGTTAGCACGAGTACACAAATGTGTGATTAGTTTGCTTCAGTGGTTAATGTCAGGAAATGCCTATGTACTATTTCAGATATATTTCTTTTTCACATCAAAATCATGACAAAGTTAGTGAAAACATAGGAATGGAAATAATCCTTTGCGGAGGAATAGAGCTTTTGATTGGACATAGATTTGAAATTTTGGATAGTGTCAAGAGGTCCTGAATTGATCTGATGGGACACTCCTACCTACCGACCCAACAAATTCGTGTTTAATCAGTCTTGATTAGTACAATAGTACGAACTTGGAGTTATTTAGAGGGGCCAATACTAGAAGAGAACACACTTGGACCAGTTGGTCGGCCATTCAACCAAGATATGTCTGTCTGATAGCACTGCTTCAAAATTTTAAAACAAATTCAAAAGTACACTTCAAAGGAATCATAGGATGGTTGGTGCTACTAACTTCGGTCTTGAAAATACATTGTTTTGAGCATGTTTCAGGTCAAACTTTAAAAAATCTAAACATCTAGTATATCTTATACTGAATGTATGAAAATTATAAGTACAGACGTATTTTGATTATTATAGTTTCATCATGCTGTGTAAATATAATGTAAAATTAGCGATCAGCGTTGTATTTTGGAGGCCATATCTGTTGGCGGGTTATACCCGACTATAGTGTTTATAGAGTATTGAGATTATTGGTGTCAGGGTATATGTGAGAGATACAAAAGATGAGAGAGAACTTTTTATATAGGTTTAGGTCTCTGACATGTAATATTCTTGTTAACCGAAACTCGTGTTTCCTTTGTATATTAGTATCATATAAATACAATGGGAAGGAGACACTAATCTAGTCTCTGTTAGTCTGGCGCCGTGAAGCTCGAGTGGATGGTCAACGGCTAGTAATCAGTTTTCTCGAGTAGAAACTCGGAAGATTGAAGGTAGCTCTATTCATGTCTTTTTTGTGGTTTCAGATTAGGTTTGTGACTTGCCTTGGATTATTTAGATATTGGCTTGTGTTGATCTGTTTTGGCGTGTCCTCTCTTCTCATGAGGTTTTGTATTTGTACCATCGAGTGTTTTTTTCAAATAGAACTAATAACCAAATATAGATAAGTAGTATTTGTCTTCTTTAAGTAGGCTTTTTTTATCCGAAACACCTTTTATATATGAATTTTATGTAATTCTTAGTATACGAAGGATCCCGTCGAGTCTATCATATGTTTTATCAATGAGATTGACAATATGAATGTTCAAAATAATGTTTTCAAAACTGAAAGAAGTACTGTCAAGTAGGCTCTTTTAGCTATTTTTTAATCACACAAAATGTAAAATGATGACAGGATGGGTACCTGATTTACTGAAAACCGTGTACAAAAGGTTGAAGAAAAATAACATTTGGGCAAGAAAGATGCACCTGCCCAAAGGAATGAGTCAAGATGCAATGGAATGGCAGGAATAAACAAAGAGAAGGGAAGTGTACGAAACAAAGATATAGCTAATGGATCCGATGAAACCTTTAGATTCCTACTGTCGTCCTTACCTTATACAGCAACAAATTCCCGTGAACTCATGTTCAGAAAAAAAGAAAAAAATCGTTTGAACCCTATGTCTTAAGAAATATTCCATATCCAAGTTTTGAGTAAAGTATTGCTGAAATATCAAGAACATTAGTAACTAAAAGAAATTTGTTCTCCGCATAAAGGACTCTTTTCGAGAGGACATAATAATGATAAGATACAGGACAAGAGAAGCATTTTATTGGAAATGCAATCACAAAATAAAGGATCTTAGAGCACAGGAAAAGCATATGAATAACTTTACAGATAGATTATAGAAAAAACACATGAATTTATGAATTTATAGAGAAATAGAGATTCAGAAAAAAATATTTTATAGGGTCAGCTTAGTTTATCACTCGCAGCCAAAACTTAAATTTTAGATAATTTTAATTTTTGTTATCACAGTTTATTTTTAACATTTGACTTGTAAGTTATTTACTGATGTTCTTTTATCACAAATGTACGTTACAACTTATAATTGTCTGTGTCTAGGCATTCCAACGGAACATCATAGAATTATAAAATTTGATGTAGACAAAAAAATTACATATCAAATGTTACAAAATTTGTACCAAAAGCTCTGTTTCCGTTTGAGTTCATAGAAGATAAAGATTAAATATGAGTAAAAAGTCATAATTACATAATTAATTAAGTTATAATTATTTTAAACTAAAAAGATTTATCCAATATTTTCTTTTATATATAAAGTATTCATATGAAATACCTTATTTAACATTTAAAAATATGCTAATAAAAACAGAAAATAACATGCCAAAACTTACGTGTAAAAAGACCTTTGTGTAGAAAAAAAGGGTGACACAAAAATAATGTAAGGAACAGCGAAAATAAACAAGAAAGAAAATAGAAATTCCAAGAGAAGGTTCCACCGGCAAGCACATCATCTCCTTCTCCTTCCTTCCTACAGCCTTCGTTGTTGTCTTGTCACTCACCCATGGAGGAGAAAAGCCATAGATACGACCTGGCTGGCCTCACAATCCCGGCACTCTCCTCCCCAGAACTTCACCAAACCAACCTCTTCCCCTTTACCATTTCCAAACCCCAAAAAATCAACGAGAAAGCGGAGATTTTCCAACTCTTATCATCCTCCTCCTCGTCGTCATCACCAGCACACCCAAGAAAAATCCTATAAAGAAATGGATTGAGCCATCACCCAACGCCGCCAAGATCCTGTCCTCTTGTGCGCAACTTGTAGCTCCACTCAGGATCGAGAGCCCAATCCGCCACTCCTTCCCCTGTTCTTCCTCTTTTTGTTTCTGCAAGATTGCATCTTCCCCGAGTGACACCTGAGAAAGCGAGAGCAAGATTTCTTCGTTTTTGTTCCTCTTTGGCCATAAACCTCCCATAAAGCTCGGTTTCTTGGTTCGTTCTTCTCTTCGAGAATCTCGGGAGCGTGAAATCCAAGATCCCGAATTCCGTGTGTTCTTCTTCTTCCGTTGCGTCTCAATCCGCAGAAATCCAGGGGCAAAGCGGAGGGATTTTTGGTAGAGGGTAAATGAGCTTCCGTTTCTCGATTGGTTCTTGATCGCGTCCTGTCTCGCCGTTCTCCCGAATTCATTAGCTTTTCTTCGATTCTTGATTTTAGGGAGGGCAAGTCAAGAAGCTTTCTTCCCTGGTAGTTCTTGATTTGGGGTCGCCAATGCAGCCGGACCCGAGCGGGAGCGGCGACGCCAATGCGAAGGCGAAGCTGCCGCCGCCGGTGACGGCGCCGTCGGCGGCGGCGGGTGGGCGACCGGTGTCGGTGCTGCCTCACAAGACGGCGAACGTGCGCGACCACTACCGCATCGGGAAGAAGCTCGGGCAGGGGCAGTTCGGCACGACGTACCTGTGCGTGGACAAGGCCGGCGGCGGCGAGTACGCGTGCAAGTCCATCCCCAAGCGGAAGCTGCTGTGCCGCGAGGACTACGAGGACGTGTGGCGCGAGATCCAGATCATGCACCACCTCTCCGAGCACCCCAACGTCGTCCGCATCCGGGGCGCCTACGAGGACGCGCTCTTCGTCCACATTGTCATGGAGCTCTGCGCCGGCGGCGAGCTCTTCGACCGCATCGTCGCCAAGGGCCACTACAGCGAGCGCGCCGCCGCGCAGCTCATCCGCACCATCGTCGGCGTCGTCGAGGGCTGCCACTCGCTCGGCGTCATGCACCGCGACCTCAAGCCGGAGAACTTCCTCTTTGCCAGCGCCGCCGAGGACGCGCCCCTCAAGGCCACTGATTTCGGGCTCTCCATGTTCTACAAGCCTGGTATGTGTGGTTTCTTTGTTTCACATTGCTCATATGGTAGGCAATTCATTGCTATTATTGTTCATATGTTGCATTAAAATGTGTACTATTTTGTGTTTAATGTTGGTAGTTCTTGCTCATGTTGCATTGAAATGACTAACTTGGAGCTTTGTTTATAGCTTTCCTTGTTTGGATCGATTAAACTTAGTAATAGTTCTTGCATACATTGTTCATTTTGCTGTGTTCAGATTAATTGAACCCAGCAATAGTTCTTGCATACATTGTTCATTTTGCTGGAAGACAGCTTACTCGTCTGCTATGGTTCTTACTTGTGACCCGTCTATCCTTCTGTTACACCCTGGTCTGCACTCATACATTGGGTTTTGGCTTCGAATAACTGAAAAGCTGAGATATGTCCGTGCTGTGACATTGATATGATAATGGGAGAGGAAATTGAAACGTTCTTGGGTTCTTGCTGGAAATTCAATCTGTGTAAGTTACATTTTTGAGAAAAGGAATACCGCCAACAGTTCCTACATCCAAGTACTAGTAACTTTGATGTAAATGGTAATAGCAATGCTTTTGTGGTTTATCTCATTTGAACTTTTAATGCATGTCAAATTTTTTTAATCATATTGTGATAGTTTCCAGCTGGTAATTTTAGCAAGGAACCATTCAGTATTTGAGTACTCTTATGATTACAATATGTAACCTTGAAATGGGTGGGGGAAAGGTGTCTCCATGTAGTCACTAGTTAGCCAAGTCTGCTAGTCTAGTTTAATGGCAGTGCTATGTATTGTTTGCGAATGAGATTGGTTGCAACTTTCAAGTTGCCTAAGTTAGGAAGATGATGTGAAATGCCTTGTGTACCTACTGCTACCACCATCGCCATTGTTGTTGTTCTCTATTTGCTTGCATCTGTACTGTGTGTTCTGACTTGGATCTTGTCAGAAATGCTGTATGAGTCATCTTAAACTCCGGTTTTCATTTCCTCAGGTGATAAGTTCTCTGATGTTGTTGGGAGCCCCTATTATGTTGCACCTGAGGTACTTCAGAAATGCTATGGTCCAGAATCTGATGTCTGGAGCGCTGGGGTAATTCTTTACATTTTGCTATGTGGTGTTCCACCATTTTGGGCAGGTAAATTATTTGCCACTAAATAATTAAATTAGTAGGTCCCTCCAAATTCTCATGTTTCCATTGTCATATCGTCTCTTCCCTTGCAGAAACTGAAGCTGGAATTTTCAGGCAGATTCTACGAGGCAAACTTGATTTTGAATCAGAACCCTGGCCTACCATCTCTGACAGTGCTAAAGATCTGGTCCGTAATATGCTTTGTCGGGATCCTACAAAGAGGCTTACAGCACATGAGGTTCTCTGTAAGTCGACCCTGTTCCCTACTCTTACTTGCTCACTCAGGCTGTTGGCTGTAGGTTTGGCTGCTTAATTGTGACGTAGGATATGTTTTTTCTCCTTGTGATGGCATTGCCTATTCCAGGTCATCCGTGGATTGTTGATGATGCTGTGGCACCTGACAAGCCTATCGATTCTGCTGTTTTGTCAAGACTGAAGCACTTTTCGGCAATGAACAAGCTCAAGAAGATGGCGTTGAGGGTATGGAGATCTGCCTATTCCTTTGTGATTCAATGGTTATCTCAATATTTTGTGCTTTATTTTGTTCTCAGGATTGCCTTATTTACATCATACGAGAAGGCACTTGACAAGTCTCATTTTCTTCTCTGTTTTGTTTGTAGCAATCTGATTATTAATTCCATTTACTTCTTAAAAGTCTAGCATCTGTGGAATACAAAAAATAGCATTAAGTGTTGATATATTCTACAACCATGTGCATTTCTAGTAGAGAGAATTATCTGATCTCATGAATATGTCCAGTAACTATTCCGTTCAGGTCAATGTTATACAAGCAGAACACTATATGTAACTATTAGGTTCAGGTCAATATTATACAAGCAGAACATTATATCTAAGATGAGATAGGTACTTTTCTGTCATTTGTTTGGGAGTAGAGTACACTAAACTTGTTTACTTGGCATCCTAAACACTTGCAAGCATTGTGTGTGTATGTGTTTTAAATGCTCGATCTAGAATGTGAAACTTGCAATGATCATCTTGAGCTCTTTACATATTGTTAAGCATCTGTCATTTTGCAGGTTATTGCTGAAAGCCTGTCTGAGGAAGAGATTGGAGGACTAAAGGAGCTATTCAAAATGATTGATACTGACAACAGTGGAACTATAACTTTTGATGAGCTAAAAGAGGGCTTGAAAAGGGTGGGTTCAGAATTAACGGAACATGAAATCCAGGCTTTAATGGAAGCGGTAAGTGCTTCTTTGCTAGTTGATCCTTCAAGCAAAATGTAACTTGCAGGATCCTCTGATCCTCAGCTTTTTGTATTTTCTTGCATCCTGTAATTTTTATTTCTCCTAATTAATCAATTCGTCAGCTCTCTTGCCGTTGCTAAAAAGGAAAGATGCTTTAGTGAAAAGAGAGTATACTGCATTAATATTTAAGATAACATATGCTACTGCTATCGTTAAATTGTAATCTGTCCATTTGTTTCAGGCTGATATAGACAACAGTGGGACCATCGACTATGGTGAATTCATTGCAGCTACTCTGCACATGAATAAGCTAGAGAGGAGGAAAACTTGGTGTCAGCATTCTCATTTTTCGACAAAGATGGAAGTGGCTTCATTACTATTGATGAGCTGTCACAAGCATGCCGTGAATTTGGTCTCGATGATCTTCACCTTGAGGATATGATTAAAGATGTTGATCAAAACAATGTGAGTTGTTCGTATACTTCGCATTCTGTAGTTTGTCCTGTTCTGCGAAAAGGCCTCTAGCTGAGTTGGTTAGGTTCGACTCCCCGTGGGAGCGAATTTTAGGTTGGGGTTTAAAAAATCCTTTTGTTTGTCACCACGCCTCTAAGGTCAGGCTCAGGTTGTTGGTCGTTCTCACAAGGGCTATGGTACCGCTGTGTAAGAGTGGGACAGGGGTTCAGGGGTTTTCTTTACCTGCGTGAGAGGTTTTTTCTACGCATGATGCCCGGGCTGTCTTTACACCACCACCCCCTCCCCCCTCCCGGGCGCAGGTCAAGTTTTTTTTTTCAGTTTGTCCTGTTCTCGACTTGTTTGTTCACCAATTGATTTCTTGGCCGTTTTCAGGACGGACAAATCGACTACAGCGAGTTCACGGCGATGATGAGAAAGGGCAATGCTGGTGGAGCTGGAAGGAGAACTATGAGGAACAGCTTGCAGTTGAATCTTGGTGAGATCTTGAATCCCAGCAACAGCTGACTCCTACAGGAAGGCCATGGCTGTTAGATGTCATCATTGTCGGAATCTGTGCACGCCTCATCAGCTGGACTAATCTCTAAGAGGGCAAAGCCGTTGAGTGAATTATGCTTTGGCGTTATGAGACGCGGAAGAATTTTCGTAGCAGTAACAGCTACTAGAGTGAGAGAGCAATTGGCGTTATGTGATCGTAAAATATCCTATCATTGTAACCGATCTTAGATGATGCTGGAGATGATAGTACAACGAACAGCTCTATATGTATTCCTGTCCTTGTAGACTGAACATTGCTGATAGTTGGGTATGCTCTTGGCATCAGTTATGTCTTTCCTCTTTATCTTTTATTCTCTATCGTTAGTACAGGTTGTCGATGTTAAATGCCACTCCAAGTTCTAAAAATATTTTGAGGCTCTGCTTTTGAGCAATCTTAAACTTATGGTTAAAATGTGAGCCAGTATTCTTAAACAACCTAATATAAAACAGCTTTAAAAGAAAACATGTTTACTGTGGAGACTAAAAATTCTCACGTTAATAGATCATGATGGGTCCGGTTGTAATGATAGCTAAAATTGTATACAAATATGACTGTACTTTAAGAAATATGAAAGGTTACGGTAGAAAATAATTTCTATCTCAACATGGTTTTCGTCAAGAGAACGAAATCATGATTTATTCCAACGATTAAATATGATAATTACCGGCTTGCCGTCGGCCGTGTGCCTAGCTCCATGGCGGATTGCTCCTGGCAGCTGGATGCTGCCCGTTGCATGCACACAAAAAAAAAGCAGCAAACTAATAAAAAGTAAACACTTAGGCCACACTGTTGGACTCACGCCACCAGACAAAAAAATGTGTAATTAACACTCAGATTAATTCACAATTGATTAACAGATAATGAGGTAGCACATATATGTCATGGGAAGTTTAGAAATCAAGAGTTACAACGTTTTTGAAAGGAACAAAGATAATTTCTACAAAATAAACATGTATATTCTCAAATGTACTAGCATTTTAGGATATAACCAATACTACTGCTAAAAACATTTTTTCAAATAGACAAAAATGCTTTCCACGGACGGATTCATGGCCTCTGCAAACAAACGATATAGTCAATTTCGCAGGCGGGTATACACCTGCCTAACAAAATCGGTTTTTTCATACGAGAGATTTTTACATATGGTTCATGAGTGGCCTGTCTATCTGTCTATTAAAATTATGGTGTATACGTTACATGCAGATTTTAACTACATAACCCTCACATGTAGAAATAAAAGCTGGTGTCTGAAAAATTGTTCTTTTTACTAGAGTGCAATTATTTTTCAAATAATTCAAATCATATTTTTCAAGAAAGGAAAAGCATCTCACGAAGTCACAATCCCTCTTAATGATATAAAATGTTGAATTTTCAAGTGGAAACGGAATGTCTGCACAATTGCACAATCATGATGGTTAAGATTATAATGATGTGTTCTATTTTGATCATCAAAATAACAGAACCTAGGATTGTCTATTTAAAAAGTTCCCGCGGAGGCTTTAGAACAGAGGCAAGCAAGCAAATCACGCCAGGTGAACGAATTAAAGCTGATGACATGGCTACATCTCAACCTCATTAGGAAAATAGCTCAAGACGACCGGCAGCAAATACAAAGCAGACAGTTTACCAAATGCCCAAACAAAATATTCAATATAGAGTGAACATCTCCAAGTGACAAAGACGAGGAGTGGCCGGAGGACGAGCCGAGGGGTGACAAAGGAGGATTGAGTTGTCTTAGACGACTAGAACTTTTAAAAAACTTTTAAAAATAGAACCCCCACGATGATAGGGTAAAAACATAACTCAACAAAACAATATTTGTTTCTTATGATTCTAAGAAAAATAAATAGAATAGATGATAAAGGAGTAGAGTCGGTGCAGTTGATGGGACTTTCAATAAAAACTATAAAATTAAAAACTAGGCCGATTTATTTAAGATCATAAGTATCGATTTATTTGAGATACTAAGTAACCAATCGACTATTTAATAAATTTTAAAGACTATCATGTGTTAGAAAAATATAGATACTTTTACATGATAATACTATAAAGCAATACGGTCACGGTAGTGATATGACTTTTAGAAAGTATAATGATAATTAGGTTAGATCTTTAAAATTTTAATGAAATAAAAAGAAAGCAGCAGGCGAGTAACCGTTTTTGACAGGTCTGATTATAAGGTTCAATTTCTAAAAAAAGTCAAATGAGACACCGAAAAAAATGTTTCAGAAGCTATGATAGGTCGAACAAACAAATTAAAAAAAAGTAACAAAGTAGTAAGAAAGGGTTGGTGTTACTTTAAAATATAAAATTAGAAACTCGATAATCGATAATGATTAGATAAGGCACAATCGTCTTTTAAGTCCTAAAACAAAGAAATAGCTATTAATTTTTTTAATGAAAATTATTTCAAAGAATAAATAATTTTATGTGGGTGCTAGTTTTATAAAAACTAGAGTAAATTTCATCGGAAAACAATGTTCGAGCGCTTCCAAATTTATTAGATGTTCCGGAATTGAGGCCCATCCAATTGATTCTGCAACGGGCCTGTATTTTACTCCAAAATCTCGGCCCATCCACGAGAATGGGCCGGATACTGTGGGCTCCAGAATCTGGATAAGAAGAGAGGTGAGGAGAGGGGATCCATCTAAAATCCTCTCCCTCCCCGATGCCGCCGCCGCGTCTGCTCGCCGGCGGCGACCACCACCCGTCACCCACCTCCGCGTCCTCACCGGAGCACCCGTTCCTCTCCGCCCACCTCCTCGTCCCTTCCCCGTCCCCCTCCGACCTCTCCTCTCCTCATCTCCCTCTCGCCCTCGCCTTCTCCTTCCTCACCGACCCTTCCCCCTTCCCCGCCGCCTCCTCGTCCTGCTCCACGCCGCTGGCGGCCGCTACCCTGCCTTCTACCACGCCTTCTCCTCCGCGCTCCTCTCCCTCCCCTTCCCTCTCCTGCTCCCCCACCCGCGCAACCGCCTCCTCCTCGCCGCCTCCGAGCTCGCCCGCGCGGCGGCGCCCGGGTTCGCGCCCTTGCTTGTCTCCCTCCTCCGCCGCCTCCCCTTCCCCGGCGACGCCCGCCTGCTCGAGATCCTTGGCGACCGCTTCCCCTTCCTCGCCGACGAAGAGCCCCAGCTCCTCGCCTCCGCCGTCTTCGCCTTCCTCCGCCTCCTCGCCAAGAACCGCCTCGCTCCGGCCCCGCAGAGCGTCGAGTGCAGAGACTGTGACGAGTGCAAGAACTCGAAGAATCTTGCAGAATGCAGGGAGAATCTGGTGTCGTTCTGCGTATCGGTGTTGCGGGATCACACCCAAGTGTGTACACTGATCGGGAGGGACCTCGTGAGGTGTCTCCATGAACTGGTGCTCGTGCCGGAGTTCCAGGAACTGTGGAAAGACTCGATGTTGGGCCGTGCGGCGGAAATCTGCTGCATTGGCATGCCGGGTTGGTGCACTGCAATGGCTGTCTCACCGGAGATGGAGACGCAGCTGCTGTTCATGATGAACAATGTGAAGTGGGGGCATCAGAAGAGGTACCAGCTGTGGTTTGTGAGGAAGCATTTGATGGTGCCTGGAGGAGAGGAGAGGATACCGGACATTGTTCGGTTCATATGTTGCGGGTACCATCCAACAAACGAGGTTATGCAGTCTGGTGTCATTGCCCGATGGGCGGTCATAGGTTGGCTGCTGACGAGCTGCAATAAGAGCTACGTGCAGGCGAATGCAAAGCTGGCGCTGTTCTACGACTGGTTGTTTTTTGAGGAGGGTAAGGGAATGTCATGAATATTGAGCCTGCAATGCTCCTGATGGTAAACTCAGTATCTCAGTATACTGATATCACAAACATGCTACTTGAGTTCTTGTTTCTTCTTGTCGAGAACTATGAGGTGCAGAGGAAGGAGACGATTGCTGAGTGTGTAAGGAATGCATTTGCGGTACTGGTGAAGAAAGGAGTGGTCCCTTCCTTGGATATATTGACATGTTGCAAGAAGCTTTCACCGATGCTGAGGCATAAACTTGTGGCATTTTTATCTTCTGCTAGTCCTGAAGAAACCGAAAAACTTGTGGGCATCCCAATGATGAGGCTTCTAAAGCAATGGAATTGAAGAACAGAGTTTGCTCAAACTAGACCTTTTTACTGTTCAGCGAAAGTGCTCTGTGTTAGCATGTTAGGAATGAACTCAGCACCACTTGCCGGCAATTTCTCCTTATGGAATCTTCAGGAAGACCTAGAAAGAGGACTTGAAGATTGTATGGCATCATGAGTAGAGGTGAAGGCATGCTTTGAAGGTGGAAGAATATGGATTACAGAATGTGGCTTATCAACAGCTGGTCATATGAGCAGAGCTACTGCATACTAGATCCCTGCTGACATGTTACATCACATTGCAGACACATTTGTTTACAGAGTTACAGTAACACATCCAGTGAACTACACAACCTTGTTAGCA
Organism: Oryza australiensis; assembly: GCA_019925245.2. Lineage (NCBI taxonomy): Eukaryota > Viridiplantae > Streptophyta > Magnoliopsida > Poales > Poaceae > Oryza > Oryza australiensis. The sequence continues at coordinate 986,949 of JAIFGZ020000539.1, forward strand.
TACTCATGTTCATGGTTAAGAGATAATGAACAGGCCTTAGCATTGGTTTCTCATTTGAAGGATGGAAATGGGATACATTTAACTGAAGGACACAATATGTACGTCATGCCATGTATTTACCTTAGTTGTAAATGTAACAAGTTCATGTACAGCAGAAACCTAGGTCTTTATACAAATTTACAATCTGCCTGAACTGATTGATGAAACCTCAATGACTTTTTGGATGCTACAAGCCTAAGAGAAAATATACATATCTTATGTTCAAATGTGCTGCAGAGACAACATCCACAGGATCCTTGTGATGGTGAATGTTTTGTTGTGTGGGCATGGTATATTTTCTTTAGAAACATAACCACAAACGTGTGTGTGGATGAATATGTCCTGAGTTATAGGAGTTCATCCAATTTAAGCAGGCCACAATTATGCACTTGTAAATATTTTGTAACTATCAGCTTTTGTTATTCAATAGTAAAATCTCTTTCATGGTACTTTGTCTCTTTCCTTTTCATTGAGACCAGTAGGTGCCATCTACCAACTTGGATCTCTGATATCAATGTTTTTGGTGAGTAGTAGAACAACATGTCATTTATATTTGTTTTTTGGCCTCCAATTTTCTCAAACATGTGATTATGTGCATGATTTCTCCCCTCTGTGTATTACATTAAGTAGCTTCAGACATATTAGTGGAGCTAGGGAAAAGGCATATTTATCCTAATTGTGATCATCATATCAAGTGCTACCACAGATGATCTGCATAACATGGCTGGAATTGTTCTGAAGGCATTCTTGGCTGGACTTGTCAAATTTAGTGGTGAATACGTCTTCTGCAGCTATCTGTCTCCTGATCTACTAGAACAATGTGTGCCACAGAAGGGACCCAGCACACAACAAACAACTCACAGCTGGAGTTGTTATCACCAAAACACTAACCAGAATTCTGGTGAATTTCAATGGCTGGGACAGATTCATGGATGTCATATATCAGGCCATCTCCACCGTCGAAAGGCGCCTATGGGCATCAGTTCCTGGTGAAATGTACCCACAGAAAGCTAGAATTCCTCATCATCCAGCCAGAGGAAAGAATGATCCTTCCCAAGGCCAAGGACTTTCCGAGACAATATTTATGGACCAAAAACTCCGTTTTTACATGGTACACAGAAAAGAAAAATCATGTTGGCAGGGTCAGGACAAAGGAGGTGGTGGCAAGAGGATTGGAGCAACCAAAGCAGAGCCATTCATATCCAGGAGGCCAACCTCCACCTCACAACTCATATCCCTTGTGCCCTTAAATCTGAGAAGCTGCTGCACTTCTCACCCCCTCTAAGGAAGAAAGACTGCAAAGCAAAGGCCTGTTTCAAGGAGAGGGTAGTAGCACCTTGCTCTCCTTTGCCTTCAGAGAAACCGGAAGCAATGGCGTCTGCTACTCTCCTCAAGTCATCTTTCCTTCCCAAGAAGTCTGAATGGGGTGCCACCCGCCAGGCTGCCGCCCCCAAGCCGGTGACGGTCTCCATGGTTGTCCGCGCTGGCGCCTATGATGATGAGCTTGTCAAGACTGCGGTATGCTTTCTGAATATCATCCGTGCTATTTTACGGTTTTTATCGTGCATTTGTTTCCTCTTTATATCAATGACAAGTGAAGAACTAGATGTAATTTCATGATAGATATAATAAGAACTTATCATCAATAACTCAAATAGGATTTGCAGTCATGACAAGATATGTATAGCAGAATTCAGTGAACATTAGTTGAAAGATTCATCATAAAAAAACACCTGTTTTGGTATAACATGATTCAAATATACTGACATCTCCAGTTCAAATCTACTCTTCAAAGTTATATAATGCCTTTGAAGGAATTTTTCTATCTTGAACTTCACAGAAAGCAAAATAGGTATGATTGATGTGTAACTTAGGAGACCCAAAATATACTAGCAATACATTTGTAAATTCGACATCTGCATCAAGACATGACATAGGCTTACCACTAGCAGTTGTAAGGATAAGGCATGAAGCATTCATGTGTCCTGCTTATGCTCTATGAACCATCTGCAAGGTCATAATTTAGAACAAAACTTCGAAACTTCTAATCCTACAACATAACAACCATACGTTTACCAACTTTATTTCTCTTGAGTTTTATTCGATTATGGTCCAGAAGATTAAAAACTTTATCCCTCTTGCTGCAGAAAACCATCGCATCACCAGGAAGGGGTATCCTTGCCATGGATGAGTCGAACGCGACCTGCGGCAAGAGGCTTGCCTCAATTGGCCTTGAGAACACCGAGGCCAACCGCCAGGCGTACCGGACCCTCCTTGTCACCGCGCCAGGCTTGGGACAGTACATCTCCGGTGCTATCCTCTTCGAGGAGACTCTGTACCAGTCAACTGTAGATGGCAAGAAGATTGTCGACATCCTCACTGAGCAGAAAATCGTTCCAGGTATCAAGGTCGACAAGGTATGAATTTCACTCCAAACTGACCCATGATCCTTGTTTCTCATTCAAAGTAGTATCAAATTTATTAAGGCCATTAAATAACTGAATGCGTTAGAGTTGTTGTTCTTATTAGAGAAAACCATTGTTCTAAATTAAAGGAACTACAACACTAATTCTTCTGAATTTGTGCTCCATGTCAGGGTCTTGTGCCCTTGCTGGCTCTAACAACGAGTCATGGTGCCAAGGTCTCGACGGCCTTGCCTCGCGTGAGGCGGCATACTACCAGCAGGGCGCTCGCTTCGCCAAGTGGTGAGAAAAATTTTCACCTACAATAACTTGTTACCTTTCACATACCATCATTGTTCGATAGTGTTCCAATGGCTGACATGAAGTTCTTCTTCTTCAGGCGCACTGTCGTCAGCATCCCCAACGGCCCATCTGAGCTCGCCGTGAAGGAGGCTGCCTGGGGTCTTGCCCGCTACGCCGCCATTTCTCAGGTACGGAATCAAACTCAATTACAGAATAAAAACTGCAAGAACATAAAAATGTTTTCTTGATGATGTTACAAGAACATGATAACGAACAATTTTCTTGAAATGTATGGTAGGACAACGGGCTGGTGCCGATTGTCGAGCCTGAGATCCTCCTCGACGGCGAGCACGGCATCGACAGGACCTTCGAGGTGGCGCAGAAGGTGTGGGCGGAGACCTTCTACTACATGGCCGAGAACAATGTCATGTTCGAGGGCATCCTCCTCAAGCCGAGCATGGTGACACCAGGTGCCGAGTGCAAGGACAGGGCCACCCCTGAGCAAGTAGCCGACTACACCCTCAAGCTCCTCCACAGAAGGATCCCTCCTTCCGTCCCGGCATCATGGTCAGCATTCTACCCATTGATAAAGAAACTGAAACTAAAGCTTGGAAAGCTATCAACATTGCTTTGCAAAAGTGTTTAATCTGACTGGAAATGTTGATCAGCAAGAATCTGCCACTGCAAATGTTAAAAGCTTAGGAAGCTATTAACTCTGTTAATTCTGAAATGACTCTTGTTGCACTCACAATAGTGATACTACTGCCGCAGCAGATGTTGATGATCAAAAACCTGAAACTAAAGCTGATATTGATTGTGTTTGGGATATATGCAGTTCTTGTCGGGAGGGCAGTCGGAGGTGGAGGCGACGCAGAACCTGAACGCGATGAACCAGGGTCCCAACCCGTGGCACGTGTCCTTCTCGTACGCGAGGGCGCTGCAGAACACGTGCCTCAAGACATGGGGCGGGCAGCCGGAGAACGTGAAGGCGGCGCAGGACGCGCTGCTCCTCCGCGCCAAGGCCAACTCGCTGGCCCAGCTCGGCAAGTACACCAGCGACGGCGAGGCTGCCGAGGCCAAGGAGGGCATGTTCGTCAAGAACTACGTCTACTAATCTCTCAATCCAATATCCAATCAATCAGTAAAGCTGCTGCTGCTAGCCTGCTACTTCTACGTACTACAGCTACTGCTATACTGCTAGTACCTCGAGGGCACTGTAGCCAGTGTGTCGTCACAGTTACAGGTTGAGATCGATGGACAAAGTTAAAACTATACTGCATTAATTAATTTTACCTTAAGAACATACGGTTCATCATGTATTCATCACATGAATCTTTCTAGAGCGTTTGATATGCATACCTCGTGTTTTGCCTCTGCAATAACCTTTTGTAGACGAATCTGTATACTACCTGTATGTGTGGCATGTGAATCGATATTTGGTTACTGCACGCATGCCTGGATACATACCTACATACATACACATACTCATATATATATACCCCCTTACCCTTTGCTTCATAATCTGGCACCACATAAATTGAAGCAAAAATTGGAGGTGTAATGTTGCTACCACTACTGGAGGAAACCATACTAATCCCGGTTTGTAACCCTCAGTAGTTCCGGTTGTCAAACCGAGACTACAAAATCCGGGACTAGAGATGGACTATCTTTAGTCCCGGTTAAATAATCAGGACTAGAGATGCATCTTTAGTCCCGGTTGAAGCCACCAACCGGGACTAAAGGTGGCGAGCCATGTGGCGCTCATATCTTTAGTCCAGGTTGGTGGCTTCAACCGGGACTAAAGATGCAATTTTTTTAATTTGCCATATCTCCAGCAGTACTGCTCTATATATATATTGCACACATATTATATTACACATAAATATATAATTTACACACATTTAAACGAACTTAAGAAAGGAAATATACATATATTACCAAAATATGTACAATATTCATACATGTTTCCTAGCTAGCTTATAAAAAATGTCTCTAATCTACTTTGTTGTGGTTTAGCTACTAAAACTAATGAAGAACTCCCCCGCGGGATCAACGACCTGCTTGTTAATAAATCCCATCAAATCTTCCTGAGCGGCTTGTATGAAAGTCTCGTGAGGAAGGTTGTCTCTTGCTCGCATAAGCTGTCATTAATTAGAATAAACGAGAAATAAATATATGAAGTGAATAAGAAATCGAGACGTAATGTATGAATTGGTGTTATACATACATCTAAATCATCGACAGTTTTGACTTCGGTCACAAAGCGGTGAATGTAGTCGCAGACGTAATATCTACATAGGTTGGTGCCCTGCGACTGTTTTGCACACTAAAAGAGAAACGACGACAGATTTAATATGCATTTCATATTTTAGAACATAATAATGATTCAACTCAAATTAGGAGCAGGCATGTTACTCACTGGAAACTTCATCCGCACAGAGAGCTTATCTTTCCAATTTCCGCAAACATTGACCCGAAATCGTTCCCATGCCCTACGTGCAGTTGAAAGTTAGCACGTAATTATCCGAGAACCGCATATATGCAATAGAAAGTAAGATGGCATTACCTGTTAAACAGTTCAAATATGTCGGAGTACGTGGACTCTGGTTTATCCATTGAGTCAAAGACATGGATCTTCGATCGATCAAGTAATAACGTAATCCAAGTGAAATCGTAAATTGGTTTAGATGACACATATGAAACTTTATGTATGCACGGGATTAAAATTAGTTCGGAAAGAAAAAAAACTTACGCAGTATTGTAGGGCAGAAGGATGAAGGACCGGAAGGGTTGCTTCACAAGCGCGTTGTATATGTTGTCCACGGTGTCATTAGGAAACTGATCAACCAATGGGCCGTTGATTTTGCGTGGATCCATGAATCCATGCTTGGTGCATTCGTGCTTGTTGCAGTATTGGATCGTCATTCTACAACGGTTAAAAGAATTTTAGTCAACTAAATTCAAGGAGGTAAGAAACGAAATAACCGGGCGATACTTACAAAACCCGCGCGGTTAGAAGTGAGACGTCGAGGGCATCAAGTTGGTACAGGTCGAATATATCTTCGAATCGGATATAGAGGTAATCATCTCCTTCGAAGAAGTAGTCAATTGAATATTTGCATGTTATCATGTCTTCACCCTTGCTGGATCGTTGCATGTACCACTGATGGAAGCGGTACATCTGAGTTGGAAGCCTTTTCACGAGATTCGCTTGACGAGAAGCTTTCCAAGGTTGAACTTGTATTTAAGCGGAGCCTTCGCCAGGGGTGCACGCCCGTGTAATTGATCCATATTAATTCCACTTCTTGCATGAATTGTCTTAAATCGAGTCTAATATTTGGAATCGTGCTTGAACTCCATAGGATTCGCGGCTGCATGCCAAGCGGGGTACATCTTTGCCTGCTTTCTTCGCCCTGCTTGAGGCCGACCGCTTTGGTGCGGGTGGCGACGTCTTCTCAATTCTCTGAGTCTTTCTTGGACGACCGCTTGATATTGACGGCGTGCTTTTGGGTGATGACCGTTTAGGAGTCGGTGCTCGTTGTGACGACGGAGGAGGGTTGGAAGGCGGTGGAGTTGGAGACGGCCGTTTAGGAGTCGGTGCTCGTGGAGGCGACGCGGAGGCGGAGGAGGAGGCGAAGGAGGTGGAGGAGACGGCCCACGTGGAGGCGAGGCGGTGGAACGATAGAAGACGCTGTTCGTCAGGGAATTTTATGAAGATCTTCCTCCGGAGAAATATTCCATGAGCCGTTTCTCCTAGCGTCGTCTCCCCGTCTCCTCCGGGGATATCCAGCTTCGGATCTTCATAGCCACGTTCCACTGTTCAATTTCAACCTTCGAGTACGAAGGTGGAACGGCCGAGAGTGGTAGGTGCCGTCTCGGAGCTCTTGGAATAGCCATGACCGACGCGACTGTTCAAGAATAATGCTTATTATTTAATAATAAACATTGATTGACAAGTTATTCAAGAAAATATACGTACAACATAAAAGTACGAACATACCTTTATTGTTATGTTTTTCAGCGGGATGTGCAGATCACACGGGGTCTGCTGTGTGATGTCATCCACGGAGCATGACGGACTCGGTTGAGCTTGTGGGGCCAGCTCGCCTTCATTTCCAGTAGACGTGCAGCTGTTGCGCTGCTGTTGGAGTTGTGCGGTTGTTCTTGGATCCATTGTTGGCTAACCCACCGGCTCTGCTCCTCGGCCAACCTTACGGCCACCCTTTCATCGACAATCGATCGATCTGCGAAAGCTTCATTTCCATCTCGCGAATCTAGCATCATTCTCTCGCTTTGACCTCATTCGGCTCTGTATGTGTCGATGTCAGCTTGGAACCCGTATTTCAAGGGGACGACGTCTTTTCCTCGCGTACGCCCCGGGTGCTCTGGGTTTTGGAGGCCGAGCGTTAGCGCGTCCTTCTCTCTATCGGCCCGAACGAGCCCGAGGAACCGGCCTGCACCGCCTCCTCTAACCTCCGTCCGGCTTCTAGAATTTCATCACCAAAGATCACCGTGCCATCGACGGGATTTAGTGAGCCACCGTGAGCATAGAACAAGTTCTTTGATCGTTTCGGTCAGTTTGTTGTGCCTGGAACGATATCCCGTGCTTATAGGTCGGCTTCCATTTTTCCCATTTCTCCATTACTTTTTATAGCCGCCGACCCAAGCCGTGATGGTATTTCTTTTTGGCTGCGTTGGTCTTGTTCTTTTCTATGATAGATTGCGCTTCTTTCACTGGTCTTGTGCTCAACAAAAGCATCCCAATGATCTCTGAGCTTTGAAAACTTGTCAAAGTCTGGTGTCTAGCCCTTCAGGATATATTTCTTGTGAAACTGTTTCTTGTAGTTCTGAAGAGCTCGCCATTTTCTTCAACGTCCATTCCTTGACCCTTGCACGATCGAGTGCGGGATGGTGAACGTCCAACATTGTCGTCCCGAGCATCTCTTTCTCTAAGTCTGGGAGATAGCTCTGCTCCTCTCCTCCTTTGGTAGACCGCCTCCAGTTGGCAACGGTTACGGGCACGTGATCCCTCACCACCCATCCGCTGTGCGCCACAAACTTCCTTGCGGCGTCCTCTGGGGCAATTGGTCGATCGTCAGGTGCCACCTCTGTTATGACATGTCGACCCTCTATTTTCTTGCTGAGGCCGTGTGGCCTCTTCTGTCCAGCGGAGGCGGAGGCGGAGCCCTCATTCCCCTCCTCTTTCCTCTGCTCGTCTCCCCCTCATTCCCCTCCTCGTTGAGGTACTGATTTGGATCTTCGTGTCCCTCCTCGTTGTAAAACTCTGTTCCTCGTGCGATCTCATTAAGGAGAAACTGTTCATCGTCACGATCCACCATTTGATTGTTGTGTGTTAAGGACTTAATCAAAGAATTCTGAAAAAAAATTATTCGGTTAATACATGTATCAATTATTCAAGAATATCATGTATGTCTACGTAAAAAACATAGTTAGAAAAGAAGAAAATAAAAAAAATAGATAAAATCCGACAGACAGTAGATCCAATTGTGCACATCCACAATGGTGATATTTTTCAGAAGTCACTTCCTGGATTACATCCACACCGAACGACCGACCGAACGAACGACCGAACGACCAAACGAACGACCGAACGACAGACCATTCGTTCAATCTATCGTTCACATCTTCGTTCGGTCGTTCGTTCGTTCACCCTAAACCCTAAACCCAACCCTAACCCTAACCTATCGTTCGTTCACGTCCATTCGTTCGGACCCTTAACCCTAACCCAAACCCAAGTCCTAAACTATCGTCCGTTCGTTCTAACGTTCGTTGACGTCCGTGAGGACGATCATCTGGAAGAGAGGAGAGAAAGAGAGGAGAATGATGTGAGGGAGATAAGGTGGAGATGAGAGGAAGTGGAGAGGAGAGAAGAGAGATAGAGAGGACGTTGCATGCCTATGTCCGTACGTCCGTCCGTCCGTCCGTCTGTTCGTCCACGAACGAACGAACAACCGAACGAACGAACGGACGACCAACCGACCAAACGAACGAGTGTTCGTTCGTTCATCCGTCCGTCCATTCGTCCACGTCCATACATCCGTCCGTCCGTCCGTCCGTTCACATCCGTTTGTTGATTTTATCATTCTCGTTCGTTTCAAAAATACAAACTTCACAAGTCACATACACATCCAAATTTAAATATATTCATGCATTTAAATTTAAATACACATTCAAAATTCTAAATTCACAATATTCATGCATTAAAATTTATATAAACAGTCCATTTACATATAAAGTCCATACAAATTTACACATACACATCGAAATCATATTCACAAATTTACACATACACATCAAAATAATATTTAAATCCTTCTCATTCATTCACATTCACAAAATTCACAAAATTCATTTACATTCATATTCATTAAACATATAGCACGACAGCGGTAGTGGCGGCGGCGGCATGGAGGGGAGGTGACGGCGGCAAAGAGGATGCGGCGGCCGGCGACGCGTGGGGAGGCAAGGTTTAAGGGTTTAGGGGCGGGCGGCGGCGTGGGGATCGGGGAGGAGGTGGCAAGGGGAGGGCGGCGGCGGACACGACAATGGTGGCGATGGCGATGGCATCGACAACGGCGGCTAACCCTAGCGCGCATCACGAGAGAAAAAAAGGGGACGGCGGCGGCTAAACTGCGGCGGCGCGCGGCGACGAAGACGGCGGCGCGGCGGTCCTCCGGCGACGACGGCGGCGCGAAGACGGCGGAGACGGCGTCTGCGGCGGCGTCCTTGTGCTCGGCGGCGGCACGACGAAGAAGACGATGCGGTTGTGCAGCGGCGGCTAAGTGTTTGGATCCCAGTGAAGCCCTTGCTATATATAGGTATGGCATCCATTGTCCGGTTGAAGCTATCAACCGGGACTAGCGATGATATAGTCCCGATTGGTGGCTTCAACCGGCACTAAAGATCATACCTTTTGTCCGGTTGAAGCCACCAACCGGATTAGAGATGGCGGGCAGCCACGTGTCCCCGTAGGTGGGCATCTCTAGTCCCGGTTGAAGCCACCAACCGGGACTAGAGATGTTTTCCGTCCACGAAATTCATCTCTAGTCCCGATTGGTTTTAAAACCGGACTAATTATTACAATGCCTAATTATATTGTGTTATATTCATATATAATTATAATTAACATATGTTCATATATTCATATATAATTAACATATGTTCATATAATTAACAAAAAATATTATAAATTAAAATAATAACATATAATTAACATTTGTCATATTTCAAACTATTTAAAATTTAAATAATAATATATTTAACATATGGCCTATTTGGAAAAAAATTTAAATTAAAATAATAACATATAATTATCACCAAAGAAGTTGCTAACCTTGGCAGACCTGGACCTCTAGCCGAGAAAATTTTGAAGATGTACAAGTATGGTGGCTCGGGATGAAGGAGGAAGGAGTATATAAAGCAAAATCTCTAGTCCCGGTTGGTGTTACCAACCGGGACTAAAGGTCCCGCGCTCGACACGCGACAACATTTGAACCGGGACTAGAAGTGATCTTTAGTCCCGATTCGTGACACGAACCGGGAGTACTGTTCCTAGAGGGCCGTTGAATTTTTAAACCGGGACTAGAGATTATCTCTAGTCACGAGTGCAACTCAAACCGAGACTACTGTGGTTTTTGCCACTTCAACCAATGATAGTGACTGTCCGTCCTCACTTCGTTGGCTCATGTCCATCATTATGATTTATTCTGTGTTAACTCGAGATGCACCTTGATATAGTGACAAGGGGTGTGTGATTTTAATCCCAAGATCCCGTGTTCAATTCTTCACATGTTCACAAATTTTTCTTAGAAATGTTTGGAGGTACGTCTCTTCAATTTTTATTTTGACATGAAAAAGTTGTTAAAAGCGTGAAAACTGAAGATCATGACCAAATGTTGATTTTTGTTTGTTTGATAACTTCCATTAAAATACATAAACGTGTTATTCTTTGTAAGTTTCTCGTGAACGTGCTTACATAGAACTTGTGTGGGACTCATGTCCATAAGTCGCATATTTGATCCCAAAGTGTTCATATCATTTCGGCCATCAGTGGCACAATTTCACGAAGGTTTGGCCTATACGTGCGCGTGAGTTGGGCCCTTCAGTGCGCATGATTTTGCATAAACTAGGCCCGTACATCCGCTTAACTTTGGCCCGCGTTTGGCCCATTCTTGCGTGTAAATTCGGTTCTAAGAGTTCGTATCTTGAAATGGCCGATTAACCTTATTTTGCAATCATGTTTTACTTAGTCTCTTTTTAGCACAGCTCTGGATCTATGGACGATTTATGATTATGTTGATAACATTTAGATAAATTATTTTGTGCATATTTCAGATAAAAATTAAAATTTTAAACCACTATAAACTTTAAATCTACCTTGAATGGCTTACAACACCTGCTGCTCTAGGTAATTGCACACTCACGTGTGAATGCTCATGAATTTGGCCCGTGACGAAGTATTAATTCGGCCCATGAAATACCGTGAATTTAGCCCGTTAGTGCCGGTGAATTCGGCACATACGTGTGCGTGTATTCGGTCCATGAATACCTATGAATTCAGCCCATATGTGCTCGCGGGTTCAAGCTGTTAGAGCTCACGTATTTGGCCCATACATTCGCTTGAATTCGGCCCGTGAGCGCTCGTGAATTCAGACTAGGAGTGCGAACCAATTTAGCCCATAAGTGCGGTGAAATTTGGCCCTGAATATCTGCAAATTCGGCCCGTTAGTGCCCGTGATTCTGGCCCGTTAGTGCACACGCGTCGCATGCATGCCCCTCGAGCAAACGCCACCGGCCACCGCGACGCCATAGCCTCCTCTCCGCTGCCGCTCTCCTTCCTCGCCCGCCTCCTCTCCGATCAACCCCAACAGCAAAAAGGAGGACGTCCGCCTCTTCTTCATCCTCTCCAAAGATGGTGGAAACCCTAACTCTCCGACACAGTAAAGCTCCTAAATTTACGACGCCCAATCCACTTCATTCGAAATTGAGGTGTTCTTTGTTTTTTTCTCATGCTGTATCGGCCATTTCCCCTCTCTTTCTTTTGTCGTGTCGCTGCTGGAGCTCGCCGACTCCACCCCTGGCCATCACCCATGCTATGATGGGCGATAGGCCCAGGGACGAAGCCAGGATTTGAGAATAGAGAGACAATAAACAAGTAGAACTGATAGTCATATATAATATCATGTTTCATAAGTCTTAACTAAAAAATTACATTTCTATCAACTTAAATTTAGTTCTATGACTAGCAGCAAGATCATATACTTCAATAATTTTATCGGTACAACCAATTTCTTCTCAATATAAATTACCAAACAATCTCACAAAAATCCATCTCCTATTGTACATCTAAGACGTGTCTTTGCAATTTTATAGTTGAAAAACATCTTGCGGTGGTTGCAGTTAATACTGAAAGAGTTGACACCAATCTTAACAACATAGGATAAGATGAATATTTACCTGTTTTAAACAATCCACTAAATTAGTTTAAATTAGTTAATGAAGCAGTAATTTAAACATTGTTAGTAAAGAATAGTTAATTAATAAGCACTAATTTATTAAACATAGTTAATGAATCATTATAAGGATGATGGGGTGTCAGCCCCTCCAGCCCCTCTCCCTCCGTCCCTGGATAGGCCTACACATTGCATCGCCGTCTTCGACCACCTAAGCTCTCTTAGAGATATACTTGTAATACTATCTCATTTGGCTGGGTTTTCTAACTTTTTCCCGATTCATATGTCGGTTGTAAAAATAAGGACATACCGTGTCTATATGTACTCGTATCCATGATTAATCTAATTATCGCGTCGACTCACATACACTTTTGTTAATGGTAAAATTTGAAAATTCCCGTTAGTCAAGACCGAGTCAAAGATAGGACTTACGTCGTGATTTTTGTAGATTCGGTTGGCAAGTTTATCTTAAAAAAAAGGAAAGGTTACTTTAGTTTCTATTTTTGCTAGTCTTGGGCCAATGAAGTTGTGTTAGAATTGGACTCGTATAATTTTCTTTTAGCCGATTAGAATAATGTCTAAGTCGGAGTTGTAACAGTAATTTTCTTGTTTAGAGATAAAGTCATGTATTAATTCGATCGTAATATAGTCAGACTTAGTTTAACCTATGGGTATAAATATGTACACTAAGGGTCTTTGTAAAATAATAATAGTTCAATAAACAACTTTTCAGTGCATCGTCATCCTAGTTTTCCAGGTTTTTGACAAATTCTTGTTTTTGAGATCGGGCTGCATCAATTTTGATCTCCAGCAAGAAAGTAAGTCTTATCAATTTCGCTTGTATCACCCAAGTTAGTACTTCCTCGATTCAGTCTAATATGCTTGTTGGTTTTTACTCGTGTCGCCTATCTGATATATCAACTATTGTGTAGATCATTTTTTTGTTTCGTTATATCAATCATCTTATATAAATATATCACACCTTTAAATCTATTAAGCTTGTTATCGATCTTGCACTATCTCGGTTAGGTCCGATCTGCCAATAACGCGACTTGTTTAGTAGATTTAATCCAATATAATATTTTTATATAATGTTGTATCAGAGTTTTAGCCCATACATTATCTATTCATTACCGACAAAACAATCATATTGGCTATTGACCTAGTTTATATAATCTTAAGCCCTATTTGATCTTTGTTACTAGCAGTTAAATATTATCTCGGTTGAGTCTGACCTATCATAGCTGATGGCAATAAACAAAAAGTTAGGCCTTGGATTGCATAAAACTTGATCCTAAACTGATAATGGTTATTGTCGGAATTATTCATGTACTTACTACGATTTTATGCATCGGTTAATAATTTAGACTATATAAATGTTCATTAATTATTTTTATTTTATTTTAATCTCATAATATCTCGATTGAGTTCGATCTACTAAGATTGAGAATAATAAAGATGATTTGCTGATAATTATATTAAACCTAAATTATGTCAATGTATAATTATACATATTTTAATCTATTTTTGATTATAGCCGATTCTTGGTTAGCATCGAGAGCTTGTCACCGTGGCTCCAAACCTTCTCCACGGTGACGACCTCCTCCCTCTTCAGTCGCGTCTTCTTCGACTTAACCCCATGCTTCTTCTTATGCTTCTTATTGTCCTTGTCCAGTTGTGTCTACGTCTCCTCAACAACTTTCTTCTCGTCCTCCTCCGGTTGCTTCTGCTAGAACTCAACCCTGTACCTGGCTAGTTCGACCAACCTATCCTGCTTCTCATCCCCAACGACCAATAACTTGTACCTAATTAATCTGATCAAAGGATGAAAAGTGGACAGTATTAAAAATTCAGGAATAGATAATGTCCAATTCTGAAGCTGAATGATGAATTTTAGACTCAAGAAAGCTCAAAATGAATAGTCTTTTTTTTCTTAATATTAAAATTAATATAACTAAATATTAGCTGAATAGAACTGAACACACTCGATTTCAATGATGCAGAATGTCATATGGTGAACTGTTTCCTTTTATTATCACATAACATAGCAACTAAATCAGACAACTAAAACAGACTTCTATTGAGGCCTTACCGGAGAATGCCTTAGTGGTGTTCAAGGTAAAAAAGAAAAGCCTAACAACAACTATAATAAGACTATTAAGACGTTGGTTAAACTTGCCACAAAATTGCCTTGGAAGTATCATCTATCTAAGGCCTAAATTTTATGGATCCGTCCTATAGATTAAGTCGTTATTGTCATCGGGGTCAAGCATTCGCTCGCCGTGGCTAGTCTCGCCGAGGAAGCCGGCGTGCGACAGGAGCGCCCAGAGGTGCGTGGTGAGCTCCCCGCTCCCGCGCAGATGCAGCTGATGCTTCGCCGCTCTCGTTGACGCCGACAGGTGCAGCAGGAATCCCGCCCAGAACCTTCCCAGCCGCTCCCAGAGCTGGAGCTGGCCGGCCTGATCCCCACCACCACTGAACTTCGTGATGAGCTCCTCCGACAACCGCGCGCCAATGTCGACGATGCCATACTCCATTGGCTCTGTCTCCTGCTCGCTGCTGCACGCCTGCACTTCATCCATGAGCTGTGTAGCCTGTAGCTCTCCCATCGCCCTATACCTGCGCATGAATTGCACGGCCTCCCTCTTCACTTCATGAAAGACCTTGTTGGCGACGAGGCCATTGTCCGGCACCAGCTTCTGCGTGACCAGATACGCGCAGTAGTTGGACAGGGTGACGGCAGTGACATAATGCTGCCACACAACTTTGAGGTCGCCATTGCCCGATGGCTGGCTTGGCAGGCCGAGGCTATACAAGTCATCTCGGCAGCGCTTATCGTCGGTGATTTTCTTTAGTAGCTTCATCTGGCAGAAGCTGGTGGCAACATGCCAAGCGAGAATCTTGTGGGTCTCGCCTTGGCCCTCGATCTCTCTTTGGATATGCTCGATCCGGTCTACAAGATCTTCCATGCCATCGAAGGCATTCTTGAGGTAAGACCGCAATCGATCATTCTTCTTCTGAGCCAACTGCTCAGAATTCCTGTTAGTGCTACTGCTTGATCCCTCCGCCCCTGACGCCGATGGTTCATCGTCTTGGAAATTCAGGAGAGTCTTGAGTGAGGAAAACATCACCTCCTTGACCTCCTTCTGCAACTTCGTCTTTCTGTATGTCAAGGTGATAAATTGATTAGTTTATAATGCAGAATAAATACAAAACAAACCAACCATTCGTGAATCATGATCAAATTAAATGGCTAGGATTGTTTTACATCACTACATATTTATTACACGTTGAGATTTTATCGCATTCTTGGTGGGCTACATATAGCACCTCTCCGTGAAAAGATGTATCGAAACCAGGAGCAGGGTTGAAATTTACCTTTTATATCTGTTGAGTTTTTTTCTTTTTTTTAAAGACATACGCAGTTACTCACTACCGGAAATGGTACTCTCGCCGAGTGCCTCACTCTTTGCCAAGTGCACAATATCGAGTATTTGGCAAATACAGTAAACAGTGTTCCGGTGAAGCTATGGGAGAAAAGAAAAAAAAATAAAAGATGTTTGCCGAGTGCCCTCCACGACACTCGGTGAAATACGAAGTTTGCCGAGTGCCCTTCTTGACACTTAGAAAAATAATTTTTTTTCAAGTCTTGCCCTCTAAATTTTTTCTACCCCGCCTATAGCATGTGGTACTCCGTATTAAATTTAGTATATTTCTCAATCTTTTAATTGATTTATTCCCTTTAGAAGAATTTTTAACCGAGTGTCAAATTTGAATTGCAAGTGAATCAAATAATGGAATAAAATGAGTGGAAAAATGATATTCATGTTTTTAAGTTCAGTTTGAGGATGTATCTGAGAAATGAAAAGAAATTTCGAACATCCTGTTCAGGAAACATGATCATGAACGTGTGGTCAAATAATTTTTAAATTCTAAAAAAAGCAAACAGAGTCCAAAATCATGAGATTTGTCAAGATGTCATGATATCATACGTTGAGGCTATGGTAAAAAATTGATAAGATTTTGAATAATTTTTCACGTACGACGCTTACAACCGAAGTTTCTCCGAAGAAGAGCACTAAGTATTGAGAATGATCGGGAGGATTTGAAGTCAATGTGACGGTCAAATTCAAGATTGGCTTCAAAACTTTTTTTATAGGCAATAGATAACATAATTTGGTTCATGTTAAATTTTGGTAATTTTTCGATCCATTTGATAATTTTTATTTATTAATTGCATGAAATATAAATTAATTTTGTCGGGAGTAGAACTCGGCTTAGCATGCCACTCAGCATTTTTGTTCCATCACGTGCAAATAAAAATATTGTATGCCGAGAGCCAGATCGGGCACTCGACAAAGAATATCTATGCCGAGTGCCCATGATCTGGCACTCGGCAAAGCCTGTCTTTGTCGAGTGCTAGATCGCGGGCACTCGGCAAATAGGGGATTATATCTCCTCCCCCAACCTCGGCGCGACTCAGAAACAAACACAAAAGAACCTCCATGCCGCCGCCCGCCGCCGTGCCTCCCCCATTGCCGCCGCAACGACCCGCCTCCCCGTGCCCCCGCCGCCGCCTCTCGGGCGTGCCTCCCCGCCCCTCTTCCCCCGCCTCGCACCGGCTCGACAAGCCCTAAGGTGACCTCAACATTCGTAGCCTTCATTTTTGAGCTGAGGAACGAAGTCGCATCACGCAGCCCTGTCGTCGCTTGTGTGCTGGCCATCGAGCTGTGTTTCCCTTTTCTGCAGGTGCCGCTGCCTTCACCGCCAGCCGCACATATATAACGTAACCTAGTTAGGCGTCTCCCATTCAAAAGAGATACGGCTGAAAATATGTAGAATCTTGCATATCTTTAACCATATCTGTTTCGAATTGTCCACATTTTTTGGACAACCGAGGATGTGTAGATGAGTTTAGTTTCCATGCTCTAGTACTCCGATCCGAGACAGAATTTTGGCAGGATCTTCCTATTGTTCTTCGGATACACATTCTCCCTACCGAGACATGTATTTGAAGAATATCACGGAGGTGCTGCCAAAATTCTATCTCGGATAGTAGTAGATCATGGAAACTAACCCCATCTATACATTCTCGGGTGGGATTAGGACCAATCTTTACCTATTAGATAGTATAGGCACTCGGTAGATGCAAATAATTTTATATTATTCTTTGATATGTTAGAGGATTGATGACCGTGAGTGGATGTACACGGGCCGCTCAAGTCACGGTTCGTTGACCGATGAATGGATTGAGAAGACCGATGCTTTCTTGGAACTTGCATTTGCCAAGGATAAAGGAGCGCGTACCACTTGGTGTCCCTGTAGCATTTGTGTAAACATGAAGCGACAAACAAAAGAGATCATGGGTAAACACCTTTGCAAGAATGGATTTACAACAGATTATACCCGATGGACCTTCCATGGTGAAGCCCATCGTGGGAGAGACGAGATCATGAGACAACGCATCAAGGATTTTGATGCTGATGCCGGGGTAGGAGACATGTTAAATGACTATGATGAAGCACACTTCGATGAAGGACGTAGGGAGGAGCCGGAGGCTACCGCAAAGGCGTATTATGATATGTTGTCTACGGCACAACAACCCCTTCACGGACATACCAAGGTTTCTCAACTGGATGCCATTGCATGCCTAATGGCCGTAAAGTCCTAGTTTAGCTGGAGTAGAGAAGTCTTCGATGTTATGTTGACAGTTTTTGGTAGTCTGCTTCTGAATGGTCACATTCTGCCAAAGAGCATGTATAAGGCACAAAAACTCCTTCGTGCACTTAAGATGCCATATGAGCAGATACATGATTGTCCAAAGGGATGCATCTTATTTAGGAAAGAGCATGCGGAAGCGAAGTACTGTGGAAAGTGTGGATCCTCTAGGTTCCTGGAGGTAGACTTTGGTGATGGTCATAAGAGGCAGCTAGCAATCCCCGTGAAGATCCTATGGTACCTTCCATTCATATCGAGGATCCAACAACTTTACATGACCGAGGAATCTACGAAACAGATGACTATGGCACAAACATGGACGTCGATACAATCCTGAGAAGCTGGTACATCCATCTGATGGTGAAGCATGGGCAAGGTTTGATGTGATTCATCCTGGGAAAGATCTAGAGGCTCGTAATGCACGTGTTGTGCTGGCAATGGATGGGTTCAATCCTTATGGAATGGTGGCTGCCCCATACACTTGTTGGCCCATGTTCGTTATCCCCCTCAATCACCTCCGGTGTCCTCTTTCAACGATGGAATATATTCTTGTCGCTGATAATTCCTGAACATCCGGGAATAATATGAATGTTTACATGGAGCCTTTGATTGATGATTTGATCCGTGCTTGGGAGGAAGAGGTATGGACATACGAACGAGCTACAAAGACAAACTTCAAAATGCATATTTGGTACCATAACTCTCTGCATGACTTGTTGGCGTATGAGATATTCTACAGTTGGTGTGTTCACAGGAAGTTTTCATGCCCAGTATGCAAGGCATCTCTGAAGTCATTTGGTTAGCGAAGGGTGGTAAGTATTCTTCGTTCGACAAACATCGACAATTCCTCCCTCTTGACCATCTATTCAGGCGAGACATCAAGAACTTCACGAAAGATGTCAGAGTTAAAGAGGCTGCACAGCAGATGTCGTAGTTTCATTTCTTATAGTATTATCTTGTCAAGTATGATACAATGAAATTTGGAATGTTTTAGATCGTATGTTCCTACCTTATGCTTAGACAAATTGAATACTTTGACTTAGAGATCAAATTGTATGTTCCTACCTTATACTTAGACAAACATGTAGTTTCACTTGACAACCTTGTTTTAATACTTAGACATATTGAATATCGATGCTATTCTCTTCTCCTTTGTGCAGCCTCAATCTGCGGCGTCGAATGAAGTGGCTCATGACCCTGGATGTTCGCCGTCATTTCCACCTCAATGATTTATGTATTCTTGTGATTGTGGATTGTGATTGTGGTCAAAACTAGACTATTTGTGATTGAGGATTCTTGTTTGTGGTTGTCGTTACCATATAAAATGCATGTGATGCTTATGGTGACATTTATGTAATGTCTATTATGATATACTGATCCTTATGGTGATATATATGTGATGTTGTAATGTCTATTTTGATATGCTGTCATATATGCCACGATATGGTCACTTTGCCGAGTGTATTGGCCTAAACACTCGGCAAAGTGACCAAAACTGGAGATGGAAATGATTTTGCCGAGTGCCCCTTCTTTGCCAAGTGCTTTTGCCACGCACTCAACAAAGCTTACATATTTGACAAGTGCTACTACGAAACACTCGACAAAGCAACCATTTTTGCCGAGTGCTTTTGCCGTAGCACTCGGCAAAATCACCATTTTTTGACGAGAGCAACGCGCAGCCAAAAAAGGCACTCGGTGAAGACTAGCGTCGTTACTGTTTTCACGGCTGCCGCACCTTTTTTGCTGAGAGTCTGTCCGACACTTGGCGAAGTCTTTACCGAGTGTCCGAGAGAAAACACTCGGTAAATAGCTGTTTGCCGTGAGAAAGCTTACTGTGTGAGGTATGCCGAGTGCAACACTCGGCAAAGACTTCGCTGAGAGTTTTTTTACCCTTTGCTGAGTGCCCCTGACACTCGACAAACTACCTGCCTCCCCTAGTTAGTTTTAGTGAAGTGGTTTGGAGTATACTCTCCGTTTCAAGTTTAAGGTTAGGTTTTAGACTTTTCTAAATTCAGGCTATAATAGCCTTGTTTTGCTATTTATTAGTCATCTATTTTTTTCTTATCTAAAGTCACCTAGACTCGCAGAACAAATAGTCTAAACCTCCACGATATAAAAGTGCAACTTTTTTTTGTAAAACAATACACCGTGGCCACTTGATTGCTTTGTTTTTTTTACCAGTTTAAATTTCTGAAACGTGTCCCCCTTTAGATCTATGTGAACCGAAATAGTAAACAACCCTGCCTTGTACTATGCATTAATTTAATCAAGATCTTCTTTTCTGTTCAATTGTGTAGGGACCACAGCAAAGTATATATTTTAAATTAAGTCATATTGTTATTGGATTCATTCTAAAAGAAAAGAGTAGATTTTTTAGTTGGATACATTGATTAGTACGTAGTTTGAAAAAGGGGCGGGTCTAAGACCTGGCAATCCTAAGTTTCTACCCGGACTCATGCTTCTTTTTTAAGCTTCTTTTTAAGGCTTCAAACTCATTATCTTAGCTGATCGTTTTAAACTCATTATCTTAACTGATCCAGATCATTTACTTATACTATTATTAAGGTAAACTATATGTGCTTATGGGCTGTAACTGGATTGGACTCATGCTATTAAAAGTTTTTAAATCCATCACTAATTTGAAAAAGTAATCGACCAACAAATAAATAGATGCACCAAAAAAATTGTGTACCTCACTATAACTGTTGTTCGCCCGCCGCGAACCGACGTCATTACAAGGTTGTACTGGGGAATCTCCCGGTTCTTTCGGCTTCGTCCTCTCCAAATGAGCAGAAACATGATCCAAGCCACCTTCTCCAAGATCCAGCGCTGCAGCCTCCAGAACCAGCACCGACGAGCTTTCAGCCGGATGTAGCGGCAGGTGATGAGGACATTGGTCCACTGCGAGAAGACATACACACCGATCTCCCATAGCTCTCTGACGACGAGTATGGCGATGATGCAGTGGGTGATGAACACTCCATGGCTGATCCTCGCGAGGCGGCCCTTGGCAGTGAGGCCGGTGCTGACACTAGGCATGTCATGCACGGCGTAGGCCAGGTACGAGGCGGATGCCGTCATCAGCAGCGATAGCAGCAGCCTCAGGTAAGGGAAGCCATTGGCGAAGACGGTCGCGTGCTTGCTGTAGAAGAAGTCCTGGAGGAAGGACAGCTCTACCTCCGTCACGCGGAATGCCCTCTCGTAGCCCTCCTTATCACCATCCAGGATGCCATGGACGACGAGCCGCCGGATGGCCGGGTGGCTGGCTTCATGTATAGGGAAGTTGAAGAACCGGCGGCGCAGCAGCTTGTACAGAGCGAAAGAGAGGCACACATCCTTGAGCTCCATGCCGTCTTTGCCCAGCAGAGCGTCACCCTCGCCTTGGTTCCAGACCTCCTCCACGGTGATGAGCTCCTCCTCCTCCTCCTCCTCGAACTCAACCCTGTACCTGGGTGGTTCGACCTTCCAATCCTTCTTCTCCTCCCCAAGGACCAATAACCTGTACCCGGCCATGGTGGCCGGGACGGCATTGGAATTGGAGGTGTTCTCCGCCCATGTTGCCATGTAGTCGCTAACAAGCTTCATGTTGTCGTCTCTAGCACCGGCTGCCCTGTTGGAGGTGAAGTAGTAGAAGACAATGCGCGAGGCATGAATGGACCACATGAGCCAGAGAGGCACCCTGAGGTGCATCGGCGTGTTCGCCCGGAGTTGGTTGGCCGACCACAGCGAGGTGAGCATGTCGACGAGGGTCATCTCCTTGGGCTGGTACGGCCGGCCGATGCGGATGCTGTCCTGCATTGTGACGATGAGGACAGCCCACACCTTGAAGAAGGCGTTCGCCGCAGTGCCCTGGTCGGAGGAGGACGGCGGCATGAGCCCGAGAGTGTAGCTCACGGCGTAGTGGTTCAATATCCTCAGGAGTTGGACGGCGGGGTTGACATGCTTCTGGGAGGTGAACCGTGGGCCGATGGAGTCGACGGCGAACCTGAGCAGCAGTAGCCCCGTCGCCGCCACCACCCAGAACTCGACGCTGACACCACGAGTGGTGCTGTCATGGCGGAACAACCCTCGCACGGTTGTGAAGATCAAGTGGACGATAGACAGCACAAAATTTGCCATCAGATCGCTGATATGGTGGAAATGTATTTGCGTTAGCACTTGTTGAACTAGACATCAGCTTAATTTATGTTCGTCCAGTACAGTAGCTTGGCTGTCATCATAGCTAGTTAATTATCTCCTCCATCCAGTCTCCCACACAATAGAGATTGACTCTCACTGTTTACGAAGTCAAGGCACGATTTTTTACACTTAATAAAAGACAACAATAAGCTTATATATGGTAGTCAGGTCGTTCTTATAGACTTTTGCGAAGGAAGAGATCAATATTACCATTCGATTTTTACGTTTTACTCTCTCCAGTTTTTTAATTTACGACACCGTTGATTTTTCTTTTCGACAAACGTTTCACTATTCGTCTTATTTAAAAAATTTATGTAACTATTGTCATTTCACTATTCGTCTTATTCAAAAAAAATTTTATGTAATTATTGACTTGATTTATATTCAAATGTTATTTAAGCGTGACTTAAATTTTTTTATTTGCATAAAATTTTTGAATAAGATGAATGGTCAAACGTTTGTCAAAAAGTCAAGGGCGTCATATGTTATATAATATCAAAACTGCCCCTTAATAATAATATAAACAGGCTATAATCCATCTCTCAACTCTCAATACTAAGAGCATCTCCAGGGGATAAACCAAATGTCATTTGGAACTAAATTTGTCCAAACAAATAAAAAAAGATGATCCAACGGAATCACCAACAGACCTCCAAAAAAGGCTATCTAAACTAGATTTTGCGGTCGGCAGGTCTAGCGAATGCGCTGGAGTCATCAAATCGCCTGGGAGCGCGATTTTGCGCGCCACCGATCTCCCGCGCCGAGTTCCCTTATCGTTGCGCAGAGTTTCCTTCCCGCCGCCGCTGGCGACGCATCAGAGTCCTCCACGCACAGGCCGACAGTGAGCCCAGCAGCAGCGGCGAACTTCGTGCGTCGTTCCTGCCGCGCGATGCGGTACCTCCGCAGGTGTGCGAGTGGATCCTGATGTCACAGGCCCCCACCATGTGTCGACCCTCGTTTTTGAGGACGGAAATCATTAGTGTTCATAGTACCATATCCCTGGATTGAGTAGTTTGGTACCCACAAATACAGTTCTGAATTACCATGTGCAAGGTGCACGAATAGTCTTACATCGAAATTATTACAATAATAGGCCCAAAGGCAATATCCAATACATATAGGATCTACTGGTCCGGATACAACCAAAAGTAGAATTTAGATAAGATAGCAGTCGGAAGGTAGCGGCATGTCGATTACCACAGGCAACGACCGGGGACTAAGACATAGTAGACGTCTTCTCCTCCTTCGCCCATCTGGCAGTAAGCATAGAGGTCCTCCAGTTCTTCGCTTCCTCCATCTGAAGGTTTGTGCGTATAGCAAGGGGGAGTACCCAACGTACTCAGCAAGCCGACACGGAATGATGCACATGATAGGGTCATTCAAAGAATGGCTATGGTTCATTTGCACAAAGCCAATTTTCACAAATCATTTCACAAACCTAATATCTAGCCAAGTCAAGTTTTAGTTTCATAGTATATTAAAACGGTGACGGTTCTATCTATCGTCCATCGTGATTTCCAAGGATGGTTTCCCGCCTCCGGTTCGTCATGGTTTTCTGGGGAGTCCACCCCTTCTCGCAGTTCGAGAAGTTGAGTCCACCAGCACACAAAATCATTATGCATTCCCACCCCATTATTTTAAATTTTATGAGTCTAGCCACAGGAGGAACTTGTCATGTCGCTCATTAACCGTGAGCACGGCTATTCGAATAGATTGATTTACTCACACTGCAGTGGATATACACTTTACCCGTACTCCGCAACTACTCATTGAAAGAGCTTTCATCCCTTCATATGGGATGGCCACGGCAAAGCCTTTCGATAACTTCGCTTTGGTAGTACCGCTCCATGAACTTTCACAACATTCTCATTCATTACTCCCGGGGTTCTGGCGCTCCCGGGGTAAGGAAAAACTTTCACAACATTCTCATTCATTACTCAACACTTAGGCCGTAGCCTTATCTCAATAACCAGAACCACCTCTTCACTCAAGAACCACTATGCAGGGATACTGCCTCCGCTTGGCTATCTACTCCGCTAGGTCTATACCTATTCGAGAAGTACGGTTGTACTGGCTCGTTCCAGGTTATAAGTCTCATGGCTCGGTCCTTAATTGACCAGGGACGGTTCTTGCCTTTACCGTAATCCACCCAAATCCATCCATCCGCCCCAGTCCAAAACATTGGTTTTGTACTTTTCATTTTTTCCATCAAAACTAATTTCATCATGATCAAGGCAATGTGGCGCTCATGTCTCCACATGCCGTATTCCAACTACCTTCCCAAAGATAGTTGCCCAAGCACAAAGCTTCTTTGTAAAATCATGAGTATGCACGAATCTAATATAAGCAGGGCTAAGCATTTTACCGAAGTTATCCTCCGGTTATATCACATCGAAGGTTACAAAGATTATATCTAAGGGTAATCAATATCAAGGCATGGTATATCAAGCATAGGTACTCATTTTTGTATAGCATGCATATTTGAAGTGTAAATCAACATCATTTCGCAAAGTAGGATCAATATGTTCAAAGAGAAGTGTTGACTTGCCTTGCTCGCACACTTGTTGGCCGGGGTCTTCAACGTAGTCGTGCTCGCTTCATCGGTTGCTATCCGTACGTGCGAAAAATCAATTGAATTCGATCGAATTCAATAAAATACCAAGAGATCGAAAGAACCATAAAAACGAATCCAAATGTTTAGACTAAAATTCTACTCGAGTTTGGGCGAGAGTTTTGGGATTTTAGGGTTTTCGCAAAATGTCGATCCAATTTGATTAAAGGAATAAATTTAAAAAGCATTAATCGAAAGAATTAGTACCCAAAGTTTTGGAGGTCCGAGTACCAAAAGATTATATTTTTAATGGCGGAAAGGGATTAGATAAACTCCGGATTAAAAACGACGCGAGAACGAAATCTCCGAAAATTCGATTTTTGAATTCTGAGATTACTCGAGAAAATACACGAGAAAATATTATATTTTTGCCCAAATATTTTTCCAAATATTTTCCAAATTTTTTCCTAATTTTTCTGAATTTTTCCCATTTTTTCTTTTTCCTTTTTCTTTTCTTTTCTTTCTTTTTCTTTTCCCTTTTCTCTTTTTTCCCTCCCCTTTACTTTCCTTCCTCTGTTTTTATTCCCGTGCTCGCTTCCTACTTTGTTTTGGCCGGTGGCCGCGCAAGTGCAAGGGTGGCGGCTCGGGCTTGCCGGCGGCGCGGCGACGGCGAGGGATGCGGCGGTGCTCGCGCGCGGTGGGCGACGGAGCGGCTTGCGGCGCGCGGCGCGGCGCCGCGGCAATGGGGATGCGGGAATGGGAGGGCGAGGCGCGGCAGGTTTAGGGAGAATTGGAGAGGGCTTGGCCCCTTTTATAGGCAACCGAAGAGGGAGAAGAGGGGGCAGGGGGTTAGCACGACGAATGGCACGCGCGGCGCGCGAGATGGTGGGGGCGCGCGAACACGCGGCGCGCGCGAGGACGGCGGGGCGACGCGTGGCGCGGCGCGGGCGGGTCCGGCGCGGGGCGAGGCGTGGGCGCGGCGCGGCGGGGACCGGGTGCGAGCGCGGCGCGTGGCGTGCGCGGGCGCGGGCCGGGCGAGCGCGGCACGCGCGTGGCGCGGCGGGAGTGGGGGCCGGCGCGGGCCCGCGACGTGAGGCGGGGGCGGGCGTGGGCGAGCGCGGCACGTCGCGTGTCGCGCGTGCGGGCGGGCGCGGTCGACCGGTATGGCGTCGAGCACGTGGCGCATAATGAACAGTGCTATTTTTCGAATTTCCCGATTTAATTTGTAATTTCCAAATTCTATTTCCTTTCACCCCTAAAATTTTAAATAAAATATAGTGCACCCAAAAATAAGTTGTAAAATATGTTTTCAACTTTTTCACCCACTTTTATTATTTTAAAAATATATTTCACATATTTAATTTAATCCTTTTTCCTAAATTCCGAAAATGCAATTTTGATTCCAAATAATTTCTAGACTTCATATATATCCTTTAAAATATTTTATCACTCATTTTATTCACTAATTAATATTACTCAACCACCAAAATAATGTTTTGATCCCAAATATATATTTTTATAAATCCACAACCCTTTTTCCTATTTTATATTAAAATTTCCAACTCTAAACTCCGAAATTCTTCTTTCTAGTGGAAATTCAAATTATTTGGTTTTTCTCAAACATCGAGATGAATCGCTCACATATAAATTCATGCAACAAAGCTAGCAAATAAAAAGTAATAAACACGATGAGAAGCAATGAGCCAAAAGTTTTTGTGAGTTTCGATTTTTAATTCATGGTTTTTAAATTCTCCGATTTTCAGCGCGTTACAAACCTACCCCTTAACAATAAATCTTGTCCCCGAGATTTCTTACCGTTCACGGAATAGGTTCAGGTACTTGGTCTTCAAAAAATCTTCTCTTTCCCAGGTGGCTTCATCTTCAGTGTGGTTGCTCAATTGCACCTTGTACATTCGCCACGTCCTTGTCCTAGTCTTTTTCTCGGCTTCGTCCAAAATCTTTACGGGGTGTTCGGGGTATGTGAGGTCTTCGCTGATAAGGACGTCTTTCGAGGGAATTTGCTCTTCCGGTACTCGCAAACATTTCTTCAGTTGTGACACGTGAAAGACAAGGTGTACATCGGAAAGATTTTCCGGCAGGTCCAGTTGATAGGCCACTTCGCCTCTTCTGGTGCTTATCGGGAAAGGTCCAACATATCTTGGCGCCAGTTTTCCTTTGACCTTGAACCTCTTGGTTCCTATTAGTGGCGAAACTTTTAGGTACACAAAGTCGCTTATTTTGAATTCCAACTCCCTTCGGCGAGTGTCCGCATAGCTCTTTTGCTGAGACTGGGCTATCTTAAGCCGATCTCTTATTAGACGAACTTTCTCTTCGACTTCCCTAATGATGTCTGGTCCAAATACGGCTCGCTCACCGGTCTCCGACCACATCAACGGAGTTCGACATCTTCGTCCAAACAAAGCCTCGTTCGACGACATCTTCAGACTAGCCTGGTAGCTGTTGTTATAGGAGAACTCTGCATAGGGCAGGCATTTCTCCCAGTCCTTAGTAAAATCCAATGCACAGGCTCTTAGCATGTCCTCAAGGACTTGGTTTGTCCTCTCGATTTGTCCATCCGTCTGAGGGTGATAAGCAGTACTGAAGGCGAGGTGAGTTCCCAACGCCTCGTGAAACTTATCCCAGAAATGAGATGTGAATTGAGTACCACGATCCGACACAATCCTATTGGGTATTCCATGTAGGCACATAATTCTGGACATGTATAGCTCTGCCAATTTAGCGCTGCTATACCGAGTCTTGACCGGGATAAATCGGGCAGTCTTGGTCAGTCTATCCACGATCACCCAAATGGAATCGTATCCGGTAGCAGTTTTGGGTAGTCCCACTATAAAGTCCATACCTATTTCATCCCATTTCCACTCAGGGATCTTGAGTGGTTGTAGCAATCCTGCTGGTCGCTGATGTTCAGCCTTAACTCGTTGGCATACATCACATATGGCCACATATTCCGCTACGTCTCTTTTCATGTTGGGCCACCAGTATTTCGTTTTCAAATCCTGATACATTTTGGTGCTGCCCGGGTGTAGCGAGTAAGTTGACTCATGGGCTTCTTTTAATATTAGCCTTGTCAATCTGCCTTTCTCCGGTATGTAAATCCTTTTACGATACCATAGAATTCCATCGTTGTCAGCTGCGAATTCTTTGGCTAGTCCTTCGGCCATGCGCTCCTTGATTAGTTGGATTTCCTCACAATCCTTCTGGGCTTCCTTAATCTGACTTCATAGGAGGGGTTGTATCTCCAGCGAACTAAGTTGTCCATGAGGAATCAACTATAGGTTTAGCCGAGCCATTTCCTCTTGAAGCTCGTTGGCCATATATTCGATCCTTAGTTGGTTGCACTGGGCTTTGCGGCTCAAAGCGTCAGTTACAACATTGGCTTTACCAAGGTGGTAATGAATTCCTAGGTCATAGTCCTTGATTAGTTCCAGCCATCTTCTCTGGCGCATGTTAAGGTCTGTCTGGGTAAAGAAATATTTTAAGCTCTTGTGGTCCGTGTATATATCATAGTGGTTTCCAATCAGGTAGTGCCTCCAAATCTTCAAGGCATGCACCACTGCGGCCAATTCTAAGTCATGGATGGGATAATTCTCCTCATGCGGTCGCAGTTGTCTTGAGGCATAAGCCACAACCTTTCCATCTTGCATCAACATGCCTCCTAATCCTTGTCGGGATGCATCACAGTATATGACGAAGTCTTTCCGGTTGTCCGGTAGGACTAAGATCGGGGCGGTGGTTAACTTTTCTTTGAGCTGGTCAAATGCCTATTAACACTGCTCAGTCCATGCATACTTCTTTTCCTTCTTCAATAGTTGGGTCAGGGGTCGAGCTATCTTAGAAAATCCTTCAATAAACCTCCGGTAATATCCAGCCAATCCCAAGAACTTATAATCTCTGGTACTGACTGGGGTGCTTTCCACTTGGTAACAGCTTCGACCTTGGCGGGGTCTACTGCTACGCCTCCTGCCGAGATTACATGTCCGAGGAAAGCTACTTCCTTAAGCCAGAATTCACGCTTGCTGAATTTGGCATATAGCTGATGCTCTCGCAACTTCTCTAGTACCATGCGCAAATGTTCTGCGTGTTCTTCATCATCCTTGGAATAGATGAGGATATCATCAATGAACACTACCACGAACTTGTCTAGATATTCCATGAATACTTTGTTCATGAGGTTCATGAAGTAGGCTGGGGCATTGGTCAGTCCGAAGGACATCACTGTGAACTCGTACAAGCCGTAGCGTGTAGAGAACGCAGTCTTGGGTATATCCTCAGTCCTAATTTTTAGCTGATGGTATCCAGATCGAAGATCGATCTTTGAGAACACTCGGGCTCCCTTGAGCTGATCGAACAGGTCATCGATTCGAGGTAACGGGTACTTGTTCTTAATAGTAACCTCATTCAATGACCGATAGTCTATGCACATTCTCATGCTTCCGTCCTTTTTCTTAACAAACAGCACTGAGGCTCCCCACGGTGAAGAACTAGGGCGTACGAAGCCTTTCTCTTGTAGTTCCCTTATTTGCTTCTTAAGTTCCTCCAATTCGTTCACTGGCATCCGGTAGGGTCTCTTAGCTATGGGGGCGGTGCCAGGCATGAGGTCAATGATGAACTCTATGTCCCGGTCTGGGGGCATTCCTGGTAGTTCCACATGAAATACATCCGGGTAATCCTGGATTACTGGCATTCCAACTATGGGTAACATGGTGAATATTCCCGTAGCTCGGTCACAGAGCATAGGGTCTTGATCCATGGCTACTGTCATCGGTGATCCCCATGGGGTAGATAAGGTAACTTCTCTTCGTCCACAGTCTAATACCCCTTGGTTCTTGGTTAACCAATCCATTCCTAGTATGACGTCCAAGGTTTGGGGTGGCAAAACCATAAGGTTGGACATGAATACCATGTCCTTGATCCGAATGGGCACATTAATGCACACATGGGGTATGGTTACATCTCCCCCGGGTGAATGTACTACCATTGGTCTCTTAAGGTCTACTCGGTGCAAATTGTGCTCTTTGCTTATTCTTGACGATATAAATGAATGCGAAGCTCCAAAATCAAACAAAACTTTAACTGGTGCAGAATGGATAGAAAACATACCCATTAGCACGCTTTGGTCCTCCTGAGCTTCCTTAGCACGCACATGGTTAACCTGACCACGGCGGAATCCGGTTGTAGCTTCCTTTGGTTGGGGCGTTCTGAACAAACTGCGTCTAGGTGCTGGAGCAGGGGTTCCTCATACTGCGATGGCGTTGGCTCCGTTGCGGTTGGGGGTGTTGCGCGACTTAGGGCAGCTGTTGGCGTAATGCCCGAATTCTCCGCAGTTAAAGCAGTTGACATTCCTGGTTCCTGGGGCCGCCAAAGTAGGCGTCGGAGTGCGAGACGGTGTTGCAGGTGACCTGCTAATGTTGCCGGGTGCGGCGGGGCGATTGGTTGCCACTATGGCTGGCTTTCAACCTGTCGGGGTTGTTCCCTTGGGTCGCTGGGGTGTTCCTTGAATTGGACGGGTCATTGCAAGCCTTCTCTTTCGGTTTTTTTCAACCGTCCTTTTGTCATGCTCAAGCCTCACGACCTTGTTGATAAGGCTCTGGAAGCTGGCGTGGTCCTGACCGATCATCGGTCCTCTCAACTCATCGTTCAGTCCTTCGATAAACTTATCCATCTTCTCTTCTTCGTCTGCCAGGTTGCTTGTGGCATAACGTGTAAGCTACGTGAACTTGTTAAGGTACTCTTGTACCGTGGTGTTGCCTTGGCGCAGCCTACGGAACTCGTTTTTCTTCATCCTCATGACTGCAGCAGGGACGAAGTTTTCACGGAAGGCTGCCGTGAATTCTTCCCAAGTGGGTTCACTGGCATCTTCAGCCCGGGTTTCCTTGTAGGTGTTCCACCAGTCACTTGCGGGTCCTTCCAGCTGATTGGTGGCGAAGACGACTCTGTCAGCTTCCCGTACTCGGACAAGAGTCAACTTCTTCTCTATTACCCTCAGCCAATCTTCAGCATCCATGGGTTCATCTGCCGAGGAGAATGTCGGTGGCTTTGCCCTCATAAATTCGCCGAGGTTTGATCCTCCGAGTTGTCCTTGGTTGTTGGCGATAGCTTGCAGCAGTTGGGTCTGTAAAGCCATGACTTCCGCTAGGGTGAAGGGGTTAGGCTCTGGCGGGTTCTCAGTAGCTACTGGGGCTCTGCGACGATGCACCATCTGAACAACGTGGATAAGGTAAGAGAGTTGATTTGTTAACGTCACGATACTAAGGAATTTTTCTTTGAGTTGTTTAAGGTGATGTTTCAAAGCAAGCTTGGTGGAATAAACTCATTTATGACATAACATGGAACTTTATATCAGTTCATAAATGTTACATCAGGGAATACATTGCACTTGTATAGTCCATACAACACAATACACAACACTAACATCGATCTAGGGTCTCATACATAAAGGGGTAGGGGCATGGTCATTGCTGTCTTAACTCCATCCAAAGCAAGACCAGAGCTGCTGCTAGTATCCAAACTAGTCATCCAGCCATCCGCATGATCCAGGTGCTGTTTTGGCCCTTGTGGACTACCGATGTTGCAGGTCATGCGGTGGGTAGGAGCTTCCTCCTCTGATGGATCTGTGTCGCTGAGCTCCCACTTGATCTCCATGGGTTCTGTCTCAGATTCGGAGTCAGTGTTGATCTGGATGGGGTTATCCTCTCCCGAACCAGGCTCGGATGGTACAACCGTGGAAATCGGGGTGGGATCCGATGAGGTAGCAATAGTAGGGTCGATCAGGTATGGTCCTGACTCAGTGCTCAGCATGAAGGCTTGCTCCGTCATGGCTTGAAAGGTGGCCAAGCATGCTGGAGTCATGAAGTAGTAGTGGTCGGGCACAAGAGCAGGGGGTGTTGGTGTAGCTGAAGTAGAAGTACCAGCGGCGCGGACAGGGTTAAAGCGAAGTTGTTCTTCCAGTTGGCCAACCTGTTGCTGGCTCTTTCTAAGTTGTTCCTCCAATTCAACCAAAGCTTCTCTACGAGCCACATAACGATCAGAGAGCTGCTCGTATTGGGCGCCGTTAGCTTGCAGCTGGGTCTTCAGCGAGTCGATCTGGTCTCAACAGTTTTGGTGTTCCTCCACCAGATCATTCAGGCGTCGCTGCTGCTCATCTATCTCGAGTAACGCCTCTTCATAGCAATCATCAGTTGTTTCCGCCCAGCGGGACAAACGGGTAACCATGGGGTTATAGCAGCAAGGGGTGGCCTCCACGGTGCAGACTGGGTTGCCTTCCTCCCGGTAGGGATGGTGTACGAACTCGGTTACTGTAAGCTCAGCACGGTGGATGGCGTTGAGGCGTAGGAATACCTCGCGGGCTGCGTCCTGAAGGGCTGCCTCTATTAAATCTCTGTGGTAACGTGTGTGGAAGCAATAGGGTGTCTCGCTCCCAATACGGGCCTCAACCAAAACCGCAGCTTCCCATACTGGGTGTCCCTCAGTGCCATGTCTTCTGATCCGGTAGGTGGGTGCGTCCGGGTACCTTAGGCACCATAGCAACAGCTAGAGTTGTGACACGAATCCTTCCTCCCGCGGGACCTTGATCTCCCAAACTCCAACATGGTCTGACATCTGTTTTGAAGGTAACTTAGGGTAAGAGAGGGGTAATATCAAACAATTTTAGCAGAGGAATGGGGATAAGAGTATGAGGGAAAACATATTTGTTTTGTGAAAATAGTCTGTATTTTCAAAATAGTCCTATGTAGGGATACTTCCCTTTGACCAGCTATTCAGGGGTAGGGCGCCAGTTGGTCTTATCCTACAGTCGCACTGCTCTGATACCAGCTCTGTCGACCCCCGTTTTTGAGGACAGGAATCATTCGTGTTCATAGTACCATATCCCTGGATCGAGTAGTTTGGTACCGACGAATACAGTTCTGAATTACCAGGTGCAAGGTGCACAAATAGTCTTACATCGAAATTATTACAATAATAGGCCCAAAGACAATATCCAATACATATAGGACCTACTGGTCCAGATACAACCAAAAGCAGAATTTAGATAAGATAGCAGTCGGAAGGCAGCGGCATGTCGATTGCCACAGGCAACGACCGGGGACTAAGACCTAGTAGACGCCTTCTCCTCCTTCGCCCATCTGGCAGTAAGCATAGGGGTCCTCCAGTTCTTCGCTTCCTCCATCTGAAGGTTTGTGCGTATAGCAAGGGTGAGTACCCAACGTACTCAGCAAGCCGACACGAAATGATACACATGATAGGGTCATTCAAAGGATGACTATGGTTCATTTGCACAAAGCAAATTTTCACAAATCATTTCACAAACCTAATATCTAGCCAAGTCAAGTTTTAGTTCCATAGTATATTAAAACGGTGACAGTTCTGTCTATCATCCATCGTGATTTCCAATGATGGCTTCCCGCCTCCGGTTCGTCATGGTTTTCTGGGAAGTCCACCCCTTCCCGTAGTTCGAGAAGTTGAGTCCACCAGCACACAAAATCATTATGCATTCTCATCCCATCATTTTAAATTTCATGAGTCTAGCCACGGGAGAAACTTGTCATGTCGCTCATTAACCGTGAGCACGACTATTCGAATAGATTGAGTTACTCACACTGCAGTGGATATACACTTTACCCGTACTCCGCAACTACTCATTGAATGAGCTTTCATCCCTTCATATGGGATGGTCACGGCAAAGCCTTTCGATAACTTCACTTTGGCAGTACCCGCTCCATGAACTTAAATCCTCTTGCACTCTAGTCGTCCTTTCCTAGCAGTGAGAGGAGTTCTGGGCTCCCGAGGTAAGGGAAAACTTTCACAACATTCTCATTCATTACTCAACACTTAGGCCGTAGCCTTATCTCAATAACCAGAACCACCTCTTCACTCAAGAACCACTATGCAGGGATACTGCCTCCGCTCGGCTATCTACTTCGCTAGGTCTATACCCATTCGAGAAGTACGGTTGTACTGGCTCGTTCCAGGTTATAAGTCTCATGGCTTGGTCCTTAATTGACCAGGGACGGTTCTTGCCTTTACCGGAATCCACCCAAATCCATCCATCCGCCCCAGTCCAAAACATTGGTTTTGTACTTTTTATTTTTCCATCAAAACAATTTCATCATGATCAAGGCAATATGGCGCTCATGTCTTCACATGCCGTATTCCAACTACCTTCCCAAAGATAGTTGCCCAAGCACGAAGCTTCTTTGTAAAATCATGAGTATGCACGAATCTAATATAAGCAGGGCTAAGCATTTTACCGAAGTTATCCTCCGGTTATATCACATCGAAGGTTACAAAGATTATATCTAAGGGTAATCAATATCAAGACATGGTATATCAAGCATAGGTACTCATTTGTGTATAGCATGCATATTTGAAGTGTAAATCAACATCATTTCGCAAAGTAGAATCGGTATGTTCAAAGGAAAGTGTTGACTTGCCTTGCTCGCACACTTGTTGGCAAACGTAGTCAGTGCCTGCTTTCTCGGTTGCTATTCGTACGTGCGAAAAATCAATTGAATTCGATCAGAATTCAATAAAATACCAA
Source organism: Oryza australiensis (assembly GCA_019925245.2). Taxonomy (NCBI): domain Eukaryota; kingdom Viridiplantae; phylum Streptophyta; class Magnoliopsida; order Poales; family Poaceae; genus Oryza; species Oryza australiensis. The sequence continues at coordinate 1,021,173 of JAIFGZ020000539.1, forward strand.
GAGATCGAAAGAACCATAAAAATGACTCCAAATGTTTAGCCTAAAATTCTACTCGAGTTTGGGCGAGAGTTTTGGGATTTTAGGGTTTTCGCAAAATGTCGATCCAATTTGATTAAGGGAATAAATTTAAAAAGTGTTAATCGAAAGAATTGGTACCCGAAGTTTTGGAGGTCCGAGTACCAAAAGATTATATTTTTAATGGCGAAAATAAATTAGATAAACTCCGGATTAAAAACAATGCGAGAACGAAATCTCCGAAAATCCGATTTTTGAATTCCGAGATTACTCGAGAAAATACACGAGAAAACATTATATTTTTGTCCAAATATTTTCCATATATTTTTCCTAATTTTTCTGAATTTTTCCATTTTTCCCATTTTTTATTTTTTATTTTTCTTTTTTCTTTCTTTTTCCTTTTTCCCTTTTCTTTTTTTCCCTCCCTTTCCTTTCCTTCCTCTATTTTTCTTCCCCGCTCGCTCCCTCGTGTTTTGGCGTGCGGCGGCGCGCAAGCGCAAGGGCGGCGACCCGGGGCTTACCAGCGATGACGGCGACGGCGAGGATGCGGCGGTGCTCCGGCGCGTGGTGGACGGCGACGGCGGCTTGCGGCGCACGGCACGACGGCTTGTGGCCGGCGCGCGGCGGGCGTGGCGTGGGGATGCGGGAATGGGAGGGAGGCGTGGCGGTTTAGGGAGAATTGGAGAGGGCTTGGCCCTTATTATAGGCGACCGGAGAGGGAGAAGAGGGGGAGGGGTCCGGCACGGCGAATGGCACGCGGCGGCGCGGGATGGCGAGGTCGGGCGCGGCGAACGCGTGGGGTGCGCGGCGTGGGGTCCGGGCGCAACGCGAGCGCAGAGTGGGCGGCGCGGGCACGGGCCGGGCGTGGCACGGCGCGGCACGGCGCGTGGCATGCGCGGGAGTGGGGGCCGGGCGTGGGCGAGCACGGCACGACGCGTGTCACGCGTGCAGGCGGGGTCGGGTACGGCCGGTACGGCGTCGAGCACGTGGCGCATAATGAACAGTGCTATTTCCGAAATTCCCGATTTAATTTCTAATTTTCAAATTCTATTTCCTTTCACCCCTAAAATTTGAAATAAAATATAGTGCACCCAGAAAATACAATTTTGATTCCAAATAATTTCTAGACTTTCATATATATCCTTTAAAATATTTTATCACTCATTTTATTCACTAATTAATATTACTCAATCACGAAAATAATGTTTTGATCCCAAATATATATTTTTATAAATCCACAACCCTTTTTCCTATTTTATATTAAAATTTTCAACTCTAAACTCTGAAATTCTTCTCCCTAGTGCAAAATCAAATTATTTGGTTTTTCTCAAACATCGAGATGAATCGCTCACATATAAATTCATGCAATAAAGCTAGCAAATAAAAAGCAATAAACACGATGAGAAGCAATGAGCCAAGAATTTTTATGAGTTCCGATTTTTAATTCTCGGTTTTTAAATTCTCCGATTTTTAGGACGTTACACCATGGGACGCAGTCCACGCTCACCGTCGGCGCCTACCGCACGCGCTCCTGCTCGGGCTACCTCGAGGCGGCTCCTCCAGCTCCTCCAAGCGGTCCGGCGGCAGGGGCGGCGAGGAAGACGGATTCCCAAACCCTCCATGTCGTGTTCGGCAGGAGGAACAACGCGAGCGCGAGGAGAACGGCCGACGCAGCCGCAAACACTGCTGACACCCTGAGCACGAGCGTGACCCGGAAAGGCCGCGCCGACGCCCGAGGCTTCGGCGGCAGCACCTACCGTTCGGGACCATCCCTAGTTCCGCCGTCTCTGTGGGGTCGAACAAGGACGATGAGGGACGCGACGATGAAGACGAGGTCGACGGCGCCGAGGAGCACGCGCTGCGGGCATGGGGAGAGGAAGACGAAGGCGAGCAGGTCGGGGAAGGAACCACCTGTCAGTGGCGGCGGCGAGCATGCCATGGTGGCTATCCACTCCGGGAGGAGGAGAGCCATGTCGACTCAGTCTCAGTGTCGCTCGCCGTCGGCGAACATTTGGGTTGGAGCGGAGACGCGCAACGTCGGCGGACGACAAATCCGGTGTGACTCCGGAAAATTTGTTTAATTTTGAGGAAGATGGGGTCCCCACTTGAGGCCCCATTCGGCCTCTCCTTTGACTGCTTTGGGTTTTCATTACAGACACACAAGTCTATATATATTTTTTATGAGAGTGTAAATAGATATCTATTTGGAGGCTCAAAGTTAATGATTTCGTTGGAGTTGCTCCAACTAAGGACTGTCTATACTAAATTCGAATGAAACGTCTCCTGTGTCTCAGTCGATTTTTACATATGTATCCGATCGAGATCCAACATTTGAGATCAATATATCAACCCATTCAATACATATACACCAACCTTATCCCTCCTCCTACTCCCAGCAGCCACCATCTCTGCCCCACACCTCCCACGAGCCGCCTCCCGACGCTTCAAGCATGCGGCTTCCAACGACATCAGCGAGCTCTTCATCGACCACCGCCTGTCATGGCTTCTTGCACTAAAAAACACGCTGACCTAGCAGCTTAGCTTCTTGTTGTGGGCCAGCCACATTCTTCTTCCCAAGCTCAGTGAGGTGCCTCTCCTCAGGGTTTGCAATACCGCGAAAACCGCCGTGGTTTTTACGCGTATCACGGGGATACGAAACGACATCCATGTTGTTTCATTTGAATAATTTCGTGCGAATTCAAAATTTTTTTTAAAAAATTATTTTATCACAAAAATATATTAATACATATTTATCAGTAATTTTAGTATTTTTTTCAAAATTTTTAACATGTCATATAATGTTTGTCGCGAAAACCACGGTATTTGGCGCGGTTTTCTTGCGGTTTGAGTGAAAACCGTAGCACAACACCGATTTGAGTTTGGTTTAAATTTAAATTCCATCACTGTTCATTTGGGTGCGTTTTTCGCGGTAATCACGATTTTTGCGCAAAAATTACACTACCACCAGGGAACGATACGGCAAGCCTACACGGTATAGCAAACCCTGCCCTTACCCTCCCCTATGTCTCCGGTGGCTCCTACACTAGATCGGCCACCGCCGCTCGCAGCCACCTAACCACGCCGCCAACATTGCCGACCGCCATCCTCCATCCCCCAGGTTACGTGGCACGACCGCCAAATCATACTACCGCCAAGGGACGATACGGCAAGCCTACACGGTATAGCAAACCCTGCTCCTACCCTCCTCTATGTCTCCGGTGGCTCCTACACTAGATCGGCCACCGCCGCTCGCAGCCACCTAACCACGCCGCCAACATTGTCGACCGCCATCCTTCATCCCCCAGGTTACATGGCATAACCGCCAAATCACTGCCCTCGGTTTCTGCCTCTTGCCCCTAAACCCAAACCTAACTCAGAAGGAGTTCCCCGAAGCTAGAGAAGGAGGTCTCGGGACATAAATCATGGCACAGATCCGATAGTCCAGAATCTATAAGATATCACCCCTCTTTTTCTTGCGAATGTTGTTTATTAGAAAATATGTACTAATTATTCCTGGGTTAGTTGTCAACCCTTGTTTTGGGGCGTATCAGATGCCACATGGGTATGTACTACGTGGCACATAACTCGCATCCAAGGAAACACATGGGCGCCTCTCCCCATCCATGCCTCAAACCTACCAATACTCGTTCCAAACCTAGGAACAACGCCTTCGACCCGAAACCCGAAATATATAGTATATATTTTATACTATGTACAAAATCTGAATCTAATAGTGCTATCTTAGGTAGTTGGGAGTACATGATTTGTGCTCTTCATCTTTTTGAAAGGAAACAAGCAGCGGAGGTCCAAAACTACTACAATGGTTGAAGAAAGTGACCGAGAAGGCGAGAACAATGGTGTGCATCTGTAGTGGGACCTGCAAATAGAAAGCCATGATATCAAAACTTGCTTTTCTATAAGGAAGAAGTCTATAATGTTAAGTGCAAATTGCTCTAGAGAGTACATATATTGTTGCATTCATGAGTATATTTATTTAGATGTTGTGTCTGTGATACGGTAAATGATGGTTAGTAGTTTGAGAACAATTAAGGATCAGCTAAATGGGCAAGAGGCATAAATCACCTGAAATGAAATCGGTGAAAGCTGATGATAGCTTGGAAAAGTGACTGTGTCTAGAACTTAGCATATGCTGAAGAATTACAGGCTTCTATAGGAAAGTTTGGCTTCCTTTATGCTACTCTAGCTATGAAATATTTTGGCCCCCTCTATATCAGACTATGGTAGTATGGTACCATCTGAAATTTAGTGCATTTTTTACATTTTCAATTAGGACAGATTACCGAACTAATAGATAGTTATAAACACTTGGATTTGCTTAACCCTGTATGAGATAGAGTATTATGATTGATTAAACTAAGGGTAATGGAAAATCCAAGTATTTAATTCCTTAAACATTGCTAACCTAAAGCTTGCAGTCAGTGTTCTTAGGGATCATAGACCGAGTTTTATTTTGTTCTTGTCTTCCCCAAGTTACAGTCTAAAATTTTGCCATATGTTTTTTGTAAGCTGAAGTACTGCTTGAATTACTGCCTCTTCATGACACCGTTCCCCCTATCCTGAATACACTTGGTCCAGAAAAATGTGTTTTTACATTATAATTATTCCTTTATATCGAATATCAATCTCATCACCAAGCAAAAATTTGCTATCTTGCATAATTTCAGATATACAATTGTTCTAAGGCAATCTATGTTGGATAGCTGCTGCCTATAGGAGTTTATTCCATTGATAGAATGACTCTTCTACTGTCCATCCCTAAACTCAACGCACCAGTTTGTTAGCATTAGTTAATTCTGATGTTTTTGCTGTAACATTTTGTTTTCCTAAATTTTTGCTTCAGAATCTGTTAATCAAATTATGCATTAAATTACAATGATCTGGTTGTTATCATCTGAGCGAACAAATCCCACAAAGATACTTAAACAAAGAATAGAAATTCTCTGCAAGACTGAAAGGAGTCTGGGAGAGGAAACTTTGCTAGAACATAGAGATTCTCTTAAATAGATAATATACATTTGAAGCTGAATAAACCTCTGCAAGACTCTCACTGAGAGAAAATACTACTCTAGACTGGATAGATGTTGTAAAACAGGAAGTTGAATTATTATCCACCAAATAAGCATTAAATCCTAGTCTAGACAAAAGATTAACCATCTCGACACTTCTTACTATGTTCGACTCTCTTTTTTTTTAATTCATGGCCCATTTTTGTAATATTTGATCACAGTTGACAGAATAAGATCAGAAAAGGTGTCAGCAAGTAATTTCAGGTTGAGATTGAAGACAATTAACTTTTCTGTCCTTTTTTTTCATCCAGCAATCTGGTCTTGAGCTTTGGTCTCCACCTAAGAGAGAGTAAAACACATGATTCAGGTTTTGGTGGGTTAGTGACAGACTTTGAAAAAAAATCAGTAGTTATACACGTTTCACCAATAGAAAACTATAAAGTGAAGGGAGAATTAGAGAACATAATGAGTCGCATAAGGCGTGGCTGCTGAGCGCGTCCACGTCGGATTTTACTGCGCCAAAGTTACTGTGCACGCTCATAAAATTTTGCCAAAAGGCCTCTGGTTTCGTGTAATTCGATCAAGGTTCCTCACGAACAGTTTCTTCGAGATGATATTTTACATATAGGCCCTTCGAAAATCTAGATATTCCATGCGAAGAGAGAAAAAACACGAATTAGGGCCGCGCTGTAAAAGGTGAAAGCCGAGGGGCTTTTTCACAAAAGGATGCCCACCAACCCGCTTAGTCCCCAAACCCTAGCCGCCGCTGCCGGCATCCCCTCCTCCCTCTCCCTCGGCCCCCCACCGTCGCCGCTAAGCCATCCTCCACCGTGGCCTTTGTTGCCCACCGCCAATGCCACCACCCTACGCCCCCACCCCACATCCGACTCGCGTCACCCTCGTCACTTGTTGCCCCCCGCCACCACCCCTTCATCACCGCTAGACCATCAAATCGGCGCCCTCCGCCACCACCGCCGTCGAAAAAGCACCAAAGGACAAACCCCATTCACCGTATCAGTACCCTCCGCCGCCACCATCTCCGTTTCCACTCTACCTTTGCCTCGTGCCACCGCTGTTGCCATCGGGGGAGTGATCAGCAAAGAAGGTGATGGCGACGACGATGAGGAAGGAGGTAGGCATGGCGTCATGGAAGAGAAGACGGTTACGACCACCGGCACAGAAGAAGAAGACCGTGGCAACGATGACGATGACCTCGACCACCATGGCGGTGACTACGACGACCTCGACCACCGTGGCGGCATCGACAACGACCTGGACCTTGGCCGCTTCAACTCGATGCGAATGGCAGCAGATGGGAGCATGAGGGGAAGGGCTTGACAGCTTTAGATGGCGGCGATGGTTGTGGAGCCGTGCTACGGCTCCACCTCCAATAGGGTCGCCTGATCCGCATGGTCATCATTAGCAGGGTCGTCGACTTCACCTCGACCGCACACGCCATCTTTGCCTGCTCTGTGTCACACCCAGAAATTCCCAACCAGAGTTCCCAAGCTTAATGTGCATTACATCCCTGTTCAGGACCAGCCAGGGTACACAAACGATAATTTGATATACAGATCCACGTCTTATAAAATATCATAAAAGTCTTACATAAGCAACGAAAAAATAACAATGAGTTGGTCTAACATCTTGGCGCTCGCAGCGTGGTAACTCCACTCCACGGGCATCCTCGACGGTAGAGACGAAGCCTACTCCTCCACATATGCATTGTCTGAACAATACTCTAGCTCTGAGATAGGGGAGATGAAGCAAGACTGAGTACTACCCACCAGGGTTTTCAATACCACGAAAACCGCCGCGGTTTTCGTGGTTTTCATGCGTATCACGGGGGTGCGAAACGACATCCCCGCGGTTTCGTTTGAATAACTTCGTGTGAATTCAAAAAATTTGAAAAAAATCATTTTATCACAAAAATATATTTATCAGTAATTCATAAAAATAAATTTCTCTCTGTCTACCGAGAAAACCACGGTATGTGGCACGATTTGAGCGAAAACCACGGCACGGATTTGGTTCAAATTTAAATTCCGTCACTGTTCATTTGGGCGCGGTTTTCACACGAAAAACGCGCTACCGTGCAGGGGCGATACGGCAAGCTCTGGCAAAATTGGAAACCCTGCTACCCACTGTACTCAACAAGTCATACCAAAAGGAGGTATGATGCAAGTAATTCCAAAGGAAGGCTATGTGTTCATTTACATAAAGCAGGCATTTTAAGATAGTAGTTGAAAGCAGTAAAACCATTGAATTTCATTCAGCAAAATTAGACATCATTGTAAAACGCTACACCACGTTGAGACAGGCCCAACCCATCCACCTGATCTATGCCAGTTCCATTAGGTCAGTTTATTCAAGGTGGGACTAATCATGGTGAATCTGGTCGATCGCTTATAACCACGGGCACGGATATTTGAATAGTTTTACTCTAATCAGAGGTGTACAACTGTACCCATAAGACACAGCCCCACGACACGTTTTCGTGCATCGACAGGCCACCACGACATACCAAAAAGAAACTATGATAGGACCCTAGACATAACCCTCCCTAACCAAGCGCACCACACTTTAGGTTTCACCTCCTACCTTTAAATCCAAGGTAGGCAGCCTCTCTTGTGCCTAGGTGAATCTGGAAGCCGCATAGGCCGTCACAGGGCCCATCCAAACTCCATCACGTCCACCCTTGCTTGGATACATCGGATAGTAAAAGCTACACTATAAGCCTAGCCGTTGCCCACACTGGCTTGTGGTATACACGGTAATTCTTCCAGGGTGTTTCGTGAATCTATCCTTAAATGTCATGGTGCGTCTATCAAAACCATGCACCCACAGCCCATCATTAGGCATATTTTAGTTGAATTTGTACAATGGTGGCACATGTCCATAATCATCCTCATTAATCTCATCATAAGGTAGTGGTGACATTTCCCATAGTGAGCTAGTTGATCTAAACATGACTAAGCATTCCATAATCCAACATCTAGTTATATTAATCCCCAAGTTATCAATGGCATAGAACAATCAATCTAGGTTGAGCACTATAGGAACCATCCCACATAACACTAAAAATAATGCCATTTAATAGAAAGCGAAATATTTTACAAATAGTCACAATATACTGAATGAAAATTGCATGACTTGCCTTACTCTTGTGCTGTGGGGATCTCTGCAACGACTTCTAAGTAAACTGGAGCGTCGCAATTGCCAGAATCTACGTGACAAACAATGCGCACAAGCAAATTGGCTATAAGTCTACTGAAACAGGAAACAAAACCAGTTGTAATGGATTTTAGGCATTTTTATGAATTTTATGCAATTTGAATAGGCTCACACGGAGCTCGGATGAATTTTCTATGAATTTTAGAAGTTTCACTGGATTTTTCTACAAACAGAAAAAGACTTAATCGATTTATTGCGTCATAAGCCCTAGGGCTGACATCAACGAGGAGGAAAATTGGTGCTGGTAGGCAGGTCCCACCTGGCGGTGACGCGTGGGAAAGCGGCGATCGGTGGACTGTGGGGTCTCCTCAAGGATGTCAACACCCACAATACCACATAACCTCGCAGGAGTCTGGTTATGTGTGAGATAATGCAGATACAAGAGCTTCGTATATGAATACAGACTTATAATGTTTAAATATAACTCATACAATAAAAAAACCATAACACTTCCACAGGGATAGCCCGAGTGTAGAGTCGACCTAGAAATCGTACTCGTCTTCCCAATCCTCTAGGGTATTTGGGAGTTCTTCTGCTTCTGGGTTACCTGAATATGTTTATGCAAGGGTGAACACCGAAGGTACTCAGCAAGCCAAACTGGATATAGTTTTATTTTAATAATCATGCATGCTATATCAACAAGAGAAACAATTTATCAAGAATACCTCTAACCTGTTAATGTATCCTATTCCTTTATAGAATGTCTAATGCAATTGTTTAGGAGTATGAAACATGAATTTAAATCTATATTCCATCCCATTCTAAGGTACCTAGATATGCATATTTCATTTGATAATATTTAAGAAAGTGCTCATGCCATTGTACTAGATTCACCCATAGACATAACTCCATTGATCGGGAGTACGGCGTATTCGAATACAATCAGCCCTGCAGTGTTTACCCAGCTTTACCCGAGGATTAACCCTAGGTTGCAAGGCTAAGGATAACATAGCATTTATATATTTCTAACCTTTTCTGATGTATGAACGAGACCGGCGGACTATCTTAATAGGGGTACCAAACCTAACCAGAGAATGGTACATCAGTTTTCTATTTAATATTTGTTCGTCATACATTTACCCTAGCTTGGAGAGACCTGTGGACTATCTTAACAGACGGTACCAATCTTATTAGTATCGATGTTTTTACCGCTGTTTACATAGTTGTTCTCCAATTTGACTTCTGCGGGCCACATAGGGCAATCCTCCAGGGAGATCAGAGAGAAATATATAGTTGCTAAGTCGGTATAACCGATCCATCGGATGGACGAAACTATGTCCTTATTCTGGCATAAGAATTTTTATATTTTCTGGCATACAACCAAAACCATTCTTATACCACAAGAAATGATAGGTTTTATATTTACCTATCACAAATAATAATATATCATTTTTCTATTCTATCACATGCAATAACTTCTTATAATCAGGAATGAAATACTAACACATGTGATAATATTTATTCTATCATATTGATAGTTTTATAGCTAGTCTAAATTATCAAGGTGTTTTCCAAGGAGAAGGAGAATATAGCTAATCATATGAAATGATAAACTTCTCCTTTGCTACACATAAAATGATAAAATGCTTCTAATGCATGAAATAATAACTTACATGAACTAGAGGAGTCCTTATATTCATAAAAATGTTGACATGTATAGTCTAGTGAATGAAATGATAAATTATAATGATCTAATTTAACTAACCCATCCCATAAAAAATCTCTAACTAAACTATATGTATTATTAAAATATGATAATTTATCACTTTCTAGACTAAATGATCAAGAACAGTTTGACTTGCCTTGAGTGTCGTCGGGCTCAAAGTATTTATTTGGTTGGAAGGTAACGAGGGCGTTTATGTTGATTTTCTGGTCGAGTTCTAATTCCTCTGCGAACTCGGTATCGTGATCTTTATTTGAAGAGGAAATCGATTAGGGACAACTAATTTTGGGTTCTTTTCCAGGCGATCGAGTTAGGGTTCTTTCGAACCTTGCTTCGGATTTCTTCCAAATTCGGGCAACACGGTGAATGATTGTTAGGGGAAGTTTGGGGGAAATAGGGAGGAGAGGATGAGGTTCAACTTTTGTATATCAATCTTGATCTATTATGGCCTATTTATAGAGTATTGAGGTCGGTTTCATGTTTGGATGACGCCGGCGACTATGGCGGTTCGCAATGTTGGTTTGAATTAGATAGATTTTGTTGACGTGTTTAAACCAATCGTTTCTTGCCATTTGCACAAGGAGGTAAGGATCCTGTGGAGGTGGTTCTAATCTTCCATGGGCGCAGCCAGGGCTTGTAGAATGACGGTGATATCCCGGCGGCTCTGATGATTTCTTTACTGTCGGTTCACTGAGGATTATAGCGAGGATAACAATGGCTAAGAATGTTAGGATATATATACAGGCTATGGTGGCAATTGAAGTCGGTTGATGTGATCTTCAGTGGGTGAGTTTGATTTGGGGGCGCCAGCTTTGAACCCGGCGGTAGCCGTGGTTCAGACTGTAGTCAAGCAGGAAGAAAAGAACGGGAAGGAAGAAGAAAAATAAGAAAAACTAGAAAAAGAAGAAAAGGAAAATAATAGAGATTTTAGAAAAGTTTTAAAGAATTGAATTTTTATAATTAATTTAGATTTAATTTTCAGGGATTTCTTTTATTTAGAAAATTAACTTAAGGTTTTTCGAAATAAAAATCAACCTTATAACTTGGTTTTCTAATTTGAAATAAAAAGGAAAATTAATAAATATTAAGAATTTAAATGTTTTAGCCACTGAACACATAATAAAGTTACTCGCAAAAATTTTCTTCATACTTTTACATATTCTTCAAAGTATATAATTTGGAATGTTACATGGACTGAGTCCACGGGCCAAAGGGACGAGCGCACCACGTGGCGTCGACGTGACAGCCACGAGGCGAACACGCCGGCGGGATGGCACCGACGTGGCGCCGTGTGGCGCCGACGCGGACGATGTCGGGCGACAAGTGGATGGCCCGGATACACCCGGGGATGGATCCGACGGTGCGGGTGAAAGGGCGACGGCTTCACCGGTCGACGGAGTGCGGGGGAGCATGGGACCAAATGGTCGCCGACGACATGTGGTGACAATGCGGGAGAGGCGGTGCGTGCGGGTGGAATGACGGTGCACTTGGGAAGAGTGGCGGCCGGGAATGGGAAGAAGGGGAAAGGGGAGGGTGAGCTCACCACGGTGATGGCAACCGGCGCGGAGGAAGAGGGTGGCGGACTTGGCGAATGTTGTGGCGACCCGATGAACGAAGAGGCGGACGGGGTCCTGCGATACCTTGGGAAGGTGAGAGAGAGATTGAGAGGAGGAGAGGCGCACGGCAGCAAGATTCGCCGCCCAGAAGGAGGGAAGGAGGTGGAGCTCACCAGCGCACGAGGGGAGATGGGTTCCGGCAATAGGGAGCAACGTCCAAGCGGTGGCTGAGATCCCACACGACCTCGCGAACCCGACGGAGGCAACAACGTGGCTCAGCGGCGAACGAAGCGGCGGCTAGAGGTGATCAGAGCGGTAGAGAGCAGCGACGCTGGGGTTTGACGGCGCGGGAGCAACAGAGGGTGCGAGAGGTAATGGCTTCTTGGGGAAATGGAGGAGCGGAGCTCGGGGGTGCGATTTATAGCCATTGGAGGCTCGGACGTGGTCCGAAAGGGGTGGAAATGGCAGCGGCATGGAGAGACAGGGGGAGAGGAATGGTTGGCGGATTCAGATTTTGAATCCCCGTCATTTCGTCCCATGTTGCGCACGAAAGGAGTGGGGAAAGAGAGCACGCAGGTCTCCGGGCGGTGTAGAGTGGGCGCGAGGGGCGCGGGGAGAGCGGCGGCATGGTTGACATCAGCTCGCTCTCTCTGACTGAGGTAGTGGACGACTCTGACAGGTGAGGCCCACTTGTCGACGTCCCGGGAGAGAGGAGGAGGCGAGGCGAACTTCGCAGTCAGCCTGGCCGCGGCCATAGGCCGGCCCATCGGGAGAGAGGAGGCGCGGGCGTGGGCGCAGGCCGAAACGAGGGATTGGGCCGAATGCAGCCCATGGCCGAGGAAAGGAAAAAGAAAAAGAAAAGGATTTTAGGATATAATTGATATAATTTAATTCTGATAATCATATTTTAATTATTAAAATTTTTTATCTGCTCTAAAAATTCCATAAAAATTCATGTTAGTATATTTTGACATGGAAAATTTATAAAAAATCCCACCAAACCAAATCCACTTGTTAAATGAATTTATTAATTAGGGTTTCACTCTAGGTTAGTTTCCGATGATTTCTTTGTGCAATTTCTTAAATAGTTTCAAGGCTAGAGAGGGAATTTATTTTGGGTGTGACACTCTGCTCCCTCTACCGTAACCTCATCTCCACGTTTCGGGACCTCTCCGTGTTCCCAACTCCAGCTTATGTCGACAGGGGGACGAGGTTTGTCGGATGACCTACAGGCCAATGACCTGATTCACGCCGCCACCTGTTGGCTCGTGGCCAGGGTGCTCGCCACTAGGATCTGGTGGTTGCGTGAAGCGGAGCTCTCCTCCGGCCGGCAAGATAATCTGGTACACACGCCTTTCGCCTCCTTCTGCTGTGATCTTTCTGTTTGTTTGTTAATCTCATAAGTTCTGGACTGGATGGATGATTTGGGGAATCCCTTTCTTTCTTTCCCCTTTTTTTCTTGGAAGAGATTTTGTCTGTGTTTTCTAATCACGGTTGCATTATTCTTGATCTAGGTCTTACTATATTGTATAATTATTTGTGAAGTGCTAGGCAAAGCTTGCATCAAATGTTTGCATCTTCAGATACTTAGTGCCTAAGTAAAGGCCTTCATTTATACTAACTGTTCATCAAGCTACAATGTCTGAATGTAGACAGGAAATGAAATTTTGCAATGTAAGATTAGCTGTGACGCACTGCCACTGCAATGTCTGAATGTTGTAATGGGGTGATCCGACATCATGGTCTGTGACACTTCTGGGGTTCTACAATCATCTACCTAATTGCCGCGCGCCGCTAGCGACTTGCTACATCATGAAGGGTGTCGTCATGATCATTTGGCTCTCCATCATCTTGATTAATCTATTCATTGGTTTGAAGCAAGGAAATTGCACATGGTAAGCTGAGAACAATTGCAAGGTGTGGGGGATATCACCCCGGGATAGTCCACGCAATTGAAAGAAGACCAGCTGGGCTGGATGAAGTAACCTCGGGCTAGGGTCAGGGGCGGATCTGGGCCTCGGGCTACCTGGGCTGTAGCCCGGGGCGAGACCTGATTACTATATAAAAATGAAGAGAAACTCAGATACGACCCAATAACCCCCCTGAAAAATTCATATATGGCCCAATATCCCTACTAAAAATACAACCCAACAACCCATTTAACCCAATGTAAACCCTAGCTCTCGGCCTCTCACCCGCACCAACCACAGCGCCGACGCCGCCCTTGCTCTCCCTCCCCGGCGCCCTGTCTCGCCCGGCCGACCCGAGCGCGCGCGCGCGCCCAGAGCCGGCAGAGCGGGACCGACGACCACGTGCCCCCGCCCGGCCCCGGGCCCCACGCGCGGCCCCGCGACGCGCCGACCCTTGTTGCCCGACCCCGCGCCGCGACAACCGCTCCGCTCTCTGCTCTTCCCTTGCCACCGAGGCGCCGGCGACGTCCACGCCGCGGCGCCTCGCCTGGCGGCACGGGAGGGCGGCCCTCCTCCGGCGTGCGCGGCGCCACTCGACCCCCGGATGCGGCCGTCCCCTCCCTCGGGCGCACGGCGGCGCCACTCGGCCCTCGCCGACCGCCAGCCGCCCCTCCCCTATCTCAGGACTATCCATTCCAATTTTCGTAAGTACTCAACTCTCTCTTAGACTATTTCAGTTTTTTTCATGAAATTGTATATGTTCACTCATTTTATTAAATTGTGCTATATCACTTTTAGATTGATTCATTTAGAATGGAGAGATATTTTGCAAAGAATGATGCATCAAATAGTAATACTACCAGAATTAAAGAGAGTCGTGTTGGAAAAAAGACCACGGATTGAACTTGATTTGAGAGATATTGTTAAAGATCCAGGGAATAGGAAACCAATTGATGAGTTTCATCATGACATTACTTAGCTCGGAATGAATTATTTTAGTCTTGTATTAGTTAGCCCGGGGCGAAGATCGTTTCTAGATCCGCCACTAGCTAGGGTCGCCGTCCCGACCCCATTTAGGGTCGGCCGTCCCGACCTCTGCTCTATATCCCGACCTTGGCTCCTCAACCCGACCTCTGTGAATAGCCCTGACCCGAAAAGGGCTAGCTTTCCTCTTCGGGCTAAAGGCTTCATTCGTAAGGCTCGCATAAGAGACAAGAAGAGGATAACCCGATAGGAGATGATGTCATCCGATAGGACTGCACACAGGACATTGGTGGAGGATGGATCTCGAGGGGAGTCTGCGCACAAGATGTGCACGGCGACTAGAGTCCAAGGCGTATCTATGTACTTTTCAGATTATGTATGTACTTACTTTTTACTTTATGATCAAGTTTTCTTGAGCCCCAAGCCCCATTGTAACTGCCCCTGTGAACTATAAAAGAGATGGCAGGTCGCACGGGCGAGGGGATCACACTCTAGATCCATTACCGGGAACTCCCACTTGTACTCAAACTTTGTTCATACACCACTCTAATAAAGAACACAAGACGTAGGCTTGTTATCCTTCGAGAGGGCCGAACCTGTCTAAAATCTTGGCTCACATTGTTCTCGAGTCGACTATCAGATCCATCGGTAGGACGACCCCGACCACTCTTTTACCTCCTCGAGTAGCCTCCTTGGAGGACTGATCAACCACCCGTCGACACAAGGGTCTTGTGTTTTACTTACTCTTATTCTAGATATGCTTCAGGATAAATGTATATGCTAATAGATGCTGAAACATTGTATAAGACTCAGTAGTGGAAAGCACATACTATTATTTTGTTCTCTGCTTGTACAGCTAGCTGTGGTGCTTCCAATTGAACTCTGACAGACATCCCTTAATACCATCGAACAGGTTAACTTTCAACAAAGGTATCTATAAGTAGAAAAAGAAACCACTAGCTGATGCTATGGGTAATTGGCTGTACACAAATAGATTCCCTGCAACAAGTATTCATGGAGATTGAACAGTTACACTAGATCTCTAGATCACGTTTGCACTATATGATAATTACACCATTTCAATTATTTCTCTGAATCAGCCCTGCATATGTGAGTGACTGGATTTGGGGTGGGAGGGGCAAATGTTTCCGACTCTTGTACTTGATATTTGAAATAACAAATGGAAGTTAAGTGATAGGACTCGCTGATATATGCTTACACGTGAGTGACTGGTACTATCTCTGTTTTCTTTCAATAATTCAGATCGAGCATGATGCTTGTGGTGTATGAATATGCATAGAATAATAGCTTGGCACATGCTTTGCTTGGTAGCTTCAATACTGAGGAACTCACAAAGTCTAGCCAATGTACTAAAGTTACTTTTGTTATCAGGACCAAAGAGCAGATGTTGTCCACTAAAACAATGTACTATAGTTACTTTTGTTATCAGGACCAAACAGCAGATGTTGTCCACTAAACAGGCACAGAAGAGCAACTATTTGTATTGGAATTGCTTTTGGCCTCGCACACTTCATGAGGAAGTACAACCACACATTGTTCACCATGATATCAAGGCCAACAACATTTTGCTTGATAAGAAATTACTTCCAAAAATTGAAGATTTTGTACCGGCCAAGCTTCCTAATACTATTAACTCCCCCTAGCACATGTTGCAATAATAGTGTAAGTACCTATGCAGATCTTTTGATTTAGTGAACCTCCATTTCATTTCTTTAGCACCTGACACAGGGCAAGCATCAGAGGCCGTGTCAGGGGCGACTAAGCCAGCGCGGCTAAACCCTAAGTCCGGTCAGACCGACCCCAAGGCAGCACTGCGCAAAGAGGACGATGGGTTCTTGGGTGTGGATTCCTCCCAGCGGAGATGCAAAACCCGATTCAAATCATTCGTTCATTAGGATGTCTCAGCTGCATATATCATTGTACTTCCACTTTGACATCTATTCGAATCTTACCGTGATCGTTCATATATATGGCTATGAATCTCAATAAGTGATACTTTGTCACGGCCAATGTATGACATCGCTTTAGACCCACCGACGACATAGGGTGTATCATTCCATCATTAGAAAACTACCCATTCAAATGAAGTAACAGCAAGCTTTTCCAGTACATCCACCTGGATGAAAAGAAAGGTTTGTATTGCAGCAATTAATTAACATGACCAATGCACCATAGATCTGTGTACTAAATAACACCATGTGCACAGCCTCAAAATGAACACATCTCTAGGACCTGCTGCTTAAACAACAAATAAACTGCACCAAAAACCAATACATCCTCACTAACCTCCACAGGTGTTGCATAAAATTACCCATCTATATGCACAGTAAACGAGCCCACTTACCGTTAAAATGGCATCCTGCAGTTTTCTCAAAAGCTTGGTTGGTTAAATGGAAGTGCAAACTAGTAGTTTCTCAAAATTTTCAATTGGATTTCAATTAAATTTCATGAAATTCATACATAAGTTTCACCAAGTATACGGAAACCAAAATTATTTTTTAGTTGAGTTTAATTTTTGGTAGAAATGCAGTATGAATTTCATTAAATTTGGTTTGAATTTTGTTTGAATTTTAAATTTTATTTTCCAAATTTGCAGTCAAATATTTTGGTCGCATTTGTATTTTTTTAGTAAATAAAATCTTTTCACCTTGATAATCGTGTTTATTACAAATCTAGCACATAAGTACGAGAGAGCAGTTATGTAGTTATCTTTTAAAATTCTTTTGAAAGCAGAAATATTATATAAACTTTCCAGGATTTTTAAACCAACCAATTTAATTCTCGGAAAAAAACAACCGTATTCCAAATGAGAAATAATTAACAAGGCTAAGCTCCATTGCGACGAAGTGTAGACGCATGCTAAATGGTGCTAAGCTTTATTCTGGCGAAACGTGTATCAATGCTTAATATGCCTCACTTGTAGTATCTTTTAGTGATGAAGAGGTATATAACTCACCAAGCATGGTAGGAAACGTAAATATAATATTACCTTCGTTTCATATTATAAGTCATTTTGATTTTTTTCTAACTCAAACTTAGGTTTGACTAAGTTTATAGAAAAATATAGTAATATTTTCAACACAAAACAAAGAAACTATTAAAATATATTCAATGTTAGATGTAATGAAACTAATTTGGTGCTATAAGTGTGCTATATTTTTTATAAATTTGGTCAAATTTTTAAGATGGTTGATTTCAAAAAGGTCAAAGTGACTTATAATATGAAACGGAGGGAGTAGATAAGTTTTATTCATATGACATGTGGATGCATGATGACTTGGCACTGTTTAGTGCAAGTTAAGCAGGCAGTAATTGAGTTAGAAGGCCACCGACCTTGAAGCGAGTTGACGGCTGGCTGCGGCCAAAGCATCTTTCCAACTGCACATTACCTGAAAATTAATTGAAATGCAATGCAATGATAAAAAAGAAGAAGAAAATAAGAAAATGGGATGATAGAGAACGAAGGGGCAAAGGAGACAATAAAGAAAATGACCTGGATCCTCTGGTCAACGATGAAATGACTTTCCTCTGGTCAAGGGCAAAAATGAATTCCTCTGGTGAAGGGCTCAAGTAATTTATTAGTCCTCACTTATCTTTCCAACTAAGAGTAAGAGATATGAGTACTGCTCTGCTGAAGCTTTTATCTTTCCTTCCACTGGTGATAACTGATACCTTGGCGGTGGAAGTTCTGGATCCAGGTCAGGTACGCATGCTCCTGCAGTGATCTCTGCAAATGCATTACTACATGATTACATTCACTCAATGTTCTGCACCTCGCATCTAAGACCTCTCAAGTTCTTATGTATGGCTCATAATAGCATTTTCTTTTTCTTTGATATCTTACTTGCTTCATGGCACTCACAAAACCAACCCAGAAATGAAATTAATCTCATTAGTCAAAAAACAAACAGAAAAGCTAGAGAGCTCTACTCTTATAACCCTGAACCAAAACTAGCAGAAAAAACAATTCTCGACGGATCCCTTGACAAATGCAGACGTTAGATATATGCTAGTTCTGCACTTCAAATTATTATGTACGTGCTTTGTTGGAAAAGAATAAAAGAAGCATATATCATGTACTCACTATGTGCTACCAGCAAGATGAAAACTAAAAAAGAATTGCAAACACATATTTTGTTTAATCTATGCATGCTCCTTGCCATGACTTGTTGCCTGCAAAAGTAATAATACAGTACTAATAGAGTTGAAAACAAAACGTATAGGCATGTCAACTGTAAAATTTCAGTCTATCTTTTACTTTGCTCATAGTCAATAAACTAACAAACAGGGGAGTCGGGCAAGCTTACAAATTGAAAATGGTGGACGTTCGCGGTGTGATTGAATCATTTTTCATCAAGATGAAAGAGAACACCTATGTCTTGATCCGCATCGAGTTTTTAGTGGCAGTGGTGACAGTGATATTCCTTGCAATGTTCATCATGGACTTCTACCGCTGCCGGACTCGGAGCTCGGTCCTGATCACCATCTTGAAGAGCATCGACGAGCTATCTGATCAGATAGTGGTGTACCTCATTGGGGCCATGCAATCCGCAAAGTTTGAGAACCAGCTGTTCCCGGTCTGGGCCGTCGTGCTGGTGAGCCTCCGCACCAGCCTCGGCTACCTCTCCGGGTATGGCATTGTGGACCGTGAGCGACGGTACATTGAGGTAGCGAATGTGATCAAGTTCATAGGTGCAGGGGTCTTGACTGGCACCCATGGCTTGAAGTATGTAAAGCCACTCTGGTCACTTTGGGCCATCCTGCTGCTGAAGAGTCTCTACCGGTACCTCGCACATGACAGGGCTATCAAATCCTTGTGGCATGGTCGGAGCTCAGAGTTCATCCCAGAGTACATGCGAACCATCGCTTCCATGGACCATGAGAAGGGTGTCAAGAATGCCGATGGGAACAAATCAACTATGATGCCAGTACCAGGGGACAAATACCTGATCTGTGGAGAGTCCAACCAGGACATCACCTTAAACAAGCCTCAATACATTATGAAAATCGACAGCAGCGATGAGTCACTGGTCACACTGGGAAAGATTCGGGAATTCGATTGGCTGAAGCTGAAAAACAAACATGAAGACCGTAACGAACATGAAGACCGTAACGAACATGAAGACAGTAACGAACATGAAGACCGTAACGAACATGAAGACAGTAATGAACATGAAGGCAATAAGTATGAAGAGTTGAGCATGGCCTTCTCATTGTCAAGGTTGCTTCGGTGCAGGCTTGAAGATGTCATACTGAACAAAGATAGCATTGACGATATGCAGCATCTAATCCTCTCGCGGATCATTCCTGCTGGTATCCAAGGACAATGTCAGGTAAAGGTGACTAAGGATGAGGTTGAGCGGGTATTCAGGATCCTTGAGTTGGAGCTGTCATTCGTCAAAGACTACTTCTACACACTCTACCCGATGGTCTTCTGGGATGGGCTTGGTTCTCTCTCATTAAGTCTGCTCCTGTCCACCGCAACTTTCGCCGTCGCCTTCTGGCTGGCCGTAGGCATACGAAAGGTCTATCAACCCCCAGCGGGCAACCTTGTGCTCTGGGTGTATGGTTGTAATTTCGACATCATCATGACATGGATGTTCATGTTCTTCATGATGTTCAAGGAGATCTGGGAGATGGTCACATACATGGTATCAAACTGGACAAGATTGCTCCTTGCATGCAAGTACGTGCAGAAACAGGCTTGGTTTTTTGGTCGCCGACTCACGAAGCGTAAGATAAGGTCATTTTTCAGGTCAAAAATTGCCGAACCATGGCATGGACGTATCGACCAGTATGACTTCTTGCAGCAAAGTACTTACAAGCCAACATTGTGGAAACTGCCAGGTGCCATCACCCTGGGAAAGATTGGAGGCAAATTGGATGGAAAAAAGGCTGGTGAAGCCATCAAGATCCCTCAATGTGTAAAGCCAGCAATCCTACAGGCAATCGGACGCATTAGTCTCACCAGTAGACAGTTACCAAGAGAAATCCCATCCCTAATTAACTCGGTCATCGATTTTCAATGGTACGAATGGACCTGCCTTGAGCCAGACACATGCTGCTCTCAAGTCATTCTAGTGTGGCACATCGCAACCAGCCTCTGTGGGATCAAGCTTGAACATGAAAAGGAAATCAACTTAACCAAACCTGGGTTCTTGAGTTCTGCCTGGTCATACATGAAAGGAAAGCTGTGCAGCTGCTCTTCCCAGCCATACCATGTAGGCAAGAAGAGTGACTTCTCTGATGAGCTCAAGACAAACTATCATATCGCGAGCAGCTTGTCAAAGTACTGCGCTTACCTGCAAGCTTTCCGTTCCGAACTGTTGCCGGATAGTTTTCTTGTCCCTGAAGTGATATTTGTGCGAACCTTAAAGCATGCTCGCGAACAACTTGATGATTGTAACCTGATATGGTGTAGGTATAACAAACTCATGGGAATTGCACTGCCAGTCACACCAGGCAGTGTGGACGAGAAGTTGAAAATGAACAATATAGTGCAGCAAGGTGCTACTCTAGCCAAGGAACTGATCAGTATCAAGGATGACAAAGCCCGTTGGAAGATCCTAGCTGAGTTTTGGGCTGACTTACTTGTGCACATCGCCCCAAGCTGGAATGCAGCAGATCACAAGAACAATCTCGAGTCTGGAGGCGAGTTCATTACTCTGATCTGGGCTCTGCTTTGGCACTGTGGCATTGAGAAGAGCAACCTGTGGCACAAGGATGAAGTTTCTGAAAGTAATGTTCAAGCACCTCAAGAAAACAGTAAAGAAACCAGCAATATTCTATCTAATAAATATGAAATTGAGAGTCCCGAAGAGCTCAAGACAAGAATCTTTAGGAGGGGAAGGGAGTGTAGAAATGGTCCGAAAGATACAGCAAAGCAATCACATGGTGAAAATGAAGAAAAGAATGGGATATCTTCCAGCAGCTTCAGGATTTAATGTGCAACACATACTATAGTGAGTGCATGACTCAATATATTTCCTTTCTGTATATACGTTTAACATGTAACTCAATTATAACACTCTGGATTTTCCTTTTCAGAATTTACAAGAGCAAACTAGATCCGGTTCAACTACCGCCTTCCGTGCCTGGAAACTGGAATGATTTTCAAAAGAAAAACACAAAAGCTCTTTGAATTAAGTTTAGTGCTTTTGTTGGGCTCTTTGAATAAGTCCAGTACACAAATGTATCTTTGAAATTTTGAAAGACTCTTGGTTGGTCCCTCCCTTAATTACTTGTCGTTTTGATGTTTGCGGTCTTATTTTGTTGTCATGATTTTCACACTCAATTGGAGATGTTCGCATTGTAAATGTATTTGAATACCTATATGTATTTTGCTTGTCCTGCATCCGAATGGGATTGACAGCAGGCTGGAATTAAGTTAGCCGGGTCGGCCAAAGGATTAGGCCGACCAAATTTCATTAAGATTGGAGGGAGAGAGTTACAAATTAACATCGACAGTAGGTTGAAATTAAGTAGTAGACGCTTTATATGAATTGCTCTTGTTTATGATAGTTTGGTGTTACCGTCATACCCTAGCGATATTACATATCATATAGAAGTATATAACATAGAATATTTGCAAGTTGACACCTTCAGAGCACCCGGCATTTTCGTTTATTCTAAATTAGGTGCAGTGAACTGAAATGCAGTGATGTGCCTCTTACCTGAAGTTACTGAACCAATATCTCCATTAACTGAAGGTGGATCAGGCTTTTGGATTCGCAAGAATTGTAACCAGAACTTTTTTTCCCTTTCCATTTTCAGCTGCATCCGAAAAGAGAATAATTTTGATGGAATTTCGTATCTGTAAGCATTTTTCAGTACCAAGTTGTGCCAACTACTAATGATTTATTCCCTAAAAAAACAAAGAAAAAAATGGTATACTAGACTCGAATCCCCCCCCCCCTGGAACCCTTAACCCGGTAGCATTAGCTGGTTGTTTGAACTCACCATCTACACATTGAAACCCAAGAAGACGAAATGTCGCACGAACTGCAAGTGTATTGGGGATAAGCAAGCACTGTACGTTGCATACCTCCGTCCCTTCCCAATCAGGCAAGCCGGCGAGGAGGCCTTCCGTCCTTGCAGGTGGAAGGAAGATGAGGACGCATCCGCGGCTGCGCGCGGCCCAGCGGATTAGATCTCGTCGCGTTCGTGCCGTCGCCATCGAGGCTCCCTGGACAGATCCAGGACAGCTCCGGCGACAACTCCGACGATCCGGCGGCGATGCTCGGTGCGGTGTGGGCCCGTGCGGCCTAGGGCGGCGGCCACTAGTATCTTGTGGGCCGAGGCCTGACTACATTGGAATTTTGGCATTTATAATTTTAATTTTTTAAAGATTTAAAAAATAATTTTTGAATTCAAAATTTGTAAAAGTAGTCGCTTTCCGCTTTTGGGAGGCGTGATTGGATAAAACGCTCTCCCAAGGCGTATTATCCGACGTGCGACGACCGTGCGTGCGTCTGCGCACGGCGATATTTTGCGGGCGACCTTCCCGCCCTTGCGAAGGGCATTTTTCCCGTTCACGGGGGTCGTGCAAAAGGGCGGCCGCCCTGGATCTTTGCGGCGGCCCCTTCCCACCCTGTAGAGGCGTTTTGCATGTTTTGCGGCGGCTCCTTCCCGCCCTTCTAGAGGTTTTTTTTTTGCATTTCCGCCCTCTGGACCGACCCTTTCTCGTATTGTTTCAAATGTAAAATGTTATCGTCGTATTGTTGCAAATGTAACCGATCCATTTGATTTGTCGTCTTGTTGCAAATGTAACCGATCCATTTGATTTGTCGTATTGTTTCAAATGTAAATGTTATCGTCGTATTGTTGCAAATGTAAATATGTTGTGTAATGAACATTTGTTTTATCGTTGTATTATTACAAATGTAAATATTGTTGCAAATATAAATATTCGAGGTATTGTACATATGTTGTTTGCATTACCTGTGATCATAACATATTGTTTTAACCAAGTTAACTTAGTAGCAATGGTTAAACAGTTGTTTGTCACACTGTTACATAACCCATTAGGTATGGATGATACAATACATGGCAAATGTCTTATTCATACATGATACAACTAACTCATCCCCGACGAGTCAAGGCTCGGCTACCTACGAAACCATTCAAGGGCGATAAGCTTGTCATCAATTTTCTCTTTCCTTCTCGGCGTTGTACTCCTTTTGAGTTTCACATTCAGTTACTTTTAGGCCGTTATATTGGGGAATGACATTGTCGATCCACCTAGTGAATCCACACCTCCTTTGAATGCCCTGGTAAAAAAACACATGTAATCAGTTAGATAGCCACTAGAGACACACGACAAAAAAACACATGTAATCAGAAAGAAAAATTATACTCACGACAAAATCGTCATCCGCAATCTCGGGACACACGAAGCATCTTTGTCCTCTAGTTGCTTGTCTTATGGATCTTACCACCTGACAACGTAGACCACAGTGGCATTCTGGACGTTCCCGCCATGTGGGTAGTGCCAGCTGATCCATAGGCCAGTCCAAAGCTTCAGCACGAACTCGACGTTGGTACTCAGCCTTCCGTCGAAGGTAGTCTGACCTTGTTTCGCTAAGTGGATAGTAACGTGTTCCGTCGGTTCGTGGGTTCTCCGTATCTATCCACTCAACGAAGTTGCACACCCGACGATATGCCTGCATGAGGTGTTAACACGATGTACAATCAAGTTAGCGTTTTCTGTGTGAAGATTTTGTAGATGAAAGCATTGCAGTTAAGCCATACCTGATCAATGTTGGCGCATTGGAAAAATCGTCTCCCCCTGGTTTCAGTGAGGAGGGACGACGTAAGTATGCAGCCATCTCCACAATGGCATAACGGACGGTCACACCATGGTGGAAAAAACCGCTCAAAGGATGGAGTCGCCAGTGGAGACGCTCAAGGAATGGATGATATGAAGATCTCATTGTACGAGTAAATGTAGAAAAGAGAATGCAGATTTGAAGAGCTCGTATTCTGATCTAAGCAATATATAGTGCAGGGAGGTCAAGGTTCGCATCGACATATCGTTTATGTCTGTCACAGGGCAACAGCTGAACGAGACGTATCATGTAGGATTGTCACGGGGCAAAAGTCAATAGCGACGTATCGTGCAGGACTATCACGGGGCAAAAGCTGATAGCGACGTCTCGTGCAGGTCTGACACCGTCGAAAGTTTTTTTGTCATTAGTAAGAGTATCATGCAGCGAACGATACGGAAGGATCTCGTGACATGTGAGTACGACGAACAGACAGAGATATATACAAACATCGAACATAAAATAAATAATTATAATTTTTACAAACTGTTCCACACATAAACTACTGACGAGGCCTCTTACTCCTAGCCCTCCTAGCCTGTGCTCTAACGTGCCCCTGAGAGTACGTCAGCCTGTCTGGTGGCACGGCACGACCAGCACGGACATCCGGCGCGGGCGTCTCCTGTGGCGGGTCTTGGCTCTGTGGTAGAGGTGCTCCACCAAGCTGAGAGGCGGCGAGAACGTCCTGATCTGGGTCCTCCAGGTCGTCGAAGTCGTCGCCCGTACCTGACCCCCCCTTGTCGCCCGCCTCGGACCCGCCCGCCTGCGACGATGAAACCCCCGAGCAGAAAATCCCCGCTGAGTAGAATCCTCCTGTATATAAGCAATGTCAAGCATCAGTGATTTAAACTAATAAATCTTAACTACTCAGCGGACGACGCTAGCTCACCTCCCGGCTAAGTGAGGGGACGAGGAATCAAGGATCCACTCGCTCCAGCAAAGCTTGCAGTGGTCGGCCGAGTCGCGAAAGGCCGAGGGATCGACGATCCACTCGCGCCAGCCGTATTCCCTGTCGGTAGCGTCGGACCTACGCGACATTCGGTTTGTTAGATCACGTTGTAGGGTTGCCACAATGAAAATGAGTGGAACTAACCTGTGGAAGCACCAGCGCCGTGTGGTGATCATCCTGGTACCGAACCGCGTGGACGTGGACTGCAGCAGCCTGCGGAGGAACCGCGTCGACGGCTGAACGACAAGAGAAGATCCGCAAGATCGAACATGTCGTCGTCTGCATCCGCTGGAACGTCATCCTCTGTTCCACGTCATTCAGGTGAATGCCTGCATCCAGCCTCAGCATCACCGAGTCGATTTCGGCATTCAATGCCCGTGCGGCGTCGGCCTACAAAAATTGAAACAAATTAGGTTCGTCGCTCAAATAAACAAGAATCAGGACGTACAAAGGCATTAAGGCCGAGAAATCATGACGTACCCCAACGAAGTAGTCCTGGTCTCGGTGCCTGGGGTAGGTGTCCGTGACCGCTGCCTGGTGCTGGTGCTGCGCGGCCGGTGTGAAGGTCACGCGCGGACGCGTCCGCGGTAGGTACCACCGAAGGTAGGCGGTGTAGTCCTCCTCGGAGTGGCCGTAGATCTCGCCAATCACCTCCTCTGTGGCTATCAGCCAGTCCGCCACGTATTGCTGCATACGTGGTTCCCAGAGGGACCCTCCCTGCTGTCCCCGTCGAGTCAACCTACATACACAGTAAAGGTCGACTCTAGTTCCATTTCATTCGACACAATAGTACTAAAGTTAAATAGAAATACTCACTGGAGGTCTCGGTGGGGAACGGCAACCGCTACGTCTACGGGAATCCCCGCGATCCGAACGCCTCATCACTCGGCACTGGTAGTGAGGCTCGACACAAATGTCGTACACCATCGGGATCAACGTCATCCAGTAAGCCGAGTCGCGCGTGCACAACGTCGAGAGGCCTAGAGGCTCTCGAGCTGCGACCGTCTGCTGCGTGTACGGCTCCCAGACAACGTCGTAAGGCTGAAGACGGTCCAACTCGAACACGAAGTCCGGGTAGCTCCGTCTCACCTGAGCGTGGGGGTAACGACGCGAAAATAAAATATTCAAGTGGTTACAAGTTTTGTTCAACACAATTTGAATATTTGAAAGACATAAGAATTTGTACTTACGTTGCGTCGAAACCAGTACGAGCCCATCGTAGGCCCGTCGGGGCTCTCGAACGCGGGTCTTTGCGTCGTAAGGAGAGGTGTCGACGATCGGTCGGCCGATCGCGAGCGCTCCGCAGCCCAAAGCTGTAATGAAGGGCGGCTGTGAAGATCGCTCCCTGGATCCGTCTTCGTGCACGCGTCGCACAGCCCACGGTAGGTGGCTGCGAGGACTGCCGAACCCCAACTCCACTGAGGCACGAAGCCTATCTCCGCGTCCGCTATCGACCGGGCATAGTGGATAAGCCCCCTCTCTATAGTGTTCCCCGACGTGTTGGTGAACATCACCCAGCCGAACAGCCAAAGCAGGTACGCCTCTAACGAGCGTCGCACTGAGTACTCGTCAGCGTCGGGGTGGAGCTTGTCGGCCTACAAAGGAGAAAACCATGTTAACAATCATAACATGTAATGAAAAATAACGAAGTCTTCAAGTTAACTTACTGTGAACTACATAATCCAAGTCTTCGTAGGCCCGGTGGTCACGTAAGGGTAGATCGCCTGAACAGCTGGGAGCCCCGGTAGCCTCATCACCTGAGCGAATCGTGCAGTGATGTCCTCCCTCCATCCACCAATAGCATCCACAGGCCCGACAGCCTCTCCGGCTAATGGTAGCCCTAGCAGGTACGAGACGTCCTACAGCGTCTGTGCGTCTCAGGACGCCACCGATCCACCAAAGCAGCTATCAGGGACCGGTCCGCATCCCATCGTCTCGCCTGGTCGTGCTCGTCGGCACGCGCCTCAACAAGTCTGCTAAGAGCGATCAGGCCAGACTCACGCAACCTGCATATCATCAAGTGTAATATTAGTGTCAAGTATAATATTCTTGTCATAAATGAAAAGAGTATGATCGTACCACTGGACGTGTCGCGGATCGACACGCAACAACTCGCGCGACGGCCATGGACGAAAGGTGGTCAGCTGAGCACCCTGCACTGCCGACAAGTACGACCTGTGCACCCTGTCGACCGACTTGCTGAAAAGAGCTTGTGTATCGTCCGCCATACCTGCATGAATACATGAATACATTAATAAGCAATTTATAACAAAAAACAAAACAACATGAATACATTCCATAAATGGTCCATTATATCTCAACATTACAAAAAAGTGCATGTCTTAATTCAAACTACCAAACACAACATATAAATATCACAACAACAATAAAATAGTTTATGTCTCACAATAATAAATATTACACGCACGACAGATGGCAACAACATAACAAATATTACAAATATCGGATCACCACTACATTGGAAGGAGCAAATAAAATAATCAAGTCATTGCATCGCCAGCGGACGACGTAGTCGCCGCACGAGCACGTCTAGGACGTGGTCGCCTCGTTGTTGTTCCTTCTCCCGATGGACGGCTGCCATCGGAGGGCTGTCCGGATAGCCCTGCACCTGCGACGGTTGAAGTTTCTGAATTCTTTGGACATTTTTTGTATGTATGTCCGACTCGTCCATGTCGTTTCTGATGCGTCTCGACTGACGACGTCCCTTTTTCATCCTTAACTTCGACGGATCTGGAATGTAGAACACTTGTGGCCGCAGTGTTGTGTACGATCCAGATATCCCAAAACCATATATCTCCTCCTTCCACGTATGAAAAATTGATTCTTTTTTGTAGTACGGTGACACATAGGTATCTGGAACTATGCCGCTGTCCCCAACTGCGGCAAGGACGTGTGAGCAAGGCAGATGTCTAAGCTTCGGCTTCATACAGCTGCAACTACAACCACCATCCGCATGAAGCACACATTCCTGCACAGCTTGAACACAGTTGATGTCGTGCCTTCTCCTGTCGACACACATGATCTCGTACCTATGAACTTGGGTTCCTTGGGGGATTACTCTGTGCTTCATAGCCTTTAGAATTTTGTCTTGCATATATTTCGTCACCACGTTGCCAAATACAATGTTGTTATCGACCATCAAAGGGGATATTTTCTTAAATCTATCCCTAAAGTATGCCTGAGTGCCATGAAGGATAAATTCCACAATACCCACCAATGGAAGCCCCGAACTCCTCGCATCACCCGGTTGTACACCTCGGCCGGGTTCGTTGTCATTATACCATATCGAGCTCCGTCGGTGTCATACAACAGAGACCACTTTTCTTTCAGTTCATTCTCTATCCAGTGGAAAAAATTACGTATTGATGGTGCAGACCTCCTTCTCATTGTTGGCGGGTCATTATGCAATGGACCAAGAGGTACTGTAGGCTCGTCAACCTGTGGCAAACGAGATTGCTCGTCGGTTTGCTTCGTTGTCAGCTCATCCAACCTTCTCCACATCTCATTGAATTTTTTCTCTTGATTTTGACCACATAGCCTCTTGAATAGATCCATCAGGTGCTTGTTCTTGAATTGTTTGTAGAAATTGGCTCCCATATGCCGCATGCACCACCTACTCCGAACATCATGCCACCTAGCTGGAAGTCCCCTCTCCGGCCAACCATTCTGAAGATAGTCGATTGCTCTCAGCATGCCGGCATGACGATCATGTATGAGACAAACATTGGGCCTCATAAGAACGACTTGGCATCAAACTCTCTCCAAGAACCAATACCAGCTTTCGGTATTCTCACTCTCGACAAATGCAAACGCCATAGGTAACACCTGGTTGTTCCCATCTGCTCCAATCGCCGTCAGTATCTAACCTCTGTATTTGCTTGTCAGAAAGGTTCCATCTATGCACAGCACAGGGCGACAGTGCACAAATGCGTTGATGCAAGCACCAATCGAGAAAAAGGCTCTTTGCAGCACGCTCTTGCTCGAATCAGTAGATGATGGAAAGGTTTGAATGTCGTAGTAGGTATTGAGGTTTCTCTGAGCAATGGTGGCTAATAGACGAGGTAAATTGTCATACGATGCTTTAAATGTGCCATACCTTATCTCCAATATCTTTTGTTTTGCCCTCCAAGCCTTGGCATAGCTAATAGTATACTTGAATTTGTTCTTAATGTGCTTAATAATGGAGTCTGGTTCAAAATCCGTGTTTTTAACAACATGGTTGTACATCTCACCGGCAACAAACGCCGAGGTGATGTTGCAGTGGTACTTATCTACCCCCGGCAACAGACATGTGTGCTCACCAACAATGCTCACTTTCCAATAGTCACTCCATTTCCCCTTGTATGCATGAACGCGCCACGGATAATCATCATTCATACACTTCACATCATATACATAGTTCGTAGACTTTACCACCCTAAACTCTCTATGCAAAGAGACCGCCCAATGCTTCACTGCCTCTTTCATGTCTTCCTTATGAGCATACCTAACACCCTAGATGACCTCGTTATCCTTGTATTCAAATGAAACATGTTGCCCTTCCGAGATAACAAGCTGAGAGAAATCAGCTTGTACCCAATCGACGGACATGACATCTTCTTCCTCGTCCGATGATTCATCGCCCTCTGCCTGCTCATTTTCAGAATCCTCCCTCTCCATTTCTTCAACAATTGTTTCGATTCTCTTCCCCTCGTCGGCCACGCCAATCGCCTCCTCCAAGCTTGCTTCATTGCTCGGACCTTCACCATACTCTATTTGCATTGTATTACTGCTATCGATTTCATGCAATGCTACAAAAATAACAAGGGGCCAGGACCTTTCAAGTGCCATGTCCACATAATGTCTCTACGACTCAGTGTTATTTATAGGCATAAGTTCTCAATAATATCCTTCTATTGCACGACTTACTACAACGGATAGAGACATTGTGTTCACTCTTATATCCACTTTAAATCCACGTAACAACCAACTATACACTGACTCAAATGTTTTCTCGGCTGGCCTATCGATATCCTTTGATTTCATCCTAAATTCAGACAGATGTACACCTTCTGGACCGTATCTAACGTTGCCTTCACCGTGAACTATCTGAAATATGATCTTACTTGCCATAGTACCTGACAAATAAATTGAAACTGAGTTTATTCCATACTACGAATATGTTGTCTAGATGATTCTGTGCCTAAGTTAATTTTTTTAACAATATGTTCTCTGCTCTATATCTTAAAATATCCCGAATCGATTTGTTCGTTTCATCTACCGCCAATCGTAGCTTGTTCATTTAAATTTGATAAATTTTGTAAACTAAATTAAATTAAATTGTACTTTATATCTACACATATTTTGATTATCAAACGAAATTATACGTACGATTATCTATAGTGCTTACCATCTACTCACATAATTTACACATAGATCCAAACATATTCTACCTAAGTTGATCTATCTATTCTACCTATGTTAATGTCCATTAAATTATCCTTGTTGATCTATCTATTCTACCTATGTTACTGTCGATTAAATTATCTAAGTTGATCTAAATTAAATCATCTGTTTTACAAATCTATAACAAAATATTCAATAACTATTCAAATATTAAAAAAATACATTTTTCCTAATATTACATTTACATACTAACTAACAAAAAATAACGACGGGATATTGCATTTACCTCGGATGAAGTATGCAATCCAAAGGCTTCGCCGCGCTCCTTCCTCTTCCTCACCTCTCTCGTTCTTTTACGGATTTGGGAGGATGCAAATGAGAAGAAAACCTTTGACTCTCGGCTTATATACGCCGGGCTAAAAGGCCCTTCCGGAGGGCGGGAAGGGCAAAAACGCTCTCGGAAGGGCGGGAAGGGGGCCGTCTGCAAAAAAGCCGGGACGGCCGCCCTTTGCGGGCGGCCCCTGTATGAACAGGAAAAACGCCCTTGATAAGGGCGGGAAGAGGGCCGCTGCAAAAAAAGCCATCCCTTTTTGCAGGTGCCCCGCAGTGAACAGGGAAAAAACGCCCTTCGTAAGGGCGGGAAGGGGGCCGCCTGCAAAATATCGCCCGCGCAGCAGACGGCACTCAAAAGCCGTCTGCCACGTTGGATAAAACGTCCTCTGGAAAGACGTTTTATCCAATCACACCCTCCCAGAGGACGGGAAGCGACTACTTTTGTAAATTTTTAAATCTAAAAATTATTTTTATAAATTTTTAAAAAATTAAAATTATAAATGCCAAAAATTCGACTACATTGAGCTTCTTAATGGGGTTAATTTTATACCGTAAGATTTAACCCATCGGCCCATAGGACTCCGTCGATGGGCCTTATTGCGGAAATTAGGCCCATAATATGACATTGGGCCCACGAGTAGAAGTTACTTTGGCCCATTAGTTGGTGCAATTTCATTGTCCATGAGTGCACGTACTTTTGGCCCATAAGTGTGCGCAAAGTCATTAATTCAGCTCGTGTCGTGAGTGCCGTGAATTTATCCCATAAGTGCGTAGAAATTTAGCCCGTGATGTGCGCAAATTCGGCCCGTCAGTCCGTCTGATTCCGGCCCGTGAATGGTGGGATTTAGGCCTTTCAGCATACTACTTTTCGGCCCATTTGTCGGCGTGATATCCGCCCAAATCTGTGCATGAATTCAGCCCGTTGTTGCCCGTAAATTCGGCCCGTCAATGCATGTGAATTCGGCCTGCGAATGCGCATGAATTCAGCCCATATTTGCGCGAGAATGAGAATTTTTATTTTTATTTTATTTATTAAAATATTTAAAAATAATTTTTAATTTGAAAAATTTACAAAAATTAGTCGTCCATCACCCTCGGAGAAAAATCATCCTCCCAAAGGGTGATTTATCTAATGTGACAAACAGCCGTTGGTCATCGTCTAACGCCGATGACGAAAAAAAGACATTTTGCAGGTAACACCTACAACCAAAATCGCCCTCTAGAAGAACATTTTTTACTGTGTAGAGGCTATTTAAAAAAAGACACCAAAATAGCCCTCTTCCAGTAACTTTTCACCATCCTCGATGATCGATCATTAGGCGAGAGCCAATGATCATTTGCTAAGTTGGATAAATCGCACTCGAATAAACGATTTTTATAAATCGTCCTCAGCACGATTGGCGACTAGTTTTATAAAATTTTCAAAATCGAAAATTATTTTTAAAATATTTCAATAAATAAAATTAAAAAAATCGCGAGAATTCGGCCTGTTTTCTCCGCTAAACATTTGGCTCCCCCACCTAGTGGGTGGGACCCACGTGACATTGACACGTCATGGAGAGATCGATGTGCAAAAACTCCCACGTGGGGTATTCGTGGTAGGGGAGCCCAGTCGAACCGACGACGCTCCCCTCCAACTTTTCCGGCGGCCGCCACCGCCACCGCCACCGCCGACGACGACGACCCCTCTCTCCGCGTCCTGCGAACTACAGCGCTGAATCCGGCGAGTTCTATAGACAGGAGCAGCAGCGGCGGCCGCAGCCATGAGTGCCACCGGCGTGGCGCTGAACCGCCGCACCCGCAGCCGGCCGCCGTCGGTGGCCTCCTCCCAGAAGTCCGATGATCCCGCCGCCGCGGCAGCGGCCGCCGCTATCTCCAACTGCGAAGGCACGCCCTCCCCCAGCCACGTCGCGTAAGCACCCCCAAGATTGCCTCGCGCTCTCTCTCTCTTATTTTTTCTTCTCGTCGCCTTGGTTCTTACAGAGATTGGATTTGTCTTTTTTTTTTGTTCATTTGCTGCCTCGGTTTCTTCAGAGGGGAGAGGACGGTCAAGAAGTTGCGGCTGTCGAAGGCGCTGACGATCCCGGAGGGGACGACGGTGGCGGAGGCGTGCCGGCGGATGGCGGCGAGGAGGGTGGACGCCGTGCTGCTCATGGACGCCACGGGCTTACTCTCCGGCATCGTCACCGATAAAGTGATTTCTTTCTTCAAATCAATATTTCTTTTTTCAACCTGGATCGTGGAGGAGGTGGTTGCGATTGGCTAATAAGTGGTTTTGGTATAATTGTACTACACGAAACTCCATGGAGTTTTGCTTGTGTCTACATCAAGTGGCTAGATTTCTTAAAGCTGGACGCTTTTATGTTATTGCAACTTTAGCTTAGGACTGAACAACTCTTTTTGCTCCATCTGTCTTGTTCAATAATGAATTGTTGAGAGTTTAAATACTTTGGCTAATGCTCCATGAATCAATGGTTATTTAGTATGTGCTTTGCTTGTTATGTGTTCGACTGCGGCCCAACTATGTTGTATGTGTTTTGTTTTCCCTTTTTCCTTGTGGGTGCCTATGTTATGTGTTCAACTGTAAGTTTGTACAAATCACAGCATCACAGCAACGATTTAATAGTATAAGTACATGTCAAAGGGTCTATGGTACTTTTAGCTTAAAGGAGATGCTTTATCTTTTCGCTCTTATTTGCATAATTGGGATACAGGACATAACTGGTACTTTTGGCTTAAAGGAGATAAGGAGATTCTTTATCTTTTCGTTTCTTATTTGCTTAATTGGGATACAGGACATAGCTACAAGGGTGATTGCAGAAGGGTTGCGAGTTGAGCAAACAATCATCTCCAAGATTATGACACGAACTCCTGTTTATGTCATGTCTGACACACTTGCTATTGAGGCACTGCAGAAAATGGTCCAAGGTATATTGCATTTATCTTGTAATCTTATAGCATAGATCCCAGTGATCTGCCTGTTTGGTTCAGATGTTTTAGGCTTTGAGTCGATTGAACTCACTTCCTGTAACTCCTACAAGCTGCTGTACAGTATATTTCATATGCATTAGTTATCTTTGTTGTAGCTACGTATTGTGATAATGTTTTGGATAATGATGTTGTGATCAGTAAATCCTTGTTGACAGTGTTAGACTAGCCATCTTGTTTACCATTATCAATATTTTTGTATTTCTGAGAAGCTTTTAATCAGCATTCTATTTCCCTGTTTACAGTATAATGTCTTTGAAAATTTATTCGGTCAAGACTATTAACTATTTGAGTACTTCCATTTTTTCTCTTTTCTTGCAATCTTTTATGCATTTATCAGTTTGTCTTTTGAAGTTTGTTGCATTTCCTTTTAGCAATAATTCTAAATTAAAATCAGAGGAACTTTCTAGTTTCTAGACATTCTTCCAGTATTGAGAATCTCATTGGCTAAAATTTACTATAGGACAACTGCATATCTTTAACCTCAACATCAACATTCAACAATCCCAATGACCTGTATGCATATCTATACTACCCCACACGATAATGTTGGTAAAACCTTTGGGCTCCCTAAGATTCAAATGAAAGGAGCTGTATGCCTCTGCTCTAGCTAACTCAGTAGACATCTAAAAACTGATGGCGAAATATGGATTGATAGGTAGACAATTTTAGGCCTTTGAAAATGAATGTCAAATGCTACTTTTGAAAATTCTGTAGCAACGCACGGGCAAATCAGCTAGTTAAGAAAATATATTCACTTGTTAATAAAGCTGTACTAACAGATATGCTAGAAAATCTATGTTCATTGTTAGAAGGTGTGTTTCTTATTGTAATAACATGGACTCATCATTCCAATTGTTTTATATACTGTCTCTTCAAATATGTTCATTTTCCTCTCCTTAGAGCTAATATGAAACACTCTCGTTTTAGGAAAATTTAGGCACCTCCCTGTGGTGGAAAATGGTGAGGTTATTGCCATCCTAGACATTGCAAAATGCCTCTATGATGCAATATCAAGACTGGAAAAGGCAGCAGAACAGGAAAGTGCATTGGCAGCTGCTGTAGAAGGGGTTGAGCGTCAAGTGGGAGGCAACTTGTCAGGTTTTCTGTTGCATATTGTGCTGGCTAGTTATTTTCCTTTGTTTCACTCTAAATGTTGATTGCTACACAAGAACAGAAAATGTATACTGCAGTCAGTAGCCATGTGAACTAGGTTATTGAACAATTAGTAATACCCAGTTTATCCCAAAGAAAAATGAGATGATTCTCAGAATTGGAACTAAGTTTGATGTTGGATGCTTCACTGTATACATTTGTACATTGTTTTCTAAATAGATTTCATTTAATCACTGTTTTCTGGTCTTGTTTAGCTAACCAAATTAATGTGTTTACCATTTGTGTATGCAGCTCATTACAGTTTAATAGAAACTCTAAGAGAAAGGATGCTTAAACCTTCGTTGTCAACCATTATCTCGGAGAACACAAAGTACATGAAATTTTTATTAGTATTCCATTTTTGGGATAAATCCACACCAATGCCACTGAGTTTTATTCATATCCATAGTACACCACTCACTGTGAGGATGACATGTGGCCATGTGGGCAGTGAGACATCAGTGGTATATCGTAGACACTGAATGAAACTTGGTGGTATAAAATGGATCATCCCAACATAATGTGGTTTCAATGATGGGAGTTACCTCTATTTTAACTTGCAGAGTAGCAACTGTTTCACCATTGGATCCTGTTTATGTAGCAGCACGAAAAATGCGTGAATTACGAGTTAACTCAGTGGTTATCACTACAGGAAATTCATTGCTAGGGATTTTTACGTAAGCATTCCAATACTTTTATGGAATAATTCTTTATTTTAGAGTTTAGATTATTTTATATTTCTTAAGGCACTAATGGCTATATCATTGTGAAATTCAGCTCAAAGGATGTGCTTATGCGTGTTGTGACACAAAATCTCTCTCCTGAGTTAACTCATGTAGAAAAGGTTGTTTCTCCAGAGTGATTATTATTTTAAATGATTTAAACTACTGATGGGTTATACAATTCATTCTAGACTAACAGCATTACTCACTGTTGTGCTCAAGGTAATGACTGCACACCCTGAATGTGCTACATTAGACACATCAATTCTTGATGCTCTGCATATTATGCACGATGGAAAATTCTTGCATATTCCTGTTGTTGATGGAGGTAACACTTGACTCTTCTCAGCCTAAGGTTTCTCTGGACGGTACTAACATTTTGTATTTGACCGAACTTTTTAATTCTAAAAATGAACAGAAGGGAGAGTTGCTGCTTGCTTGGATGTTCTGCAGATTACCCATGCAGCCATTTCAATGGTCTTTTGTTTCTCATTCCTTGCTTTTCCTCATGATTTCCATTCATCTAACATCATTCTGTGTGAAGGTTGAAGGAGGTCCTGAGACTGCAAATGATGTGGCAAACACAATAATGCAGAAGTTTTGGGACTCAGCTCTTGCTTTGGAGCCCCCAGATGAGGAATTTGATAGTCGCAGGTTAATTAGTGCTTCCTTTTTTTGTCCTTTTCCCTCTTTTTCAAATGCAATTCTTACCTGCGTTGTTGCATTGTTCAGTGAAATATCTTTGGTCATGCCATCAGAGGCTGGAGATGGCAGGAGTAGCATTAATCCTCCTGTTGTTAGCAATTCATTTGTCTTTAAGATTCAGGACCAGAAGGGACGTATGCATAGATTTACATGTGGTAGGTGTTACAAGTTGGTTGAAAGTTAAACTATAGTTGTACTGCTCTAACTAACAGTTTGGTTTGTTCCATCCCTGCAGGTTCAGAGAGTTTACATGAGCTGGTGTCTTCTGTGGTGCAAAGATTAGGCATTGATAGCGAAAAGGACACAGTTCAACTTTTGGTAATTTGGTGGTCCTTATTTTTATGTATTTCGTTAGTGTTTGGAAGCAAAAAAATTAGGTTGTCAGTCTGATCATCGTTCAAGATGTTCTATGTTCTTTTTTATGGAATGCTAACTGATGTAAGAAAGTACTTAACCACCATCCACTTCACAATAAGAATTTCTCTGTATCTTATGTGACCCCATATCTGTATCTCAGTATCCTGATTTTCTTATAGACATTATATTGAACCAGAGAGACTATATATAGTGTTACCTGTATTACAGAAATTTATAAGTTGACTGACATAAACGGCCTTATCTTGAGTAGCGCCGATAACTATTATCCCATGAAATTGTGAATGTACCCTTAACTGTTACAAGCACTCACTTACAGCTCAATTACCACACCTCAACCACAATTACAAGCTAAATTTTGATAATGTTCCGTACAGTATGATGATGATGAAGGTGATAGGGTGTTGCTCACTACGGATACTGATCTTAACGGGGCTGTGCTCCATGCTAAATCTTCTGGATTGAAGGTTTGTCAATCCTCAAATAGATTGACCCCTCTGTTTTCCCATTGCGAGATTTTTTGTTCATTTGATTACGACTATTGCTTCACCGGAGTGAAAATTTCAATTTCAGTCATTGAGGTTGTACACTGATGATTCAAGTTCCAGTTCTGAGGTGACAAAACACAGTTCTGAAGTGACAAAGCAACCTCCAGAGTTGACATCTTCACACACAAGTCAGTTGACCCCTACTAGTTATGGCCTGATGGCAGGTGCAATTGTTCTAACAGGGGTTGCGGTGATGATTTACTTGAGACGCTCTAAAGTGTGATTGTCTGCGACACAAGTATAAACAGAAGGCTTAAACTGCCTAGCTTATCAACAGATTAAGAGTGAAGAGAACAGATGGACATCGACGATACAGTACTGCATGCATGGAGTTAAGGACCTAAAAGCAACCAGCTGACTGTCTCAGGTTTTCTCAGGCACTGAGCTCTTAAACTGGGTAGGAATCTGACAAAATATGGTATTTCTCCATTTTTGTTTTTGCATGCAGATTTGTCATAGATGTAGTGAAATGCCTGCTGTTCATAATTGCTATATGAATTATTGGTCACCACGAATCTAATGGGTTCTTCCCTGATAGAACCCAAGAAATGATATGAAGAATATAACAGTGTATAATCATTCTTTATTAATGTGAGAAAGAATGAATATATGTCTTTTTTTTTGTTATCTTCGTCTCTTCGAGCCTGGAAATACTTGTATGCATGAATCATGAGATTAGAACGTTTAATTAGGATAGGCTTTGGTTCCATATTCCATTCATCAGTGTGTTATTTTTGCTGCTGCAAAATTTAGCTCAGGATGTCTGTGTAACATTTTATTTACCCTGTTGTAATTCTAGACTAATTCATTTGCTGCCACTTATGTGTTGTATCAATCTGTTCTGAAAGCTATCTAGCAACTCGCGAGCATTTCTTTTTGTCACTTTAATGGCGTGTTGACCATTTTCCCCCTCTTTTTAATCCCTGAAAACAACATTATATCTTCCTCCTTAGATAACTAACAGTAATTCGTTCATTTTTTTCTTTTTTTCTCCTCTCTTTTTTAGGGGGCATGTTTTATCAGGATAACTGAATCTATCGTAAATGGAAATAAATGGCTAATGCCGACACAGTCATTCGTCTCCTGGAAGAAAAATAAATTCGACGTAGTTTTATCAAAATTTAACGGAGCAAGTAGTTGGTTTTCTCATAATGAGGATACCTTTTCATGATGAGACGAAAAAAAAAGAAAAGATGAACTAGAGACATACTAAGTACTTCCTTCCTTCGTTCCAAAAGATGAAAAAAAGTACTAAGTACTTCCTTCTTTCGTTCCAAATTCTTTCGTTCCAAAATATAAGATGAGTAAATTTTATAAAATTATATATATTTTGATAAAACTATCACAAAACTATATAAAAACTTATATATTTAAGGTGCATCACAAAATTACAGATTTAGAATCAAATTTATCGAAGAACTACAAAATTAAAATGGAAGATCACCTTCTGTAACAAAATTATCATAAAACTATCTGTTTTGTACCATGTTAAGTACAAAACTATAAGATTTCTAACTCTAAAATAACATTAGTGGTAGGAATTTAAACTATATAATAGGTAGTTTTGTGAACTCTAATATTAAATTTATAGTTTTGTGATATTTAACCTTAAATCTATAGTTATATGATAAATTTTGTGTGAAATTTATAGTTTTGTGATATAACACGTTAAATATATAGTTTTATAATAATTTGGTCAAATTACCTATAGTTTTGTAAAATTTACTTTATAAGATATTTTAATTGGGTAGGACATGTGTCCTAGTATTACAAATCTAGACAGAGTGTCTGTCTAGACTCGTAGTACTGGGATACGTTCCATCCGATCAAAATCCTTATATTTTAGGATAAAAAGAGCAGCAGATTGGGAGTAAAAGAATAAAATAATATTAGTGTGCTAGAGGTAATATATTATGTATGTTATCTCCTAATTAATGAGAGATTATGTGGATAAAATTGGAGATATCACCTCTACTATTTTACCTTGCACCAAACAAAAAAATACTACATCCGTTTTAAAATATAAAAACATATTACCGAATGGAACACATCACGTACATGTCCGGAGGTTTATTTAAATGTGTAATGGTGGGATGTATCTCATTTAATACTACTAGGTTGTTCTATTATGAAACAAAGAGAGTGGTGCCGCAGTACGTTGTGATTCATTATTACAATATCTTGATTGCCCAAAAAAGTTTACTGCAACATCTTAGTACTCTATAATTGATGCATTGATTAACCAATAATAGATCTACCTTTTGCTACCTTTTTTCCAACAGAACTACAGAAGTGAGATATGAACTGTTGTATGTTATGCTGGTACAAAAACATAAGGGGCAATTGCGTATTAGAGAAGATACATGGATGGACTAATTGGGTGTTGTGATAGATGGCATCTGTCTATGTAGTTGCTTGCTGATGCCCTTGTGACTTGTGAGTAGCATCAATTTTCCCATAAAAATTATGTGTTTTGTTCTAAACTGTGATTAAAAAGAACAATATATATGGAATGATTATGTGGTGACATATGCCAAATTCACCACCAGCGCACCACTTCTTTTTCTAAAGGAGTTTGGATATTGTCCATAGTTATCGAATTATGTTGAACAAAAGGTACTTTAATTTCAAATAACAAATTGGGAGTAACAGTATAACTTTCATGCTAATTGATCAACCTATTTGGTGTTCTATTGTTAGAATAATCACGGTAAAAAAATAGACAAATTAAATTAATGTTCGAAGGGTGAAATATGTACATGAACGCCTTATAAGAACACAAAATAAATAGATAAAAAGATCACATTATCTCGAGTAATACTAGGTGCTTCAGATCATATAGGGATATTGTTTTAATTTCGCCATGGAATGTGGAGCCCCTTTGACATTTGTACTAGCCAAATGATATATAGTGCTCCTAGCTAGGAGTAAAATACTACAAATACTCCAATGTGCACCAGGCCCAAAACTTGCCATGTTCCTACGGGTATCCTATGCTAGAGTAGAAACTCAATTCTTTAGTTTTCTCTTTTCAAGAAGGAAATATGCATAATCATTATATTTTTCCCATATGGAGCCCTAGAAGGGAACCTACTTTGGATATTATTTAATTTAAATCCTTTCTCGAGAGCAGAAAAGAATATAAACAAACTTTCCTTTGCAAAGGGGCCAACATATATGTGCTAGACAAGGGGCATAGGACACAAGATAGATGCTCGCTTCCATTTGAAACGAACTAAGCACAAATGCCGGTAGTAACCGGGCATGTTTCGAGATTTGTCGTTCTACATTTCTGAGTAGAGAGGAGAAAATGTATATGTAAAGGTAAACAGAGTAAATATATGGTGGAAATCCAAACTTACATGTAATTAGAATTTAGAATCAGAAACCCTACCAAACGAACCCTAAATCCCAGGGTTCTGAAGAATTAAGCAGGAAAGTGATATGGTTTGGTGTCTTTGCAACCCCGACAATGACGGGGACACACATGGAAGCATCAGGGTACTCCTAGGGCTGGAAAAAACATCGAAAACCGATCCGAACCGCATTGAACCGAACCTAACCGATTTTCTCGGTTTTTTGGTAATTCGGTTCGGTTTCGGTTCACAGATTAGCATAAATCATATAGTTTGGTTCGGCTTTGGTTTTAGTTGTATGAAAATCGATGACCCGAAAAAAACGAACCGGGCGCCACAAACCCTAACCTATCGCCAGCCTAGCCGACCCATGGGCCTTCCCTTTCTCTAACCCTAACCCTAACCTACCGCCGCCCTCTCCCCTCCCATTCCACGCCGCCACCGCCGTCCTCTCTCTGTCTCTCTCACTCACGCATCCCTTCCGCCCTCTCCCCTCGTCGCCCTCTCTCTCACGCATGCACATCCCACTCCACCGTCGCCGCCCTCTCTCTCAGTCTCTCTCACGCATCCCCTCCGGCGCCCTCTCCCCTCGCCGCCCTCTCTCTCACGCATCCCATGCCGTCGCCGCCGACACCCCGCCATCTCGTGCGACCGCCGACACCCCGCCATCTCGTGGGACCGCCGACACCTCGCCATCTCGCTACGACGCCGATGCCTTCACGCCGACATTGCCGCGACTCACGTCGTCACCGACGGCAGGTCTCCATCGGCGTCAGCTCCTCCACTTCGCTGTGCCCGTCCCGGTCTCAACTCTGTCGCACAGGTCTCCTACAGGTATGGTTTTCTTTGATATTGTGTTGCTTTGATGTTGGTCCCCGGTGTCTCGCCGCCTCGCCGCGGCCTCTGCGAATGATTTGGTTTCTTCGGTAAAACCCGAAAAACGAATAAAAAAACTGAAACCGAACTTTGTGGTTTCTATTATTCACCAAAACCGATCGGTTGTTCGTTCACGTGAAACCGAACTTTGTATAGAAAAAAAATCAAACCGAACGTGCGGTTTAAACTGAATGTCCAGGCCGGTACTCCACATGCACACGTCCGACTCAACTAGTGCATAGACACAACTGTGATTTTTTAACTCATATTAGGAAAAGCCGAGTACAAC
This sequence comes from Oryza australiensis, assembly GCA_019925245.2. Classification (NCBI taxonomy): domain Eukaryota; kingdom Viridiplantae; phylum Streptophyta; class Magnoliopsida; order Poales; family Poaceae; genus Oryza; species Oryza australiensis. The sequence goes on from JAIFGZ020000539.1 coordinate 1,063,109, forward strand.
AAAGGCACAGTAGGACTCATATTACACAACCTCTTTTCCAAGTATAAATGCAGCAGACGTTTTGTTTATATTTGTCTCTATAAACATAGACACGTATATTTTATCCTCGTAGAAGCAATAGCAGAACCACTGCTCAACGACCTATTAGCAGTAGAAAAATTATAACAATACGTGCCTATTTCATGAGTTTTGTAAAAAGAAATCCTTTAAGAACTACTCCCTCCAACCGAAAATAACTGCTTATGAAGGTTTTTCCTAGGAATTAAGGAAATGGGTAAGAAAACTAAGTAAATCACCCATGTTCTATTAATTATTTTAGTTGATGGGATGGAATGGGGTCAAGAATATTTCATCAATACAAATACACATATATATAGAAAAATATAATTTAAATATTAGAAGAAGATATTTTTTTAATAGAGGAAGCGGTCATATGAATCTAGAATAGAATATGGACCGGATATAGTAGTAGTACATCTCTCTCTAGTTCTCACACTTTTGCCTCGGCAAGAGGTAATCAGGTAAACTGAAAATCCCATGAAAACAAAACTAGATTGGCCGACACATTCATTAACAAAAGACAAAACATATTCGATCTTGTTAGAAGGACGAGACAAATAGTCGTGAGTAAACCGGTAAACCCTCAATTTTAAGGTGCTCACCATCCAAAGTTGCATGTCACCTTTATTTATCCAATCTCCTTTCTTTTTCCAAAAGGTTTTGTGTCCCCATTAGAGGGGCCTCCAGTCCTTTTAGCGTGTGATGGATTGATAATGATAATGAAAAACCCTGATTAATATATAATTTTATCTACTGCACAATCGTTTTCATAGTACAAAAGAAAGGGATTAAAAGAGGTGAGGTGTCTATTTACTTTTCATGGCTTGCATGCAATGCAAGTGAAACTTTTTTCTGTTAGCTTTATGTATGCGATGTCTTGTCATCTTTGCATAGTTAATCCATTTAGATCGTGTGTCAGGGACACCTGATAGGAATGTACTCGTGGCTGTATCTTGGAATCTCATGATTAATCCTTTCTCTTTGTCTTTGGAAGCCATTGTGTGTGTGTGGTTATGTACGTAGCTTCAAAGGCAGTTGTTTTCAGATTGGTGTGATGATGCCATCATCTGCTATTTGTCTTCAGAGAAAGTGCGTATTTAGTTTGGCATGAACTCTTGGTCGAGAACTACCTTTTTTTCAGTATCTTGTAAGCTTCATCTTGCAGCAAACCTGACTTTATACTAATAGCTTAATTACCACAATAAACTGTAGTAATGCTATCTTAATTAATTGAATGTAAACTAGCATGTTCGGGCAACTGGTTGAGGAGTGCAAAAAGGTGGTGCCATCGTCAATTTTGCGTTGTGTTGTCAACACAGTTTAATTACAACTGTTTCTGTCTGTTTGTCTGTCTGTCTGTCAGACAAGTAGGTCATGCACGTACTCCTCATTGTTCAGTAAAAAGGTGTTTCTATGGACAAATTAAATTGGAGCTGCTTTTGCTTGCCTGATAACCTGCTTCAAGGAACAGTTTAAACTGTGGTGAACGGTTGAGTGAAGTTTCAGTATAAGTGACAAAATTATAGCTTTCTAAGGACGCAGGAATTTTGCAAAAGCTTCATAGGAAACAGCTTGTTTCCTACAAAAATTCTAGTAAAAAATTTCTCGGTTTCAAATAAACCTTTCTTTTCAAATTATTCATCGTATTATTAAAATAGATGATTTGCTTAAGGCATACGTTTCTTTAGATAATTTGTTTCAAGGTATTTATTAGGTTTATTTTTTAAAATTTTGCTATTTTTTATAATTAAATAGATAATCCGCGGTAACGATCGCTTCAAAACAGAGCAGAATAATCATATGCCCCAGTGCAGTGAACCAGTGTCCCACATGCAGCGGCAGCAAGGCCAGGAATGCAGTATTGCAGGAGCAGCAAATCGCCTGGAGATTGCAAGGTTTGCGTACAATGATAATCCAGTTCAGTATGGGCATAGTATTTTGCAAAGTTCAAATGCTGTAATAATGTTACGGTATCAGGTCCAGACACGGATTGATGGATAGCCAACTGTTTTTGTACCCCGGGATGTCCTGTGTACTGACAGTAAAAAAGGAACGGTCAGTGTTCGTGACTTATCCTGAAAATTTTTTTTTGCCAAAATATCATATCAATAATTTAAACTAATTTAAACACACATTACAGAATCTATCGATAAACGACGAGACAAATTTATTAATCCTAATTAATACATCATTAGTACAAGTTTACTGTAGCATTTTATTGTCAAATCATAGTCTAATTAGGCTTGAAAGATTCGTCTCGTAAATTACATGCAAACTGTGCAATTAGTTATTTTTTAGTCTATATTTAATACTTTATTTATATGTTCAAACTTTTCTATGTGATAGGGTGTAAAGTTTTGGGGTGGATCTAAAGAGGGCTCGGCCTTATTTAGGTACTGACAGTAAATTTTTTGATGTTACATCAGACGTTGTATATATGTTATATGAGGTATTTGAATATTAATAAAAAATAAGTTATGGAATCCGATTGTAAATCAGTGAGACGACTTTATTAAGTTTTTTAATATGTTATTAGAATAGCGTTACTAGAAACATTTTATTGTTAAATCAATAAATTAATTAGGTTTAAAAAATTCGTCCCATAAATAAACCATTTGTGTAATTAATTATTTTTTAGTTTATATTTAATATGTTTAAATTTTTAATGCGACAGTATGTAAAGTTTTTGGATGCCTTCTTAATATTGCTAGATACTTGAATAGGTCATAAAATAAGTTATTTTTCATTCGTTCTACATATAAAATCAAAATACTAAAATATCATTAATATTCCAATACAATTATTCTTTATTTTATTTTTTCCAATAGAACTATTTCCTATTTTTCATGGAGGTAGTACTAGTAGTACGAGTGTATACTATGAACTTTTAAAAACTTTGTACTAGTAGTACATAAATACATAAATAAGTTTAGTTTTTAGTACTCCCTGCTACTTATAAGCATTCATAGGATTCAAATTATACATATTACAATAAGTAGTACTTCCACATTTTGAATTTTTATTAAATCTTTAAGTTTGATTAAATTTATAGGAAAATATAGTAATATTTTTAACAAAAACATACATGTTATTAAAATATATTAAATGATAAATTTAATGTTGTGGATGTTGCTAAAAATTATATATACATTTAGTCAAACTTAAAAAATTAACTAATAAAAAATCAAAACGACATATAATATGAAACGGATGAGGAAGTATTTTATAGAGAACTGATTTCAATACATAATAGATATGTAAATCTATGTATTTTTAGCCCATGATATGCTTGGGAAGAGAACAAGTACACGTAATTTAAAATTTTACACTAAAATAACTAAAAGAGAATATTTTTCTTCTAACTTACTTTTGCTAAGAAAAAACTAAAAAAATGCTTAAATCGTAATATAGCCAACTATTAACTACAAAAGTTAATACATCATTTAAAGCTAATCTAATAACTAATATATAAAATAGTTATCTGTAGATATATATGACACATAACTGTAGATATATATGGCATCATCCATACATATCTCACTTCTTTCACATATACTAATAAGTTTGGACTCGCTCTATAGCTGACTATAAGTGTGCAGCATGTTTTTCTTCTCTATCATCTCATCTCTTCTCAGCACAAGCTGACAATACGTCCCGTGTACACCATTTTATTATACGTTTTTATATTTTGAAACATAATGAGTATTTTGATGGAAACCGTGTATACTTATGTCTCTTGTCTCTTGAAGGAAGTGTGGATTTTTTTATAATTTCTATTATATTCCTAAATCATACTATAGTATTACCTCCATCATATAATATACATATTATACTATTATCTCTATCCTATAATATACATAGTACCTCACCCCCTATTGGTTACCCTAAGTCAAAGCCAAAATTTAAATCTTTAAACTAAACTTTGAACTTGATTCTAGATATTTTTAACATAGCTTTCTTTTTCTTTCAGCATTAGCTTTTCAATATATATATATGTATATATATTATCTATAAATTAATTTTATTTTTTAATAAATTATTTTGTCTTATTAGGAAATATGGACAATCGATTGGGACCAACTATTTCTGACCCAGTAGCTTATCTAAAAAGGCTTATATCTCCAACTCAAAAATGCTTACATTCGTACTGGATTTGATATTATACTCTAGTTTTTAGGGCGCAGCGAGTAGTACATTTCAAACAAAGCTCCAGGGTACTACGCTGATCCGATCTATACGAATACCGAATACGAATACGAGACCTCGTGCGTGTGAAGGCAGCGATGGGATCTCCTCGGTCCCGATGCGCTGCTGGTGGGCCCACCTGCTCGTCGTGGGCCCCACCGTATCGGAAGAAACAAAGGAAATTAAATCTGAAACGCCCAGAGCCCCCAACGTCCGTGCAATGCAATGCAGGTTGTGTTACCAACAAATGTACTCTACCCATGCTCTACAAAACCTGTAGAGAGATCCACCATCTGAGCTGAGCTGATTTGCATCATTATGCAATATACAAATCCAGCAAGTATATTAGCACAAGTAAATACTCCTACAGTAGCAGCAGACAGTGCCAGTACTCTCTGCCTGGTCAAAGACAGGAAGTATTATTTATCAGTACAAGTAACAGCTGCGGTAACAACATTTTTCCCCTTCTCCTTTTTCTTGAGATGAAAGTGGTAGCAGCACAGGTACTAGTAGTACTAGGACTACAATAATCACACATTGAGCAGTAGAAGAGGAGAGGAGGAGGCAAGAACAGCAGCAGCAGCCACTAGCTGTAAGTGAGTCCTTGTTTTGAGCTGCCTGGGCGGGAAAGAGAGGAGGCGAACCGCGAAGAAGAAGAAGAAGAGAAGGTGAGAAGAGAGAAAAAAAAAGGAAGCAAAAAAGGAGGCGGTTTTTGGATTCTTGCTGCGATTTCTACGCACTCGAGGCTCATCTCGTCAAAAGCAGTGGCCTTTTTCCTCCTCCTTTCTTGGACATGGTGAATTGGTGGTGCTGCTCTGGTACAGTAACCTTCTTCTTCTACCTCCTGTGCTTGCTTCTCTCGCATCCTTCTCCGCGTGTATCTGCGTGTGTGCTTCGATCTGTGATTGATTTTCTGGGCGAGGTGAGCAATGTTAATCTGCGCTGTTCTTCCCTCTGATCTCTATCTCAAATAAAATAGGAGAAAGGGGAAGAGATAGAACAGAAGTAGTAAAGACAAAAGACTGAACTTTGGTCCGGTGTTCACATGGTTCTTGTGGTGGTTTTGCCGTTCTCCAGGCGACGGTTTTAATTCCCGGGGCGGGGGGTTCTCAGGTATTAATTGCTCTCTGTTTCCCCTTCACCAGCTCGATTTTTCTGAATTTCTCCCCCGTTCATTTTGGTGGAGAGATGTTCTCTTCTTGTTCCCTTTTGGTCCTTTCCGGTAGGGTTTTGCTCTGTATATTGCGCACCCCACCCCCAAGATTTTATTTTGATGAGATTTGGTTGCGCGTGCAATTTTTCCAAAGATTGAAAGGGGGGAGATTTTGATTGCGCTGCAATCTAGTTTTCGCGCGGTGCTCCCTTCGTTTTTGGTGGTTTCTTAATTTTTGCGTTGTCTGAAATGATTTTGATTTCTTGGTTCGTTTGGAGGCCTCTGAGTTGGCTAAAATCTTCTGCTATGGCATGCATTTTTGTAGGGTTTTAGGTGCTGCCAGATTTGGTTTTGAAGTTTTAGGAGTACATACTAGCCACATTTTGATCTTTGATGTGTTCGATATATGCAAAGATTTGTCTTAGAAAAGGGTAGGATTTGTACTTTTACGTTTGCTAAAAAAAACTTTGATATTGCCGTGCTTTGCAGCAAGCATAATTTTTTTTTTTGCCTATGACATCTCTTGGTTTCTGGAATCGTACTAAAAGCCTTGTTGGATTTTGTGTTCCTTGGTATCTTTGTTTTGAAGTGTTCGTTAAGTTATAGACATTTTATATTACAGTGGAAAATCGGATCCTGTGCTTTGTTAATATTTTGGTAATTGCAACGTTTAAGGTTTTACTTTTACTGCTCTAGGACGATTGTAGTTACTGTCTGGTGCTCAGTTTACAACATTACATTATTAAGGAATCCCATTAGTAATGTGCAATGTGGTGTTTATATTAATGATATTTCTCTCCATTGATTTGTGTTTCAGTGATCCAAACCATGCTTTTTAATGGCGGCTGGTAGACCGTGATCACTGTTGATGCTTTGATTGTCTGGTGACCGATGGTTGCAAGATGGATCTCCAGAATTAACTCTGGAGGCACAAGTTTGAAAGCCCTGGTTCGACATCATTGCACCCCGGCAATCAGGTTCACCTCAATAGTTAATTTCTGTCTGAATGGGATCCGTATCTTAATATCTGTTGGAGATAAATTCTGAATTCAGTTTCAAGAAAAGAAATTCCGAATTCAGTTTGGCTATTCATCTGCACTTCTGTAGTAGAAACATCATGATTTGGTGATAGTTTAGGTGCATGCGATTTAGACTTGGGGAACAAACTTTTCTTAAGAACCAACCTTGGGATTTCTGGTTTTAATAAACATAACAGTTGCTGTTGGCATCTCTAGCTGAGATGTCATTTTTTCTGCTTTGGACAGATTTATGGAACATGCAGATTTGCAATTCGACCTGTTGCTGTTGGGCCATTATAGGGTCACTCATTTGTCACATGCTTGTCAATGAATAAATTTGTAGAAATCAGACATCCAGTGACCAATAGCAATATAGCATGCCAATTTTAATATTTGGAAATAGACTTGAGTAGTTAGGTTTGTACTTGATTTGTCCTGTTTATATGGTTTTGTAAGAGATACTAAGTACTTCCAAACATATGGTTACACAATCTTTAAATGCATCAAACAAGATATAAAGGTTCCCAAGACTTTTAGTGGGTTCTTTATTGAGCCCCTTTTCCCTGATAGGGACAAATGGGCTTTGAGTTAAGCATGGGTTAATGTTCTACTTCGTAAGCAACATTTTCGTAACCTTGTCACAAATGGTTTGGTTGTGCTTTGGGCATTTTCTAATAACTGTCAACAGGTTTCCAAGAGTTAGGTTTAGTTGAAGTATGACCTGTTCTTCATGCAGGATTGATGCATTCTTCATGTAGTTAGGTGCCTGGATGAAGTGCAATTGTAATTTGTGGATTAACAAACTGAGGATAATGTTATGCAACTAGTGGCATTTGGACATAATTTTTAAATTGTAAATGAATGTAGCACTTAACTATAATGTAATATCTTGTTCTTTTATTGCTGTGTTGAGGAGTGATTTGTTCGCTGAAGTTATAAGTAATTCTCAAGTTAATAAATTAATAGCCATCTGACATGGTTCTGGAGTTTTGCTTCTAAGGCATATGCCTCAATTTTGTTCCTAGATAGTTATATTCCAGAATAGCACACTGCTATAGAAAGAACGACCATTAGCATATGTTACCCGCTCAATTTTGCATGGTTAACTTGAATGTTTTGATGGTGCTGATCTCTTTAGCTTCGTTGAATGTTTTGTACTTGCAGTTTTCCAGAGGATAGAATGTAATATATAGAATTTGCTTTAAAATCATGTGGTATCTCATTGCTAAGAAAGTTGGTTCTTATGTAACAGGTCACAGGTTTAATTTGGTGCCTTGAGAGCTTACTCTAGTTGTCTGGATCAAGTTCTCTGAAAGAGAGGCCAGATATGAGAGAGGAAGGAGGAATTACTTCTCCGGTACAATGAATATATCTCTTGCTTTGTCTGTCTATTTAAAATTTGAAATTATTTGTAAGTGCCTGCAGAAAATACTCTCATTTTATCTCCGTCTGGTAAAACCAGGGTGAAAAGCCTATTCCGAATGGTGCTTCCCCAAATCATAGCCAATCACCTAAAATTTGCTCAAGAATTACAGATGATGAGACTCAAGGAACTGCAACAGCAAAATCTTTGAATGGGAAGCTAGTGCTGGAAACTGTGTCAGATGATTCTTCCGCACAGCATGGTCAGTCACCACAGCCAGAGGTTTTCACAAATGTCAGAGATGAAGATATGCAAGATTCTGTGAAGAGTTTGAGTGAGAAGCTTGCTTCAGCCCTTCTGACTATCAATGCTAAAGAGGACTTGGTGAAGCAGCATACAAAGGTTGCAGAAGAGGCTGTTGCAGGTGATTTTTCTTTCTACTATGATATTAGAAATTTTGCGTTGGATTTGGTCTGTAGCTTCCCTCCATTATTCAAAATTAGTTTTATATGTGAGGACATCAACAGAACTAAGATGGAATTCATTTAAATAGTTCATTTTGCAAGTTCTGTCAGGAAGGTTAAAATAGTATCCACCAAGAGTTTTATTTGCTCTGCACACGTGTGTTTGTGCGTGTGGAGTGAGTGTGGTGTTGTTGAATGTGTCGTGCATCCTCAGTTATACCCTCTTAAGAAAAAAATAGTTCTATTTGTTCCAATATGGCACCAAATTCATCTTGATCTTTTTTTCTGACTTATTTGTAGGTTGGGAACAAGCTGAAGCTGAAGTTAGTACCCTGAAGAGGTTACTTGAAGCTTCAACTCAGAAGAATGCCTCTCTGGACGATCAAGTCAACCACCTAGATGATGCCCTCAAAGAATGTGTCAGGCAGCTTCGCCAAGCACGGGAAGAACAAGAGGAGAAAATTTGTGATGCAGTTGCTAAGAAGACTCAAGAATTGGATTCTCAGAAGTCTAAGCTCCAGAACCATATTTCTGAGCTAAAGCAGCAGCTGGAAGCCGCCAAATTAGAAGCTGCCACTCTGGCTGTCCAGCATGATCTGCAGGATAAACTTCAGGTTGCAGAGAAGGAAAACAAGGGCCTGAAGATCGAGCTGCTCACGCTAGCCAAGGACATGAAGAGACTATCACTGGAAAGGGATCTGAGCAACGAAGCAGCAGAGACAGCAAGCAAACAACACTTGGAAAGCGTGAAAAAAATTGCAAGGGTTGAGGCAGAATGCCGTAAGCTGCGCCATCTGACACGAAGAATTTCCTTGGCCAATGATTCTAGGCCTGCACCTAACAATGGTTGCATGGAATCTCTCACTGATAGCCAGTCTGACAGTGGGGAGCGTATGCTGGCTGTTGATGGTGAAATGAGAAATTCTGATTTATGGGCCTCGGCTCTGATAGCGGAACTTGATCAGTTCAAGAATAGTAGTGCCAGCTCAAGAGATGTTGTGAACAATCATGTTGAGATTGACCTTATGGATGATTTCCTTGAGATGGAAAAGCTGGCTGCATTGTCTGAAGTCGAACGTGTAAGCTCTAGCTTTGAAACAGAAACTGATTCTGACCAGGCTGTGGCTATAGATAAAGCTTCAAAAGTCGAAACTGAAACACTAAAGAGCCAGGTCACAGATTTGCAGGCAAAGGTTGAAAAGCTTGAGACTGAGAAAAGGGATCTCGAAATGGCCCTTGCAGAGGCTAGAGTCCAGCTTGACGCGTCATGCGATGCCCTGATGGCAGCCAACAACAAGTTGGCAGAATTACAAGTGCAGTTCAACTCAGCGAATGAGTCCAAAATTGCTGCTTTGGGACAAGCTGATCTGTTAGATGCTGAGAGAGGATCTTTGGCATTGCAGCTTGAGTGTAAGTCTATAGAAGTTGAGAAACTTCAGGCAGTTGTGTCTTCGTTGGAAGAAAGTGCAGACAAGAAAGAGCTGGAGTCACAGTTAGAGTCAACTTCTGTAGAGTTAGCTGATCTTCGCAAGACAGTGGCATCCTTGCAAGAGCAGATTGATGCTGAGAGAACTCTGTCTGTTCAGCACAAAGCATATGCAGACATGGCAGAAGCAGATAAAAAGTCACTAGAGGCACAATTGCAGTCTGCACACGCAGATATTGGGAAACTGAGGGGATCTATTGAAACACTGGAAAGCGAGTTGCAAAAGGAGCAAACCATGTATGCAGAACTTGTGGCCCAAATGGACTCGATGAAAATTGAATCGGAGAAAAAACTTGGTGTGGAATCTGCCAAAGAAGCATTGGAGGCACGACTCCTGGTAGTGAACTCAGAAATTGCGAAACTGCATGGAGCAGTGAACGATCTGGAGTGCGATGCAGCAAAGGAGAAGGCATTTTCTTGTGAACTGAAGATGCAACTAGAGGCAGTGGAAGGCATCCGAAAGATGTTGGAGTCTGAGCTTGAGAGCTCACACCAGGAGACCATGAAGCTCCAGGAGAAGATCTCATCATTGGAAGTGAGACTTAAGGACCAGACTGCATTGTTGGTAGAATTCACCGCCAAGGCTGAGGATGCAGCAGCGGGGAGGAAGGCAATGGAAGGCCAACTTGAAGGAGCAAAACTGGAAATCACAAAACTGACAAATAAGGTAAGCTTGCTGCAAGGGAAGATTGAGCAGGAGAAGCTGCTGTCAGAAGAGTATGAAGCAAAATGCCGCAAGTTAGAGGCTCAGCTGTCAAGGGACAGTCGGGAGGCAAAGCTTTGGCGACTGGCCGACACAAATGGTGACCTGAAGGTCAAGCAGGTACTCTTTTTATGCTCAGTCTACTGCATCTAAACTGGAAATTTCAACCCCAAAACCTCCTGACTGTTGTAATACTGTTAGGCTTAAGACCTACAAACATCAAGCAAAAATTACAAGGGTTCTAATATCCTATTGTCAAATCTAATTGCTAGTTATTTCACTCTCTTGTTTGGATATCCAAATGGTCATTTCATTTGCTAACTATATGTTCAAAAAAAATTGCTAAAAGTATATAACTTGGAAACTCTTCTAGTGACTCCTAAGGCTATTCCCAGTGGAGAGTTTTATCTCGTGGTTTTCAAGTATAACATGTCATCAAAAAATATTTGAGTGGATGAAAAAACACTATCCTATTTTCCAGTGTAAAGTTTCATTTCGTGGTTTCATAGGCTGGATCATTTAACTGCAAGGCATGTGATTGGACGTGATGAGATGAGATGAAACTCTCTAGTCCCAATGTTAGTTTCATCATGTTTCATAGTCTTGGAAACAATTTATACAAAGTTTCATTCTGATGAAACTCTTTCCTTCTCTCCTCTTAAATTTTCTACCATGTCACCATATGAGCTGATGTGTCAGTGTATTAAATGTGCATAAAACTAATATGAAACTACCACTGAAAGTAGCCTAACTGTTGGTATGTAGTTTTGTGGTCCCTAGACACATTCTATAATGACATCTAAGCACACGTGTAATCATACCTGACAGTTGAAAAGTTTTTATCTTAACAATTTGTCTTCCGTAACAGGATAAAGAGCTCTCCAGTGCTGCTGGGAAACTCGCGGAGTGCCAGAAGACGATCGCTAACCTTGGTCGTCAGCTAAAATCGCTGACCGACCTCGACGGTGTAACAGCCGAGCCTGAAAAGCTAGAGTCCGGGGATGCACTTCTGGACTTTAGAGATTGTGATGTTGAGGTGCCACCAGCAGACTTTGCAGATGGCTTGTACGATTTGGATCCTCCAAAGAGCAATGGGAGCTGCTTGTCACCCATTCCGCATGTTCAGCCGTCGTCCACACCCTCGCGAACGTCAGTGTTCTCCGGCGGTTTATCGTCGCTTGGTAGCTACAGGAGCAAAACAAGAAAGTGAAATCTGATGAAAAAAGATTGTGCATAAACTTATTTAACAGTTCGTGGATGTTTGTCAGATGTCACCTGATGCTTAGATCAGTGTACATTTACAGGAAAATGATGGTTACTTGTGCTTGTGCTTGTGCTGGCTGGTGATTTTACTGCTATGAGCTCAGCCTCTCATTTTGTTTGCTTTTCAGCGTTCACCGATTTCTGCAAATGCAAGTCTTGTTAGGAGTTGAGACTGATGTATGTCACATCATACCACTCTCACATGCTAGTCAAGCTGAAAATGTGCTGAACATGCAAGTAGGCAATTTACTGAATGCAAGATCACATGTTTTTCTCTGCTGTTCAGCTTAGCCAGATGACAGATGAAAACTCTGTCACTGAAGAAATGCAACGTGAAACTTGTGTTACTAGTACTTTCTCGAGTTTTTCGCTGGAAACTAAATGCTTGAGATATATAGCTCGAATTCTGAAAATTATTAGAGCTGGTTTTCAGTAACTGTCAAGATCCGTACGACTGAATTTACCTCTGTATGATACAACCACCCTCACGCTACCGTCCAAAGCTGCGAGATGGAGTACTACATAAGCTGTGGCATGGTTGAACTCTATCGCACACTCAAAATCGTCTCCCATTGTTGAGCAAGTAAGGTCTTGTTCTTCTTTAGCTCAGCTCAGCTCATCAGCTTCCATCCATGGGTGTCTTCAGCTTGGCTCCCAAGGTGTACAAGCCGGCGTCGGAGGTCAATCTCCGCGCCGACAGCAACGAGTTCTACATTAGCCCCAACGTCAAAGGTTACAAGTGCTGTCTGAATTTTCTGTCCATTTTCTAGTCTCAGAGCTTTTGCATGCAGAATTCAGAATTCAGTTTTTGGAAGTGATTTGTATGTTTCTGTCTGATCATTTTGGTTCTTTAGCTCCACGAGTTGCTGGATTTCTGGTGAAGATCTTCGCGTGGGTTCTGGAGGCGCCGATCATCGGCTCGATCGTGCTCTACATCCTCAAGAGAGGCAATCTCGTCAACAAGGTAGATGATCATCACTTCTTGCACAGTAAAAAACACAGGTTGGAACGTTAGCTGAAATGCTGTAGATTACAGTGGCACTTGAACTGTAATCAGATTGTTTCCAAGATGATTAGTTGCTGAAAATGTCGCTGTAGCTTGTCTCGGATGCCGAAATCCCGGAGCCACCACTGTTCACTGCAGCTCACACCTGGCAAGGTCTGTCTTTTGTTCCTTACCTTTTGGGATTTGGCCCTACCATTTCGAGCCGTTTTTGTACTTTTGTTCACAGTAGAATTCGCATTTGAAAATCAAATTTGGATTCAGTTAGAACCTGAAAAAACTGATGCTGCTGCTTCATGCAGACGTCCCTGAGCAGAATGTGAACCTGACGAAGCCGGACATGTCGCCGGCAGAGCGCGTTCAGGAGGCCGTCATCTGCCTCCCGGCTCGACTCGAGTCGGCGCTCGCTGACCCGCCGTCGTCGCCGGGGTTCAGGCGCTGGACGATCCGGGACTTCACCAGTTCCTACATCTCAGGAGAGATCACTCCTATCATGGTAAAACATTCACGGTTTTTACTGACAGTAATTAACTGTTGGGGTTAAATGGCTTTGCATCAGTAGTTCAGTACAATGCACTGCATTATGGCAATGTGTAGTGCACTGAGGTGTGAATTACTCACTGAATTTTAGTAGGTTAGAGGTGTTTCTTGTTCATGAATGCTAGATCAATTAGTTTGTACTGCATTGTTGGCAGGTTGCGAGGAGATTTCTGGCTGCAGTGAAGGAGTGTTCAGGCCCTGATCTGAACATGGCCTTGTTCATCAGCTGCAATCCTCAGGACATCATCAGACAGGCCGAGGCGTCCACCCTCAGATACCAACAAGGTAAACAAAATTAACTCCATTTTCAGTACACTGTATGCCAATTCACAGTAGCAACAAATCAAAATCAGTTAATCATTCTAGCACTAAACAGTAATAATATCATATTACTAGTACTCAGTGTCTAGTCTTCATCACCATTGACATTTAGGTTCAGAGAATCTGCCGATATTAACTGTCATAACCAGCATGTTTACTTCTGTACATGCTTCCGGTCATGTTTTTTTACTGGTGAAGAAGTATTACTACTGCCATTTGCAGTCTGGAACTGAACCAGCTGGATGAACAGTATCAGCAGATGCTTTACAGGAAAGCATTGTCAGAGCCTGCCAATGCACGGACTGTTCTCTGAAAGAGATGTTTCCACAATGCAGAGAGAGACTGAAACAACACGCAGCTTGCACCAGATTCAGGGCTCGAACTAATCTGACATGAAGCAAAATATTCAGACTTCGAACAGAAGGGCTTTCTGATGAAAGATTCCACAGAAATGGCATCAGCATCATCCCCTCATGATCATGCATTGACCAAATGGTTCTGATCCAGCATTGATCGAATCTGAAAGCGTTGCATGGTCCTGATCTAGCATTGATAACTCAAAGGGACGGTTAGTTGCCACTGCATGTGGTTGCACGCAAGAGGCCAATACTACATTCCTTGCAGGGCTTGGCTTGCTGATCTGTTGCAATTGAAGGCATCTCGTTGTGCTATGCATATGTTGTTGCAATATATCATCATTTACTCTTTGCATTCATTCAGCTTTACTCCCTGATCGATTGCATGCATTATTCATTTCTTGGCTTCTGTTAACTGTTAATTGTTCTTGGATTATGTCAAGTGTTTGACTGTTCTTGATGTTAATTAACTGCAGGAGCACCTCTCTCTGCCATGGATGGCGTCCTGGTGGCCGTCAAAGACGAAATCGACTGCCTGCCATACCCAACAACAGGTAAGAACATCTTAACATCAAGCATCATCAACAGTACTAAGGTTGACAAAGCATTAAAAAAACTTTTTTAAAAAAGAGAGAGAGAGAGAGAGAGTTAGTGATCGAGGAGGAAGTAAAAAGCAACTGGAATCAGGATTTAATCAGCAGCAGAACGGTAGGTAGAGCTGCTGCCGCCATGGAGAGGAGAGGAGGCCCCAGTACGGTCGGATGATTCTGATGCCATTGTTCATCGCCGTACGGACTGCCCGTCGATCGTTTGCTTCTTGCAAAATGCGTGCTGACAATTGGCACGTGGTTTTGGATTGATACTGTTCATCAACAGGAGAAGTGATCTGATTTGTTGCAAAAAGAAAAAAATCACTGCTTTTTAATTAGCTACAGTTGACTGTACTAACTCGTTTTTTGTAGGGGACAAAAGAAATTATTGCATTGGCCGTGCTATGGAACAGTGTTGCAAATTAAAAACTTTTTCTGATGAAGAAAGAGAGTTTATGAATCTGAAGATTCTAAATACTGTCAGCGCCAAATCTATGTCGACATGGAAAAAATATTATCATAAGGAGTTTTATATTAGGGGGGAAATCTTCTGTCTGATTTGGTTGTACTGTACCCTGAAACTGATCAAAGACGCACACGCACTGACCCATGAACAGGAGGAACGAGATGGCTGCAGAGGATGAGGCCGTGCGCGGCGGACGCGGCGGTGGTGGCGCAGCTGCGGGCGTGCGGCGCGCTGCTCGCCGGCAAGACCAACATGCACGAGCTCGGCGCTGGCACCAGCGGCATCAACCCGCACCATGGGTACGATGGAGAGAAAAAAAAACGGAATTTATTCACTTATCAACCGATTGGCGAGAATGGGTTTGTGAAAAAAAGATTGCGGCTTTACCTGGTTTGATGGTTTCAGGTCGACGAGGAACCCTTACAACACTGGCAAGGTGGCCGGCGGCTCGTCGGGCGGGTCCGCCGCCGTGGTCTGCGCCGGCCTCTGCCCAGTCGCACTTGGAGCCGACGGAGGCGGTAACCCCTCTAACTCTATCGATCTTCAGTCCATTGCAAAAATAGGATTTCTTGTCCTAAACCCTGAAACCGAAAAGTATCTTGCTCTGAAGATAATTTAGGGAAAATTATTCTAAACTCATAAGGAATGTCTTTTTCGTTGTTTGCATGTCCTTAAAATGATTATGAAAAAAATTCCGTTGTTTGCATGTCCTTAAAATATTATAAAAAAATTAAAAAATTTAATAAGATAAATTAATATGTGATAGATAACCTCACAAATATGTAATAATGTCAAATTTAATTTTTCATATTACAATAAAAAACGTTAACGTTAAGTTTAATTTTTATATTGTAGCTTATAAAAGTTAAATTTTAACTTGTTTGTAGAGGGATATATATAAGTTTAATTTTTATGTTGTAGCTTATAAAAGTTAAATTTTAACTTTGTTTGTAGAGGGATATATATAGTATGTTGATATTTTTTTTAATTTCTTTTATAACTTAAACACGTAAACAACGAGAGGACTTTCTCGAGTGTTTAAAATCCACTCTCACGAATTTATCTTCTTGATCAGAACATGGTGACGATGGATTGAACGGTGCCAAAACGTATGAACATAAAAACAAATCTCCTTTATAGAGTTTTGAATTGATATTTGTGGTTTTTAATCAGGATCTGTTCGCATGCCGGCCGCGCTATGTGGTGTGGTGGGCTTGAAGCCGACGGCAGGGCGGTTCTCCAAGGACGGGTGCGTCATGCTCCACATATACTTTTTCATTTGTGAACAATAATCGCTAGCCAAGTAGCCATAGCTGCCATGTATGCGCATTGCTCAGATGAACTGACACACATGGCTACTTCTGGTTTCAGGCTGCTTCCTCTCAACTGGACAGTCGGAATGCCGGGGATATTAGCGGCAACGGTTGAGGATGCACTTATCGCGTCAGTAATCACTCTTGTTTTGTTTCAGAAACTAATTATACTTTTAGTATTCTTGCTGCATTTGTTTTGTGTATATGTATCGTGATATTAAGTACTACTATAACTTTTCTGTTGCTGTTGATCTTTCAGCTATGCAGCTATTGCTGATCAGTCTCAACCAACCCACTTGCAGGCAAATGCTTGAACTTTGTTTTCTCTTACAACTTTGGATGTTCAGTGAAACGTTGATGCTTGTTCCAGAAAATTTGATGCTTTTTTTTTTTGCAGCCTGAACTGAATCTTCCCCTGCTGAAGGCTGCAAGCTCGATGCCCACCATAAGACTAGCAAGATATGCAAAGGTGAGCGCTTCAACACTGCAATAAAATCGTGTCATCTGAACCTGAACATTTTTTGAAAGGAAGATGTAAACCTGAACATTGTGCTGATGTTCGCCATAAAACAGTGGTTCAATGACTGTTCTGAGGACATCAGAAGCTGCTGCGACAAGGCTGTTCACATGCTGCGGACTCGATACGGTTGGGAGGTATAAGAACATCTCTACGGTTCATCTGATCCTGAACTTAATGAATGCACCTATAGTTCATGCAATCTGACACAGAATTTTCTTTCTGTTTTTACACATGTTTGTGCCACTATCTTCACTGCAAGACTGCCGATGTGACAATTCCTGAAATCGAGGAGATGCGTCTCGCGCATTACGTGACGATGGGTTCAGAATGCACGGCGTCCTTCGATAAATATCTGGAGAAACTGTAAGTATACGAATAAATTCTCTCATATGCAATCAATTTTCAGGCTAACATAAATACGAAATCAAACTGATGCTCAAATATATTGTATACTCAAACCATGCTGATGCAGGAGCAAGTCTGAAATTGGTTGGGATGTGAGGATCGCGCTGAGCGCCTACGGGTCGTTCAGCAGCAGAGCTTACCTGAACTCGCAAAGAATCCGGTGAGCTCCAGTACTCCAGCTTATCTATCATTCTTCAGACAATCCACCGTCAAATTTAGTACACTTCAGTACTCCACTCTGAACTCGAGATGGACCAACGTTTTTTTTTTTTTGCAGGAACCGTCAGATGTACTTCCATGACAAGATCTTCAAGACATTCGACGCAATCGTCACGCCAATGACAGGGTATATACGCAATCTTGCATGGCAATTATCACTAGTGTAGCACTGACAGTTTCAGGCCTAACTATTAGAAATGAAAACGGTCAAAAACGATGCTATTTATACGGAAACGGTCACGATACAGTCAGAAATTTTCGTACCGTTTTCATCCCTGCTAACCACGTAGCTGATGCTTTCTTGTGCAGAGTGACTGCATACGATTTGCATGACGACGCGCGGCACACTGGAGAGCTGGACTACATAAACGGAGGTGATTAACTGAATTAATCACGAGCGATTAACCGATGAACTGAAAGAGTTCAGTTCCAAGAGTGCAGTGCAGTAATTAAGCTAGCATCTCACTGATTAATAATCTCTGTCGGATGCAGCTGCGCTGGTGAGGTACTCCATCGCCGGGAACTTCCTGGGGTTGCCGGCGATCACCGTGAAGGTTGGGTACGACAGGGAAGGGCTCCCCGTAGGGCTTCAGTTCATCGGGAGGCCGTGGTCGGAGGCAACGCTGCTGCACCTCGCCTACGCCATGCAGGTGACGGGTTCATTTTTTTCTTAAGATAAAAAAAAGTTTTTATTGATCTCAGACGGAGTACATCGAAACCAAACTAAGAACACTCCTGATGCTTGCATAACTAAAATACACACTGTCAAAACACACAGCTTCAAAAGAGTTTATAATATGGGGAAGGAAACAGTAAAAGTAATGAGCATTAATTTTCACATTAGATCGCTACCTATATCTTTATCTTTAGGTAAAACACTTTCTGACCACTTGCTTTAAACGCTGACACGTCGCTGTAATCGGATCCGGTGAACTAGGATTCTTCTTCATTTCTGCTGGAAACGAACTGGTGTTTGATTGCTATAAATTTTCTGCGTAAATCCTGCATTGCATATATACGGGGAGTAAAATATGTTTAATTATCTACACAGAACTGATATTTTTTTTGTTTGGGTATTTTTGCAGGAGGCGTGCAGCAAGAGCTACAGGAAGCCCATGGTGTACTACGATCTCCTCAACAAGAACAAATACTAGCTTGTGAGAAGAGTCACAGATATTCAGAGAGATTTGGATTGGGGAGAAATTTATCATCGATCATTCTTACCATCCCAAATACAGAATGTGATGGCCATTATTGTTGTAAGTGTTGTTATGTTGTTGTTGCTGCTGCTGCTGCTTTGACATAAGCATGCATGTAATAAATATGCATGTCGCTGTATATGTCTACTATTTATTTGAATGTGCCTACTGATTTTAAAAATCGTTCTCCCAGAAAACGATTTTAACGATGTGATAGACGGCCGTTGATCACTGTCTATCGCGCGCACGTTAATTTATATTTTTTCTCTTGTCGTTCTCGCGCATGGTGATTTTTTCTGTTCATTTAGAGGGTCGCTTGTAAAAGGACGTGGCTAGGGTGGCAAATTTGTAGACGGCTCTCTTGCCACCCTCGGAGAGAGCGGTTTTTACTGTTTCCCTAGGGGGCCACCTGTAAATTTATCGCCTCGGCTGTCTCTTTTGTAGACGACCCCTTAGAGAAATAGTAAAAACCGTTCTCCTCGAGAGCAGCAAGGGGCCCTAGTGCAAAATGACACTTCACGGACGTTCGTCTGTCATGTCACTAAAATTACTCTTTGGGAGAACGATTTTTTTAAAAAAAATGCCCTTGACGAGCGACTAATTTTGCACAAGTTTAAAAACAAAAATTAATTTTGCAAATCTTTTAATAAAAAAATTAAAAATCCCAAAATTTCGACAGCCATCAGGTTTCCTGACAAGGCTGGTCCATTGGTCATTTACCAATTGCATCCCTGCCAACTTCGGAATTTACAATTGGATCGTTGATATCGTGGCTTCACAATTTGCACATGTTTTATTGCCGGGTACAGTAGATGGGTTGCCGTTACCTGATTGGACGGAGAAAGATCTCAATCAACCGTCCAGATCGAGCACGTTAGATTTTTGTACGTTCATCTTATACGAGGGACAGATAGATATATAATGCGTAGTAAAGGCTTAAACTAAAGTGATCCCCTTGACTTGAGGTACAAGGGTCACCACCTACCCTCCCACCCTCTGTCACCCTCTTCACCACCTCGCCGCTGCCGGAGCTTATCGTTGAAAAACCGAGCAGCCAGCCGGGAAGGCGGCGGCAGGGACAAGAACCCGAAGAAGCTTCGTCCTTGGTGCGGGCGGACGGAGCGGCACACTTCGAAAACAGAGTCCAGTGGTCAGAGGTGGGATGGCGAGGTGGATCCGGCCCTACCGAAGGCGGATACGGCAACCTCGAAGGCGATCTAGCTCCCCGTGACCAAATCGAAGAGGACGGCTCCGATGGCCTCAGCAAGCCGGAGAAGGGAGGGGGCGGGCGGCGCATCGAGGACGTTGGTGCGGCGAGTGGGCAAGTGACGTGCTTCTCGAGCCAAAGGCCGATGCACTCGGGATGGAACACGTGCGGGCATGCCGGGGAGAAGGCGGAGGGCGTCATCGTCGTCGAACTCGAGGAGGCACACCACGCACTCCAGCGGGTCCTCCCGCGTCTCCCCAATCCGAGGTGGAGGCCGCGACAACAGAGGAGCTCGCGGCGAGGCTCGCCTGGAGGAGAGGCGAGGAGAGGCGCAGCGCGGGGCTACACAAGGCCGGCGACGGGAGCTGCATGTGACGTGGTTGGCAGAGGCCGGCGTGTCCAGCGGCCGCGAAGGCTGGCACCAGCGATGACAGGGAGACCATCGTGGGCGGTAGCCGTGAGAGGCCGACAGTGACGAAGGCCAGCACGGGCGACAGTAGGGAGACTCTCACGTGGCCGTGAGAGACCGGCGAGGCCAGCAGCAGTGGAGACTGACGCGGCCGACGGGAGGTCTGTGGCCGCGTGAGCATGGAGAGTTTGGCGGCGGTAGAGGCTGGCACAGCCAAGGCGGGGTGGTAATGCAATGACAAAGTCTGGGCTGGCTGGCGGTAGGGCGCTAGTGCGGCAGAGGGTGAGTTGGCAGAGGTTTGTGTAGGTGGCGGAGCTCGAGGGTGGCGGCGGCGGCGTGGGAAGGGAGGCTTGCGGGCGAAAGCCTAGCTCAAGGACTCCCCGAGCCGGCAATGGCGATGTTCTCGGACGCCGCATCCCTCGTTGGGGTGTTTGTCGAGTGGTCACCCTTCCCCTCTCGACAGGATCGTCCAGGTGAACACCGAGTCCAACTAGACGGGCAGCGGTGATGTCTAAGACACCACGACCTTCTTGAAGGCGTTGCCCAGGAGGTCTTCGTTCCTTGCCTTTGCCGCCTTTTCTTCGTTTGGTCGCCGACAGTCTCTCGGTTGTCTTCATCAGGTTGGGGCAAGGGACGAGTGGATCTCCTTCTCTCTCGCCTCTCTCCCTCTCCTCAACCCTCTACGTGAAGATAACGAAAGTAGTTCGACGTCCTTCGGTGTAGAGTCGGTTTTAGCGGGCGTTTGCATTCGCTAGTTGGCTTGGTAGTGATCGATCACGCCGGCTGGCCGGGTTGGTACCGGTGTCTTCTCCAGGTGTTGTGCAAGAAGTTGCCATCTCGATGGTTGTGTGTTTCTTTTGTTTTTTTCTGGTTACGATCTCGGTTGTAATCTTGATCTTTTTTCCTGCTATATCAATATATGTGCATTGCATCGTATAGTGCGAACCGTCAAAAAAACAAAAATAAAGTTTAGTCTGCGGAGTGATTGGAGCTTAACTTATTACCGAGGCGAAGCTACATGTATCAAGGTGTCGAGGAACCCGATTCAAAAAAATTTAGCTATAATTTATCTATTTTTGTCATATATACACATTCTCAATTCAAACTTAGACATCCATATCAAGCTAAACTCGATCCAAAGCAAAGCAAAATATGTGAATGGAACCCCTCCATTTCGATCTAGCTCCATCCCTGCTTATTATATTATCCGGATATTCTAGACTTGACACTAATGTTTATTTACGACTAATTATTTTTTATATAAGTGGCAAACGATGCAAGCATCAACAACGACATGTCTATGATGACTTTTATCAATCTCAAGATATGCCAACCAATCTGAAAATATGCTGAAGCGATCTCAGAGATACTCATAGAGATATGGTGGTTTGTATGTTTGTGTTTATATGGATAAATGTTACTGTGTTTAAGATTAAGATAGTAACAATGTAGACACGAAATAGATATTTTTCTCTACGAGTTTGAATGCAGATAAAAACTAACAAACTTTTTATCTACATGTCACACTAAACTCCATAGACCATATGGAGGATTTCCATTCGATGGAAAGAACCAAGAGTTCAAAAACGTGCTCCAAAAATTGTAATTTCAGATAATTAGTACGGACAAACTGCAGGGGCTAAGCAGAAAAAAACCGTGACGTCGCTCGGTTCCAGAGATCTTCAGATCAGATCAGAAATCCCCAAAACGAAACCAAACCCGACAGATCTTCTTCTTCCTCCCTTTGCTCCGCTCCCATCTGCGACGAGGCGACCCGGTGCGAGCGACGAAGAAGAGATCGAGCTCGCCTGAGAAGGAAGAGGAAGAAGATGTCGTCGGTGTTCAGCGGCGATGAGACGGCGCCCTTCTTCGGCTTCCTCGGCGCCGCCTCGGCCCTCATCTTCTCATGTAACCTCCTCATCCGCATCTTCTTCCCCGCTTCCTCTCCTCGATCATCAAGCGAGTAGGTGTAGAAAAAGGTCCAGTTTTTCCAATCAAAGTTTAGATTTTGTTCGATTGGGAGAACCTCGCTCCAGTTTTCCCCATCTGATCCTGCGATTTGGTTCGATGGTGATGAGGTCCACGCCCCCGATTCGAGCGATCTGTGACGCGCTGAGTGCTAATTTTTGCTTCGCGTGGCTAGATTTGATCCGGTTAGAGGTCGGATTTGGGGGAAAAGTTGGGAGTTTTGGATTCTGTGCTTGATGGGGATTGCGTAATTGCTTCCTTGATCTGTTGCAGGCATGGGTGCGGCGTACGGGACGGCGAAGAGCGGCGTCGGCGTGGCGTCCATGGGCGTGATGCGCCCGGAGCTCGTCATGAAGTCCATCGTGCCCGTGGTCATGGCTGGTGTGCTCGGTATCTACGGTCTCATCATCGCCGTCATCATCAGTACCGGGATTAACCCCAAGGCTAAGCCGTACTACCTCTTTGACGGATACGCGCATCTCTCATCGGGGCTTGCCTGTGGCCTCGCTGGTCTTGCCGCTGGCATGGCCATCGGCATCGTCGGTGATGCTGGTGTCAGGTATTGTCAATCTCTCATATAGTGTATATGCTACCAGTGCTGTGCATTGGTGATTAAGTATGGTCATTGGTGATTAAGTATGGTTTTTATGACGAAAGCTACAGTTTGATCAACAGTTCTAAGAGACTTTGTAGGTTTGTTTGCTACATAATATGATGAAAGGAACTATAGCTTTTTATATTACAGTAGTTTGTATGCGGTAGGCATCATAGATAGCCCTTTCTGTTCAAAAACTCATCCATTGTGTTCTTGTATTAGCCTAGTAGTCAATCTTAAACTGGTAGTCTGTAGCTGTTGCCTACAAAGTTGTTCATTTCAATTGCTTTAAGGCTGTGGAAATGAAGAACAAGGCTCCTATAATCCTAAATGGTATTTCTGGATCGTCCTGTTTGTAAATCCTCTGGTCTAGATGGTAATAAGTGTCATATTGAAGCTTTATAAATTCTTAGCATTTCTTTACAGGGTTTTTTCCTCATGGGCTCTTAAATACATCGCATATCCCGAATAATGATGTTCTTGATACTGTTCTCTGGAAATTTTTGCTGAAGTTTCAACTTTTAACAACTGAGAAAAAATGTGCTGTGGTGCGAAGAGCAACAACTGGTCAAGTTATGTTTTGAAAGTAAATAATCTACTTCCACAATTTTAGCATTAACTGGATTATGACTCCATTCATGATGGCATTTGTGTTCTTGTTTAATGGTGCATATTGTTTCTTAGACATTTGAACGTGAAGGTTAATTTTGGGATGGTTATTAGATTCTGATGTTACTATGATATCATATGATCGAAATGTGTTCCTGATCTGCAAGTTTTTCTTCCATCTATTTCACTGCCTTTTCGGGCTTCACCTAGGTGTTCATCACTGCCCTTCTCTGAGGGCTTGAGGCTGCTCCTAATCTGCCTAGTTTGGATTGCAATTCTGATATCTCTTGTTGGTGTTTGCAGGGCAAATGCACAACAACCAAAGCTTTTCGTGGGCATGATCCTCATCCTCATTTTCGCAGAAGCGCTTGCTCTGTATGGTCTCATCGTGGGCATCATCCTTTCATCCCGTGCTGGCCAATCTCGTGCAGATTAGGCACTTTGCAGTACCATTCCACAGTTATTCCACTGGTT
The DNA here is from genome assembly GCA_019925245.2 of Oryza australiensis. NCBI lineage: Eukaryota > Viridiplantae > Streptophyta > Magnoliopsida > Poales > Poaceae > Oryza > Oryza australiensis. The sequence goes on from JAIFGZ020000539.1 coordinate 1,086,999, forward strand.
ATATATTCTTGAGAAAACCTGAAACTTGGGAGCTCTAGTTTTAATGTATTAAAAGATCGATTTGTAGCATAAGGAAGGGTGGCACTTCCAGTCCTTTTTGTTTCTTTTGTGGTGGTTCATGCAAAGTTTTTTGGGTTAGGCTGGATTTGCTGCTCCTGAGCAAATGGATTTAAATCTCATTCGTGGTGAATAAAGAACACGGCGTTGTAGCAAAATAAACTTACAATATATTATGTTCATCCCTTCAATCTGTTGCCTTGGATTGCAAAAATCACCAGTGTTTTTTTTTTATTATCATGAGTTATGTCATCGTTAAATATTCTGACTTGTGTTGCGTGATAGCTAAATGAGTTTATTAGGATGAGTAGGACATGAGTAGGCCAGCTCTCAGATATACGAAGATTAAGTTACCATCATATGCCTCTGTTAACGCAGGATTAATTAAGTTTTAATTATTACAAACATAAAAATTAGATTTATTTGATATTTAAAATAATTTCTATATAGAAAGTTTTTTATCAAACGCATAGTTTACCAGTTTATAAAATCAATATCTTATTTAGAAATAAACAGGGCCGTCAATCAGATGCTATTTCTGCTACATCCGCACCAATTTCGTACGCTAGCGTTAAACTATTCTGCTACTATTACCCTATTGAGCATTTCTCTTGTATCGAAAATCACATCCTACTGTATCGAAAATCGCACCCTACTGCAGCATGAAAATCGCATTTCTCTTGCATCTAAAACCTCATGTAACCTCTCAAAAAGATAAGAAAATCTCTGATAATTTACAAAAAACCAAGGACAATATCGAGAATTGTAAATCTACCTGTTTCACAGTTCAGGAACGCTTCTTCCAAATGTATGAATGAACCGACACGTCTGTTCCATCGCTGCCCACTGCTATCATTGCAGAACAGTGGTTTGGATGTTTCAAAACTTTGGAAAATTTTGTTATTGCCACGAGACAGAACTCGTGCTGTTGTTCTTCAGTTCTAAGAACAGAATGCAGCAGCAACTTTAGCTGTATAACGCCGCAAGTTCATCCTCGTACGCCTTCTTGATAGCCTCCCTCTTGAGCTTGAGGGCGGCAGTGACGAGCCCTGACTCTGGGGTCCATGGCTCCGGCACCAGCTTGACTTTGGCTGGGATCTCAAACTTCTCCAGTCTCGCTTGCTTAGCAGCCTGAAGAAAAAACACACATCAGTTCTCATAACGATTGTATATCATGCACTGAATACTTAAGAGGGTTGCTAGATTCAATTGGTTTTGGTATTGTTACGGTGCGTGCCATGTGGAGTTACATTGCATACTGAGAGTGAAAAATTTAGATGATTGGTATTCGGCATCGACCATTCGACCCATCAACATGCGGAATCTGGTTGAACTCATGAACGCACATCTTTTTTGCATGCAAAATATGGAGAGATCATCACAAATTATGATGTATCAAATTGTCCATTAGTGTATGGGTTATATTCTCTGTTTACTGGAAGATTATAATGTGTTCTCTTTTCTTGATTCTCCTGATAACCTATGAGGTCCAAAAATCCTCCCTTGTTCTCATATTGGTAAGGCTACAAGTCAACATCAAATCGTCTCTCTCTCTCCCTCTCCCTCTCTCTCTCTCTCTCTCAAGAAGAAAAACAGAAGAGATCATGAGAAGTAAGGAAGTCTCAGATAATGCAATCATTAGTAATGCAGTTAATTTAAGTGAAATATTGAAGGGGAATGGATTGCTAGATTAATCAGATATCTAGCAATTCTCAGAAACACAGGGAGAATACACACCTTTGCTAAACATTGAAGGACCTCTTTGACAGTCTCTTGCTTCTCGCACAAATCTGAAACATCTGTATACGTGATGCCTTGCTTTGAGCCCCAGTTTTTCAGTTCACCGTGTGCAACTACAACAAGTGCAACACAGTAGTTGTGGAAGGGGTCAGCATGGATCATGATGTTGTCAACATACGGACACGCGCTCAAAGAAGCCTCCACCTGCGGTTGTATAATAGTTAGATTAGAATAGGTGAATGCCACTAATTTGCCTAGAAAATAGAAGATAGCTTACTTTTGCTAAGGATACATATTCACCATGTTGAAGCTTGACTATGTCCTTCTTACGGTCAATAATTTCAAGGCAACCATCTGGGTGAAAACGTCCAATGTCACCAGAGTAGAACCACCGCATGCCTCTTTCATCATCCTTCAACAAATCCGTGTCGTTAAAGAAAAGTAATCATGGGCTTCATATGGCACAGACTGCTTTGGCATATTATTGCAACATACCTTGTAGACTTCATTTGTTTTAGCCTCATTCTTAAAGTAGCCTTTTGTCACATTTGGACCTCCAATAACTATTTCACCTCGAGGCATTGGTGAATCATTAGTTAGATATCCACCTTCAGCCCAGTCTATCAACTATCATATACAATTAATATTACGTTAGGAAAGAATAATATCTGACAAAGGATAACATATGAATGTTTTGAATCGCAACATGAAGGAGAAACCATAAAAAAAAATTGGATGGGCATAATCCACTAAGTTAAACAGATGTTCTTTTGTGCAAAAGATTATATGTATAGCTTTATGCTAAGCGGTGTAAACTAGCTATCCACAATGTCACTGGACTGGCTGTAAGGCTAGTGATCAAGTAAAGTTATCCGCAATTCCACGTGTCATGTCAAACATTTGAAGGCACAAGTTTATCCGTGATCTCTAATACGAAGAAAACAATATCATTTTGCAATTAGCGGAAAATCTTTCGTACATCGCAACAATAGCTTTACTATGGAAATTAGGATACAATACACCCTACCAAATAATAAAACATTTTTTTATTGTACCTTAATGTATGAGCAAGGCAATGGAGCACCAACACGTCCAACAGATGTGTCATCATACTCAGAAAATGTCCCGCCAGCACATGTTTCAGTAAGACCATATCCTTGCCCTATTGGAGCCCTGCAACAGCACAACCCAAAACATGTCAATTGTTTTGGTTTAAAGTGGAATATGCAAGTTAAATTTGAAATGTGTAAAGTTCAATCACGGTAAACACAAGTGGACCAAAAACAATAACTTGATTTTAACAAAAGAGACTTGAGAATGGCTTATAAAATAATAAAGAATACTATCTCACCCAAGGCATATATTGATAAATCTCTGAGTATCTCCAGAGAGAGGTGCTCCACCTGAAAGTATAAATCGAATCCTTCCTCCCAAGATCGCACGCACCTTCTCAAAGACAATCATATCCCACAAATGCTTCTCTAATCCCCATGCACCAAACCAACTTCCATTGATAGCAGCTAACCGACGGCTATAGGCAATATCAAATAGTTTCTTTGCTGCACCACCCTTTGCATCAACCTAATTCATCTCATCATGAAAAAAATGGTCAAGATGGCAAGAAGGCCAGAAAAAACAATGGATAATATCATTATAAAGAACAATACATTTTTTCTAACGCCATCACGAACACGATCAAGTATAGCAGGTACTGCAGTCATAAGTGTTGGCTTCAGAGCTGAAGCATCGCCCTGAGTCCCCTTCTTTATTTTATTCGATGTATCAGTCAGGGTCAGTGGTGATCCATACCCTATAGAAGCCCCAACAGCAGACATAACTGTCTACAAATCACATTTGCATAAAGTGAATCAGCATCAACAAAACCAACATGTGGAATAGAGTGAGGTTTTAATGTCATCTGACACCTACCTCAGCTGCTAATTCAAGAATGTGTGCTAGTGGGAGGTATGCCAAGTAGACATCCTTCTTGCCAAGTGCAGGCACAATGGTCATAACAGCTGATACTACAGCCAGGACATTGCGATGGCTCATCATGACTCCCTGTGAAAATAATTGTACAAATGAGAGGAGTTGTAAGCAGATGATCCGAGAAAAGACAATCATTAGTGATATCCATATCGTGAAGTAATCCAACATGGGAACTACAAATAAATCAACTAATCTTTGAACAAACCTTGGGCATCCCAGTGCTGCCACTTGTATACATTATCACCGCAGTATCTGACGGGAGAGGCAACTTTGCTTCAGCAGGTGTTTCCAATCCTAACCTCTCTACCTCCTCAAATGACTCAACCCTCCAGCTGGTACATTTTTTAGCTAAGGATGCTTCATTAGAGACGCCTTCCTCATTTATGTAGATGACATGTTTCACAGTATCAAGTTGCCCACTTATATCAACAAGTTTTTTCAATTCTTTCCGTCCACATATCACAGTAGTTACCTCAGTCTAAAGAGTCAAAACAGTAGCAAAATTAGAGATCATATCATGATGCAGATACAGTAGGAATAAACTGTTATGTCTAAATTGCTTAAGACAACGAACAAAATTCACTTTAGTTGAGGTTTTGTTACCATAATGATGAACAGGAGAAGAAAAGAGTCAACTGACTTTTTGTGAAAAAAAGAAAGTCAACTGACCTCATTTAGTGAGTGACATAGCGCTCCCTCACCCAAGGAGGAATAAATGGTGACAACTGTAATACTTTGTCTGAAGCATGCCTTTCAAATAGAAAAGGATGGTTAGACAACTTGCGAATGATTTGCGGAGCTAACTGCTAGCATAACAAGAAGAACATAAGTGAAATACAAAAGTATTTCTATTTGAAATACTGTTGTATTTCACTTTATACATGCAAGGATGGTGATGGAACATTGTGCATTATGAAAAGGACAGGTTGAGACACTTCAAGATCAGTCTGCATCATATAAATTCATATTTTTATGCACATAAAAAAACTACGAAGATATAGAACCTGTATTTGCTGAATTAAGCGCGTGGGTATAGAAAGCTACCTGCAATGCAACCTGCCACTCAGCCCGTGTATCAGCGAAAATAGCAACACGCTCATCCCTTTGGTGCCCAATTCGCACTAAACCAGACGAGAAGTTGCAGACAGTCTTGAACGCATCAGCATAGCTTTTCCATTCATACTGCCCCAAATGAAGCTTCTCAAAGGACCTTCCATCACGGGCTACCTCCATTTCCCTCGAAATGAGCTTTCTGGTGCCAAGGAGTGGCATGTAGACATACTGCTTGCAGGATTGCTCAAAGAGCTCTGCAAGTGTGAAAACCCCTTCCCAGTGTGTTTCGACAGGCCGCTCAAACCTGTGGTTACGGATTGCATAGCCGGGCTCTCCGCCGACATCAACCGGCACTCCCCTTTTCTTTTCCCCTTTCCTCTTGGTAAACAGCAGAGATGCCAGAAAAGGGATAGCGAAACCGATGAAATAAGGATTCATGTTTCCCAGCCCTACACAAAGCTACTAGTCCGTGGAGTGTCGGTACTGATCTGCGGCAGACCTGAAGTAATAACCCTGAAATGACAATGTAGTTATATTATCAGATCTTTATCGCGTAGTAACTTACGATGTAGTATTAACAGATGCAGATACATAAAAGGGGAAGCTTTGCTATCCATGGTCTGCAATCAATTAGAATCCCCCCCAAGCAAACGAGTTTTGGATGCTTCCCCAGATGCAGAAACTGTTACTGCTTGGACTCCTCTGGAGCAACTCGTTTGCAGCGAGCAAGCTATTCAAATCTAACGTGGTAGCAGAATCAGGAAGTGGAGTAGTCCATCCTACAAGATCCTAGTTGAGAAACCACTGCGGCATTGCTCTACTACCTAGCCGAGGCGGTTGCTTGCAGAGACACCACCAAATCAGCGCCCGGATCAGACCCCCTCCTGGATGTTGCGGAAGCTTCTAGAAGGTAATGCAAGGCATGCTCACCGCCTGGGCGGGCAAATCAGGGTGCTCGCCCGCTTCCACCACAGCTGACTGCAGGGTCCGGGAGCGCGGCCGCCATTGCCAGAGACAGGAAGCTTACACGGAAGAGCAGCAGTAGTATAGTACCCACCTGCGTCACCGCGTGAGGCGGCGGGCGGAGGAGGCGGCCTCCGGGAGCTCCGCGAGAGGCGGAGGAGGTGGTGCGGGGGAGTGGGAGACAGTGCAATGCAGGTGGCGTGGGGCGGAGAGAAATAGGGGGACGCGGAGGAAGAGGGCGGCGGCGGGCGGCGGGGCGGCGCGGGCGGAGAATCCAACGAGGGTGGAGGCGTGAGTGGGCGACCGCTGACGAGTGGGTGACGACGGCGACAGCGTCAGCAAACGAATTTTTTTATTTTTAATCTATTTATTAAAATAATTTAAAAAATAATTTTTATTTCAAAAATTTACAAAACTAGACGTTCATCGCCCCTCGTCTTCAAAGAACGATTTATCCAATGTGGCCATTAGCCATCGTCTAATGATCGGCCACCTAGTGACGGCCAAATGGGTCGTGCTGAGGCGGGCCGGCTCGAACACGCGTGGCACTGTAGCGGCACGGCACGGCACGGTCCAAGAGGCAAACGGGTCGTGCCGGCACGGCACGAGCAGCCGTGCCGTGCTTGGGCCGCCGGCTGAGCCCGCGAGCCAGCACGGCATGGCCCGGCCCGCGGCGTGGTGGGGGGCGAATCGGCGGCTGATGCGTGGCGCAAAAGTGCTGAGGACGCGCAATGGCTCCCCCGCCGTCCAATACGAGCATGCCACGTGTTCCCCAACTTTAATTTTCAATTTTTATTTTTTTAAACTTATCTGTTGTTTTTTTAAAAAAATGCACTCTGCAAAAGGGCCCGTGGGCTCGGCCTGGCCCGTGGGCCACCGGCGTGCCGTGTCGGCACGGGTACGGCCCGGCTCCCCACGTGTCGTGCTTGAGCCCGGGGCTAGGCACGTGGGCCGGCACGGCACGACCCGTTTCATGAAGTGGGCCAAACGGGCCCATGCCGTGTCGGGCCGGGCCGCCCGTTTGGCCGTCTCTGGGGCCACCGAGGACGATGAAAATTTGCGGACGACCCCTTGCCCTCTTCTCATAGGGCGATTTTTGGTTGTAGGGGACCGCATGCAAAAAAAGTCACCCCGGACAGTAAAAAGGGGGCCACCTGCAAAGGGTTGCATGGGTGGTTTTTTTGCAGGCGGCCTCCTTGGAGCTCTCCCAGAGAGCGATTTTCTACTGTGTAGGGTGGTTTTTTTGTAGGTGGTCCCTCGCACAGTGAAAACATGTCCTCCCAGAGGGCAGCAAGAGGGCCACCTGTAAAAATGTTCATCCTTCGGTGGTCGGTCGTTAGGCAATGGCCAACGACCATCCGTCACGTCGATAAATCGTTCTCTGGGAGGACAATTTTCCAAAGGGCGATGGACGACTAGATTTGTAAATTTTCCAAATGAAAAATTATTTTTGTAATTATTTTAATAAATAAAATTAAAATTAAAAAATTCGTCAACGGAGAGCCTTGTTGGCGCGACGCCTTACACGTCGGTGGCAACCGTGGGCTTATATGATGTTGGGCTTTGGGGGATTTCGGTTTGGAGTAAGTCCACTTTCACTCCCTCAACTATACCTTCAATCGATTCATATATCTAAACCGTAATACCGATATCTTAATCCTCCAACTATTAAAACTGGTGTAATTTGACTCTCTCGACGGTTTTGAAGGACGGTTTCTGACTTAGATGCTTTGACTTGGTCCAACTCGCCGAGTCATCCTATGGGGCCGCACGTTAGTGACTCTTTCTCCCCTATATTTCCTCTCGCCGATGGCGGGACGACGTAAGGACAATGGTGGGTGGTGCACTCATCGCAGCGGAGCGCTATTGGGCGCCCTGCTTCTCCACGTTGTGCAACGGGTTCACCATCGTCAGCTCAAAGCGGGGGGGGGGGATGGCGGTCGGTGGCTTCGGTGGGCCAAGAGCTTGGTGGAGCGGCGGATGCGTGTGTGGCTGCAACATCCATGCTTTTGTGCCCTCGATTTGCCTCATCACTGAGAAAACAACCACCCCCATCTCGTTGGCCACACACACGCCACCGCCACCCCCAATCAAGTTTGAGCTCCATGGGAAGGGAGGCAAGTTGTGTCGGCAGTCGGCGAGCCTCGTCGAGGTCGAGCTCACCTACCCTAGTGGCGGCACGCTCAAAATGCCATGGTGGCTCCTGGCCTATGCATCCATCAGCCTCGACGGACGGTGGCTAGCAGCAGCAGGCCGTGGAGCTGGCAACGGTGAGCCCGCCGCGCGACACGAAGGAGCGGTGGCGCCCAACATCCATCTATACAACCATCTCTTCGGTGCACCACCGCCGTCGCTAGGGAAGCTTATAGAAGGAAGAGATAGGGAAAGGCGGAGCTAGCGAGGGCATGCTATCCTTCTCCTTCTCCTCCTCGAAGTGTAGAAGGCGAAAGAGGGAGAGCCGGAGCTAGCAGGGGCATGCTATCCTCTTCCTCCTCATTGGCCGCTCCATGTCAAAACGCGGCGCGCCGCATCCGTTCCAACTCGAGCTCGTGTCGTTGCCGCTTCGCCTCGGGCCACACCGGCGGCTAGTTCCTAGCCCGCCGAAGACCTCCCCTTCCCGCTCAAGCTCGTTGGTGTCGTCGCGAGTGCGTTGGATAAGTTGGAAAGGAGAGGGAGTAATTGGAAAGAAAGAGTATGTAACGCTGACGTATGACCCTCAGAAGATGACTCAGTAGATTGGACCAAGTCAAAAGCCACATCAACGAAACCGTCCTTCAAACTGTTGAAAGAGTCAAATTGTACCAGTTTAATATTTGGTAGGTTGAAGCTGAAGTCAAAGTGAACTTGTTCCTTTTGTTTCGGGATATATGGCTGGCCGACCGCAATCGCAATCTGGGACACTTGCAAATTGGAAGTGAGAAAACAAATGTAAAATAATTTTCACCTCGCGAACTAGCCCATATAAAATTTACATCCAAATATAACAAAAACTATATATATAATTAGTATAGTGTAAGTAAAATGTAATTATCTGTATAACTAGCTTAATATAAAATACCAACCATTACTTTGATCTATCTGTCAAATCAACACGCATGCCTAGCAGAGTGTCCGAGGATGGGACGAGGAGCAACCGAGCACGATCAAGAAAAACAGTAAAGCATGTGTGGCTAATGCCCCGTGAGCATAAATCTCCATGCCAATCCTAAGGCCAAAAATATGACTATGTTTAGAGAAAAAATATGTCGTCATAACCATAGTAAATATGTTTTAGGTTTAAACTCAATAATAAAACTAAAAACGGTGCAAATTGACTAACTAAAAATGGTGCAAATTGCGTAACTTATTGTTTTTTTCCTTTTCGATTACGACACGCCATCACAACATAGTACACACGCACCAAATGCCTCTCCTAGCTTAGCAAAGTAAGAACTTTTCTTGCATAAGATTCAAATGCAGGCGAAACGGTGTGGAGAGGAAACCGTCGACATGAGAATTTCTATTTTAAACTAAATTAGACGTGTATCGATAAAACAAACGGGACACACCATCCTTTAGGTTAGAAATTTAGAGAAGCACTTGATCAAGTACAGTGGTAAAGAGCCTATGATTTCAATATAGACGATTTCATATTTTATTTTTCACACGTTCATAATTTTTTATTTAAAAATATTTGGAGTGACGTCTCTCTTCAAATCGTTGAAGTGGACCCGATAAAAACAAGCACATTGGCGAGAAACTTCACTAATAACCAAAACTATGTTTAATAGTGTGACAAACATCAAATCCCTTTACCTTATTGTTCTTATCACCGGTCTCCTAACGGTAATTTCTACCTACTAGAAACCACAAATCCCTTTCATCAACAGGGCGTGATGACAAGAGTTTAGCTCTCTCTTTTGCAATGCTAACTTCAAACCAACCAAAGGACATCCTGATGGAAAATGCCACTGCCTCGAACAGAATTCTCTCATGAGAAAAATAAACTAACATAACGGCAGCAATCATTTTATCATCGAATTGTGTCATTATCTGCTCGACTCCTGGTTTTGGTACTTAGACCATAATAATGCGAAGAACAAAATTGACCACATAATAATGGTACTTAAACAGAGCGGTGTCACAAAACTATTTGATAACCTAAACTGGAATTTTAAAGTTTGAAATTTTAACCATAAAATGTGAATTTCCCTCCAACCTCCTCAAACCAAACTTCTACCAAAAAACTCACCACACATTTTGTACAAACCCTTGTGCATCACATCACAGCAATGCGATGCATCAAGCAGCTTAAAGATCAGTCTACATGCATGCAGAGCAACCATGCCAAAGGCATTACCTTTCCTCTCCCTCCTCGTCCTGATCACCGTCTGCATTGCTCATGGCGTCGCCTCCGACCCATGGCAGGAGCCCGAGGTGGTCCAGCAGCCAGTCGTCGTCCTCGCCGGCGAGTGGCAGCTCCTGCACCAGAACACCGGCGTCTCGGCGATGCACATGCAGCTGCTCCCCGGCGACTACGTCCTCATGTTCGACCGCACCGACTCCGGCCCCTCCAACATCTCCCTCGACGCGCTCTCGCCGTGCGCAGCCGCCGCGCCCACCGCCGCCGGTGGCGGCGATGGCGCCGTCGATTGCACCGCACACTCCGTGCTGCTTGACCTCCGGTCGAACGCTCTGCGGCCGTACCCGCTCGCCACCAACCCGTGGTGCTCGTCGGCGGCGCTGCTCCCCAACGGCACGCTGCTGCAGACGGGTGGGTTCTCCAACGGCGACCGCATCGCGCGCCTCTTCTCGCCGTCGACGGGGTGGGTCGATCTCCCGTCGTTCTTGGTCGTCCGGCGGTGGTATGCCACCGACATCCTCCTCGCCGACGGCCGCGTGCTCATCCTCGGCGGCCGCAGGCAGTTCAGCTTCGAGTTCTTCCCCCACGACGACGTGCCGCAGCTGACCTTGTTCCCGTTCTTGGACGAGACGACCGACATGGACGCCGAGGACAACCTCTACCCGTTCCTCCACCTCCTCCCCGACGGCACCGTCTTCGTCTTCGCCAACGACCGCGCCGTCGTGTTTGACCCCTACAACCGTGCCCCGCTCCGCCGCCTCCCTGCCATCCCCGGCGGCGTGCCGAGGAATTACCCGTCCTCGGGCTCCTCCGTCCTGCTCCCGCTCCGACCGGACTTGCCGTCGCACGCCGAGGTGCTCGTCTGCGGCGGCGCGCCCCGCGGCGCGTACCGCCTCTCCCTCCGCAACGGCACATTCGTCCCGGCCGACCGGACCTGCGGCCGGATTGCGCCGACCGACGCGAATCCGGTGTGGGCGATGGAGGAGATGCCGCTGCCGCGAGTCATGGGCGACATGGTGCTGCTCCCCACCGGCGACGTGCTCATCGTCAACGGCGCGGCGTCCGGCACGGCGGGGTGGGAGCTCGGGCGCGAGCCGGTCACCTACCCGGTGCTGTACAAGCCGGACATGCAGCTCGGCGCGCGGTTCGAGGTGCTCGCGGCGTCAACCATACCGAGGATGTACCACTCGTCGGCAACGCTGGACACGTTCGGCCGAGTGCTCGTCGGCGGAAGCAATCCGCACGTCGGCTACGTGTTCGCCAACGTGACGTACCCGACAGAGCTGAGCCTGGAGGCTTTCCTGCCACCATACCTCGACGCGCGGCTCGACGGCTTGCGGCCGCGGCTGGTGGCGGCGCCGGCGGAGGTCGGGTACGGGGAGGCGGCGGCCGTGAGGTTCGAGGTGCCCGGTGGTGCAGTCTCCGGTGGCCCCGAGGAGGTGCGCGTGGCGGCCCTGGCGCCGGCGTTCGCGACGCACTCCTTCGGGATGAACCAGAGGATGGTGTCCCTGGCCGTGGGCACCGTGGCGCAGCTGGATGCCGGGTTGTACGAGGCGCAGGTTGCCGCGCCGGCGTCGCCGTCGGTTGCGCCGCCCGGGTACTACCTGTGGTTCGTGGTCCACGCCGGCGTGCCCAGCAGCGCGGCATGGGTGCGCATGCGGCCGCTCGGTGCAGCGACGTGAGGACGACGGGTGAACCAGTCAACTGCCACTTCTCGTTTTTTCTCTCTCAAAAAAAATGAAAAGAAAAGGAAACGGTCAACTGCCACCTACCAGTAGTAACACCTCAGGCTTGTGGTTTATTTACAAAAGAGCCCCTCGAGAAGTAGGCGAGACGCAGAAAAGTCCCTCGATTCGGGAGCTGTGGAGAGATCGCCCAAATCTCATCTCGCCTTCCTCGTCGCCGGCGATGCCTCCGTCCCCGGCCGCCGCCGGGGCAGCCTCCCCTCGAACTCGTCGTCGGCGTCCGCATCTGACCCTACCCCGTCATGGTGGGAGTCGGTCTCGCAGGCGAGGTCCCGCATCCTCGCGCTCTCCTCCATCCTCCCGCCGCCGGTCGATTCAGACGTCGCGGCGCTCGCCGACTCCGACCGCCCGGCCCGCGCGCTTCTCCGGTCCCCGCCGCCTACGCCGCGCTGTCCGCGGCGCTCCGGTCAGGGGGCGGCGCCGACGACCCGGCCTGCCACTGGCTCTACGACACGCTGCTCTCCCCGGACCCCGACCTCCGCCTCGCCGCGCTCGCGTTTCTCCCGCTCCTCTCGTCGCTCTACCTCCTCCGCCTGCCGCCCGCGCTCCCTCCTCGCTCTCCGGCTTCGAGGCCGTCCTCCTCGCCGTCTACTCCTCCGAGGCCAAGAATCGCCAGGGCAAGCCCGTCCTTGTCCAGGTACCCGACCTCTCCGTCCCCTCCCTGTACCACACGCCGCTGTCCAGTCCCAGCTCGAAGTCCCCTCGCCGGCCGCAGCCGCCGCCGATTCCCCACCCGCGGGGAATGTTGTGGTCGGGGTGCTATCGCCGCCGCTTGAGCCACAGGCGGCGGTGAAGTCCACCAAGCGCGCCGGGATTATTGGAGTGGCCTTCGAGGCGTACTATGCCAAGATTTCGCAGATGCCGCCTGCATCCAAGGTGGATGCTTGCAACGCCGTGGCGGCGTGGGCGGGGCAGTACTGCAAGTGCCGATTTGAGCTTGATGAAAAGGAGTTGGACGAGGAGGAGGCTGATTCATTGGGATCTGTTTCGCCATTGTCATCGGAGGCCGAGAATGGGAAGGCCTTGGAGGAGGAAATGGCAAAGATGCGTATCAATGGAGACAGCAATGGTGTCAATGGAGACAGCAATGGTCGGAATTGTGGCGAGAGAGAGGGGAGGGTGCCACTCCCATGGGAGCTTCTGCAGCCAGTGATGAGAGTTCTTGGTCACTGCCTGCTTGCTCCACTGAATCTGACGGAGGTGCGGGATGCCGCGGCAGAAGCTGTGCGGGTTGTCTATGCCCGTGCATGTCATGAGCTTGTGCCACAGGCTATCTTGGCATCCCGTAGCTTGATCGAGCTCGACAAAAGTGCACGCAAGGCTGCCAAGGAAGCAGCTGCTGCAGCCTCTGGGGCAATTGTGTCAGTAGGCACAGCTGGTAGCACTGCGTCGAGCTCTAGACCAAGCTCCAAGCCAAACACACCAGGCAAGCAGCGGAAGCCTGACGTACTGCTCCTGTCGAAATGATTCTGATTGCATTACATCTTGTAAGATTGTCTGCAGTGGTGATAAAAGAGTTCATTTTTCTCGTGAGTTTGTCACTGGAATTTCATTGAAGTCTACTAAAACTTGCAATGCGTAAAGGTCGACTCTTGTGGCTTGGAAAACCATTGGTTTAGTATGTAGCCAGTTCTGTATTGTAAGTTATCTTGTCTTATTTTATTTTTTTTGCATATAGCTAATGAATTAATATATTTCACATTTATGTTTGCGGTTGATGAAAAGAACATGTTGTAGTGTGCTATCTACTAGTAATGGTTTTTAGTAGGCCAACTTGTTTTGTTTTATGTATTTCTCACTGAGCATATATTAATTTAATGTTCCTTACTACATTTTCTATTTTATGGAATTTTCAGCAGCATAAATTGCAATGATTTGTGTCTTGATGTGTCCCTTGGTTTTGAAAGAGTCCATTAATTGATTTTTCACATAGTCACATACCTAAGTTGATGTTTATTTAAGCAAATAAGGTTAAAATGTCAAGTGATTAAAGAATCACTTGTGATTGTTCCTGCCATTGTTTGCCTAAATGTTCTACTATGAAATGATTGTTCATCTGATATGCCCAATAGTCCTAGACCAAAAAAGGGTAACAAAATGATATATATAGAAAGAAGCAACATTGGGAATGGAAAACATCAAATACCTACTAATTGCCTGTTTGCTTTGAGCCTTTGACCATATCCACTGCAATAAGTTGATTTCTTGACTATAATAACAGCGGCTGTTTATTTGAATTTTTGCTGCATGTATGGAGTTCATTAATAGTCGGGTTGCTGTGCTAAAGTGCCAATGCATTCCAGCCACAGGGCATTGCTGTTGATCTCTTTTCTCTCACAGAGGGGATATTGCTGTTGATTTGAAGACAGGGTCCCCTTCATTAACTCCCTGTTTTTCTAGAGTTGGCCAGTTAGTAATGTGAGATGCGTGCCAAACGATGTTAGTGAATCTTAGACTTAAGCCTATGTAATACAAGTGAAATACGTTAGGATGTTTACCAAAATATTCTTGATATCTGTATTTGAGCTTAGGAAATGGAATATGGTATAATACTAAACTGAGCATGTTCTCTTTTATGTTTGTTGTCATGAGCATTTGGATCGTTGGGGTTGGATGGAGGCATGCCAATTTGCTTCTTTGGTGCTCAATATGTAGAAAGCTGAACATGTTCAGAAGAGTTAATTTCTGATGAGGAATATCCTGATGTTACTTGTTGCATATAGTTCACAAAATAATATACTATGGCATGATTGTGTTTGGCTTGATTCCAACAACAAAGTTTTTGAACAAATTCAGTTGGCCTCATTTTCTACCGTTGATAATATCTTTTGTATGAAGATGCCGTTTTCTCCTCTCCTGATCTCAGGGTCTGGCCAATGACAAACACAGATCTCAGGGTCTGGCCAATGACAAACACAGATGAAATATAACCGTCTGCATGGTTGTCCTCGTTTCATACTGAATTCAAATATGCAATTGGAGCAGGTTAATAGTGCTCCCCCAAGGCAGCTTATGAGCTGCGACAGTTTGGATAGAATTATTCTGCATCTTTGTCAGCTGTCATATGATTTTTGCACAACCATGGATCTGAATTGCTGCTCACAACTGAACTTCTGGTGGTGTTGATATGTTACATGAAAAGTTGCCTCCTTTACATATAAGAGGTCGTTCTCCCACAGTATCATGTCATCCACTATTAAAAAAATTTGCAAAAGCAACTGAAAATTCTCATGTTCTACCTGCAATCCTGCATGTTTCTTGAAAGCAAAAGCATGGGATAGCTCATGAATATGTTGTGTAGTACGCACCGGCCGGGAAACAAACTGACAAAGTATTATGCTTCTCTCGTAACCTTTGATTTAGTATAACAGCAGACATGGAAGTTATCTGCTAGTTTTCACTCGAAATTATGCATCGTTGAACCTGAAATAAGTTTTTTTCTACTATTCAGCTGCTCAAATCTCTAATATTTGTTTGGAGTAGTTTAATCTCAGAATAAATTAGTGTGCAGACAGCAGACGTGGGACGGTGGGAAAAATGTGGGGCCTCAATATCAGCTACCAGCAAAACGCCAGTCAAGCGCTGCCGATTAGTACCACCTCGCCAATTTTGAAGGAGTCGGAGCTAGTTATAAGCTGGAGGCTCTAGTCTTGTGGCACGACCTTACTTGAACAGGATCTGTTCTATAGGCTCGTACCGTTGCATCCTTTACCACTAAGGAGGCAAGCTCTCAAGTCTGGTTGATGAGACATGACCTCTGGGCCAGAGCGTGATTAACGGCTAGGATGTCGCTCTTAATGGAGGTGATCCGACGGCTGTAGAGGATCGTTCCTGCCTGGTTCTCTCCAGGTCAGGGTGGCCCAGAGGTTGTCTGACAGACCTCCAATTCTTTTTAATTTTTTTCATCGTATGGATTATATTTTTGTATTTTCCATTTTAATTTTTCATCGTATGGATTTTACTTCGAGAATTTATTTTTAAATTTTCCTTTCATTTTAATTTTTTCATCGTATGGATTATATTTTTGTTCTTTTCTATTTTAATTTTTCATCGTATGGATTTTACTTCGAGAATTTATTTTCTTACATCTTTTTCTCATCGTCTATATTTTACTTTCAAGAATTTATGTCACCAGTTCGTGCGACCCAATTTTTTTGTATTTTTCTTTCATTTTAATTTTTTCATCGTATGGATTATATTTTTGTTCTTTTCCATTTTAATTTTTCATCGTATGGATTTTGCTTCGAGAATTTGTTTTTACATCTTTTTCTCATCGTCTATATTTTACTTTCAAGTCCGTGCGACCCAATTTTTTTCTTTCATTTTAATTTTTTCATCGTATGGATTTTACTTCGAGAATTTGTTTTTTACATTTCTTTCTCATCGTCTGTATTTTACATTCAAGAATTTATGTCACTAGTTCGTGCGAGAAATTATTCCACTTTCAAGAATTTGTTTATCGCATGTTCCTGTTCTTTCTTTTTTTTTCCATCGTTTTCATTCTGCAGCTAGTTATATCTTCCCCTACTTGAGAAAAACAATTGTCTTTTAACATCTGAGCTGCTGTCTAGAACTCTACATTAACTGCCTGATAATTTACATGTCAGATGTCTGACATACAGACGCCTACCTTTTGTTTTCATGAAAAAAAAACACAAACTTTCTATGCTTACTTAAAAGATCTGCGTAAAAACGCTAGGGGAAATTTGGACAGAAAATACCACGTTAATTTTCAGTATAGCTTTCAAACTTCTGAGATTGATTAACTTTGCTAACAATGAGCTATTAACGTTCATTACAAAATCACTTAATGTAATTAATGTCGTCTGTAGCTGTTATGTAGTAAAGGCCGAAATAAATTACACTACCTTAAAATATGAGTTACTAAGGATTTTTCAACATGTTTATGCATGATCAAAATGTTTACCCCGCCTCACCTCCGCCGCCTCATGCGACAGCAGAAGCAGCAGCAGCAGATGCAGGGGCAGCCGCCGTCTTCTCCATCGCCGGATCAGCACAAGGAAGCGGAGGAGGGACGGGTGGAGCCCGGTGTCTCCCCGTCAAAGCCGTCGGTGTCGGCGCCGCCTGCCACAAAGAAGCCGACGGCGGAGGTGGGTACTGCTCCGGTGATGGCCCTGAGAGATGTTGCCATGAGCAGTTCCCCGACAGGAGGAGAGGTGCAAATTTTGGGGAAAAAAACTCTAAATACGGGTTGCCCTTCGATTTTGTTATGACTGGGGAAATGTGTTTACGAATAAATATTTTATCGTATCTCTACTAGTTTCAAGTAAAATTTCTGCTCCCTCTATTCCAAAATATACAAGGATTTCTACACGCTTTCCAAATATATTTTGAAAAACGTAAAAAAATATTATATTTTAAATGGATGGAGCAACTAGGTAATTCAAGCAAATCTAAGGGAACATACAGTTAATTTATGATAGCCGATATGATTTACTATTTCCGATACATAACTATACCGTGGGTCACCGAAATTCTGAAAGAATTTTGGGCAGATTTTGCTAGTAATTTTTTTCAGCAGGTAGAACATCCACCAGGACTCAATTTCTTCCGAAATTGTTAACCCTGATACCTGGTCTATTAGGTTATTCACCTGCATCAGATGTGCTTAAGGTTCTTGTACTGCTATTGGAATGACAAACCACTGGTGCATTGTAAAACCACCACATTCTTGATAATATATCATTTGGAGCTTTCAAGAATTTAGAACTGTGCTTGCTGGGGTGACCTTTTACAGACCAAATTTGCTGGAAACTGGTAACAACTGCAAGGGCAAAATAATATCAGTTTTTGTTCTAGTGTAGAAAGATGAACAACCATTTATGAATCAGATTGGTAGTGGGGGTCAGGAGTGGTAGCTTATAAGGACAAAATGCTGTTACATTGCTATCAGAAATACTGAAAAACACATTTCAATTATGGTTATGATTTATGCTAGCGTTTGTTTCTGAAGCAGAGTTTGATTTTTCAGCAATCAGCGTGCGCCATGGATATGTTGGTCCTGGCAATTTTAGACCTTTGTTGGTACATTTATAAGGTCTGAATATATATTTTCTTAGATTAAGAGTTGGGCTAATAAGTTGTTCTACTATTAATCTAACCAAATTTCCAAAATAGTTATCATCACTCTACGATGTGTATTCTTTGTCACCACTATGAATTTTGTTACCACTGGTATCCCCTGCAGCCTGCAATACCAGGCATCTTATCTTAATAATCCATGGCATAAGGTAATCCTGTGAGTTGTGACAAAACAATTGTACGGGAAAAGGCAACTAGTTAAAGCACTAGCTGATGCAAGTTCCTAAACCATTTGATGTGAAATTGCAGATACTAACTAGGTGGCTAATCAATTTTAGATCTACTGCACACTTGACTTCTTTAAACAAATCAAGTTGAATCATGGCACATCCTGACATAGCGTTCGAAGCACGTTGTTTACTGAATCCAAACAAACAAAAACAGGCAACTTGAGGACACTGATCTTCTTTTAAGCTGTCTTGCCAAATGACATTCTTGCTGTAAAATTATCTGTTGACGTTTGTCCATTTGCAATGAATAGATCAGGCCAAGGGAATGGTTGATTAACAATTTGCTCATGAACAATCTTGAATCTGGTGAATGTGTGCTCTCTTTGTTTGGAATCAGCTTGAGCAACTTGTCGTCCACAAGCAGACAACCTCAGAACAATATTGACTAAAATACAGGTATAATCTCCATTACCTCTACTGCTTAGTGCTTAACCTATATGGGTTAGGGGAATTTATATATGTAGAGCTGCACAATTAAGAAGCAGCATTTGCTAGGGATCAGTACTATGCTTGCATTTAGTAATACATTGAGTTGGATGTAGCTGGATGCAGGATAGGAATAGTATAACATTTAGCAGTTCATTGCTTCTTCCAAAGTAGCTGTTTGTTCTTAACCTTTTGTCTAAGTAGCTGCTTCTTCCAAGAACCTGAAATGTTCATGGGTGTAAGCATCTGATCTAGCTCAGCACACAGGGACAAATACTCTACATTGACAATGATTTTGTACTTTTGTTAGATCTTGGAAGCAAGCAGAGTCACTGTTTTTGGTGTCTATCTCATGGCCTTGTTCTCATCCTGTGATCCTGTACCTCCTGCCCTTAATAACACAAATTTGTCAAATTTGAATGGTACTTGTGGTTTTGGTTACTTCAAGTCTGTAACTGTGACACAAAACAAGGATTTGCACTTTGCAGGCAGATTTTTTTGCATTATGATCTGACTTGATGATGAACAGGAAGTAATTAAACATACTACAACCTACAACAGAGAAAGGAACTAGATCAAGAGCAGTGGCAAAACCAAGCTATTCTACTGTTTTTTTTTAATCTAGTAGCCACTGTAAATGACCACAAAGCAAGGCAGTATAGCTCTGGGGCTAAACACGAACAGTTCATCCAAATCCGAGTAAACCCCTTCTGAGCAGGGACTGACGGAGTCACAGTCATGCTCCTCTGAAGAATTGCTGCTGCTGACCTTCTTCACCCTGCCGGCGACCACCCTGCACACCAGCATCGCCCTCTTTTCGCCGTCCGGCGACACCTCCGCCGTGTCATGCGCCCGCCCACTCGTCGCCATCGTCACGATCCTCCCATTGCCATCCACCCTGATGATATTTTTTTGGTTTTGTCGATCAAACAACTTATAATTCAACAAAATGTTGTTCGTAAATCTTTTAAATGACACTCATTGTATCACTGACATGTGGGACCGGACCCACATCGTCAGTGAAATACACAATAACCTGTTCTGAATTTCTGAAAATAAAAACTTATGAGCTCTGAACGTTTTTGGTTGAGTACCTGAAGCCGTCTTTGATGATGCTGCAGAGTTTGCAGTGCAGCGGCGGCGGCGACGACGAGCCGCAGCAGAGGGCAGTGCCGCCGGCGAGGCCGAGGAGCAGGCGAAGGTGGTGCAGTGAAACCTGAGCAGCTCGTTGCCGTCGGCGACGCACCTGGGGTTCTTCTTGTTCTTGGCCTCGTCGCCGCTCGCCTTCTCCTTGACGAGATCCTTGTACCGCTCGAACCTCTTGATGGTCTTGTCGGAGCTCTGCACCTTGAGTATCCTGTCGATCTTGCACACCGGAGCGTTCTTCTTCAGCCAGCTCGACTGGAAGATGATCTCCACGATGTTCCTGCTCGTGTCATCCGGCCCGAGCTCTGAAACTGCAATCAAATCAATGGATGGAATGTTAGATTGCTGCAGAGAGATGGAAAGATTCAGTGAGAAGTTTTGGTTGGTAATTACCTGCGTGCCTGGTTGATCTGTGGAGCTCGAGGGAGTCGGGCTTGATGAAGACCTCGTCGCAGTCGGGGCAGGAGAAGACGGCGGCGGCGGCGAGGCTGCGCTGGTCGAGCACCGAGTGGCAGTGGAGGTAGCAGCCAGAGAGCTTCCTGATCTGCATCGCCCTGAAGGAGCCGCCGATGGATGACAGCGGTGAGGACAGCGCCGACGGCGGCGAGGTCGTCGTCGTCGACGACGAGCTCGCGGTGGTCGCGGACGTCGCCGCCGTCATCACGGAGTTGAACGACGACGACGCGGAGATGGCGGCCGCGGCGGAGTCGCCGTGGTACTCGGGACCCATCAGCGACCTGCTCGACGTGCTCCCTCCGTCGTCGCCGCCGCTCCGGCGCCGGCCTCTTCCCCTGCTCGCCACCGAGCTCTCCTTGGTGCTGCAGATCGATCCGGCACACGTGATGCTCCTGCTGATGCTGCTCCTCCTCTTCTCCTTCTTGCCGCCGCCGCCGCCGCCATTCTTGCCTTCTGCTGCTGGTTGGCTTCTGCTCCTGCATGAAGAGGAGGAAGACGACGACGAGTAGAACCCCATGGATCCCCAGCTTCCAACTCTGCTCATCTTCTTGCCACCCTTGTCTTTCTCCTTGACCGCATTGGCTTCCATTGGAGAAGAAGAAGGTGTTTGCCGAAAATGAGGGGAGTTGTCACTATGCCTAGCTAGCTAAAAACTTGTTTTTGAGCAAGACAGCTTAAGCTTTAGGCTCCATTACCCCATGACTAGTTTAACACTAATGACCTTAATGAAGCTTTTGGTAGTGATGTAATGTAATGTGATGTGGTGTTGGGTGGTGTGGGAATGAATGAAAAGACACACAAATGCAACACAAATGCCAAGGAGAAAAAGGGGATCTTTATGTGTGGTTGCAGCATGGGCAATTGGGCATGCAGAAGTTATGCCATCATGCTCTCAATCCTGACCTTCTGATGAGACCATGTGATGTGATGTGATCACCTGTTGCTTTCCTTGTCTGCATTTTATTAACCATGGATTAGAGGAGAGATAATCACCTGTTAATTGAATACAGAGATTTGGCAAGAATGTACTAAAATACTATTTCTAATCTCTCTTTCTCTCTCTCCTTGTATTTTGTTTGACTGAATTTCTGCAGTGTTCCTTCAGCTTAGAAGCCAATGCAAAAGTTTTGATTTTGAAGTTGATTTTGTGATTTTTTATTGTATTTTTTCTCAGAATTTGCTCTTAAACCATAAATAACATAGATATTGAAGTTTTACTCATAAATTATTTATTTTGTAGTTGCTTATACGCTGTTTTATGTCTTAGCAATCAAACTTTTTAACATCATTCTGAATGTGACAGTTCCGAAATTCACCAGGGAAGAATGCTTGCAAGATGCTGTCGTGATCTCGATAGCATGATTGGTGCAGGTTGATGTGGATTAGTTTGGTTAATCCCAGCATCCGTTTTAGCGGTTACTGTGCGGTCAAAAGAGTGCAAACTAAAGAAGGATTAGAGAGAGTGAAGTAATAATGCAGAGTAGATAAGCTTGATCAGTTTCGCCTAAAAAGCCCTGCAGCGGCACTGCTCACAATCATTAGCACTTCTGCAGATTTCTTCTCTGGAAGATCATTAGCATTTGCAGATTTTGGAAACGGCTAATCTGTAGCCTAGCTTGTCATTCAAAGCTTTAGGCTGTCAGTCTCTGCGTGATTTGGTTCGAATTGGCGCACGCGATGATGATTGGAAAGTGATTTTGGACGTTGGAAGAGTTTAATTCCAGTGTGAGACGATCATCGTGTGCAGAATTTGTGGGAAGGGATCCTGGCCGTCCACCGTGAAACGGACGGAGCAGGGGCGGCCTGGGTCGCAGACCGGATCCACGTTGGCGAGGCGGCGCCATGCGCCCCGTCCTCTGTTTCCTGGGCCCATCTGTCAGCGTCAGATGACACGTCAGCTCTCGTGCCACGTGTCGCGTTGACGCACAGCTGAACTCGACGTTGTTGATGGCTTGGCTTATGCTACCAGATGCCCACATGCACAATATCTTTTAAAATTTTAAGTTTAAAATACTTTTAAGTTGCGATGTTTTGACGAACAATATAGTTATATTTAACTATATTTAACAAAATATTATAATAGTATGATATATTTTAAATATCTATGATTTTTTTAAAAAAAATGACCTGTTGAAGTTGTTACACATGAATAGCGTCTTGTGTCAATTAAAAAGAAATGGAGGAGAGTCGTTGACAATTGACATGTTTTTTATTTCTTTGAAATGGGATGGCAGGAGAAGGATGCCAACTTTAATTTGAGAATAAGAGAGATAAAGTTTCAAAAAAAAAGCTTTTGTTGGCATATCTTATTCGTACTCCTATAAAGAAAAGTCACTCGCTCGCATGTAGTATGCAACAAAGAACATTTGAACATGAATGAGCGCGTGCTTCCAGGTTCTAGCGATTACTATACTCTGATTGCATATTATAGTTCATCTGAGACTCAGAGAGAGGAACTATTTATATACAATACAAAGAGAGATTGATTATTAATTTGGACCAGCTATACTAGTCACTAGTCACTACTAGTGGTTAATCATGCATATATACCTGGCTCTGATAATACAATCATGTTGTATTTGAACGTGTATGCAATGATTCACATACTGATACTTCCACGATGAGATGCAGTTATGCTGTATTTGAATGTTTGGAGCGCGAGAATGCGTCTCTTATTCTTTACGAAAGCTATATTGTTTTTAGTGAATTCCTGCATTTCAAATAGGATGAAACGACATTGAGTTCATTTAACAGCATTGCCAATTTTCTTGAACTCATTAAAAATGCTTGTACTGTACATTGCCGAGGTGACAAAAGAAATGTGTTTTTTCCTACGGGTACCATACAACAGAATGCACACTGTCCACTCATGTCGATCCACTCATGTCGATCGTTCAGACCACTCGTCTCTTAATTTATCGATGAGTCTAAAATTCATTTCTGAATAAAAATGCAGATATAGCCCATTTTCTATCTTATAATACCATGTCAACTTTAGTCCCTCTCGATAGTATATTGATTGGTTTTATCAAACATGATGAATGTGACTCACATGGTCCCAACATAATAGTGACCAACTCTTCTCCCTCCTCTCTTCCTCACTCTTCTCAGTGTCTCTTTCTTTCTATCCTCTTCTTTCTTCCTGCCATCTTTTCTTCTCCTTTGCACGAGCACGACTAGGGTGCTGCTTCGGAATCCTTCCATCTAGAGGTTGTTGGCACACGTGGCGAGTGTGAGTGTGGTGGTCGGCCACGTCCGGAGCATGACGTGGAACAAGCGTCGTGACGGCGAGACGTCGGGCTCCACCGGCGAAAGGACGGGGCGGTTGCGGGAGAAGTGCCTCGGGTTAGCTACCGAGAAATTAATGTTTGCCATTCTCCCAAAATGCTCATTTCCAAATTTTCATTCTCACGTTGAACATCACGGTAGAGTGTGCGGGTTCAATGCCATGACCAATGCCCGATTGCCGAGAAGCAAACCGACGGATGAACAATCTTAGCATTCACATATTAAATGGAAAGAAAGTGGCTCGTCCATAGTACCCTACTTTATTAGGGACACATAGAGGAGATGATTCGGTGAGGGAATAGATCTGAAAATCGCTGCACCATGGGAGGAGATCTTGATCCTTGGATTGCGCAAGCCTCAGGAGAATGACACCATGGGAAGGGGAGAAGGTCGGGAGGAGGACGTCGGCCATTCACGGGAGTCCACGAGGGGTCAGGGATCTTGCCTGCTCCGGCTGAGAATGGCAATAGCGTTGGACCTGAACGCACCACAAGAGTGACTCTGGCCGCCACCGCTCGCCGGAGTGCCGCTGCACTTTGACGGCTCAACCATCGGCTTGCCTCTCCCCAAAGGTACGTATCTGCCGAACCTTACCAAACATATAAACTTGCTCTTCGACTTCTGACTTCTGAGTTAGTGACGACCTCCTCTGGCTTCAGGGGGAGTAGGGGGCGAAGCCCAAGCCCAAGCCAAAGGACAGCGACACGGACGGAGAGAAGAGGGAGAGGATGAGCAGAGTTGCCGCTGACATGTGATGTGGATCCCACTTGACACGTAAGCTAAAATCAGCCATTATACTACCGAAGATCTAAAGTTGATATGGTATTTTGAGTTGAGGAATGTGCTATACCTGCTATTTCGGTTGGAGGATGAATTTCAGATTGGATGATTTATTAAGGGATCTAAAGTGAACTTATTCCTTATGTCCGGAGCACAGGTTAATGGGCCTTCTCCAAATCCGGTCCAGATATATATGGATATGGGATGGTTAATAACTGCGAACATTGGCCAACTTTGTGGGCTTCATAATGGCAGTAGGCGTTTTATTGGTAATCCCTCCATTCATTGATGACATCTCCCATGTTTGTGTATATATGGTAAACATCTTATGTTGCTCGATGGAAGTAGTTGTTTTTCCTGCTATTCAAGTCTGAATAATTGAGCTAATTACGAAAAGAGAAAAAATAATAAGAAATACTATGATATACATTACACAATACAATGATGAATTACACAAATCGAACTCACATATCCATAACACATATGATGATATTTTTAATTCTGTGTTTTTGCGATGGTATATATATATATAAAGGAAAAATGCCATCAGTTAGCCACCTTGGTCAACAAGCATGCTCCAGAAATAAGCCTTATATCGAATGAATTAATTGTATTTAGATATCCAGTCCCTAGCAACTGTAGCTAGGAACCATGATTAGCACATGATCTATACACGCATGCAATGCAAGTAATTAATGGAATAGAATCACATGCAACAAAGCACATGCACATGCGGATGCGTCGACCGATCGATCTTATGGTAATAAGAGACATGAGAATTTAATCAGCATTGCTCGACAAATATATATCATCTTCATTTCAAGACGATTGTCGATTCTGAATGTCTTAATTAAAAATCCTCATCTAAATTTAAATAAATGTTAATCTCATGATTTAAATTAATTTTTTTTACAAATGACCTAAATTAATAATGGTTTGCGATACCATCTATGGATCAATGGCTCATACCACTAGTACGAAACACCTAAAGGTGTCGGTTGGAAAACCCTCTTAGGTATCGGTTTTCCAACCGACACCTATTGGTTGGCATCAATGACCAAAGTCGGTGTCGGTCTTCGACCGGCACCTATTCGTCGAATAGGTGCCGGTTCGCAATCTTTTCTTATGGGCCCATTCCTTTAGCCGGACCATCATATTTATCGGACCCACCATATTTTTTATGCAACTACGTACTCGATGGCGGGCCCGCGAGATAGAGCTACGAGCACGAGCGGCAGTCGGTGGCCATGCACATGGGAGATGCATATTTAAGCCGGTGTTGCTCTTGTTCGGCAAGCGTATGGTACTAATCGAGGGAATAATATTTTTTCGAGAATAGGTGGTGGTTCTTATTACGAACCGCCACCTATAGTATAGGTGTCGATTCTACTATTCATCCGACACCTATTCGCGAAGAATAGGTGACGGTTCGTAATAAGAATCGCCATCTATAGTATATGTGTTAGTTCTACTATTCATCCGACACCTATTCGGGCAAATACGTGCCGGTTCTTGACAAGAACCGACACCTATTTATTACCCGACACTTATAAATATAATAGGGGCCGAATTTAATTGAACCGACACCTTTTGAGCCAATACCTATGCACTTTTTTTAAGTAGTGTACACATGAACAAGATATTCAGAAGATTAGGATGTTATTTGTTTGGCAATACTAGGAGATTCAAATTAAAACATACCAGTTCTAGGGTAATAAACCATCGTTCAAGTCGTTTGTTGGACAACGATTTATAGTGCCAGGGACTCAGGGACTATCTAGTGACGCTCTTGATGACTCCTGGTGTCATGAAAACCGTAGACTTATCCTCCTCCATGTGTCTAATAAAGTGTCCAGAACAATTTTGTTGTAATATAATATCTAAAGAAGAACTACTACTACCTGCCTCTATATTTAAATATACGATGTGTTTAAATTTTGATCATAAAGTTAATTTGATTATTTGTCTTATTAAAAACAATGTTATATCCGTCTCAACATATAATAAATTTTAGCTATATACATCTCTATAATAAAGGTAGGTCTAAATACATAGCTAAAAGTTGCTATATTTTAAGATGAATAGAGTATATAAGGCCAATTTTAATGAGATTTCATAGGGTGTTTAATGCATATTAAATAATGTGTCACATCAGTAGATTTATAGTTTTTTATGAAACGAGGAGGAGAGAGAGGAGAAATGTTTCATGAGGGATAATATTATAGAGTGTTGTTTTCAAAACGTTGAAAACCGGTGAAACCCATATTGAGAGCATTCCTTAGTTTCATGGATTGCTTCTTATTCGTCGCTCAAGCTAAAATAATCCATAAAACTTTGCGAGAGACTTGTTTTATTGCCTATTTCATGGTCTTAGAAATTGAAAAGTGAAATCTTGCATTGAGAATGACCTAATTATTTATGACTTGTTTTATCATTAAATGCACTTCAAATATGGCTTATTCATATTTACTAATTTTTTAATAAGATAAATAGTTAAAAGTTAACAATGTGTTTGTTTAAAAACAAACGTAGTAGTCCCCGGTCACACAAAGACTTCATTTTTGTCTTCTTCATTTGTTCCATAAAAACTTTATTTTTGAGACAACCAATGCATTAGAGTTTGAAAGAGTTAAGAAAAATGCGTTAGAGTTTTAAAAATTAAAAGAAGGAAAAATGTATTGGAGTTTGATTAAATGAAGAGCATTCTAACAATTTTTCTGTACGAGAATCCCTATTTCTTATCGAGAACCCCTATAAATTGTAGGTGGACCGTAACTGGTCGTGCCTATAAAAATTGTTTTCCATAGGAAGGTTTATGTGCCGCTTGCAAAAATGCATTGTCGCATATGGCCCCTTAAGATGTCCGCTTACGAAAATAGTCGGTCAAATGTTTTTCAGGCGGGCCTCCTAAAACTCACATGGAAAAATGTATTTTCATAGGCAAGCCTCTTAAAAGGCCCAGTCCATTTAGAAGCCTGACTTACCTCCTCTTTTCCCTCTCAACACTACAAACTTTTTCAAGTTATCATCCTTATCTCCTCACCTTCTATCTCACGTCTCACCTTCTCTCCTCCTCATATTATCTCTCACTCCTCTCTTTCATTTCTCACCTCCTCTCCTCTCTCTCGCGTTTCCCTCCCGAGTGGTCGGTGGCGGGTGGCAGCGGGCTCAGCAGTGACGATGATGACTACAGTGCCACGACGGGTGGATCCACTCCATGGCCCCATGACAGGCAGATCCGCCGGACCCGCTCTGTCGTCGTTTCCATCGAGGTACAGAGGGGTAGTGGAGGTGCGGGGAGGGTGACCTCGACGCTAGCGGTGACTGCGCAGACTCGGCTGACGACGACGACGACAAGCGGCGGATTGCGTTGACAACATTGCCGACGGATGAGACCTAGCTAGGGTTTCGAGTTTTGATTTTTTGGGGGATTTTTACTTTTGTGTGCGTACGACATAAGCACCTGCACGTGAAAGTCCGATTTTCATGTGTAGGTGCGCCACTCGCATAAAAAAATAGCGATTTTCACAAACATTTTTGGACCGACGAATGGCTCAACCGCACGCAAAATATGTTTTGGCTGTATGGAAAAATTTAGTAGCGTAAGTCTCTTGATTTTGTATTGGTATGTGTGTGATAGACGAAAATAAAGTTTTTCTACAGAGGTAACAGTATATATCAGTACTATAATCATAATGTAAGCTTGGTACAATAGCCCTTTCATCTATCAGGCCCATATGCATAATGCTGATTAGCCCAAAAGTGAATTCAACATGAGCCAGCTCTGCCTTGACGCCCTCAAAAAGCCAGCTGAAACCTGCCATCTCTCTCTAGATCGATCTCAACATGTGTAATGATCATGACAAAATTGAAATTAAAGGAAACTTGCAAATATACCTATTACGTAACAGTTGATCTATCATCTGTGAATGTCGTCCTTTTGATGAGATGGTCTGAAAGAGAGTGAAATTGGGGCACCTCTATGCATATGCATGGTCCCGGCCGATTCAGAGATGAAAAAGTTTCAGAAATAAAGGTAGCTAGGCCACCATGAGATCGAGGGCGGCCATGATGAGAGAGAATAAGCTTAAGGATACCATTATATTGCACCTTTAGTTTCTTTAGTAACCAACAGCTAACTTCAGCTTCAAAGGTAATCATGAGATCACACAGAGTTGGAAGCTACCAAGCAAGTAAGCTCAGTTGATTAACTATTACTCTCTTTCTCTCTGTTCGAAAATAAAATAAAATAATGTAAAATAGAAAATATTCTAATACTATAAATCTTTATCGAATATGTTTTACGTTGTATGTTTATATATTTTGAGATAAAGAGATAGATATGCATGTTCTCATTAGCATAGGTCGGTTGTTCAATATGTATGCACATATATGAAGCCAATTAAACACCGGCCTAGCTAGCTAGCTAGTATTTACTAGTAGACATTTCTGTTTCTCCCCTTTTTCTGATAGCTGATTATATCATTCCAATAATTAAGTTAGCTTGGCAGTTTGGTGCAAGTCAAAAAGTTGGCTGATATTCATGAATAGGCTAGAAATATTCCAGAAATTAGTTAGGTTGGCACTCTCCGCACATTGCAACTTCATTTTCATTCTACTGTGTGTTGGGCTGGCCTTTTTGATAGTTTTTGATGTACTCTATTTGTAATTCACTTGCTTAATCAGTTTTTAAAGAGTAGTAGAAACATATGCAAGAGCTATTTTTAGATTTTTTTAATTCTTAACTATCATCTAGTGTAGAAATATATACATAGTAATTACTTGATTCGTTTTAAAATTTAAGGATTTTTGTGTTGTTTATAAATACTAAGGTTAGGTAAAAATCATTTATTATTTTGTAGTCATTTTAGTTGTCAATTTTTGAATTTTGAATTGCTTAGATTTTCTTTCCAAATATCTAATTGGCTTTGAGAACATTGAAATGATGGAGATAATGGGAATCAGTGTAGAAATGTTTATATTATAGTATAAAATTTGAATTTTAGAAATACATATATTTTAAAACAAAGAGAGTATCATATTGTGTTAATTCATATAATAAATCATCTACGTACATTGGCTTATGTGATCTGATGACACGCATATTAATCATGCATTACTACTTTGCAACTAGTGTTACATCAATGGGATTTGCTTTCCCTAATTATTGTTTTCAGAGAAGCATGTTTCAACGAGAGAGAGCTCATCATTATAATCAAGACCTACCAACTTCTTGATGCAAGACTAGTACTTCAATGACCTTTTATTGTTACTTAATATGAGTATATCTAAAGTGAAATTCCGATTCCAAATTAATCACTAGTACTGCTGGAGTAGTACTACTCTATATATTTCCATTTTTTAATGAATCATATAGAAGTTAAAGGAGGAAATAAAGAGGAGCACTATTAAAAAAGTTGGCTAGGCCTACCTCCTTGATTCCTTGTAGAAACCTTGTCAATCATATCTTGTGAACGCACACTTTAATTTAATTTTGATATTTTTGAGTCCCCACACATCACATATTTTTCCCCCACTTTCCTGACACTTTTATGTGATTCACAAAGAAGTTCTCCTGTATCAAGCTAAGGACAGATGATTATTGTGAGCCGGATATGCATTGATATATGAATTAAAAAATATGCATTGATGCATTTATGAGACAGAAGAGATAATTTTGATGGGAATAATACCATGATAACGATCCAAAAGTGTCTATGAAAGACTGACTACAATTATGATAATATACATATATATATACTTTATATGGAACTGTTTGATGACCCGGTAAATGTGTGATATGCACTATATATGACTTTAACTGCTTAATTTGATCATGATATTTCTTCATATGGTTATATATTTAGCTTTTGTTAACTTCTTTTTATAGTACTATGGCATTAGTATTATGCCCCGTTTTAATTAATTTCATTTTTTTCATTTCTTATGGTCCCTTTTGTTCGATTCATTTTGAACATGATTTCTCCACGAGTGGGCGATGGTGCTCCACATTATTGTGCTACACGTGTGACAACTAATTAGTTATGCCACTGCTCTCTGATCTGCTTGCCGACCATACAGCAGCTGAGAGAGATGGAGAGATGTAGAACCCCTTACATGTATACTCTATGTAACTTAATAAAAATTTCGAAAAATATTTGTATGAAATCTGATCTTGTCTAAAGCCGGAGTAAAGCAATTTATCGAGTATAGAATCAAAGAAATTATCTAATAGGGCCTATTTAGATTTCTGTCAAAATAAATATTTTTAAAATTTGGTAATTCTAAAATTCTGACAACGTAACAATATTATTAAATTTTAATAGGATAGATTAAATGTATTATTATCAAAAAATTTAGACCAGTAACACACTACATGCATTCACATATTTGTTTATTTCTTTTAAAAAATGATATTGTTCAAAATAGAATCAATCTGAACGGGCTCATAATAGGTGCTTTCGTACTAATTACACTACGTAACAACTATATATATGCAATATATATATATATATATATATGCCATATTGTTTTATTAATTATATAAACAGCTAGCTAACTCTTTTTTGAAACACATACATACTCAACGGCTCATACACACTTGCATACTTATTTCTATTGCATACTTATTTCTTTCTATGAGCGTACACGCACATTCTAGAACATACCAATTTAAACAACATTGTTCTTGTCTTCTGAAATACTTCCTCCATCCTAAAATGATTTAATTTATAGCATTCAATATTTGTTAAAAAGACTTAATTTTTATCCTTACCCTTGGCCCATAAATCGAGGAGTTCTATCCCTCCGATATATATCCCTAACCTACCCATTTGGTAATATTACTCCCTCCGTCTCAAAATAGGTACAGAAGGTTTTTGAGAGATTAAGGATTAGGTATAAAGGTCAAAAATACCCCTCTAAAACAAAGTGGAGTTGGTTGGTAGTACGTTGATGAGGGGTAATTCGAGAATTTGTGTGTCTCTTTTTGCTTCTCGTAGTTGTATTTTGAGACAAAATTTGAATAGCTCGGTAGCTGCATTTTGAGACGGAGGTAGTACTTTCTTACAAATAATACTATACTTTGGCCGGTCTTTTACTTCACTAGTAAATTTTCTTGGATTGCCTAGAAATCAAGACCTTTTAGACATAAGGAGTATTCCTTTTCTGAGTAATCAACAAATTACTGTACATATTTCAATATTCCCTTGTTTCATAGTACTTTAGTAATTTTGATTGGCTTTCTTTTATTTTGGCGACTACTAACTTATAAATAAATTCATAAGTATTAAAAATCTACCATATTATTGAAGCATGTTGGACAATAAATATATCCGTTCATCATAATAACCGATTTGAGAGTTCATCAAAGTAAAACAAATGACAATCAAAATAGATGAGTACATCGTTTGTTTCAAAAGAATCAAATCATAGTTAGTATTTGAGTTTTTTTGACGAAGGGAGAATTACGAAACGGAGAAATGGAGTAAACATTTCGTATTATAATTAGTTGTTTTAGGTTTAAGTTTGGTAAAGGTTATAGAAAACATACATCAAATAAGTTTTAATAAATCCAATATTTACATTATATATATATATATATTTTTAAAAATGCTACTACATTTGTGTACAAATTTGCTAAAAAAATTGAGAAAATATTAATTTAGAACAAATCTAAAACGTTAATATGGAAAAGAGGGAGTATCGAACGGAAAAACTAATTAAGAATGCGTATTTGTAGTGTTTAATTAATTAAGGAGAGAATTAGTGACCTCTGTGCGCATGCATATCTTTTGCAATCAATCGAGATGATCGCCGATCAGTGTAACTAGCTGTCGTGTTGAGATCTTCTCATCGGCCAATGATAAGGGGACATCCGGACATGCATGCAGTTGCATGCATGGGCCACGTCTCCTAGTACTAATTAAGCTCCAACCGCATCGATCGATCTGGCTATAGCTAAGTTCAGAAATGAATTATTCAGAAGATATACATACATAATCCGTACTTCCATCTCTTTGACTCTCTGTATCTCACTAAACTTCGATTTTTTTCATACATGAATATGCTCATGGTACTGGGAATGTGTAATATTATGTTTATTTATTTTGAAACATCATGAACAATCACAATATTTATATATACAGTAGATCTCTTGTATGTATCTATACCTAATTGGTAACTTCCTAGAAATTGGTCGTAGGTTAAAAAAGATCTGACCATTTTAGATGGATCATATTAACATGATCTATATTTGCATTTAACTTTGCAGGTCATGTTAAAAACTTACCTATTCTACATGTTGTGGGAGTCGAAACTTCAAGCTGAATACAACTTGGTTTTTATTGATTTTAAATTTCAGACCGAGCAAAATGTCAAAAAGCTACAACTAAGACTACAAACTGAGTACAACTCAATATTTATTAATTCAGAACTATGAAACCATGAAAAAAAGTTAAAAAAGAATATTTTTAAATGTCAATATATAACAATAGTTGTGCAACACACGGTTATACGATTGTATATACATAAATGAAAAACACAAGAGAAAGAAGAGAGTGGATCTATACCCCTATAAAAGGAAGTAAAAAGATTAATGTGAGACTAAAAGGGATATAGTATGATTAACAAATATATACAATAATTAAAATATGATAATAAGATGTTTAAAAATCCCGTTGTAAATATGATCGTACTAACAAATAAGCTCAGATATATGTGTAGTTGTTGTCACTTGTCGATCAGTGGCATGGCATACATACATATATATATACATATGCACGACACGACAGTACAAGTCGACGAGCGTTTTCTTTATAAATCAATAGCCAGCCTGCAGTTTGTTGATACTTGATACAGCCTGTGCCCAGTGCCCTTCCAATTAACTACAAGCTAGACCACTCCAGTCTCCATCCAGTGGATCGAGAGACCAAGATCAATCAACCAGTCAAGCTTCGATCGATCGACATGGCGTCGGAGAAGGTGGAGACGATCGTGGTCGGAAACTACGTCGAGATGGAACGAGAAGGCGCCGCCATCGCCGGTGCCAGCGACGGCGCCGCCGGCGCGGCGCCGTCGGGCAGGCGCCGCAGCAAGCTCGCCGTCTCCAGCCTCTTCTGGCACGGCGGCTCCGTCTACGACGCCTGGTTCAGCTGCGCCTCCAACCAGGTTCGTCTTCGTCGTCGTCTAGTACCTCATGGTGAGTGAGTAGTTGAGTACGATCTTGACCGGCATCCATGGCGATGGTGTGCAGGTGGCGCAGGTGCTGCTTACGCTGCCCTACTCGTTCTCGCAGCTGGGGATGGCGTCGGGGGTGGCGTTCCAGGTGTTCTATGGCCTGATGGGCTCATGGACCGCCTACCTCATCAGCGTGCTCTACGTCGAGTACCGGACGCGCCGGGAGCGCGACAAGGTGGACTTCCGCAACCACGTCATCCAGTGGTTCGAGGTGCTCGACGGTCTCCTCGGCCGCCATTGGCGCAACGCCGGCCTCCTCTTCAACGGCACCTTCCTCCTCTTCGGCTCCGTCATCCAGCTCATCGCCTGCGCCAGCAACATCTACTACATCAACGACAGGCTCGACAAGCGGACATGGACATACATCTTCGGAGCTTGCTGCGCCACCACAGTTTTCGTCCCGTCCTTTCACAACTACAGGGTTTGGTCGTTTCTTGGTCTGCTGATGACGTCGTACACGGCGTGGTACCTCACCGTCGCCGCCGTGGTGCACGGCAAGGTGGAGGGGTGACGCACACCGGGCCGAGCAAGATGGTGCTCTACTTCACCGGCGCCACCAACATCCTCTACACGTTCGGTGGCCACGCCGTCACCGTGGAGATCATGCACGCCATGTGGAAGCCGCAGCGGTTCAAGATGATCTACCTGGCGGCGACGCTGTACGTGCTGACGCTGACGCTGCCGTCGGCGGCGGCGATGTACTGGGCGTTCGGGGACGCGCTGCTGGACCACTCCAACGCCTTCGCGCTGCTGCCGCGAACGCCCTGGCGCGACGCCGCCGTGGTGCTCATGCTGGTGCACCAGTTCATCACCTTCGGCTTCGCCTGCACGCCGCTCTACTTCGTGTGGGAGAAGGCCATCGGCGTGCACGACCACGGCGGCGTCGGCGTGCTCCGCCGCGCGCTGGCGAGGCTCCCCGTCGTGCTCCCC
This sequence comes from Oryza australiensis, assembly GCA_019925245.2. Classification (NCBI taxonomy): domain Eukaryota; kingdom Viridiplantae; phylum Streptophyta; class Magnoliopsida; order Poales; family Poaceae; genus Oryza; species Oryza australiensis. Next base: position 1,121,483 of record JAIFGZ020000539.1, read on the forward strand.
ATCTGGTTCCTCGCCGTCATCTTCCCGTTCTTTGGACCCATCAACTCCACCGTCGGCTCCTTCCTCGTCAGCTTCACCGTCTACATCATCCCAGCGCTGGCGCACATGGCGACGTTCGCGCCGGCGAGCGCCAGGGAGAACGCCGTCGAGCGGCCGCCGCGCGCGCTCGGCGGGTGGGCGGGCACCTACGCCGCCAACTGCTTCGTCGTCGCGTGGGTGCTCGTCGTCGGCTTCGGCTTCGGCGGATGGGCGAGCACCGTCAACTTCGTCCGCCAAGTTGACACCTTTGGTCTCTTCACCAAGTGCTACCAGTGCCCTCCCAGACACTAGAAATTTTTTACCATGGTTAATTTCTTGAGGAATTATTAATCCTGCTACCTAGCTACTTGCATAATTGCATTGCACAGAGAGAGAGAGAGAAAAAAAGTTGAGAGATTGCATGCGAGCTTCATCTTCTTCCATGGCGAGCTCATGGCATTGTTGATTATGATTAATGTCTGAGAGGAGAGATATTAATTCCTGTATGTATGTATGTGTGTGTATGATTGATGATGATATATGATGGATCGAATTGAACTACATGTATCTCTCTGAATCATAGTGATATGCATGTTCACTTAGGTTTATTGACGTTTGATATCTTTGTTTTCTGTTCGTGTTTCATCTCCCGATTAGTCTGAGAGAAATGGATTGATTGATGAGAGATTGTTTCGCTTGTGGCTATTTTGTGCAATGTTTATGCATGCCTCTATCTTTTAAACAAGTATTGGAGTAGCAAGTGAAGATGACTGAAGTCTGAAGAGAAAGTAAATGAAAATATCCAGTGCTTCTTGCTGACACAATCTGATAATCAGGTAACCTGTTGCAAGCATGTTTTCAACTTTTCATTTTGCAGTGGCAGTACTCAATTTGAAAGTTGAAACTGAACCTATGTTTGGATGCATCAAACTATTGGTCCTACCATACACCAAGATTAATGGCCTCCTTTGATCCTTTACAACGCAGAGACATCCAATGGTGCTGATGATGCTGTTAACTGATGATCATATCCACATCCCACAAGGACAATTACACTTGCAGAATCACATGACTGACAGAGAGGGCAAAAAGCTTATATAATCTTCATGCAGGCTGCAAGCTTTGCAGATCAGAGGAAGAACCTGCATGCAGGAATGCATTTGCATCCATGCATGCAACGGTCCACCTTTTGTCCCAGAAAGGTGATACTGAAGTCTAAGTGGAAAAGGGTAAAGGAAGATTATACATGAACTGAAGCTGATGCTACAAAGCTGTGGTCCATGTCTTTACTGTGATGTGAAGAAAGGACTAGCTTGGAGACCATATGTGTGCATCTAGTCCCATAAAGTCATATATGATATATGATATATGATATATGATATATGCATGCATGGATGCAGCCAGGACAAAGGAGGTGCAGGACTGAATAAAGAAGCAGTAATTCTCAGCTTCTCATATGGCTACATCATGAGGGCTCTGTAGTTTGGATCTGTGGTAAGATTTTAGGATAAGTTAATAACAATCTTAATGCATTGAACCAGCTGACTGGGTAGTTAAAGATGTTGCAAGGTCTGAAATTTCCAGTTTTTCAGACAAGACTGAAAATTTCAGGTTTATATTAACTCCTCCCAAGATTTCAGGAAATTTGCAGATGGGAACTTGAGATGACATGAAGCACATTACATTGCATATAAATGATATAATATCTAAAACTCTACTGTTCTAATAGAAGAAAAAAATTTATCCACAATGAAACAAAGCAAGAGGTATTATTGAGTTCAGTAGCTTCAAGTGTCTGAATTGTTCTTCAGTCAGAGCGTGGACAGCTGCTTCCATGGCCACTTGTCAGACAAACACCTCTCTCTGTCTGCAGAAACGCTAACAGCTAGGTGACAATGGATTGTGGGAGGAAGACCAACACCAAACACTCCACGGCATGAGCTGCCTTCCATCACCACAACTGTTTCGATCGGATGTGTTCTGAACTCTGTGACGTATCCTGCTCGCCGGCGCCCGCCGCCGGAGATGAGGATGATGACCCGAGATCGATGGAATCCGCAGTGGATACTCACGCGAACGCAATGGAAGCTAAGAACACAAAACACAGAAATTTGGTGCCGTAACTTCTTGGCATTTTCTGACTCTATTAAGCAAAATATATACACATGCAGTGAGCAACTCTCGGCCGCTCAAGACTCGGCGCCATGCGCACCACCCCTTCCGACTTGATCGCGCCATCCCACGACCGAACGAGTGGAGCGCGTGGCTCAGCTAGGACTCGACGAAAATAACGGAGAAGATACGTGCCGCACCGCGAACAGAGCGCGATTCTGGCGTACAAGACGCACCCACCTGGGTTCTGTTATTGACTGAAAATGAAACAAGAAACTAACTAACTGAAGAACGCTAAACCTGGACTGACTGAATGAAACCAACAATCTCCCCCTGAATGAGGTCAGCCCAGGTTGATGACACCAATCTTCTCACGAAGCTCGCAGAACCTTGAACGCCCAAGCGCCTTCGTCATCAGATCGGCCAGTTGCTCCTGAGAGCTCGCAAACTCCAGCGAGATGCTTCCCTTGTCGATGCATTCACGAATAAAATGAAATTTTGTGTCAATGTGCTTACTTCGATCATGCAGGACAGGGTTCTTGCTGAGTGCGATTGCAGACATGTTATCCATCTTCAGTTGAGGCGTCCGAGGATCATCGCCAGTGACATCCTTCAGAAGCCTCGTGAGCCACACCGCCTGACACGCTGCTCCAGCGCCGGCGATGTACTCCGCCTCACAGGATGAGAGCGCCACCACCCTCTGTTTCTGGGACTGCCAAGCCACCGCCTTCTGTCCCAGGAAGAAGATGATGCCCGTAGTGCTCTTCCTGTCATCGGTATCTCCCCCCAAATCGCTATCACTGTAGCCGATCAGGTTGTTGTCGCCGCTCAACAGCTTGGGGTAGAGGATGCCGAACTCGATTGTTCCAGCTATGTACCTGAGCAGGTGCTTCACCGCCGCCATGTGCTCCTGCCTTGGCTTCTCCATGAAACGACTCACAAACCCCACCGCAAATGAGATATCTGGGCGAGTGTGAACCAAGTACCTGAGACTCCCCACCAAGCTGCGGTACTCAGTAGCATCAACCAGCGCCGTCGTTCCTTCCTTTGACAGCTTCAGACGAGTCTCCATTGGAGTTTGACAGGGGTTGCACCCTGCCATGTTCGCCTTCTGCAGCAGCCTGCGTGCGTACGCCGCCTGCCCAAGGGTGATTGCAGTTTTGGACTGCCTCACCTCAATGCCCAAGTAATAGGACAGCAACCCAAGGTCACTCATCCTGAACAGACGAAGCATTTCCGCCTTGAACGCTTCCACACCGCCCTCCTTGGCTCCAGTGATGATCAAATCATCGACATAGACGCCGACCACCACGCGTGACAGCCCCTTACCACGGGTGTACATTCCATGCTCGCTGGTGCACCGCGCGAAGCCGAGATCACGCAGGCTGACATCCAGCTTCTGATTCCAGGCCCTGGGAGCTTGACGAAGCCCATACAGCGCCTTCCTCAGGCGCAACACCTTCTTCTCGTGGCCGGCTGCAGTGAAGCCGGGCGGCTGTTGAACGTATACTTCTTCTGCAAGATCGCCATTCAGAAACGCTGATTTAACGTCCATGTGGTGGACGAGCCAGCCTTCCTGAGCTGCAACCGCAAGCAACATTCTCACCGACTCCATTCTCGCCACCGGCGCAAAACCTCCTCAAAGTCGACGCCGGGCTTCTGAACACAGCCCTTTGCCACCAAGCGCGCCTTATGCTTCACAATTGCTCCCTGCTCGTCGCGCTTGATCTTGAACACCCACTTCAAGCCGATCGCTCGATGTCCAGGTGGGAGGTCGACGAGAATCCAGGTGTCGTTCTGTTCGATGGACCCCAGCTCCTCGAGCATCGCCTTCCGCCACTCTTCTTCGTTCCGCGCCTCGTCGAAGGTGGTGGGCTCGCCATCGACAGCGAGCAGTAGCCCTGCGCCGTGCTCCCCATCAGCTTCCTCAGGGGCCGGTGCGACCCCCAAGATGTCCTCCATCGTCCTGAACCGCAGCGGCGCGTCGTCGTGGGCGTCGTCCACCACCGGGTCCCCGGGTGGTGGAGACACGAACTGCACGTTTGATGGAGTGGCCGGTGAAGACGCCCCTGATGTAGCCGCTGGTGCCGGTGTCGCAGGCACCTCGTCAGGGCCTGCAGCAGGTGTGGAAGGCCCCGGCGAGGCCGGGAAAGTCGATGTCGGCGACTGCTGCACATGTCCACTGCTCGGAACGGACATAGTCACGTACTCGACGACGAATGGCTCCCCTGAGCCGCGTCCGCCGCGTCTCCAGCAGCGCTCTTCCACTGCCACGGCTTCCCTTCATCAAACACCGCATCACGCGATATGTGAACGCGCTCGGTGTTTGGATTGTAGAACCTGTACGCCTTTGTGCCAGGCTCGTAGCCAATGAACGCCATGGGCACGCTTCGGTCGTCCAGCTTGCGCTGGTGGCCGCCCACCACCTTCACATATGCAGTGCAACCGAAGACACGAAAGAAGTGCACAGCTGGCTTAGCACCATACCAGACCTCGTAGGGGTTTTGCCGTCCACGCTCCTCGTTGGCGAACGGTTCAGAATGTAGACGGCAGTGTTCACCGCCTCGCCCCAGAGCCATCCGGGCACGTTCATCCCCTTCATCATGCTCCTTGCCATCCCCAGCACGGTCTGGTTGCGCCTCTCCACCACACCGTTTTGCTGAGGTGTGTACGGTGCGGTGAAGTGACGCTGAACGCCGTGGTCGGTGCAGTGCTCCAGGAACGCCCGCGCCGTGAACTCGCCACCCCGATCAGTGCGCAGTGTCCCCAGCTTCATCCCCGCCTCATTCTCCAGCCGGGCCTGCAATTGGATGATGGCCGCTGCAGCCTGGTCCTTCGACGCCAGCAGGACCAGCCACATATATCGGCTCTTGTCGTCCACGACAAGCAAGAACAGACGTTTGCCGCCCGGAGTCACAGGAGTGATCGGACCACACAGGTCCGCGTGCACAAGCTCCAGTGAACGGGACGCGCGGTACTTGCTCGCCTCCGGGAACGGTTGTCGACGCTGCTTCCCGGCGAGGCAACTCTCGCACAGCTGCTCCACGTGGTCGATGGAGGGAAGACCACGAACCATCTCCTTCCTGGACAGCAGCTTCAGGCCATGGAAACCAAGATGCCCATACCTTGCGTGCCACCTCCAGGCAGCGTCGTCCGCGTGCGCCGCCAAACACACGGGAGCGCTGATGTCGACGTCGAGGGTGTACAGGCGGTTTGCAGCACGTTGCACCTTGGCCAGGAGCCGCCGCCTCTGATCCCATATTCGCAGGATCCCATCCTCGATTAGGACCTTGTACCGGTCCTCATCCAGCTGCCCCAGGCTTATGATGTTGGCGGTGAGCCTGGGAATGAAGTAGACCCCGACGAGCTTCTGGTGCTCACCGTTCTTGCAGCTGAAGAGGATCGTCCCTCTCCCGTGGATGTCGACCATGGAGCCGTCGCCGAACCGCACGGTGCCGCGCACCCCCGTGTCGAGCTCGGTGAAGGCAGACCGCACCCGGTCATATGGTTCGTAGCGCCCGTGTCGAGGATCCAGCGCGCTCGCCCGTCGCCACGCTTCTCCCCGAGCTGGACGAAAAGCTTGTCCTCTCGGATGTGCACTTCCTCGGTGGTTGCAGACAGCGCCGTCGTGTCGCTGGGTGTCGCGAACGCCACCAGAGCCGCCGTGGACTCCGTGCACGGAGCCTTGTCGGTGAAGACCCAGCGCGCCCTCGCGCTGCCGTCCGCGATCTGGGCGCTCAGCACGCCCTCCGCGCCACCAGGTTGTTCCGACGCCTCGCCCTGGAGCACCGGATCGGCGACGATCGTGGCGATCCCCATCATCAAGGCGACCTCCTCATCCGCCTCGGCCGCGTGCGCCTGCTCGTCCCGCTTCTTCTTGCGGCACTCGCGAGCCCAGTGGCCCGTCTTGCCGCAATAGGCGCACTCATCACCAGCGAGCTTCTTCTTCTTCTTGCCGTCGTCGCCGGCAGAATGTTTGGAGCCTCCATTGCTCCCACCGCCCTGGGGATGGGCGCTGCTGCTCCCCCCACCATGGGAAGCGCCGCCGCCGCGTCCTCGCCTCTGAGTCGAGGCTGGAGGGCGCCCACCTCCAGAGCCTCCGCCCGAGACTTGCAGCCGGGAGACCACCCGAGCCACGAGTTCTTCCTCGGTGAGGTTGAGCCGCGCTGCAGAGGAACCGCCGTTGCCACTGAGGCCGTAGCGTTCCTCGGCTGCCTTGAGTCTCCCCACGAGCTCGTCCACTGACAAGTCATTGAGATCAAGGAGAGTCTCGATTGCCATTACTATCTGCTCATACCTCGGTGGCGTGGCCTGCAGGAACTTCCTCACGACCTCCGGCTCCGTGTACCCGGCATCGAGTACCTCCAGCTGACTCGCCACGTCGGTGATCCGGAGGGCGAAGTCGTCCACCGACTCCCCGTCCTTGAAGCGCAGCGCATCGAACTCCCGACGCAGCGTGTTCGCCTTCGCCTGGCGCACACGATCCACCCCGAGGTGCATCTTCTTCAGGGAGTCCCACGCCTCCTTGGCTGTGGCCTTCCTGGCGATGCTCCCGTGCAGCTCCTCGGGGACGCCCAGCGCGATGGCCTCCAAGGCGTTCCGATCGTCGATATAGTCGATGGCGCCGACTTGCACCGTCTCCCACAAGCTCCGCGCCTGGAGCTTCAATTTCATGAGCGCCGCCCATGAGTAGTAGTTCGACTTGGTGAGAAGGGGTACTTGTGTTTCCGCCCTCCTCACGCACGGTCCGGTGGATCACCAGACCGCGCTCGCCCGTGCCTCCGCTGCTCGAACCGCCCCCGCCGGAACCCCGTCGCGGCGAGGAGGAGCGGTTCCTCCGTCGATCCATACCGAAAGCAGCAGCGATCGCGCGGTCGCGTGTCCAACGGCGGAACCGAGCTCTGATACCACTTGACGTATCCTGCTCGCCGGCGCCCGCCGCCGGAGATGAGGATGATGACCCGAGATCGATGGAATCCGCAGTGGATACTCACGCGAACGCAATGGAAGCTAAGAACACAAAACACAGAAATTTGGTGCCGTAACTTCTTGGCATTTTCTGACTCTATTAAGCAAAATATATACACATGCAGTGAGCAACTCTCGGCCGCTCAAGACTCGGCGCCATGCGCACCACCCCTTCCGACTTGATCGCGCCATCCCACGACCGAACGAGTGGAGCGCGTGGCTCAGCTAGGACTCGACGAAAATAACGGAGAAGATACGTGCCGCACCGCGAACAGAGCGCGATTCTGGCGTACAAGACGCACCCACCTGGGTTCTGTTATTGACTGAAAATGAAACAAGAAACTAACTAACTGAAGAACGCTAAACCTGGACTGACTGAATGAAACCAACACTCTGAACATTTCTGAAGAAAAACGAACAAGGAGTTGCTGCCAAATCACCCCTAGCTTAGCTCGTCTCTACCTTGAGCTCAACTGTTTGTTCAACTAGACTCCAGCCAATGTACATGCAGATGCCTTGGATCATGCGCCGTGGGGCACGTTCCGGCCTCGGTAGCCGTGCCATCTCCTCGGCGTCTGTAGCGGCCGTCGTCGCCCGCCTTCTTCTCCGTCTCCGGTGGGCCGTCCGGGGACAGTGCAGTGCAGTGTAGTGCAAAACAGCAAAAAGTGCATAGATGCAAGAGCCTCCAATTTCCAGACTTCACCTTGTTGTCCTGATGCCTGAACCCACTCTCAGCAGAAAAATTCCTTTCTGGTGATGGTGATCAGTGTTCTGTTGTTTGTGCAGTGCAAGCTGATTGAGTTGCAGTAGCCATGGATAAGATGTGGAGTTTAGCTCTGAAAACTCTGAAGTTACGAGTTAACCGTTTCAGATTAGTATAGGCTGCTATATGATCCTAGTAATAATTAGGGAAATCTTTACCATCCTTAAGAAACTACCAAAAAAATTATATTTTTTAATGTAAAACTTAGTATCTATAAGTATTAGGTATCTTGAGATACCAAATTTTTCATGTAAAATTTTGGTACCGAAGTACCGTAAAATTCCTCTACTAATTAACCTTGCCAGAGAGAATGCTTCTGCTTCAAGACTAGGACATTAGTAGAAGAATTATCATCAGTTGATTCTTACCTCAATCAAAATGATAATCAGAAAGCTTGTTAGACTAAATAAATTGGTAATCTGCAAAATAACCTTTTTCTCTCTCTTTCTGTTTGAGAAAGAACAGCATGTTAGCTGACAGAAGGAGACGTTGCAAGAAATAAAAGAATGGAAAAGAACAGAATGCATCAACGAAAATTAGAGGATGCATAGCCCAGTTGCAGAGAACGACAACAGGAGGCAGCAAGAGCAAGAAGCCTTTTAAATTGCAATCACTGAACAACACTGCAGCAGGAACAAGCAGACATCCCTGCATGCATCTTCAGTGCATCCATCCACGAACACGGATTATTCAGACCCTGACATGTCTGCCGTTCCATGGACACACAAAGAACAGGTTAAACATTTGATTAGCCCATCACTAATTAACCAGCTGTTAAGCTTAAGCCTGATGCAGCCAGGCAGGTACACGCCAAGCAATGCTACAAGCACTAGCATTTTCAGGCCAGAGACTGCAGGGTGATTAAGCAACACTCCCAGTGTCTGTACAAGTCTAATGTCAGAATTCAGATCTAGGCGAAGCTCCCTTTTCTCAAGTACGTGTCAGTGTGTGTGATCATCTTTATGTTTTTTCCGTGACAATAATTGAGAAGGGTCCAATCTGCAGTTCTGCATGGGTGATAAATATGTGAACCCCAAGATTCCTCAAGGTTAATTGTTGCAAATAGGAAAGCTTAATTGTAGAAGTGGTTCAGACTTCAGAGTTCAGACCCAATGCGTATCTTCCCTAGCTTCGATTATATGTTAAAATATGTAGACAGACTTGTCATATCCAACTATACATGTCACTGACATCCAAAGACTCACATCCTTCCTGTACAATGCCACTGTAAAGCACATAATTAACAATATCACCCATAAAGCTCAAACTAAATAACTGTTGAGCAGAGTTTTAACTCTCGGATCCTTCTAACTTCATCTAATAGGAGCTAACTTCTATACAATTCAAAGGTGGCTCAAAATAAAAGTGTTTGACTAGTTTGATTAGCTAAAAAAGCCTCCGTATATCATTTTTTGATATTTTTCAATATATGCTTTACAGTGGTATTTTTTACCCTGTTCTTTGTGCATTTATCCGTGCTACGTTTTCAAAAATACAGTTTCTCATATTAGTATTGCTTAGGCTAATTATTCTTTAGCTATTTGTTAGGTTTATAAAATATACTCGCTCCGTCGTAACTTTGACCACCAATTTTTTTAAATGATTAGATTATGATGAAACGAAAGTTCATTACTTATGATTAATATATAATATACTTTGATAAGATAATATCTATTCAAGTGTTTAGAAAAGTTTTTAAAAAATAACAAATGATCGAAGTTTTAAATATGAATAGTGCTTGATAACAGGTATAGAGGAGTGAAGGAAGTAATATTTAATTTTTCTCTATAAACAAATCGTTCATCCATCAGCCTACATCCGTATTTCATCTAGAAAGAACAGGCATCGCCCCAATGTTGACCGAGTCATCTTCACTGAGATTGAGGCGAGCTCAAGATTTATTTGATGGCTGGCACATCCATGTTTCTTAGGTTCAAAGGAACAAGAATGTTCAACCAAATTGAAGCCTTCTGATCTACCTTGAACTGCAAATGCATCACTGAATCCAAGCTGACAACCATCACAAACCTTCTTTAAGCTGCATGGCTCACCAATAACGCCACCGAAAAGCTAAACTTCTCCACGTCCCTCATGAAGCATAGGAAGATCACAGCTAACAGATAAATTAAAACCACTGATGACCAGTTCCGATATGCAACTTCTGCTGTTGCCTCCACTCCTCTACAAACAATTCCAAAAGACATATTTATGTATCTTTGATTATGAAAGCTGCCATAATGTTTTACCAGAAAATGTAGCCAACTAAAAAGTAAGGCCAGTTACACACGTTATGATATGTTTATTTCTTTTTTTCTGGAACACAACAAACTATTCCTAATTTTATTTCCCTTTTTTTTGGCGGTTGTGATATTACTCACAAGTCACAACATAGTGCATGTACACTTCAGTTCACTGAACTGAGCAATGAGATTCTTTATTCAGTTACAATGCTGCGCCTAATTTGACAGTTCTCCTGACCAGTGAGCACCAAAGATTTTCAAATCAACAACAAACAATTTACACAGATTGAATTTACATATGGCTTCTGAACGGATGAGCAGCTACTTCTTGGAGCAAGAGAAGTTAAGACAGAATTACACCTTGTTTTGAGTGTTTACTGTGTAGTCAGCAGGGTCACTTCATATTTGACTTCACTTCCAAATACGCGACTGACCCAAAGCAGTAGACTCCAGCCTTTGAGCAAAGTATGAATGTCCAAAAGATTCTCAAAAGTCATTGTTTTCAATGGCTGTCCTATAAAAGACGAACGGTATCGCCGCATTATGTTGCCATTGAAAACCTGCAGAGCTTATGAATTGAATTGCCTATGCTTGCTGTTGGTATCATCACCAGGATACAATCTTTAGAGTTTCAGTATCTGAACTGCCACGTTTGGAGCAAGAACTTCCGCAGAACTGATCTGGATCAATCAAATGGATTCTTAAGATGTCCTAGGCAGATGCATTGGTGTCAACTGGACTGAGCTTATCAACTGTTAAGCTTGAGACTAACTAAAGCTGGATGAGCCCAACATCAACTCAAACATGTCATCTGGGGTAAGAAGGGTTGTTCCGCCAAGAATAAGCTCCACATCAGGTCTGCTGCTCTCTGATATTGCCTTCATGACTTCCCGGACCTTGCATAAGAAAGATCATTTAATTTGTTAAGAATTGTTTTTCACATTGGGATATATACTTTGGTGACACATAAGCACAAATTGCACAGAGAAAATGACCAATCATAGATGGAAAAGTTGCAGATAGTCCAAATAACAAGCACCGGATAATCAGTTAAAAATATTGGATAAATCCACATCCAACGGATATTGATATACCAATACAACTATCCATATCCATTTCCATATCTCCTCCAATATAGAAGGTCGCTTACCATTCTAACATATGATTTGGTGGCAGATTGGATCAGACATTATATGTACCTTCTTTACAAAATGAATTTTTGCAAGTTCCTTTTAGTTTTATTGTGGTTTGCAATCTCTTGTTTGGATGACTACAATTTCATGAGCTTTTCAAACTGCACTAACTAAAACCTCATGTTTTCTACATTGGAATGTAACCTGATATTTTGAAGATAGAATTGTGTACCAACTGATGGTTCTGAAAGTGCCACACTAACCAGTACACTAGCAAAACATAGGAAATATAGGTCAAATTTGAGAATTCTTACTGTAGTTTTAAACAACATAAACAGATATTATGTAGTTTTAAACAAAATAAACAGATATATATATTTAAACACCAAACAGCATAACAGAAACACAGATTAAATAATGCCATAATGGTATGATTGAATACTTGGAAACCGAAGAATATGGACCATACCTCAAGGGCATTGATGCCTCCCACAACAAAACGATGAGAATGCTTTGATCGCCAAAGCTTGGTTTAGACTGCAGACAGTATTGAGTGTGAGAAAGGATAACTACAGAGTGATGGCAAAGGAACTAAGTACAAACTGATAACTCACCTGTCCTAGCCCAAACCTCCCAGTCCACTTTTAAATAAACGTCCAACGGCTGATGAGTGATATTCGAGGCCAGGAATGTCATACCTTGCCAAGACAGCTAATAGCAACTTATAGAGCAAGCCTTTTCTTGAGTAGACGTCAGTCTCAAATCTGCTCAGTGCTGCTAGCCCTTCTCCAAGAGTTTGGTTCCTTAACCTCATACTGGACAAATTGTGAAAGAACTTAAAAAGCTGGTCAACTCTGTCTCGTACTTCCAACTTAAGTTGCATTTCCCCATAAGCTTCCTCCTTCTGATCATCAGTATTATCATCATCATCACCCCAGCTATCCCACTGGTCATCAAAATCATCAGTAGTCTTAGAAGCTTCGATGGAGTCATTACTTTTGTCACCATCTTTAGGTCTAGCTTTAGCTTCAAGCTCATTCTCCAAGCCAACAAGAAATCTGAGCTTCACGGATGATGGCCTGTCAAGGATAGAGTCCACCACAATATCTTTCAAAGACCGCTCATCTTCCCAAGAGAATGGACCACCAGCAATCGATGTAGGAAAAGTTTCACCAGCCAAGATATATCCGATAATTGTTAGAAGCAAAACATCCTGGAAATTTAGAAGGCACTGAGAGGACTCAGTTTTATTAGCTTGCTTGTGAGATTCAACTGAAGTGCTAGTGTTGATAAAATCACGAAGCTCACTGGCAAGACTTTGAGTTGTCTCTGCAGATGTTACACTTAATATTCTCTCTGCACTTGTAAAGGCATCCCAGCGAGAACTTTGAGGCTCCTGGAGAGCCATTTCAGCAGCCAATGCCAATTGGATAACCCCTCTGTTTCTAACCAAGGATAACTGGTCTCGAGAGAGCATCTGAACCATAGAATGAAGCTCTAAAACAGAGGCTGCTCCTTGCCGACCTTTGGATGGAAAGGATAACTTCTCATGTTGTAAAGCTTCCATAACCCATTTCTTAATCAACATTAATCCATCTTTTGCTCCTCTGTCAAGTAATGATTCTAAGTAGCGTACTCCAGCATAATTGGATAGGAATGAACCACTTAAACTACCATGTGGACTGCTGAGTTTGTCATCATGTGCTTTATCCGCGTAATCAGGTAGCCAGGTTACTTCAGAGTAAACTTCAGCAAAGTTCCATCCAGACACGAGTGACATGATACTTTCGGGTAACATACTGGTCCCACTCTTAGATTCTTCCTTGTTGAAGACCTTTTCAAAAGGGACCTTTATATCTAGTGGGATGCGTTTAACAGTAGCTTGAGAATGCTTGCTTGGAGTTTGTGGATTTTTGGACACAAGATAGGATGAAGCCCCTTCTATGCGTGGCAAGGAGGACAGCATCCTATCAAGAAGTGAGTCACCGTGGAAACAAGGAGTAAGGAGATCAAGTGTACGATCTACGATCAGCAGGCCAGCAGATCTCTTATTACGACCAACATCATATAGACTTGACATATCCATCATCAGCTTCCCGATGACCTTTGATGTATCTCCAAGTGAAAATATATCAAGCTTTAGGTCCATCTACACATGTTTTGTAATATGGATCAATAAGTGGTTATATGAATGAAAAATGAGAAGCCACTAGTAAGAAATATGTCCTTATGATAAATCTTTACCTTACTGGCCAAATGGTAAAGGAACTGGGCAGTCAATGTCACTCCGGGGGAATCTCATCACCATCAAAAGATCTACCAGTAGATATGGGAGGTAGCCCTGGACTAAGGGAATCTTCATGATGGTTTGATAAACATGATTCAGCCAATGTGCCTTCAGATGGCAAAACAAAAGTCCTAGAGGAAATAGGAGAGAAAATCATCGGAAAGTGAGTCACAGTTACAGATAATCTTTTCCCTTTAATTTCTAGCTGGCTTGACTCATCACCAAACAAATCCTTTTTGTTGGGCTAGATTCATAATTAGAGCCATAATGCACCCCAGATTCCCAATTGGAGTATCTATCACCATCCAATGTGAAATGTTTTTCTGTGTTAGGAATGGCATCTTTGTGCTCATCTGACTTTTCATACTTCTTCAAAAGTTCCTCATGGTCCTGAGTGAGTAATGTCTCATACTCTCGGAAGGCATCTGGTCCAAGTGGGGAATCAACATATGCTGAGTGACCAACCTGCAATATATCACAAATGATTCAAAGCCTGCTTGCAAAACTTAGGATGATCTTGCTTTCAATAAAAAACTCTTAAGTTTTGCAAAAAGAAAAAAAAAACTAATAATATGGGATGAAGCAAGATTGTCATTTATCAACATTTTGAGCAGCACAGAAGTTACCGCAGGTTGCAAACAAAACAATGTCCACAAAGCTCTTACCAATACACTCATACATGTTCAGCTATACCATGTACAACAAATAATTGAAGATGGCATTAAGATTATTCATACAATAACTAATGGATTAGATAAGCTTCCAAATGGACAACATGCAACAAGGCAAACTACATATATGAGTGTTGAGACCGTCCCCTGGAGAAAAGATAAATCAAACAACCCAGATGTAGTATATGATACTTTCATGATAATATGGAAACTAATATGGACTATGTAACTTTTTCAAAGAGTAAATAGGAACTTAAGCCCCAGGAAAAATAAATAAATAAAATCTAAAGCCATTTTTGATAGTATATCAATGGTTACTCTCATTGAAAAGAGGATGGCACTCAAGATGGGACAATTTTCTGGTTTTCTTCATTCACAAAACACAAAGCCATTGCCAACCTAGAGGTTGGGGATACATATTTATAGGCTAGTGGGCAGCCAAGGATATGCTAATCAAAGATGCTAGATGCTAGTCTAAAGTGCTAGTCTAAGATGCTAGTCCTAGTCCAAGATGCTAGTCTAGGATGCTAAAGTGTTAGATGCTAGTCTAAGATGCTAAAGCGAAGATGCTAAAGCGAGAAACGAAAAGTTACACTTGAGCACTAGACTTATTCCACCATCATTCTCCCCTAAGTCTTGTGCGTTGTCTTCGGGAGATTTGAATCATCCCAATCCTGACGCGAAGCTCTTGAAACTTGGTCCTACCAAGGGGCTTGGTGAGTAAGTCCGCAAGCTGGTCCTTGGTGTTGATGTAGCTCGCCTTGATGCTCCCTTCTTCCAAGTAGCTTCGGATGAAGTGGTACCTCGCCGGATGTGCTTGCTCCGTTCGTGGAAAACGGGTTCTTTGCCGGGGCCGGGCGGACTTGCTATCCACCTTGAGCTCTACCGCTCTAGTGTCTCCGCCGATGAGATCACTAAGCGGTCGGGCAAGCGGAGCGCCGGGTCGAACGTGCGGATGCCGTCATGTACTCGGCCTCGCACTGGATAGAGCCACCACCCTCTTTAGCGACTGCCGCTCACAAGACTCTTGCCAAGGAAGAAGAGCACACCGCTAGTGCTCTTGCAAGTGTCGATGTCGCCGGCGTGGTCATTGTCGCCGCCATTGTACCCGATGAAATGCGCCGGGCACCTCGGGTAGAAGAGGCCGTATTCGAGTACCGCGACGTAGCGGATAATCCTCTTCACGGCTGCCGATGCTCCATCGTCGGTCGTTGCATGAACCGACCGCGTAGCCAACGAGAACGCCAAGTCGGCCGTGTGTGGGCGAGGTAGCGGAGACTCCGCGGGCGCGTGCTGCGTAGCGTCCGCCTCTCCGCCGTCTTGCCACGGCGAGCTTCGCCTCCTCCAGGTGGAGTGAGGGTGGGTTGCGTCGGTGAGCCCGGCTAGCTCAACGACGCGCTTAGGCGTGCGGCCGAAGTGTGATGCCGGAGTCGTCTGGTGGACCTCGATCCCCAGAAGAAAGAGAGGCCCCGGATCACTCATCCGGAAGGTGGCCTTCATCTCCTTGAATGCCGCGACCTCGCATCCTTGGTGCCGGTGATCACCAAGTCGTCCACGTAGACACCCACCGCGCAGGACATTTGCACCATTGCCCCGCCGATAGATGGCCGCCTCGTGCGGGCTTTGCACGAAGCCCATCCTGCGGCGTGGAGTCCGGCTTGGAGTTCCACGCCTCGGCGCTGTTGCAAGCCGTAGAGGCCTTGTGCGGGCGTAGCACCTTGCTCTCCTGCTAGGGGATCACAAACCCCGGCGGGCGGGTGCACGTAGACCTCCTCCTTCAAGTCGCCGTTCGAAATGCCGACTTAACGTCCATGTGATGAACGCCCACCCTCCCGAGCGGCCGGCGCAGGAGGAGTCGCACGGACTCCATCCGTGCTACTGGGCGAAGGCATCGTCGAAGTCGATCCCCTCGCGTTGCATGAAGCCGCGTGCCACCAAGCGAGCCTTGTGCTTGACGATGACACCGGCTTCATCCAGCGGCTTGAACACCCACCAAGGGTGATCGCGCGGTGACCACGAGGGAGGTCGGCAAGCTCCTAGGTACGGTTCTCCTCAACCGCGTCCATCTCCGGTGCATCGCGGCACGCCATGCCGCGTGTCTCTCGGCCTTCGCGAAAGACCGAGGCTCACCGTGCCGTCGCACACAAGGTGCAAGCTGCGCCTCCGGATCGCGAGGCACCAATCCTGCACGGGCGATCGCCGAGAAGGTCCTCCATCGTACGGTACCGTAGCCTGCCGCCGTCGTGGTACGCATCGATGCGCTCCGTCGTGGGAGAGCGGAGTAGCGAACTCCACCGATTGCGCTCAACACAGCGGTGTCGGAGTAGGCGTGCCGGAGGAGTGGCTGTTGGTGCTTGAGTGCGTAGGGTCGCCAGCGTGGTGGTGTCGGCGAAGAGCTCGTCGCGGCCGCCAAGTCGGTGAAGGCTCGGAACCAGGGTAGGCACGCTCGGTGAAGAGAGGCGCCCTACTCCGGCTCCTCGAAGTGGACGTACTCGACAGTGAAGTCGTCGCACGTCGGGTCGAACCATCGTCCACCGCCTTGTCCCATACCCAGCCTCGCCCTTCGAACACTACGTTGCGCGCCGTGCGCACACGCGTGCCTTCGGTCGAGGATGCGGTAGGCCTTCGAGCCTCCGCGTAGCCGATGAACACCCCTGGGGTGCTCCCGTCGTCGAGCTTGCCGATGTGGCCAAACTCCTTGGTGAACGCGAGGCGGCCGAAGACCCACGGGTGGGAGACCGTCGGCTTGCGCCCATGCCACGCCTCGTACGGTGTCTGCCATCGAGGGCCTTGGTAGGAGAGCGGTTGAGAATGTAGACGGCGTCACCACCGCCTGCCCGGGAAGATGGCGCATCCCTGCAGCGAGGAGCCCAGAGCCATCCCCAGCAACCGTGCGGTTGCGCCGCTCGACGACGCCGTTCGCGTGGGCTGTACGGCGCGGTGTAGTGGCGCTGAATGCCCTGCATCGGCGCGATGCGACGCGAATTCGCTGCCGTGGTCGCCGCCGTTGTCGGTGCGCGACACGCGGCTTGCGGCGCGCTCTGCCTCCGCGGCGGCTTGCGAACGCGATGGCGTCTGCGGCCTCTCCCTTCTTTGCCTAAGATCACCACCCACATATAGCGGGTGAGGTCGTCGACGAGCAACGGGAAGTAGCGCCGTCCTCCTCGGTGTGGCCGGTGTCACAGGGCCACACAAGTCCCCGTGCACGAGCTCGAGCCGCTCCTTGGCTCGGAAGCTCGCCTGGCAGGAAGGAGCCTCCTCGCTTTGTCATGACGCAAACGTCGCAGGCCGCTCCACATGGTCGAGGCACGGCAAGCCTCGCACCATCTCCTTGGCGCCGAGCCGACCAGGGGCCTCGAAAGTGGAGGTGCCGAAGCTCGTGCCCTTGCCACGCCTCGTCATCCCGACGAGCGGCGAGGCAAACGGGTTGTGCCACTGCACATTGAGGATGTATAGACGATTGATGCCTCTGTTTACCTTGGTAAGAAGGCGACGATGGCGATCCCAAATCCTCATGATTCCATCCTCGATCGGGATGCGCGGAGCCATTCCCATCCGGCGGGCGATGATGGAGTTCCTCGGCGCGGGGATGAAGTAGACTTCGGTGAGGAGTCGGTGCTCGCCGATCTTGGCGACAAGGACAATGGAGCCAATGCCCACTGATGTCCACACGAAGAGTCGCCGAACTTGACGGAGCCGCGTACGTCGACGTTCGGAGTCGGAGAAAAACTCCTGCGACCCGTCATGTGGTGAGTGGCACCAGCGCGAGGAGCCATCCATCGATCTTGTCGTCATTGGAGCCGTCACCAGGAAACGTGTGCCTTCGGCTCGTCGAGGTGGAGAGCCGTTGCGGCCGATGCCGCTAGAGTTAGCTCGATGCTCCGTGTGCTAGGAACGAGCCGGCTCGCCTCGGCTGTGCGACGTGAGCTGGCCTCGCCTCGAGTGTCGGCCGATCTTTGGCCCGATGGCCAAGCTTGCCACGATTGCGGCGGAGTGTCGTCTCGTCGGCTTGTGGTTCTTGGCGGCGCGCGCCTGGCGCTCCGCGCGCCAGCTCTCGGCGCGTCTTCGTGCCCACCGCGCTGGACACCTCGACGCGCCTTGCGCGGCTTGCGGCCGCTGTCGGGAAGAAGACTCCCTTTCTCCCGTCACCCGAGAGGCCACCACCGCTCCCGAGTGAGATGGAGCTTTCGCCATGGTGATAGCCCCGAGAGGCGTGGCTCATCACCGTCGACGACCTTGAGGCGACCAACGCCTCCTCGATCGACATCGTGGAGAGGTCGGCGGAGACTCGATTGAGCGAGCGATTTGTCACGTACTTCTGGGACGCAACGGAAGAGCTTCTCGACGCTCTCTTCGTCGTAGGTGTCGTCGCCGTCGCACCATCTTCGCAAAAGAGTGTTGAGACGAAGGGCAAAGTCATCAACATCCTCACCGGCTTGAAGGCGGGTTCTCCCACTCCTGCGGAGTGCTGCGGTGTGGACTTGCGGGCGCGGTGCTGCCAATGCGTGCCGCAGCGATGGCGTCCCAGCCTCCGCGCTCCGCTCTGAGGAAAGCGAGAAGCGCATCTCGGGCGGAAGCGGGCAAAGAATGAGGGCATCCAGCGCCGCCGATCCTCGTCGTAGTCGACGTCGCCGTGCGGACGGCCTCCCACATGTACGCTGCTGGAGCCTCGCCTCGTCACGCAGCCGCTCGTGTAGTTGGTTTTGGTGAGGGTAGGCCACGCCAGCCGCAGGGACAAAATCCACGACCACCGTCCCGAACACCATGGTGGCCTTGGCGCCGAGTCGGGGAGGAGAGTCGCGGCCAGCTGCGAGGGCGCGCTCTCCGTCGGGCCAGCCACCTCCGGGAGCGCGCCGCCGCCGCGCGCTCGGCCGCCTTAGGCACGCCGCGCCGGCACAGGTTCCGTCGGCGGGCGTGCGGTCGCTTGGGCGCCGCCGCCGCCGTGGGGTGGGCTGCGCCTGGCCTCTGCCCGGCTCCTGCGCCCTTCTCCTTACACCGGCTCCTCAGGCTCCCCATCGGCGGTGATGTCGCCGGTGATGGAGCCGTTGATCTTGTCGCGCAAGGTCTCAACCTCCCCTCCGCCGCGCGTGCCGCATCCGCCCCCGCCTCTGCGCTTCCGCCTCATGCCGACCTGCTCTTTGCCAACTCATTGCCCGATGCGGCGCCTCGGCTGGCTGGCTGCAGCAGTGCGAGCCGTTGCTCGCTGCGCTCTTCTGGCTGCGGCGAGCTCGGCGTCTGCGACGCCGAGTGCTCGAGGCGACCGAGCCGAGACCGAACGTCGGACATGGCGCGCCTCCGGGAGGCTGCTGCGTGGAGAGGGGAAGGAAAGGGGAAGAAGGAGCAGCGGAAGTCTTCTTGCCGCTGGGCGAGAGCTCAACCGGGCTTGGAAGGGGGTGGAACAGGAGATGTTTAGACTACGAAAAGTGTGGCTACGATACCACTTGATAGTATATCAATGGTTACTCTCATTGAAAAGAGGATGACACTCAAGATGGGACAATTTTCTCGGTTTTCTTCATTCACAAAACACAAAGCCATTGCCAACCTAGAGGTTGGAGATACATATTTATAGGCTAGTGGGCAACCAAGCGTATGTTAATCAAAGATGCTAGATGCTAGTCTAAGGTGCTAGTCTAAGATGCTAGTCCTAGTCCAAGATGCTAGTCTAGGATGCTAAAGTGTTAGATGCTAGTCTAAGATGCTAAAGCGAAGATGCTAAAGCGAGAAACGAAAAGTTACACTTGAGCACTAGACTTATTCCACCATCAATTTTTATGTGAACAGAGAGATAATTTTAGGGAAAAATGGCTGGATGTTCAAGCACTTCAGAAGCAATACAGGCATCAAAGTAACAAATTCTTGCAGGGATGAAGTACCTCGGAAATAGCTGTCAACACAGTACAATGTGAAATAGTTCCATGGTTTCCCAGGCAGCGCAAAATATACCGATGTGCATCACTAAGCAGGCGTGATGTAATCACTACAATCTTCCTTGCTGGATGTGCAAAACTTGAGTGCCAGTCAGCAGCCTGCCAAACACAAGTTACAACATTTTGATCATGTAAAGAACAGGATGGCCCATTTTTCATTAAAAAAAGAATCATATTTTCTTACTTTTCATACATGAACAAAGAAAATCATGGTTTTATATAAGAAAATATGAGTTTGACACTAAGATTAACAAGAAGGTTTGTTAGGTCTGCTTCTCATCCATAAGAAGTTCAGAATGAAAAAGAATTATGAAGTACAGAAATTCAAGATGTCATAAGACCAAAAAAGGTAGTACTTAACTCTATGTCGCCACAAATCAAGAAACAAATGCCACTTGCAACTATGGTTTCTTCCTAAACTTTGTGTGCCAGACACACACTAAAAATGCTCGAGCTTTGGTGCACTCAACATGCTGCATTCAGTTTGACACATAAATTACTACTGAACAGACAATATTGCAACTTTTGGGAGGCATGGCTATTACTCCCTCCATCCAAAAGTCTAAGGCATATTTCATTTTATAGTGTTTCCAAATAAGATGGGCATATTTGTAGTCTCCATGCATCTAAGACTTAAATGAAGGGGTTATCTTTTTGTTTTATGGTACTAAATTAAATTGTTGACCGGAACCCGAGCAACCATCTTAATACTCATTGGTTGTATGCATGTATATAGTTCCTTGGTGTTTGTTACATGTGGGATGAGTTAATTTCCTCCTTGATCTTGGTGACAAAAGAAATATGCCTTAGATTTTTGGATGGAGTAGCTTACTACCTTACTACCTTGGGAGGTAGTATGCATTATAATTGGTTTTTATGACAAGGGATTTAAGGAATCTCACAGCATCAAGCGGAGATGCATTCTCCAAGCTGCAAATTGCACGAGCACCAAGCTCAAGAAGCAAAGGGAAAGCCCCGATGAACTGAAACGCCTCCAGAGTGCCTGCATCAAGGTAAACTAGTGCATCTGCAATCTCATCTCCAATCTGCAAAGCAGCAACAGACCCAAAAAGAACATAAATTTCTATAGTCAAAGCCGCGAAGATGAAGTTCCATTATTTCTACCTTGAAAATCATCAAACGGGAATTTGTTTTCTCGATTTTTTCTACAGGTTAAGTTAATCACGAACGAATAACACCAACTTGTCAGTTCAGAAGCTAAAAGAAAAGGTATTCAACTAGTTAAACAGCTCCTGCAATTAATCGTTTTGGAACGAGAAAGAAATACGGTCAGGAAGCTGTAAATATGGGTTTTTTAAAACAAGTTCTTGCTCCAATAGTCCAATTAAACGCATTAGTCTCATATTCATCTCCAAAGCGCAAATTCAGATTATTAGAAACTGAAAATTGTGGGAATCTTCTTACATTCATTCAGTTTTTAACCCGGACAAAATTAATCTTTTCATGATAAAAAATCGAACAAACAATGAGGAATACGAGCAGGCAAGGTAAAAGAGACAGAACTCGCGAAGAGATCCGACCTGGCGGATGGAGTCGAGGCAGGCGGCGATCAGATCCACCGACCCCATAGTCCAGTATCCCCTGAGATCCAGGAATCCCCCGGAAACCTTCGCTGCCACGCCCCCACCCTCCCCCTGCGCCGGCGACGCGGTGGGTGGGGTAACGAGGACGGGAGGGGAGAGAGGCGAGGCGGAGAAGGGAACCAGACCACCGGAAGAGGAAGCGGGAGACACCAGCCGTAAAGAACTCGGTGGGGGTGGAGGTGGAGGTGTTCTGCGCCGCCGCTCGCCGGAGATGCCGCCGGTGGTGTCGGATGAATCGCGGTGGCGGAGGAGAGGAGAGGAGACGACGGCGAGAGAGAGAAGACGAGAGGATTAGTGGGCACTTAGGCCCGTTTGGAGTATCCGGGCCGGCCCGGCCCGGCCTGGCCCATCTTATTTGGCCCAGTAAACAAACTTTCATGTGTCAGACCAATTGAAAAGAAACTCGCCGGATTTTCTACTACATCCGTGATCCGTCCGTTTCATATTAGAAAAAGCTTTTAATTTTTTATTTTTTTAGTAAAACTTATTTTAAGTTTAAGTTTAATCAAGATTATAAAAATATAGTAACACTTACAAAACTAAATTAATTAAATTTTACATTACATATATTTATATTTTAATAATATGTTTATTTTATGTTTGAAATGTTACTTTTTATATACTCTTAGTTAAACTTTAAAATGTTTGAAAAAAATACAAAACGTGAAACGGAGTTAGTACGTATAATCGTAGGGGAACTATACTATATATGGAGCCAATTGGAAGTACAATTGTAATTTTTTTGAGAGGAACAATTGTAATTTATACAAATGTGAAATTTTATTTTTATATATATGTTTGACTACTTTCATAGCGCTGTGATTATGTATCAATTATGCAAACAATGGCGGAGTAAAATTCTTTTCTTCCGGTTATCAATTTTTTTTATGTATCATCTTCATTAAGAGCAATTTCAAAAAGGGCCAGTAGCCAAATCACGGGATGTTTTGGTATTTTCATCATGTGTTAGAAATCATAAATTTGAATTTTTCAATTCAATGAATATATATATATATATCAATAAAATATGGTTGAAACTCATTGGGATGTTAGAATTTTGGTTTTCCCATTTTGTTGATTGTCAGATTTTTTAATTTTGGATTTTCCTCATTTTAGGAAAAATATGTTACTAAAACAAATATTTTCTTAATAATACTTCGATCCTATAGGGAAGTTTTTCACTTAGATCTATAAGCCAAGGACAATAAGGTTATTTGAAAAAAATCTAGCACATTTTTATAGGTAATAGACTGTTTCCAACCAAATTCCTATAAAATTGTACTTTCCGAAGAACATTTAAGAGTTCATTCGGTTTAAAGAAATTTTTCCACCATGTATCTTTCGTTTGATAGGAATAGATCATATCTAATTCCTAAGGATTCTATTATTACAATCTAATTCCACATAATTCTTAGCATGAGGTGAGGTGAGATCTTTTGAAAAATTTCCTAAGAATTGAAGTGCATGTGACAGCCTAAAATTTTTCACTTTTTCTATTCCTATGATTTAAAAATCTTATGAACCGAATAAATCCTAAACTTTACCCCAGCCAGAGGGGCTGTACGTATTGAAGGGTCCATAATGGGAATAATGCTCTAGCCTGACCAATTAAAGCATATGCAACGACCGTCTAATACCCTCTAAAATCTCTATTTTTAATTAATTTGAACGGAATTTATTTTTCAATAGATTACATATCTCATTTCAAAAAATGGTTCCTTTTCTCATCATTTTCGTTCTTCACAAATAGCTAACCGAGTCGACGCCCAATATCAATTTTACGTCATTGCGCTTCTTCCCGCGCGTTTTTGGTGTCGCGCGTCTGTCCTGCTCGTCCTCCGCCGTCGCATCCTCCCCCGCCTCCTCTACCATCGCTGTCCCGTCTCGACCCCTCCTCGACAGGGCCGTCACATCCTCCACCACCGCAGCCTCTCCCCGTCACCTCCTCGACCGACGCCGCGCTGCGCTCCTCCCCTCCCTTTCCTTCCCACCGCCGCATCCTCTCCCCGCCGCCGCATCATCCTATAGTCACGCTGAAATCGGGCCCAAAGCAATTTTAAATTTATAGAAAACTAAATTTTAAGACTTCGTCGAATGAGAGATGATGTATTGGGAATTAAAATTTTTAGAAATAACTAAAAACACAATTATTAAGAATTTATTTAGCTATTATGTTGTATGTGCTCTTAGTACAACGTTACGATTTTTTTGAACAATTTCTTACCGTGGTAGAAGGGTTAATAGCGTGCATGAGTACTAATTATGGAATGCACTATAATTTCTTCATCACTGATCAGGGCCTCAGGGGCTTCTACAACAACATGTAGAGACTAAAGTCATTTTGGCTTCGATTCATGGAATCTCTTATATTGATATTGATAGCTTATCCTCTGTTTATATGAACCTTATGGATTTTGGACGTGTGTCTGTTAGCTTGCTCATGACACTATCGTCGTAGTGTGGAAGGTTGCAAGTTGTGGTTTTCATGGACGATTGCAGTTGGACTAAAGCTGACATAGTGACACTAGCTCGAAACAAGAGAACTGCAGTTTAGGGTTAAATTCATAGTTTTGGGTTTAGCTGGTCGTCGTATCGGCAATGGTGGTATTCGTTCCCTTGTTAAAGACATTGTCTCAAGTTTGAAGAATTTGCTCTTGTGGTGAAATCATATTCGTTTCCTTTCTAGAGGCGCTGCTTTTGGATTCTTTTTATCGTAGTCTAAGTATTACTCCAATGAGATATGGCCGTTGTGTATGAGGAATGAAGATCACTTGTGTTGTTTGTGTTGTAGTTTGTTGTGATATGATATTTGCTGTTATGTTGTTTTTTATTTTTTTAATAAATATAGGTTATATGTATCGTAGCTACATAATCGTGTAAGATCAATAAAGTTTTCTTTACCCCAGTTAAAAATTAGCTAGGCAACCCGGGAAGTTATAGACGAGCTAACCAAATTTGATGGCGGCGTAGCAGCAGACCATCAGGGCTAACTCACGGTACAACTTTTTTTTTACTGGAAGGTGCACTGTTCAGTCTGTATACTGTTGTTTTCTTGGGAAAATTTGGCTTAGCAACAATGGTTTTCACTTCCGTTTTCGATTTCGCTCAAAATTTTGACCATTTCGGTAGCACTGAAATTCCCAAAATTTCAGGATTTTTGACACTTTGGGACCAAAATTATTTGAAATGTTAACACAAATTAACTGAATTTGAATAAATTTTGATAGAATCAAAAAAATTGACAAAAACCAAAAATTTTGGCCGAGATAATGACTTGGGGGGAGGGGATTGCATTGACTTCAACCAATGGATTAGAGTGAAAACGGACAAATGACATTGTGCAGCTGAACAACACTGTAAACATGATAATATGCGCACATACATGTTCTGAATCATGTAGCTGACTACATAGGACAATCAACAGTTTGCAGAATGATCAAATGCAATGTGATAAATTTTGTGATCGAGCTCCTACCCTGATGATCATGCGGATGCCGGCGAGGTTCTTCTCGGCCACAACCTGCAAGATGCAGTTGAAGGCAGAGGCCGAATATTCTCTGAGAACTATTTTCTAATGTCGAGCATTACAGGTACTCTCTTCTTAAAAAAAAATCAACAAAGAGATGTGACTCCTTCTAATACAATATGTCGTCATATAAAAAAATATATATTTGTCTAGGTTAAGTTTTTGTTTTTTAAGACGGAAGGAGTACATGCTATTTGCATTAATTAGGACATGTTTGGAACGTCAGCTTTTTTAATACCAGGGTAAAATACTAGCCTAAACATTTTATAAGGGTAAATGTAAAATATGTGCTTGGATGGACTGTAACCCATTAAATTTACATTCGAAGTGGGCCCATTTCACCTGAGAAAGAAGTGTGGCGTTGGCAACTCATATTTATTTTTCGACAATTATCGGGCTCTCGAGTGAGCTCGACCTTGTTGCTGCATCGTCTTGCCCCTTCGATGGTGGCCGCACCTATGTCGCCGCCTCGATCCCTGTGGGTGCGCTCTTCCTCGAGGCGCTCGAGAGCTCTTGGTCTCGATCCACATCGTTGTTGTTATCCACAGCTTCGATCCACACCGTCGCCATCGTTCATGGCTTTGATCCATGCCACCGTAAACATCCATAGCTCTATCCGCACCGGTGCTTTTGTCCATGGCTTCTTCGCTTCGACCTACCTCTGCAGCATGCTTGTTGTGCTTTGCACCAGCCTCATCCCGTCTTCAACTAGAGAATCAAGCCTCCTCCTAGCCTTGATTTGTGCCATAGAGCAAGAGGAATCTAGCAGCACTCCATATTGGGCCGCCCGCCTCCTGATCTGATATCTTCGGTATATATATGTTCTTGGCTGCATTTCTCTGTGCGTTTTTCTTGCACGAGACGTGAGTCATCATGGGTGAATTTCTGCATTGGTTCATCAGTTCGGTGGAATGGATTTTTTGGCGATTGCTCTTGTAATTTTTGGCGAGATGGTAGCTGCTCTTGGGTTCAATTGCTCGTCATGTTGTCAGTATGATATGGTTTGCTTTTTATCCCTGATTTTGTCTGAACTCTCAACAATTGAGCAAGATATGTCTCCTTTTGTATATCATAAAATTCCAGCACATACATCACAAAATCTTGAAACATGGAAAGGTTCATCCTGGTACTTCTAAATGTTATTTCATATAGTTCAAAGCTTATAAATGTTAAAAGATTGTTGAGCAATAGGTATTCAATTTTTGTTTTGTGTTTTGTTCATACTGTAACCTGCTCACCTGCTGCTAGCTAGCTACACTCTCCGTCAAAAAAAATTTAACTCTTAGCGCATGCAGTGTAGTCCTATCGTGGAAGAGAACAGCAAGCAAAGAAATAGTTGGGGATCGATTAAGTTGTGTTAGACGTCAAATTCGTACCGTCACAAAATATGTTTGACGTCGAATCACACGCTGACCTAGAAGATCTGCTTAGCTCCAATGCAGGTCCTAAAATTGATGAATCACAGGCGTGCCAGTCAGTTTGATCCTGTCACTGACAAGATATGCAAAACAGCAGAGCATAAATCATATCCGGCCGATAGACCGATAATTGAAACAACCGATCTGTTGATAGACGATTGTGTGATTTCAGCCAATGCCGATGTCCAGATAACTCGTCGGCTGAAACCCCGACGAAACCCTTATTGGTAGCCATCAGGCAGACTAGAGACTACGGTTCTAATTACGACTTAGTAGGTCAAACTGAATTGATGCAGCACTAAGTATGAAAAGAAATGCAATATCTAGACAATCAAGCCTTTGACTAATTTTCAGGGTGGTAGATGTCTAAACTAATCTAATCTAGTAAACAGTTTAGTCGGTATCAGCAGAGACCCTAAAGCGAGAGACAGCCGATAGAGCTAAATTGAGATAATAGGACTAGATTAACAGAGACCTATGATAAGACCGACTAACCCTCCGGTGAAACATTAGCATGAACCTATCGGCTTAACAAGACTTAGATTATCGATAACAATCTAGTAGGTCGGACCTAACCGATGCAACACGAGATTATATATGATAATCTAATACTCGATGAGCCGATAGATCTGTCTAATATGATAGATATAACAAATCTACCTAAAGCGACATTACGTTTATAGAAACATCGACTTGATAAGAATATCAAACCTAACCGAGAAAGTCCTAACTAAGCCGATGTATCTATGAATGGTAATGAAACTAAAGATAGATATGATATACCTGGGCCGACGGGACCTTGGACTTACCCCTTCGCCGGAGATCGAAGCCGATGCAGCCCCGCGTTGGGTGCCAAGTTCCATCGGATGATAAACAAAGTAGCCAAAAGTAAAAAGGTGGCGATGCGCCGAGTTGTATTGGTCGTGAGGATTTATTTACATGGACCCCGTGAAGGGTTACGCGGAAGCTATGATAGCTAATAACAAAAAAATCTACCACGCTAACCAGGAACCTTGCAAATAAGGGTCGATAGATCATTACCGATTGGAGTAGAGTGCAGCGGATATAGCCAATCAGGAGCTATCCGATCCGAAACAGTACTGGCCGATCACAACCGATTCGCTGACAGCCGATTCCCCACACAGCCGATTCGCCTAATCGCCCGACCGGCCGATCCGATGTAGCCGATTTGCCGATGCCGAAGCCACACGTCCAGGGACAGAACGCCTGACACCCGTGTGCTAGCACAAGATGCAAGGCTAGGGTTTGGCTCGGGAGTGGGGAGGGTTTCCGTGGAGATCTCGAACTCGCCGACTTATGAAGCCGCGATTAGATTGATTTGGTTCAATGCAATGCGATCCAATGCAAATCAATATATCGCAACTCTCCACCTGTTGACGAGAAATTTCTCTCACGCGCTAGCCTGGGAGATCTGTTTGACTCGCAGGGTCCTTCTCGGCTCACTGTGTGCGTGGGGGCATGCCGTTGGTTTGATCTGTTAACCAACAAGAAAAACAAAGAGATATGCGTTAAGTGTTAGGTTAGATCCCCATTGGATCGGTGAGGGAATCAATGAGCATATATATGCTATCCTAAAATATATTTAAGTCAAACGGCTGGAATGGATCGGCTATACCGAGACAAAGCATCAACCGTTTAACCCAAATATAATAAAGGATAATAAATATATGAATCGATAACCTAGCCGATCTTGAAAAGCTAACAATGAATCGGCTAGTACTCCGACGAATCTTATGAAAAGATATCATTCTTGAACCAAATGTGCGTAGCCTGGGAAATCGGCCGTCGGTTGTTGATGGCGAGCCGATTTCGGCGATGACGTCCGACAAGAATGAGATCTTAATATAAGAGGCGGTCCTAACACAAATCTAGTAATAAATATACTAAAAGAAACATATCAGGGCAGGTAAGGCCGGCTGAAACCCCGGCACTGTCTCTAAACAATATAAATCTAGCCGAACAGATCATTGGAAGTTCTAAAAATGACTTAATAGTTCAACGTTGATGCAACATTAAGTATAAAAAGAACAACCCGATCTGTTGTAGCTGATTTATATCTCTCGAGACGGTGGATACCGCATATAAACCAGCCAACCCTTAGATCTAGCCTCATTGGCTGCAGGTTCTTGATAGAAGTGACTAATAGCAGGATAGATCTAAACATTGCTCTAGTTTATATGCGATATATGGTAAATAACATAGTATAAACCCCTGAATCGAATGTGTCATTACGATGAAAGCACTAGAAAACATCAGATCATACCACTAATGACAAGCATTTACCTGCATTTGGGGATCGAAACGATGCAGCCCATAGCCAAATCAATTGCTCGTCTGGAGAAAAAAGGTTGGTGATGCGCCGAAGGTTTGATTGATTGTGTGAATGTGTTTACAGGAGGTCTCGGGTCCTATTTATACCCAAGATAAAATTATCTGTACAGACCCTGGACTCTATCTAAACTACTATTTAAAAATACGACAATATCCCGGAAAGGACCCACGCCGTATTACAATGAACAGTTTAAACAAACTCCTAAATTACAGATACAATTTGCCGTTACAGGACTCTATCCATGGATGGCAATATCTTTTAACGCACAATCGATAACCGAATCTTCTATTTATCTTCAACATACGCATCGAAATGGTTTTATCTTCTCTAAACCTAGAATCGGCTATCGGCCGTTCTTGTCCGATCCAACCTTAGCCGACTGGCTTCGCAGCCGATCGCTTCTCAGCCGACGCGTCCTCTGTTTCTTCATCAAACCAAGGCCGATCCGATTTCGCTTCACCTTTGCCATGACTTAGGGATCCAATTACCAAATTTTGGTGTCAACACATGCCCCCAAGTCCGTGATACGAAGTGTTACGGATTTGTTGCCTGTTCAAATTCTCGCTCTTTTCGACCTAAACCGCTTGGCTGCTGCCCGAGTGCCATTTAAATAGCCCTTCGCCGACCGAAACGATCACGCTTTCAAAACCCACTAACACTTCGTAAGCAAGCCTCTCCTCTCTCTCTCAGGCGGTTCACGGCATCCTTTGTCAAATCTCGGCGCCCTTGCGGATCAAGACTCATCTTCATCTCCAACGACCCCGATGGCCTCCAACACCGCCGCGTCGTGCCTCCGTCACATCGGCCGCCGCCACCGCTCCAGCTGCCGCAGCCACACCGGCTTCCGCCGCCGCACGGCCGCCGTCGTCATCGAGTTCCCGAGGTACACTCATCGGTCCGAACTCCTTTTCTTTGGATTTATTTTTCCGTTATGTTTCTAGCCTTATCGCATTCATCTTGCTTTTAGCGAGTTTTTGATTAGCACTTTTTCCCTTTCAAAGCGTAGCATTTAGCCATTCTTGATTAGAGTTTTCTCCTTTCAAACTATAGCACTGTCGCATCAAGTGGTCATCCCAAGTTTGACCCAAGAAAGGAGGTACTTTCTCAGCCCCATCGACAACTCTGACCCAGCCGATGTCATCATAGCCGAAACCAACAGGGTTCCCTACAACACCAACAAGCCATCCCTAGCCCACTGAAACGGGACCTTCAAGTCATGGCCGACCACCGACTTAGCCTGGGTGGAATGGTATAAGAGGGTGCGATCGGCCAAATACGCTCAGTGGGAGGAGACTGGGATAGCCCAATGCTTGGCCCTGTCCGTTGCCAGCATGGAAAAAGATGAGCCACTTTTGTCGGCTGCAACATACTTCTAGAACGACGGCTTCAACGCCTTCATCTTTCGGCAAGGGCCGATGATGTCCACATTGACCGATGTGTACATGACGATAGGGCTAGACATCCGGCGTCGGCTAACCTAGCAACTTGAGCCGAAAGGGCGGCATCAATTCAAAACCAAGGTCATCGGTGAGTGGAGCGGCTTCATCGCCCAAAATATGAAGGACGGATCCGTCGGCCATAGGGAACACGCTGTATTCCTTATGATGTGGCTGGAGAAGTTCTTATTCTGCGGCTCAAGCTGCGGGTCGACCGCCAACTGGCAGGTCGTAGCCAAAATCCTGGCCGACGGGGGCAAGCTTGCGCTGAGAAAATACCTCCTCGACTACTTATATCAAATGCTACATCAGTGCGCGAAGATAGCCGCCAATGCCCCAATCAACACCGGCGGCCCCGGTGGTTCTTGCATCCGGTTGGTGTTGGCTACCCGGAAAATAGTCGGTTGGCTCCCTCGACGAGGTTGTTTTCCCAAGGCTAGAGCCGATCGAAGACGAAGAAGGTAACCAGATCACCACCACCAGATGCATGAGCTATGGAGAAGCAGCGGTTGCTCATGAGGGCTCAAGGCAATCGGCCGACCTGTTGGCCGAATGGTTCATTGCCCTATACGACGGGCTGTCTCGCGAGAACCGCGCCTGGTACTTTTACCGGGACCGAGGACTGTTCAAGTTGCCGACCGATTTTAACTGGGAAGACATCAATTCAGCTGACAACCCGAGGTGCAGGGAACTGTTCATCGCCGCTCTGTCCCCCTGCATCTTGCCGACTGGGATCCACCAGGGCCGATCAGTGGACAAAAGCTGGTGTCGGCGGCGAGACAGTTCGGTCTTGGGCAACTGCCCATCGGCTTCTATTATGCCGATAAGATCGAGACGAGGGGAGTGGTGAGCCAGGACTTGATAATGCATCGACGCTGAATATAGCCGGCCCTCCCTCGGTAGCATCGCGAGATGACCACGGCGCTCAAGAAAAGCGCAGCCTACGACCAATGGTCGGCCGAAATCAAACGACACATCTTTCACTGCGGTCATCTCATTACATCGATCTGCTCCTGCCCGAAGAAATTCCTTCGGTAAGCTTCAAGTTCCAAATGATTTTCTTCTTCTTATCATCGGCTGATACAACCAATTAACATTCGCCCTCCGGTTTGCGGAGACGAAGACGGAGCGGCCGACGGTGAGCGACTCCGGACGCCCCATCGAATACCGTCTAGGTGTCTGGATGGGCGGCCTCGCTCCGTCGGTGATCGGGGGGAGCGCCGAAGCGGCATCTTTGCGGGAACTAAGCAAGATTAGCTCGATACCACCGAAGGGTTACGCGGAGGCTACGCTAGCCGAAAACAAAAACTTTTACCGCGCAAACCGGGAACACTTGCAAGTAAGGGCCGATAGATCGTTACCGATTGGAGTATGCGGCGGAAAAAGCCAATCGGGGCTATCCGATCCGGAAAGTGTAGCCGATTCTCGCAAGCCGACACCGATTCCCGGGGACATCCGATTCACCAATCAGCTGTTCGCCGATGTAGCCGATTCGCCGAGTCATCGATCGTGTTCTCGCGCCTCGCTCGACGCGCTCGACCGCAACCGATTCCACCACGGCCCGATCCGTAGCCGATCAACGGCGCGCAACGTAGCAGCGCCTACGGTATCCACACGTCCGGGGACAGAACGCCGAACACCCGTGTGCTAGCACGCGATGCAAGCTAGGGTTTGGCTCGAAAGTGGGGAGATTGATCTCGGCGACTTCATTGCGGATTCGGTTCAAAGCGATACCGCAACTCTCCATCTCTCGCCCTTTATATAGAGTTAGCCGATGGGACTAGTGGCCGATCGGGACTCTATTTTAAATCGGATCCTATCCGAATCTCACGAGTTGGCCGCCCATACGTTGTAAGCCCATAGGACTCTATCCGATTGGATCCCTATCCGATCAACCCGTATCCGAGTCCAACTCGAATATCTTTTCTATCCCCTTAAGCATGCGACCCGTAGGTTCGGTATACTCGGTTTTGGCTATAGTCTAACTTAGCCGATTGTCGGCTCGAGACCAACTCACCGACTGTCCACGCGACGCCTAGCAAGCACATATTGACACCATAGTATACAAGAATATAATATCGGCTCGAACCTGTAATGTGTACACAAATCCCTTTACCTCACGATACCGGTTAAGCTATAGGCAAGATGTGTGACATCCCTTAAATAGCTTAACCATTCACTCGAACCGTATTGGATTATCGTCTATTGATTGACTCCTCAATCAACTTAGCATGGCCATGCATTTCCATAATCCATTACCTCGAGGTGCCCAGAGATATCTCTCCAAAGGAGGGGCAAATTCCATCTTGATCACTCACATCCCACTCCATGTTTCATAGCAAACCCAAAAACTACTTTTATAACTACCCGGTTACGGAATAGCGTTTGGTAGTCCCAAAGTAGGCTACTACACATGTTGGAATCCATGGTGATCTCGGTCTAAGGACTTTGTACCAACACTACCGGGACCAACTAATGGCACATAAATTCTGTAGTGTCTCATGGTGGGTCTATCCAACAATGTGTTCTCTAACACATGTGTTCATGTTTATTGATTTGGTATCTCTATACCCATGATCTACGAGACATGATCATCAATCAATAAACATGCCGATCTTAGAATCATATTAGTTCCAATAATATGGTATATGATCGAGGATCATTTAGAAATAGATTCATACATATTAAGTCTCATAAATAAGTCACGTACTTATTGATCAATACAAGATGTCTATTTCATGGAACTGAATAACACTTTATTCATAAATACATAAACATTGACCATGATATCCAACATCTCCATGTTGGCTCTAGGGCATATCACTAACAATCTCCCACTTGCACTAGAGTCAATCATGAAAGTATCTAATATCCATTGCTCTTGTGTGTGCCTCATGTTTTTTGAGGGAGAGGTTTTGTCGGCGGATCGGCTATGTTGAGATCCGTGTGCACTTTGCATATCTTGACATCACCTCTGTCCACTATCTCACGGATGAGATGATTTCACCGAAGTATGTGTTTGGACTTCGATGTGAACTCGGCTTTTTGGCTTGCGCAATGGCTCCACTATTATCACAATAGAGAGTCATTGGACTAGTCGCACTAGTCATCACACCAAGCTCGAAACATATTTTTTGATCCAAACGCTTCCTTTGCGGCTTCCGGCAAGCAATGTACTCGGCCTCCGTTGTAGAATCAGCAATGTATCCCGCTTGGAACTCTTCCAGTCGCGCCTCCGTTTAGGCGAACACGAACCTGCATTGCGATCTATAATCATCCTTGTCTGTTTGAAAGCTAGCATCGGTGTAACCACTTACAACGAGCTCTTCTTCACCTCCATAGACTAGGAACATATCCTTAGTCTTCTCAAGTACTTAAGGATATTCTTTACGGCAATCCAATGACCTTCACTGGATCGATCGGTATATGTTCGTAGCACCGAAAGTGTACGAGACATCCGGGCGTGTACAAAGCATGACATACATGATGGATCCAATTGCCGAGGCATATGGAACCATATCCATCTTATTCCGCTCATCATGTGTCCGAGGACACCGATTCTTGCTAAGATTAATGCCATGTGACATGGGCAAGAAACCTTTCTTGGAATCATGCATGTTGAACCTTTTCAACACCTTGTCAATGTATGTACTTTGGCTTAATCCAATTAGCCTCTTGGATCTATCTCTATAGATCCGAATGCCCAATATGTATTTGCCTCCCTAAGTCTTTCATGGAAAAACTATTTTTCAATGAAGACTTGATGGATTCTAGCATAGGGATATCATTTTCAATCGTAATATGTCATCCACATATAAGATTAGAAATATAATTGCGCTCCCACTGACCTTTTTAAACACAGGCCTCCTCTTCATTTTTGATGAAACCAAACCCTTTGATTACTTCATCAAAACGAATATTCCAACTCCGAGATGCTTGCTTCAATCCATAAATGGATTTCGTAGCTTGCATATCTTTCAGCGATTGTGGATCGACAAAACCCGAGGTTGTATCATGTATACATCCTCGCTTAGGTTTCCATTTAGGAAAGCCGTTTTGACATCCATACGCCATATCTCATAATCGAAATATGGAGCAATCGCTAGGATAATCCGAATAGATTTAAGCATTGCGACGGGCGAGAAGGTTTCATCATAATCAACTCCTTGAATCTGTTTAAAACCTTTCGCCATCAATCGCGCTTTATAGATGTGAACATTTCCATCCATATCGGCCTTTTCTTAAAAACCCATTTACACTCAATGGTTTTGACACCATCAGTGGATCAACCAAGTTCCAAACTTGATTGTCATACATGGATTCTATTTCGGATTTCATGGCTCCAAGCCACTTGTTGTAATCGGGTCCCATCATCGCTTCCTCATAGGTCTTAGGCTCATCGTTGTCCAACAACAATATGTCACGTTGTTCCGCACTGTGTACATCGCGACGCACGACGTGATCTTTCGACCTCCGTGGGTGGTGTATCTACAACCGGTGGCGCAACATTTTACTCCTCCTGTTGTGGTTACGTCGTGAAACATTTTTTGTGTTTCTTGAACTTCTTCAAGATGCACCCTGCTCCCACAAACCCTTCTTGAAAGAAACTCTTTCTCCAAGAAGACACCGTGTCGGGCGACAAACACTTTGCCTTGTTCCCGATTATAAAAGTAATATCCCTTAGTTTCCTTAGGATATCCCACAAAGAAGCACTTGTCGATTTGTGTGTGAGCTTGTCGATAAACGTTTTACATAAGCTTCGCATCCCCAAATTTTGAGAAAAGACAAACTAGGGGTTGCCCTGTCCATATCTCATATGGTGTCTTTTCAACCGACTTAGATGGAACTCTATTTAGTGTGAGCGCATGTTTCAAGAGCATATCCCCGAAGGATAACGGAAGATCACTTTGGCTCATCATCGACCGCACCATGTCCAACAAGGTGCGATTTCTCCGTTCGGACACTCCGTTCCATTGTGGAGTTCCCGGCGGACTCAACCGTGGAACAATTCTACAATCTTTCGATGATTACCAAACTCTTGGCTCAAGTATTCCCATCCATGATCGATCGTAGAAACTTGATTGTTTTCCCTAAATGATTCTTTACTTCATTCTGGAATTCTTTGAACTTTTCAAAGGATTCGGACTTATGCCTCATTAAGTAGATATAACCATATCTACTAAAGTCATCGGTAAAGGTAATGAAGTACGATAACCACCTCTCGGCCGTTGAGCTCATTGGTCCACATACATCGGTATGTACGAGTGCCAACAAGTCACTTGCTCTTTCACTGTGTCCCGTGAAAGATGCCTTTGTCATCTTACCAAGTAAACAAGACTCACATGTCTCAAATGATTCAAAATCAAAAGAGTGAAGCAATCCATCCTTATGGAGCTTCTCCATGTGTTTCTTATTTATATGGCGTAAGCGACAATGCCGGATAAACGTGGGGTTTGTATCATTAGAGAGTTGTCTTTCGTATTAATGTTATAGATGGGAGACGCTTCAAGATTCAAAACGTATAATCCATTCACCAATGGAGCATGAAAATAGAACATATCTCGAGATATATTGAACAACCGTTGTCCATTGATCTAAAATTATATCCTTCCGCTTGCAAACATGAAGCGGAAATAACGTTTTGACATAGTGTTGGAATGCAATAACAATTATTCAATTCCAAAACTAATCCCGAAGGTAGATGAAGTGGTACTCGTGCCGAGCAAGAACCGTAGCAACGCTTGCTCCATTGCCGACGCGCAGTTCACCTCACCCCTTCTTAAGCCTCTACTTCTTCTCATTCCCGCAACGACTTGCAAATATGAGCTACGATCCGGTATCAAATACCCAAAAGTCAGAGGTAAAGTAGCAAGATTAATGTCTATAACATTAATACCGGCGTAAGTCGTACTTTGCTTCTTTTTGATATCCTCCATGTACTTCTTGCAGTTCCTTTTCCAAAGGGCTCTGTCTCCTTGCAATAGAAGCAAACGGCATCGACGCCGCCGACCCTTCTTGCCCTTCTTTGCATTAGAAGCACTCGCGATCTCATCGGGAGTTAACTTCCTCTTGGTGCAAAGTTTCTTGACAGTGGTTTGCGCTTAGCCTTCGCATCATCATCACATGTCCTCACTGTCTTTAGCATCCCATGTAATTTAGTCAAGGTCTTATCCATACTGTTCATGTGATAATTCAATATGAATGGCTCAAAGCTCGGAGGGAGCGACCGGAGAATCACATCGTAGCCAACTCTTGGCTAAGGGGAAAACCTAGTTTTTCCGGACTCTCGATATAGCCAATCATCTTTATCACATGCGGATCGACGGGATTCCCTCAACAAGCTCGCACGCAAACAAGGACTTTGAGGTGTTGAACCTCTCGGCCCGAGCTTAGTTCTCAAACATACCACGCAGTCCCGAATAATAGTGTGAGCATCGTTGCTCTCATATTGCTTCGAAGCTCGGGGGACACCGTAGCAAGCATGAGACAGCTTATATCTAGGGCATCATTAGTGTGCTTCTCGTAAGCCCTCCGTGCGGTTGCGGTGGCATTATTAGGCAAATCCTCGGGATAGGGTACTTCAAGAACGTACTCCTTACACTCTTGCTTGAGAACAATTCTCAAGTTGCGATACCAATCCATAAAGTTTGTTCCGTTTAATTTTTCCTTTTCGAGAATAGATCGCAAATTGAAAGTACTTGGGTGTAGTATTAGCCGCCATTTATTCTACAACGAAAAAGCAAAGTTTAGCACAATGTTTATGCTATGTCTATTGTTAAACAATTTAACATTAGACTCCCATTACGTATTTTACACCTTCCCTCTAGGTTACGTATTGGGTCAAGATCCACATGTTAATTAATTTTCTAGTGATCTTTCGCATCACCGCTAGAAGATTAATAACATCGGTAAGCAACTCCTTGCTAATCACATCTCTATGTGACTCTTGTTGGTGTGGCATCTCCATGCCCCGGCGCCAACCTATGCCCCAAGGCCCAAAACTGTTTTGATAGCCTTGTTAAGTAAACCAAATACTCCGTTGTATATGTCCGACATATATCCCCTCGTGTTATGAGAGAGAATGGCACTCGCTTTGGCGGACCCACCATTGACGAACATAACGGTGGACGGGTGCAACATTTGGAAGAGCATCATTACTACTTATTTTTGTGAGGGATGCTATCCTATCAAACAAACATATCACATATGAAAGGTAAAATAGCATATAATGAAATAGTATGGCCCCCTTCACATGGTCATCTCCATCTCCATGTCGGCGCCGAGGATCTCCATCTTTGGCACCATCTTCCAATGTGCATGATGCTTGATTTGTTCAAACTAAGCTACTACTATAGAAGCTCTAATTGAAGATTACATCGACTCGCAGTCGTGAAAGAATATTACAAGCATTGCACGTATGAAAGAATATTACGGGATTGCACATATGAAAGAATATTACATGCATCACATGCATCTCATACATACAATAGAGCCATACCATCTCAAAGCATTCTCCGCAAAAACGAGTTAGGCGTAGAACGTTTTCTACCTATCGCAGAGATTCGGCATCGAGACGACCTATAAGGGGTACACCACACGAAATCCATAGATCCAATCTATGAAATCGCTTACGGAAACCATGTCGGCATAATCATATTATGTCGTCCCGATACACTATCAAGGGAGATGGTTTGCGTAGGCGCGAGGCAACAAACAAGATCGGACTACGAGATAGCTTCGGCATAATCACATTATACCGTTCCGATATACTATCAAGGAACGCTATCTCGAACCCGACTCAAACCGAGCTCTATGGATATTGCTTCGACGTAATCACATTACACCGTTCCGATACACTATCAAGGAACGCAATTACCATTAACTCTCCTCAACGATCCCGTAAAACCGATTGATCTAATCAACCCGTGTGCAAAACTTGTTTCAGATCCAATCTAAAACCCGAACTAAGCAAGATTAGCTCGGATACCACTCGAAGGGTTACGCAGAGGCTACGATATCCGAAAACAAAAACTTTTTACCGTGCAAACCAGAACACTTGCAAGTAAGGTCCGATAGATCGTTACCGCACCGGAGTATGCAGCGGAAAAAGCCAATCGGGCTATCCGATCCGGAACAGTGTAGCCGATTCCCGCAAGCCGATAGCCGATTCCCGGGACATCCGATTCACCAATCGCCGTTTGCCGATGTAGCCGATTCGCCAAGTCGCCCGATCGCGTTCTCGCGCCTCGCTCCGACGCGCTCGACCGCAGCCGATTCCACCACGTCGATCCGTAGCCGATCAACGGCGCGCAACGTAGCGAGCGCCTCTACGGTATCCACACGTCCGGGGACGAACGCCGAACACCCGTGTGCTAGCACGCGATGCAAGGCTAGGGTTTGGCTCGAAAGTGGGGAGGGTTTCCGTGGAGATTGATCTCGGCGACTTCGTTGCGGATTCGGTTCAAGCGATACCGCAACTCTCCACCCCTCGCTCCTTTATATAGAGTTGGCCGATCGGGACTAGTGGCCGATCGGGACTCTATTTTAAATCGGATCCTATCCGAATTTCACGAGTTGGCCGCCCATATGTCGTAAGCCCATAGGACTCTATCCGATCGGATCCCTATCCGATCGACCCGTATCCGAGTCCAACTCGAATATCTTTTCTATCCCCTTAAGCGTGCGACCCGTAGGTTCAGGTATACTCGGTTTCGGCTATAGTCTAACTTAGCCGATCGTCGGCTCGAGTCCAACTCGGAGGACACTGTCACAGCGGCGCCTAGCATCACATATTGACACCATAGTATACGGGAATATAATATCGGCTCTCGAACCTGTAATGTGTACACAAATCCCTTCGCCTCACGATACCGGTTAAGCTATAGGCAAGGTGTGTGCCATCCCTTCAATAGCTTAACCATTCACTCGAACCGTATTGGATTATCCGCATTGATTGACTCCTCAATCAACTTAGCATGGCCATGCATTTCCATAATCCATTACCTCGAGGGGCCGAGATATCTCTCCAAAGGAGGGGCAAATTCCATCTTGATCACTCACATCCCACTCCATGTTTCATAGCAAACCCAAAAACTACCTTTATAACTATCCGATTACGGAATAGCGTTTGGTAGTCCCAAAGTAGGCTACTACACATGTTGGAATCCATGGTGATCTCGAGGTCTAAGGACTTTGTACCAACACTACCCGAGACCAACTAATGACACATAAATTCTGTAGTGTCTCATGGTGGGTCTATCCAACAATGTGTTCTCTAACACATGTGTCCATGTTTATTGATTTGGTATCTCCATACCCAAGTTCTACGAGACATGATCATCAATCAATAAACATGCCGATCTTAGAATCATATTAGTTCCAATAATATGATATATGATCGAGGATCATTTAGAAATAGATTCATACATATTGAGTCTCATAAATAAGTCACGTACTTATTGATCAATACAAGATGTCTATTTCATGGAACCAATAACACTTTATTTATAAATACATAAACATTGACCATGATATCCAACATCTCCATGTTGCCTCTAGGACATATCACTAACAAGCTGCCCTTGGACCCGGCTCGTCGCAGTCCTCGACACCGTCGCCAGCGAGGAGATGCCGGCGGCTGTTGGAGCGGCGGCCGAACCCGGGAGCTCGAGCCATGAGTCCGTCAACGCTCCAGCCGATGTCCCGCCGGTCCCAAGTCCCCCCGCGAAAAATCGGCCGATAAGCCCTCATCTCATCGAATTCGCCTTTATGACGATATCACTTGCATCTGACCGAACGATTCTTCTCAGGTCAAAAAATTGGTCGGCCGCACTCCACGTCACGTGCCATCGGTAACCGTCTCTTGTGGCTTGATTTATAGAACTTAGCCGATTTGATCACTAATCCTCTCTTTTGTAGCCCCCACGATCTCCACCGGCTGCCCCCCAGGCGTCCAGCGAGCGCGTTGTGACTGCCCCGGGCGGCGGCAACGGCGCCGATGACGAGGCCCGGGCCGCGTAGGCGCGAACACGCGAGCCCGCTCCAACTCCGGTGCCTTCGGTAAGCCAGGCCTCGAATTTTATGATCGTTGCCAACTCAACATTCTCTGATCATTCTTTCTTTTTGCAGAACATAGCCAACTTCCTCAATTTTGACTTGTCGGAGTTTGAGGAGTCCGGCGAGATCGACGAGGAGGCATTGGTGACGTCGGCCGAGGACCCGAGAGCCACCCCGGCCGACATCAACAACCGGCCGGGAGGCTCGCTGGACGCGCCGGTGGTCGATCGGCGGTCCAATCCACGCGCGCTTCAAGGAAATTCAAGGCCAGCTGCCGGAAGCTCTAGCCGATGCCATCGTGCCGGCTACCTTCATGGAAGCCCACCAACTCAAGTACGAGCTGGCACGACAGCGGATAGTCGACCGTCGCGAGAACCAGGCGCAGTCGGCCACCCTTCAGTCGACCAAGGATGCCTTCGAGAGTCAGAAAGCCGCGTTCGACCGCCTGAAGACCGAGCCGGCGGCCAAGCTTGAGCAGCTACTTTCATGCCAAGACCAGCTGATGGCCGATCTCGTTCAAGTCACGAACGAGATCGATGTCCATAAAGAATACATGGTCGGGCTGCCAGCTGAGATCGATGCTCAACGCAAAAGTATCAAGGCGGCCGTGGCGCATCTCCGAGACCTGGTGAAGGGCATCCGGCCGGTGGCGGGGTCCGAGGCCGACGACGTCAGGGCCATCGAGGAAGTGGATCAGATTAGGCGGACGGTGTTGTCGGCCATAGCCGATTTCTTGAAACAATGAACTTTGTAATATTTTAACATTCTGAAATCGGCCACTGCCTCCTGTAATATACCCGCCAAATTTCTGTAATGAACTTCAATTCTGATCGACTACTCAAACTTTTGTAATCGGCTCTGGGCCTTGTGTAATATAGCTTGATAGTTTTGTGCAACTGTGCTTGTGGATGAGATCAGCTCCGGCCGCATGTGGTGTCTTTGTACGATGAACTCCGAATTGCTTACGCTGAAATCGACCCTAGCCGTTCGTGTCACGTTACGTTTGCCGATTCGAAACCACATCACATACGTCGATTTTAATACCTGAATTACGGCCGATGCCGACCACTTAAGACGCCTTCGCACTAGATGTCGATTGTGAAGCATAAAAATTTAAAATTTCCTGCCCCCCAAATTTGCAATCGGCTCGTGTATGTATATGCCCCCCAAGTTTTGTTGATAGCTTCGATGTCGACAAAATTATGAATTCGATCCGTTCGCGCATCATTGCCATCGCTATCGGCCAATCGTTAGCCGATCGTAGAAAACTCAGGGAAAAATGTTGCATAAAAATGCCTAAAGGCGATGCCTTATTGAAGCAAGACATCGGCTGTCATAAATCGGCTAAGCAACTAGAGCCAAATCATGAGTTGATCCATACACTTGGGTAGTATTTCTTCAGGTTTTTTTCATTAAGAGCTCTTCCAAATACTTCTCCATCTAGCCCTTGTAGCATGTAAGCTCCTTTAGAGACGCATTTGTGGATCTTGAAAGGCCCTTCCCAATTTGGTGACCACTTGCCGAATTTGTTATCTCTAGATCCAATAGGCAGTATCAATTTCCAAACGAGTTCGCCTTCCTCGAAAGATTTAGGCACCACTTTTTATTATAATGTCGGCAACTCGTTCTTTATCCCTTGTAACTTTTTCCAAAGCCCTCATCCTTGATAGAACTAAGTCTTCGATTCGTCCACCATCAAGTGATAATAATCGTTGGCTATGAGTTGATCCTGTAGCTGAATGCGCCTTGAGCCGACGATGCTTTCCCATGGTAGCACCGCTTCATGTCCGTAGACCAGCTTGTACGGAGGGACTTGGATTGATCCATGGCATGCCATCCGACGCCCATAGCGATTCAGCTAATCGGCGTGCCATTGTTTGGGGTACTCGGAGATCTTTCTTTTAATCAATTTGATCAAACTTTTATTTGAAGCTTCGGCTTGCCCGTTGGCTGTGCATGGTACGGCGAAGAATTAAGCAGCTTGATCCCCATGCCATTGGCAAACTGAACAAACTCATCCGATACAAAGATAGATCCATGGTCTGTTGTTATCATTTGTGGAACGCCAAATCGGTAGATAATATGTTCTTTGACAAACTCGATCGCGTCCTTAGAATCCACTTTTTTCAGAGGAACTGCCTCCACCCATTTTGTGAAATAATCTGTCGCCACCAGAATAATTTTATGCCCTTTGGTTGAGGGTGGATTGATCTGGCCGATCATATCGATGCCCCATCCTCTGAACGGCCAAGGCTTAATAATTGGGTTCATAGCCGACGCTGGTGCTCGTTGTATGGCGCCGAATTTCTGACAATCCTGGCAGCCCTTGTAATACTTGAAACAATCCTCCAGCATTGTCGGCCAGAAGTATCCCGCTCGGCGAAGCAGCCACTTCATTTTGTGGGCCGATTGATGTGTACCACAGATCCCTTCATGCACTTCTCCGATAGCCACTTTGGCTTGATCGGCTCCCAAACATTTGAGCAGCACGCCATCAATCGTCCGATAGTACAGATCTTTGTCGAGCAAAACATATCTTAACGCCTTGTACCATAGCTTCCTTGTAGCCGATTGAGAGGGATTTTTGAGATAGTTGTGAACTTCAAACCTCCAATCATCGGCTGTAATGGCGGCAACCTCTATGTCAATCTCTTTCAACATCGGCCGATAGCTTGATGCCCCTTGAGCTAAATCATTGGCTTCTGTGTTCTTCTCTCTGGGGATATGTTTTAAAGTGACTAGCCGAAAACCGTCCATTAATTCCTGGCATTATTGATAGTAGACCATCAGCGCATCGTTTTTGCATTCGTACTCCCTGATAATTGGCTGATGACCAATAATGAATCTCCCATTATTTCGATGGCGTCGGCTTTAACTTCCTTGAGTAGATGTAATCCTTTAAGGACGGCTTCGTATTCGGCTTGGTTGTTCGTAGCGTGGGGATTGATAGCGAAAGCAAATTCGAAACTTACCCCCTAGGTGAAATAATGACTAAGCCGATGCCACGGCCGTTGGTGCAAATCG
Organism: Oryza australiensis; assembly: GCA_019925245.2. Lineage (NCBI taxonomy): Eukaryota > Viridiplantae > Streptophyta > Magnoliopsida > Poales > Poaceae > Oryza > Oryza australiensis. The sequence goes on from JAIFGZ020000539.1 coordinate 1,165,022, forward strand.
AGCCGTCAAATGTCAAAGTCCAAGGCATGATCTCCACTGAGCCGATCGAGTCATTTCTGTGCTCAACAATGAAATCGGCTATAGCTTGTCCCTTGACTGCCCTTGGTGCCTGATACCTCAGATCGGATTATGTTAACGCAAAAATCCACTTCCCAATTCTTCCTTTCAATACTGGAGCCGATAGCATGTACTTAACTACATCGGCTTTGCAGACTATTGTGCACTCGTTGGATAGTAGATAATGCCTTAACTTTGTACATGAAAAATAGAGGCATAGGCATAGCTTCTCCATAGGCGAATACCATGTTTTTGCGTCTAGTAACCGTCGGCTAAGATATAAGATGGCTTTTTCCTTGCCTTCAACCTCTTGGATTAGGACGGAACCGATTGACTTCTCATTGGCTGATAGGTACAGTTTAAACGGTATCCCTTTTTGTGGAGGCATTAGAACTGGAGGAGAACTTAGATAGTCCTTGATGTTGTCCAAAGCCTTTTCGCTCACTCTCGCCCCCATGTGAATGCTTGATCGGCTTTCGTAGAAGCAATGGTGTGAACGGCTCCATCTTTTTCGAGAGATTGGCTATGAACCGCCCGATGAAATTTATCTTGCCGATCAATGACTGGAGTTGTTTCTTGTCCTTCTGAGGCTGAATTGTCTTGATAGCATTTATGCTTCTTGGTGTAATCTCAATTTCTCTTTCATGAACAAGAAATCCCAGGAACTGTATGGCCGATACGCCGAACGCGGCACTTAAGTGGATTCATTTTCAGGCCATATTTCCTCGTCCGTTCTAACACTTGTCTCAGATCGGCTATGTGGCCCTCTATCTCCCTGGACTTGACAACCACGTCGTCAATGTAGATCTCCACTAGTGAGTCGATCATGTCATGAAAAATATAGTTCATGGCCCATTGATATGTTGCCCCAGCATTCTTCAAGACGATGGACTTTTTGTTCTTGGCCCATTCGGCTGCTGCCACTTCTGCGTCATCGTCGTCAGACTCGCAGTCTGATTCAACGATGACCTGAGTTATGTTTTTGACGGCTTTCCTGGTGTCTTGGAATCGCTGCTCGTGGGCGTCACCTTCTACGCCAAGTAGGCTAGGCTGTCGAAGTCCTGCGCAGAGAATCGCTCTCGGATCGGCGCGATCAAGCCATGAAAGGCCAAATCGGCCGGTGGGCGTCCGATAGCACCAGGCTGTAGCATCGGTTCCTCATCTCCCCAAGCGTTGGATGTATTCTTGAACCGATTCGTTGTGTTTTTCCGATCTTTGGTGAGGTCCGACAACTTCATCTCATGGTTGCTGAGTAAAAGTAGCTGTGAAATTGCTTTTCAAGATTGGCCCAGCTCTGAATTGAGTTGTAGGGCAATGAGGAGAACCAGGTAAAAGCCGATCCTGAAAGAGAAAGAGGGAACAATCGGACTCTCAAGGCGTCAGCCGATGCTTCGCACCGCGCCAAGAATCGGCTAACATGTTCGTAAGTTGAAACGTTGTCTTGCCCCGAGAACTTTGAGAAATCGGAATCTTGTATCGGTTGGGCGGCGGAATCCATTCGAAGTGCTCTAGATAGGGATACTGATACATGTTTCTGAATCTTTTGGTTTGAGACCGAATTGATCGCGCATGACATCTGCAATCAGATCGGCCCAGGTCCGATTGTCCTACTATATCGGCTCATATGGGTCATATGACACGGGTGCTTGCCGATACAGCGGTGGTGGCGTCTGAGGCCTATAATGATGATCTTTGCGGCCTCCTTGATACTGGTAGTGATGATCAGTGGGAGGTGGCCGATGCACCGGTGGTGGCGTTGGTGGTCCCGGGAACAGCTGTCGGCCACCGGCGTTGTACCGTCTATCTAGGTCAATGGGAATTGGCTCACCGCCGATTGTCGTTGAACATGTTAGATATCGATCCTGGGCAGCGGTTGTCGTCGGTTCAGCATGGTAATCACCGGCTTTTTAGCCGATTCAGTTGGATTTGGCCAGTGAGGATCCTCCCGGCGGCCCGGTTGTGCTAGTGGTGGGATCGGCCGATTCGTGTGACCAACGTCCCGTAACGAGGAAATTGGCCGTCGTGAAGTCACGTCGTCCCCCGTTGCAGCTGGTCGGCTATCTTGGCGTCGACCACGGTAGTGATCATGTTGTTGAGAGTATTGCCCAGGATTCTACTTTGGTTGACTAGCGCGTGATGGACGGCCGAGTTGATCCGGTCTTGTAGGGAATACAGAGACGAATCGTCCTGTTTCTGGATCGGCTCCTCCACCTTCTGTTTGCCTTTTGACCCACCGAGGAGGACGCCTTGAGCTCGTCCATGATGAACTTGTACTTTTGATGCACCGCCCGGATCTTGTTTGGGTGAAAGATTGCAAGTAGTTAGCCCGGAGCTCTTCCACCATCTTCTTATAATCGGCTTGTTGCTCGCCGATAATCGCTCCATCTTCACAGCACGATGTTGTCACGGGAAACATTGGGGCTCTTGGAGTCGACCATCTTGCCGGTGAGTCTATGCGTCCCGGTCGAGCCGACGAGAAAGTCCCAATGGGCGTGCCAAGAAGCATGTTGACGAGAAATTTCTCTCACGCGCGGCTGGGAGATCGCTTGACTCCCAGGAGGTCCTTCTCACTGTCTTGTGCGGGCGTGTCGGTTGGTTTGATATGTTAACCAACAAGAAAAACAAAGAGATATGCGTTAAGTGTTAGGTTAGATCCCCACTGGATCGGTGAGGGAATCAATGAGCATATATATGCTATCCTAAAATATATTTAAGCCAAACGGTTGGAATGGATCGGCTATACCGAGACGGCATCAACCATTTAACCCAAATATAGTAAAGGATAATAAATATACGAATTGATAACCTAGTCGATCTTGGAAAGCTAACAATGAATCGGCTAGTACTCCAACGAATCTTATGAAAAGATATCATTCTTGAACCAAATGTGTGTAGCTGGGAAATCGGCGTGGCTATTGATGGCAGCCGATTTTGGCGATGACGTCCGACAAGAATGAGATCTTAATATAAGAGGCGGTCCTAACACAAATCTAGTAATAAATATATTAAAAGAAACATATCGGGGTAGGTAAGGTGGTGATACCCCAAGACGTCTCTAAACAATATAAATCTAGCGGAACAGATCATTGGAAGTTCTAAACATGACTTAATAGTTCAACGTTGATGCAAGCATTAAGTATAAAAAGAATAACCCGATCTGTTGTAGCTGATTTATATCTCTCGAGACGATGGATACCGCATATAAACCAGCCAACCCTTAGATCTAGCCTCATTGGTGGAGGTTCTTGATATAACCGACCAATAGCGGGATAGATCTAAACATTGCTCTAGTTTATATGCGATATATGGTAAATAGCATAGTATAAACCCCTGAATCTACTGTGTCATTACGATGGAAACACTAAAAACAGCAGATCATACCACTAATGACAAGCATTTACCGGATTTGGGGATCGAAACGATGCGCCCGTAGCCAAATCAATTGCTCGTCCGGAGAAAAAAAGTTGGCGATGCGCCGAAGGTTTGATTGATTTTGTGAATGTGTTTACAGGAGGTCTCGGGTCCTATTTATACCCAAGATAAAATTATCTGTACAGACCCCGGACTCTATCTAAACTACTATTTAAAAATACGACAATATCCCGGAAAGGACCCACGCCGTATTACAATGAACAGTTTAAACAAACTCCTAAATTACAGATACAATTTTCCGTTACAGGACTCTATCCATGGATGGCAATATCTTTTAACGTGCAATCTGATAACCGAATCTTCTATTTATCTTCAACATCTGCATCAGAAACGGTTTTATTTTCTCTGAACCTAGAATCGGCTATCGGCCGTTCTTGTCCGATCCAACCTTAGCCGACTGGCTTCGCAGCCGATCACTTCTCAGCTGACGCGGCCTCTGTTTCTTCATCAAACCAGCCGATCCGATTCTGATTCATCTTTGCTGGGACTTAGGGATCCAATTACCAAATTTTGGTGTCAACACCACCCCTCGCCCCTTTATATAGAGTTGGCCGACAGGGTCTAGTGGCCGATTGGGACTCTATTTCAAATCGGATCCTATCCGAATTCATAGAGTTGGCCACCCATACATCGTAAGCCCATAGGACTCTATCCGATCGGATCCCTATCCGACCGAGCCGTATCCGAGTCCAACTCGAATGTCTATTCTTATCCCCTTAAGCGTGCGACCCTGTAGGTTCAGGTATACTCGGTTTTGGCTCGAGTCCAACTCAGTCGACTTGTCAACAGCGGTGCGTAGCAGCACATATTGACACCATAGTATACAAGAATATAATATCGGCTCTGAACATGTAATGTGTACACAAATCCCTTTGCCTCACGATACCAATTAAGCTATAGGCAAGATGTGTGCCATCCCTTCAATAGCTTAACCATTCACTCGAACCGTATAAGATTATTTGTCTGTTGATTGACTCCTCAATCAACTCGGCATGGCCATGCACTTCCATAATCCATTACCTCGAGGGCCGAGATATCTCTCCAAAGGAGGGGCAAATTCCATCTTGATCACTTACATCCCACTCCATGTTTCATAGCAAACCCGAAGACTACTTTTATGACTACCTAGTTACGGAATAGCGTTTGCGTCCCAAAGTAGGCTACTACACATGTTGGAATTCATGATGATCTCGGTCTAAGGACTTTGCACCAACATTACTTGAGACCAACTAATGGCACATTAATTCCTGTAGTGTCTCATGGTGGGTCTATCCAACAATGTGTTCTCTAACACATGTCCACGTGTATTGATTTGGTATCTCCATACCATGATCTATGAGACATGATCATCAATCAATAAACATGCCAATCTTAGAATCATATTTGTTCCAACAATATGACATGTGATCATGGATAGTTTAGAAATAGACCCATACATAAAGAGTCTCATAAATAAGTCGCGTATTTATTGATCAATACAAGTTGTCTATTTCATGAAAATGAATAACACTTTATTCATTTATACATAAACATTGACCATGATATCCAACATCTCCAATGTTGCCTCTAGGGCATATCACTAACACCCTAGCTTACATATTTATACCGCAGCTAAAAGAGATCCTAACAGATTACAATTCAAACTTTCCTAAAGATAAAAGAAAACAAACTGAATCCTTATTGGATACTAACACACTTTTCTAAAGATAAAATATAAAGCTAACAAATTATTCCTAATTAATAGATACAAGCCGTATCCTTCTTAAACTCGGTGTCTTCTAGATAAGATCATCCCAAACCGAATCGATAAGAATCCGACTGAAGATATTGATCCTCCATCGGCCGACGCGTAACTCTCACCGATTCTCGCTTTGAGCCGATATGAACACTTAGCCGATGGAGACTCTGTGGCTTACCAAATTTTGGCTTTAACACATGCCCCCCAGTTTTGGAGTATGAGAAGTCATGCTTCAAAATTATCCTTGCCTTGATCGCCTCAAAACTGGTTCTTTTCTTCTTCTTGACATCGGCTCTCGTAAGTCGATACATTCTGTAGTAGATGAGCTAGGCTGCCAAACTCATGGAAGAAAAATCTATCTTTGATAACTGCTGACAACCCTTGGAATGCAAGATCTGCTAGCTGCTCATCACTTAGATTCAAACTATAACATCGGCTGCGAACATTACGAAACCCTTGAATGTATTCCCTAGCCGATTCTCCTTTTTGTTGTTTAACCGATATCAAATTTGCAAGTGTCAACTCGCTAACTCCAAGAAAGAAGTATAAGTGAAATTGCTTCTCAAGATCGGCCCAACCTCCGATAGAATTTGGTGGCAATGACAAAAACCACGTGAAAGCCGATCCAGTTAAAGATAACGAAAAAATCTAACTTTCAGAGCTTCTTCAACCGATGCCTCCCGACATTGAGCTAATAATCGGCAAATATGTTCCATTGTAGAGACACCATCCTGCCCTGAAAACATAGAGAAATATGGAATCTCATCGGCTTGGAAGTGGAACCCTATCAAACCACTCGGGATATGGCTGATATACGTAAATTTGATCTTTGTGTTTAATTTCAAACTGCTCCTCCATTACCTTTGCAATCATATCGGCCCAATACTCTTTGGACGAGATACCTTTGAGTTTCCTCCGGCCGATATTGCGATGTGGCTCTTTATACGATATTGATCAACTTGCCCCGGACCAATATTGTTGTTGCCGATGATGTTGAAATCGCTCATCAATCATCCTAGGAACCATTTCCTCGATCAAACCACGTAATGTACTTATCAAAACTCCATTGATCGAACATAGCACGATGAAAACGACTTCATCAACAATCTCTTGAAGTGCCTTGTCGTCCATCGGCTCGATAGATTGTTCCCTGTCTTCATTCATCGGCTTGGGAAATTGTTCTTCCTCGGCCTTGACTTCTTCATCAGACATCTTGTTGTGATTGTGGGTCCCACGAGCCGTGTAAACAATTTGTGGTCGAAAACACGGTCCCACCAGGCGTGCCAAAAATGTGTTGACACCAAATTCGTACCGCTGCAAGATGTGTTGACATCGAATCACACGCTGGCCTGGGAGATCTGTTTAGCTCCAGTGCAGGTCCTAAAATTGATGAATCAGTCTCCTTTCTCTTTTTGGGAGCAGAGCTTAAAAAGATGGACAGTAACGATCGCGTAATATCAATTTATCAAAGAATTGCTGCAATTCTTCCTGAATAGACTTGATTCCCCGCCCCGCATCAGTGAAATGTCTAAGGCGCAACGGAATCGCTACGCTATGTTTCTTTATATATGATTGGAGGTGTGCCAGTCAGTTTGATCCTGCCACTGACAAGATATGCAAAACAGCAGAGCATAAATCATATCCGGCCGATAGGTCGATAATTGAAACAGTCGATCTGTTGACAGCCGATTGTGTGATTCCAGCCGATGCTGATGTCCAGATAACTCGTCGGCTGAAACCCCGATGAAACCCTTATTGGTAGCCATCAGGCAGGCTAGAGACTACGGTTCTAATCATGACTTAGTATGTCAAACTGAATTGATGCATCACTAAGTATGAAAAGAAACACAATATATAGACAATCAAGCCTTTGACTAATTTTTAGGGTGGTAGATGTCTAAACTAATCTAATCTAGTAAACAGTTTAGTCGGTTCAGGGTGGTACGTGTTGCTAGTTGAATCCTAGAGCCTTCATGGAAATGTATATTTCAATCGATAGATCCTCGACTGAGAGACCCTGTCGCCTCTCTCTGGGCGATCCGGGACACGAAGGCCGATGCCCCAGCACTTCACCCCGGGTCTTGCTTGCCTCGCCACCATCGATAATGTCATCGCTTGCGGTGGTGGCCGACGACGGCGACACCTCCCTCCCATTTCCTCCCTCTCTCTTCCTTTCCCACTCCTTCTTTCCTCTCTTTTTTCCTTCCTCTTTGTCTCTAGATCCACGGCAACCCTGGAGGCGTTGGCCCCAGGCCCGCGCTCCTCCCCGTGTCCGGCTCGCCTCTTCGCCACCGCCGGTGCCTCCTTATCCCCTTCCTTTTCCCTTCCTCCTTTCCTTTTCCTTTCACTTTCTCTTTTATTTAGATCCAGATCTACTTTGTGCTTTCTGGTGGTCGTTTCAGCGGTGTCGGCGGTCTTATTCTGCGATGGCATGCGAAGCTCCATGCAGGATAGGCTAGGTGGCAACACAGGTTGGCGAAACAGCAAGCTATGCCGTAGTAACATGTGTTCTCTGCTTGGGCCACTACCCCCATAGAACTCCTGTGTGGAGCTCTATGGTGCAGTGGTGGTTGGAGACCGAGGTGACAAATTGGCTTTGGCAGTTTGCTGACCGGTGCCTAGGAAACCACCAGTGGTCGTGTTGGTGTGCAGGTCCAGGTGACATTGTGGGCCTTTCCTCGTGGACATAGTGGTTGGACAAGACCCTGACACGAAATCCTTGCTTGGCTTGCCGGCGCTAGCAACGACGACATCCTTGAGTGCCATTCACCTTCTTGGAGGCATTGCTATAGGGTTCGTGTTCTCCATCATCTCAAGAGATCTCTTCGGGTGAAAACCTTAGATTTGTTTTGATCGGACGATATCACTATTCTATCAGGGTGTCCTTTTTGAAGGCTTTGTTTTAGGAGTTCTCTCTTGTTGGACCGATGGTCTTTAGGTTGAACACGTCTAGATTTGTTTGGATAGCACAGTTGACAATGTCAAGTTTTTTGTCGGTTTTCTTTAATTAACCATGCCCTTGTAAGATTTTTTTGTCCAGTTTTTCTTATAAACTAGATCAACCCTTTTCTTCTAACAGTGAATTGCAGGAGCTCCCTGTCCTTTTCGAAGGTTTTCCTTGAAAAAAAAATATTTACTTCGAAGGTTTTCCTCGAAAAAAATATTTCCGATCAATAATGTGTATAGACCGTATACTGACAGAATGCAAGGGTAGTCCAACATTTCAAAACGTTTTAGTCACCGCCATATTTTGCAGGCGGTGATAGGGGTGGGCATTTTTAAACCGAAAACAAAAAAACGAACCGTACCGAGCCGAACCAAAATATGCGGTTTTCGGTTTCGGTTTCGGTTCGTGATTTTATATAAACCGACCAATTCGGTTCGGGTTCAGTTTTTATCATCAGAGAACCGAACCACCGAAAAACCGAAAATCCAAGCCAAAACCCTAGCCGCGCGGCCACGCCCGCGACGCGAGCCCGCGGAAACCCTAGCCGCCGCCGCGGGCCGGCACGCCGCTCCGCCTGCCGCGCGTCGCGCCGCTCGGCCCGCCAGCCCTGCCTGCCGGCGCCGCTGCCGCGTCGCCACCGTGCTACTCCGCCGTCGCCGTGCCGCCTCGGCCCCGCCCGCCACCGCGCCCGCCCGCGCGCACCGCGCCATGCCGCTCCGCCTAGCGTTGCATCGCCCTGATTTGCCTCTCGTGCTATCCGCTTTGGTTTTTGGTAAAAACCAAACCGAAAAACCCGAACCCAAAGTATGCGGTTTCTATTATTTGCAAAAACCAATGGGTTCTTCAGCGTCTCAAACCGAACTTTGTGTAGAAAAACCAAACCGAATGTGCGGTAAAAACCGATTGCCCACCCCTAGGCGGCGATCGATCACCAAACCCATACATAACTTAGGTTGTGCTCTTCTTTTACCTTTCCCAACTCATATCCCTCGTTTTTCATATGCACGTTTTCAAAATATTAAATAGTGTATTTTTTTTAAATGTTCTATATGAAAGTTGTTAAAAATTAAAAATAGATTAATACTTAATTAATCATATATTAATGAGTCGCTCCATTACGTGCGTAGGAGATTAGTTCTCAACCTCATACCACGAACACAACCTTAGTTATATCACCTCCTAAGCTTCTAGAAACCCCGTAACCTTTGTCGTCATGCCTCTTTGCTTGTGCTGGATATTCGGTGTGGGTGGGGGGAGGGAGGGAGAGGGTTTAGCGTTGTAGCGGGGATGAATGGGAGAGGCAATCTTAGCCAAAGGGGCCATACTACCAGAGAAGAAAGCAACGCATGAATCGGCAATTAATATTCTTCTTCTCATATGCTTTGAAATATACTCCCTCCTTTCATATTATAAAATAATATAAATTATTTTGATTTTTCTAGTCAAATTTTTTAAAAGTTTAATCAAATTTATAAAAAATAATATTTTCAACACAAGACAAACAAATTATAAAAATATATTTAATTTAGATTTAAATAAACAAATTTGGTTTGGTGTTTTAAATGTTTCTAATTTTTTTTATAAATTTTATCAAACTTAAAAATGACTATAAAAAATCAAAACAACTAATATAGTACTGAGAAAGTAATAGACATTGAACCAATACAATACATCGGGTGCATCAACTCCAACGTGAACTAGGTTTGGAGACTGTTAGCATGTATGCATTTTGGCATAAGCCTGCTGTTAGGTTCCCTGTTGGTAATAATACGTCGGTTGATGCAGGGTAGTTATGCAATGCATGAGTAGCCAAACATTAACATATTCATTAATTTATTACAAAGTTGTATCCAACCGGACAACATCAGGAAATTGAACAATTATTGATCACTACCTACCTTTCTGGCATACACATATTTCCCATGTTTAGATAATCAAAGTGCATATCACATACATATTCCTTCCGGGATCATTTCTACATGTAAATGAGGCTGTAGACTTTCACTGTATATCACTAACATATTATGAGAAGCTGATCATACACAATTCGCTCTAAAGACACACTTCATATTCCCTAGTCCTATATGTGCAATGTTACTATGTATGACCTCGTGGTAGTAACTAGCATATATAGCTTGGAGCTAGGGATTTTTTTATTTTTTGAACTTTTTATTTTTTTAAATTTTAAAAATAAATCATTGCAAAAACTTATTTTCATAATTTGAACCTTTTGTCCACGTCGGCTCTCGACATGATAAAACAACAACACGACACGCCAGCCACATTTATCTTGCCACGTCAACGAGTGTGACGTGACCAAATAACGTTGTCACGTCACCGACGTAATCAAATAACGATGTCACGCCAGACAGACCGACGTGACATGATTATTTTGCAATGTCAGTACGACTGACGTGACGTGACAAAAAAAGTTCATGTCTTAAACATAAATTTTGAAAAGTTTTATTTTTAAAATTAAAAAATTAAAAAGTTAAAAAAACGGAGCTAGGAAATATAGAAGGAAGCTAGGAAATTTGGGAATTTAGGATAAAGCTCGGCGACGGGATCGGAATAGGAGGCAAAGGGGAAGAAGCCATTGGTTCTTGAGCCACCCGATGTTCACAGGTAGAAGACTTCCTAATGCAGAATGAGAATATAAGAACCATACACAACGTTAGAACCTGTAGGACATAACCTGCATGATGCAGTTCATGGCAGAGTTGGGTGGGGTTAGGAAGGAGGAATTGCGTTATTCTTATAATATTTTGGTGGGATATTTTACCTCAGTATTGTTTTTCAAAATTTCAAGAATTAAGTGTGTTATTTGCTAGTCAGTCGAGTTGCATATATAAGGTTGTTAATTTCTCCCATTTCATCTTCATCCATGGCCATTGAGCGAGCATTTGAGATATCAGAGGATATATATCTGACTAATTTGTAGGTAAACAATGATGCTTATAAACAATTTTAGCATACTCTACACGCTATAAGATATCATAATATTTAGCTCGAGTTTTGGGTCAGGTGTGGTCGTGACTCGTGATATATATCATGTATGTTGGTATCAGTTGTGGGGTCATTTTGAGATGTAAATGAGTGAAATTTCCATTATACTACTATAATAATATAGTTAGTATACCAACACAAAAGTTCATACATATATAACTCTCTCAAGACACCCCTCCTAGCTACCCCATATATGTGCAATATGTTTCCTTTAAATATGGCCATATATTTGGTTGCAAGCAGAGGGAGCATGGAGCTAGGAACTAGAGTGAGAAAGCGAGAAAAATTTTGCAATTGAGGATGGGAAGCAGAAGGGAAGAAGCCATCAATGATCAATGAAAATATAGTTCTTGGGCAGGAGACTTCATGACGCAAAAGGAGAATATGAGCCCTATGGTGATACTCGAATGCATGAACAGCTAGCGCTTGAAGCCACGTGGCACTTGTAGACTGGTCGTTTAGACCGCCAAAATAGGTAGATGTGGATATCATCAGGGATCAATGGGTTAGCTAGCTCACCATAAATTATTTAATCTATGTATTTTTGTTTTCCGTTCAATTGGCTTACTGTCAATTGATGAATGACGACATACAAATGTAACATGAGAAATGGCATAACAACTAGATTACAATTTAAACATGATTTAATTAATATGGAAAAATATCACTCTGTACGTATGGGAAATTTTAATTTCCGTATCATTGGTGCACTACACATGCATGCATATAGATTGACGGACAATTCATATATAGGATAATCATTTGCAGAGAATAACCAGACACATTGCGTCACGTGTAGCGGTTGAGAGGTCCTATCACGCCGGTGATGAAGTACCACTACTAAAAAACCACATAATTATCGATATAAAAAAGTGATGGTTTAACCTGGAAACCAACCATCTGATGCAACCTTGTAAACTTCAGATCAAGACCAAAGGATGCTAATCCAGATTAGGAGCGGCCTAATTTTGCAAATTAGCGCCCGCAAGCAGCACATTTGTTGCGAAATCCTCCCTAGACTCCAAACCCCTGCCATTTTTGCGTCGCTGCTGACCCTTTGCGTTTTGTGCTGCCGCCGACCCTTCATGTTCTTTCTTCGGCGCGCGTCGTCGGCCCTCCGCCGTCACCGTCGCTTCGCCGGAGAGAGAGACATGCCGCCGCCGCCCCTCCACCCGTGGCCTGCCGGTGGCAATATATGGTGAAAATCTGAACTCCTTGTAGCCCAAGGAGCTGATCGCAATCGAGAAAGCGCTCAACAATGGCTAGACCAATCTGCTGGACAAGATGGTCATTATTGTTTTTGAAGCTTGATGTTTACTTAACATGGCATGCAGAGATTGCAAATGCCATATCTCCTTTTTTATAAAAGGTTTTTTTGTTTCTGATGTCACCTTTGTTTCTATGATGTAGCATTTTACTGCTCTTCTTGTCTTTGCAACTCATGTGTTTATGTATGTTAGTATTTCGATGATCTATATTTTGCAGAAAATGTCAGTAAACATATTCGTTTTCCATTCTAGCATCTCACATACTTAACCAGTGACCACATTGTACCAATAATTCCAGTAGATCATAAATGATATTATTGAACTGATGATGCAGCTAAAATTATATCAGGGCTAAATCATAATCACAATGGAGAAAAATTGTATGTGCTTGTTTGTAGGCCTTTCTGCAGTTAGCACTGTAAAGGAGGAGGAGCATCCTTGTGACATACACAGAGTGGTGATGCACCATTGTGTTTGTGTCTACAAAAAGCACATACTGGTAGTAGTATCATCATCGCTCCGATACAAGCTGGACTTGAAAACCAAAACTCCAAAAGCAGGTGCAGAATACTGATTACAGCATGGGCGTCGGAAGCAAAATGTGGTGGCAGTTTCTGCACGAGTCTGTGCAAAGATGCATTTTTGGATAGCTGAACTTCCGAGAATTTTCACAGACGTGTTCACGAACAAAATCCCCACTTGTGAATTTATCCCTGCTGATGTTTTGAAGGGACCGGGCACATAAACACATCTTGCTGCACATTCATATATTTGCACAAAAGGGATAAAAGGTGTAATCTTTGGATTCATATATAAAAACTAAAACATGAAAACTACATAATCCGTTGAAAGAAACACACATTGGCAGCTAATGTTCTGGATTTACAGGAACAGACATTGACATGAACCGACATTGACAGCTGTAATCTATTACAAGTTCATCAGAGAATTGCAACATATCATGGAGGAGACGTCTGGGAAGCACGCCATGCTGGCGGTGCAGAAGATGCGCAACAGCATCATGGCCTCCATCGTGCTCGCCTCCTTCGCCATCATGCTCGCTCCTCGTCGCCGCACTCATGGCCGGCGGTGCCGCCCAAGGCCTTTCTCAGCCAGCCTCGGGCGAGCTGGGCCGACGGCGGAGGCGCAACCATGTCTCTCTCGGGCGAAGCGGCGGCGGCGAAGGGGCGACGACGCACGCCGACGAAGGAACGCGAAGGGTCGGCGGCGGGGCAAAAATAAACCGGCGAGTCTCCACTCTCCGGGAGGATTTCACAACAAATGTGTTGTCCGCGGGAGCAACGCCCTAATCTAATCCATTGAATTAGCATCCTTTGGTCTTGATTTAAAGTTTGCAAGGTTGCATCGGTGGCTGGTTTCCACCAGATATGTTGCCTTAACTAAACCGTTACCTATTAGATGTGCCTTGTTCCATAAAATATTTATAGGTGTTGGTTCATAATAAGAATCGATATTTATTTGTCTGAATAGATGTCGACCGCATAGTAAAACCGATCTATTACGAATCAGTCAGAATAGGTATCGTTACATAGGAAAAACCAATACATATAAAGGTATCGGTTTGTAATAGGTACGTGACCAACCATGAAGCACTGGAGCTAGCAAATAGCCGACTATCTGGCTGCACTGGTCACTTAGATCTCTTCTTTCTTGTGCTTTTTGTTGAGAAAATGTTTTGTGCTCTCTGTTAAAATATTGGTTATGCTCTTTGTTTGACGAATATTGTAATAATTGATAGTAACTTTCTTAAAGAAAAGGCTGAGATCTATTTTATTATCTAAAAAGGCAAATCCATGGCTACGCTGGGAGGTTTCAAAGGGGACTAGCACCAGACCTGTCTCATATATAATTAAGGTAGTGGAGACGGTAAATTAGGCCACTAATTACTGCTTGACGTTATGTGGCCGGGCTTGGGTTTCCATATCCAATTACCAAGGGAGCTCTAATATATGATACAAATAAAATAATCTGAAAAGCTGAATGACCTTCATTACGTAGTATTTAGTTTAATATCAGCATATAATATTATTTTACCTAATGCTAATGTAATGTTATTTAGAATAAAGTTTTAACGAAAAAATCAGGTGGAATATATATATGCTACTCAGCTAAAAGTTAGACACTTTATATGTTATAATTAATTTAACCACACAGTGCAGTGTGAAATTAAAAGAAAAAGAGTTTACTTGCTTTGGAAGAATAGTATTAAAGCTTCACATTGTTAAGCATGGCAATAATTAGTGTTTGTGACAGCATTGTCAGATATGGTATAACCATCCACAACAATGTTGTTGATGACACTATTTCCGTGAAAATACTTTATACGACAGAACTGTTGAACACATACTATGCCATTGGTGAAAACTGCAGCTGTTGAAGAGGATCAGACTGAAGAGGAGAGAGACACCTGCTGTAATAGAGATATGTGGGGTGTATCTAGCACTTCCATACCTGCCGACGGTGTTGTCATATGAATCTGGGTAGACGAGAGTAAGACGAGGGCCATACAGAAGAGAGAATCAAAGGTGAATAGGTGGTTGGATTGGGCCATGAGGAAGGGCATGTACAGCGCGTCTGTATATGTCGTCTTTATATGGTAATTTTTTTTTCAGAAAATATCTCGTGGCAGTGAGATGAAGGATAGACCATCGCTTGGTGAAGCGACGACATCGGCTTGTGCTCCAAGTGCGTGGCGACGCGTGAACTTGCGTTGTACATACACATCAAGCTATTGAAGCGTCAAGTCGGTGGTGCGCACACGGAGGAAGGCGTGAGGAGGATTTTGGCATGCGCGAGGAGGAAATCGAGTCTATTTCTTTCCCTCCTCAGCAAATCCTCCGCCACCGAGTGTCGTGCCTTCATCGCCGAGAGCCGCCGCAGGTAGGTAAGTTCTTCTTCCCCCCTCCAATAAAATTTGAGGGCGTTGGGAGCGGTGGAGGAACGTTGAGGTGAGATGAGAGGTACTGCAGTAAGGGATTTGTGGGCGGCTTTAAGTTCTTTTTAGATTATTCATCGTGTTGTTTGCTCCACGTTTCGAAGAATACATTTTCTTAAAATACTTTCTTCTATTATATTGGCCACATTTCGAAAAATACATTTTCTTAAAATACTTTCTTCTATTATGTTGTTTGGGTTTAGATTATTGATCAAAATATTTATTTTATCCTAATAATTAAGTAAATAATTCGTAGCAACAATCCACTCAATAATCTGTTTCAAACTGAGCCACAAGTATCCAACCCATTCGATTTGGGTCCAACTGCAAAATCAACTTCTTTTCTTTCACTTTCCGTAAGCACATATATAATTTCCCTTGTAATAGAGATAAGCTACACTAGAGTCTATTATACAACTGTTAATTTTCTTCAGGTTATGTGGAAGTCACACCCACCTACACACCATGGGTACTGTCCCTTCAACATGAGCTCAAAAGAGACAAAAACCATGGCAAATCCATACCCTCCTGAATTGCTATAGATTTAGTGCATCTGATCGGTATGTGCTTGCCCACTCTCATGAGGCAGCATGTGTAGTGATGTGTAGTGTAGAGAACACTCACGTCTATATACATTTGGTGTCAGAGTTGTGGACATCCAACTATACTTTTAAAACTATAATATGTAAAATGTTAAAAAATGAATAGATAGATAAATGGATCGATATTTTTAAAATTACTTGTTCAAGCATATATATGGCATTTATTACTTATTGAATGTTTGAATAGCCAATTATTAAAGTGTTGTACATGCCCCTGACAATGTACATAACACCATCGAGAAATATCATCTCTAGTTTTATAATTACACCTACCTTATGACACACAAAATAGTTGCAATATTCAGAGAATCAGTGCATAAATATTGAGATTGACATACATATATTTGTGATGTTCAGGCAATCGAAGCGCATAAATATTGAGATCATGTACCTATACCTTGTTGGATCATTTCTAGATGTAAATAACGAGCCAAATTACCACTATATATAGTTGGCATATCAATACCAACATCATGCATAATTTTCTCTCAGAGACACCCTTCCTATTCTCTAGCTAGTGATAGCCACTTTGGTTACTTGTACCGTGAAAAGAGAGGGTCAGATTAGGGTACTCACTGCCGAGTACTCATCACTACTAGCAGAGCACAAAACTAACTAAATATACGACAAAAATCACAACTTCGATGGGAATTTTGGAGCAAGAAACTAGAGAAAGAAATGAAGGATCTTTAGGAATTTGGGATTAAGATCGACTAGGGGAAGAGGATGTAAAGGGAATGGCCCAAGAGTTCGTCAAGCTGTTCTTGGGCACCAAACTTCCTGATACAAGAGTTCAGTGATTTCTCCACTGAAGTTGTGGCAAGAAGATTGATATTTCCCTGTTTAAAGCTCTCCACATAGTCCCTTAGATAGATGGAGGGATCATGTGTTGCTAATTGAATTATTATCAAACCAGGGCCGCATTAATAGCCCATGTATGGCCAAATGAATTAGGATGCGTATTTTTAAACACTTTTTCAACTGCTACCTATCGTTTTTCTTCTTGTATTTTTTATAAAAAAATTTTTATAAAAAGGGTTGCCTTCAAAAAACATGTTAATTTATGTTTTTAATTTTTTAGCTAATAATTAATTAATCATATGATCTCTCTCTTTATTTTAGTACCGGAGGAAAATGTTCCGAACCCTCACTAAAGAACACAACTTTATTATCACATTGGAATCATCATAGAGACAGACCCTTTTATGGTGTAGAAAGACTGTGATGATGGAACGCATAGGCGCAAGAAAACATTCATCGGACAGTCTTAGTGACCACCCGGTGTACATAAAACCATCAATAAAATAAATTAGGAGGCCTCTTACCTTTTTAAAACCAAAAACTCAAGTGCAATTTTCAGGAATACACAACACATATTTTTTATTAACATTCCTATAAGAGATTTACAACGCATCTTATAAAGCCGAAGAAACAAAAAGGAAAGAGGAAAAAAGAGATGGAAATGGAGATTAGCAAGGGCTAGATCTCGCAACATGAATTATGCGACCATGGCGTCTCGAGCTTTGCCTGCTATGGCAATAAGCCGGCCTTCTCGCCACAACGCCGCCTCCTTCGACGCGGCGATCACTACCTTCCTCCCAAGTCCAGGTTTATTGATTAAACACCCGATTGTTGCGTTCTTTTCATATAGACCACGCAATTAGTGTGACCACCATGTCAAATCCTTGCCTGAGATGTGAAGCTATCTTCAATCTACTCTCGCACCACCAATCCAAGAAGATGATGAATGCGCAGTTGGAAGACAATCAGGCCGGCCTATGGCACTGAGCACGAGCTCGCCACCAAAAACTGCCTTGATTCTGGGCAGGCTACAAGAAGGTGATCAATCAAATTCACCCTGTTGGTCGCAGAGCACGCAACATGCCGGCTGTCCAGCGACGGCGATGCGCTACCAGCCAAGCAAAGCGCCGACGGTGATATGGTGCATGGATAATCGGCTCCTTCGGGAAGAGAGTTTTACCCAAGAACAGGGCCCTGTAGGCAGAATGTGCTTGAGTATTGCCTCCTGGTGCACCACTTCTAGATTATCGCATCGGGTTGATTTGGCTTCAGAACTACGAGCTGCAACTTTCTCCAGAGATTAAGATTTTTTCAGTAGAGCATCAACTCATGAGTTTGGATTTATTCATTCAATGCACTTGAGTTTTCGTTTTAATACACAACATGCCCATTC
This sequence comes from Oryza australiensis, assembly GCA_019925245.2. Classification (NCBI taxonomy): domain Eukaryota; kingdom Viridiplantae; phylum Streptophyta; class Magnoliopsida; order Poales; family Poaceae; genus Oryza; species Oryza australiensis. The sequence goes on from JAIFGZ020000539.1 coordinate 1,183,222, forward strand.
TGTTAATAGGTCGTGGATTGACCGATAGATTTTTCTAAATTGCCATATTACTCAAGCTATTTTCACTACCCATGCATACCTCTTAGCTTTTCATCACCGAGTTACACACGTTACCATACAACGATAGGCATTAATTGGCATGTTCGCACTTCAACATTCATATTCACTATTGGTTTATAATTAATTTCCAATTCCAATGCATAATCTCGCACATGATCAGCACAAATTAGACAGAAAATCTAACTGGATGTTTGATTGAACTTCACATGGCTACAACTATCTAAAGCATTTCAATCGATGCTCAATCTCAATCAGGTTAAGATCTTGTTGAGCATCTCCACCACCTCCTCCATTGACGGCCGGTGCTTAGGGCTCTCTTCCGTGCAACGCCGTGCCACATCCAAAAACACTCTCATTTCATCATGATCAGTCTCTCTCCCTTCCCCTTGGATCCCCATCTGACGGTCCAGGATCTCAAACACCTGGCCCTTCTCTACTTTGTCCCTAGCCCATTTCAACATCTCCACCTCCTTCCCTTTCATGTTGATCTTCACCGGCCAGCTTGGTCGCCGGCCAGTCACCATTTCCATCATTAATACGCCATAGCTATATACATCTGCCTTTGCACTTGCGCCTACGCCAGCTCGTAACTCTGGTGCCATGTACCTGCAATTTGATCAATATATAGGTCAACAGAGCCAAATATTTGTAAACGAAACAAGCATATATGAAAACCATGTTTGGAAATAGGGACTTCATGGCAAAGGGAATACTAATGCGATAACAACTGCTCAGTTATCATGGTTATCAGCTTTATCTAGTCGGTCCATATTTAGAAACAGCTGCTCGATAAATCAATCAAATTCAATAAAAAACCAAACCAAAGTTTGAGATTAATGCAAAAAATATCCGAATTCAATCGGTTATCAACGATAACGGTTGCACGGTTATCAACTAAATCACTAGGGGGGCGGTTTTTGGTGACAAATCACATTTGCAAACTATAGTTTCTAGTAAGGAAAAATCGGTTCTCCAACACAGTAAGTTTTTTATCTTTGATATATAGCGCTAAAGATCTGGTTCATTTTCATAGCTTCGAGAGTTTCCACTATTCTCAAAATAGCATTCCATTAACACTATCGTTAACCAGAGCAGGTAGAGCTATAGCCTTACTCCTGAGTCTAATTTTTCAATGAAATTGCACTTTTAAACTTCAAAAGAATAGAAAATAAAGACAAAATTATGTAAATTGCACTAGTTAAGCCCAGCGCTTGAGAAAATTCTGGTTCTACCCCTACCGTTAATAAAATGTTATATCGTTAAAAAGACAAAAGTAATGGTATGATCTCATCATCATTATGTCTGGAACCATTAAATATTAATATAAACTATTGGTCTACAGCGTTATATATTAAAACAATAATAAAGAGAGTTATATATGAAACATTTATACTGCAGGAATTTGAAATGGTAATAATGTGATTTTTTCCTTTTAATTGTGTTGCAACTCACGAACATTCAACTAGTATATGAACTTTCAGCCATAAAAACAATTTGCCTTGCAGTAAGAGTGCAATCGATTACCCGGCGGTCCCGGCGGCCTGCGTGCTAAGGTGTGACTCGGCGCCGCCGCCGGCGGCGATCCTGGCGAGGCCGAAGTCGGCAAGCTTGGCCTCGAAGCCCTCGTCGAGCAGGACGTTGCTGGCCTTGATGTCGCGGTGGAGGATGGCCGGGTCGTTGCCGTGGTGCAGGAAGGCGAGCGCGGCAGCGACGCCGCGGGCGATGCGGAGGCGCGCCTGCCAGGGAGCTGGCCGTCGGCGGCGGCTTCACCGTAGAGCCATGCGTCGAGGCTGCCGCGCTCGAGGAGCTCGTAGACGAGGAGGCGGTCGGTGCCGGCGGCGCAGAAGCCGAGGAGGCACGCCAGGTTGGGGTGGCTGAGTCCGCCGAGCACCTCCAGCTCGGCGCGGAACTCGCGGTTCCCCTCGCCGCCGGAGGCGTGGTCGGCGGAGAGCCGCTTGACGGCGACTCTGACGCCGTCGGGCAGCACGGCGCGGTACACGAACCCGAAGCTGCCGTCCCCGATGATGTTGTCCGGTGAGAACCCGCCCGTGGCGCCCGCGAGGTCGTCGAGCGAGAGCATCTTGAGCGAGCAGTCGACGTCGCCGTCACCGTAGAACGACCACGACGAGACGCGCTCGCACGACCGGCTCGGCGCGGTGACGGGGAGCGCGGCCGCGGCGTCCGACGACGACGACGACGACAGGTAGCGGCGGCAGCGGGGCTTGACGCCGCCGCTCGTGCGGCGGCAGAAAAAGGCGATGGCGAGGCAGGGGAAGAGGATGGCGGCGGAGGCGGCCACGGCGACGACCAGGGCCTGGAGTACGCCGTCCATGGCAGGCGGCCGGGAGAGGGAGAGGCGGAGGATGGAGAGGACGTGACGTACTTGTTGGGATGGGAGGAGGAGACCGAGGTGGAGTCGTCGATGGAGTCAACTCTGTTCGGCATGCTGCGGTTGACTATTTCTTCGGCTGTCACTGACACACTGTACACTTGTGCCGAGGGAGACCTTGACTTGTGACTAAGTGATCAGTGACTACTACTCGAAGAGAAAAAAAGAGAGAGAAAATACAATGAAATGTATCTGTTCATAAATCATAGGTCCCGCGTTATTTTCGAATTAAAATACATATTTAACATTGATTTTCATTAGCACACTTTTAAACATTTTATATGAAAACTTTACATATATATAAATTGATTTAATATAGTATCAAATAAATTTATTTTTTTAAGTTTATAATAATTAACATCCAATTAATTATACATTAATTATTTTCTCGTTTTAGTACTCTTAATTACTCCCTGTCTTCGTTACTTGCAAACATCACTATAGTGATCCATGTTAGATTATGAGTTTAGATTATGAGTGAATTATCCGTCTTTTCTCTTCGAACTACTTTTAGTTAAAATGGTCGGTGTAGGTGTCATCTTTTAAAATTGTATGAAATCTACTGCAAATATAATTCAAATTCGCATAGATTAAGGGATGCAAGACCCTTGATCATCCCTTTTGATTTGTTCTTAGACTGAATAGTATCAAAGTTAAAGTTAAAGATCTCGAGTAAAAATTTTATTTAGCACATAATCAAATAAAGATATAGGCCGGCTTGACACTTAAGGAGACAGATGAATAACCTTTGGGACCTCTGAACCAGAGTTATTTTATATGATTTTTTAATAAAAAATTAATTTTTGCAAGATCCTTTTATATTTCTACATTTCAAAGCATACATTAATATGAAAAAATTGCAACTTGCAAACTATAAAGTTCTACATTTGAGTTGAAACCCAAAAGGTAGTACTCCGTGTCTCACAATACATTCATTTTTAGCTTCTTTCAATTATTCTAAAATAAGTTCATTTTAAATAATTATTTTATCAAAGTTTGTGAAAATAAAAAATAATTATATTAAAAGTAGATAAAATAAAAAATAATTATGTTAAAATTCGCTAAAGTAGAGTTATTCTTAGGTAAAAAGCGTATGGAGGGAGTAGTACTTTGTCCAAAAGGTTGCTTTGTTTTCTTTTTCTTCTGTTGCTAAGAATTGACGAGAAGTTTCTAAGGCCTTCAAAGAAAAAAAAGGCCCACCCAGGCCCAACTAGCGAGCCCACGACGGCCGGCGAGGACACCGGCGAACTACCTGCCTGCCCGTCGGCGGCGACCCAAATCGGATGCTGGCTGGTCTCCTCTCCACCGTGACGGACGGACGGAGCCAGCCGAGCCAACTCGATGGCCGCGGCGGCGGCGGAGGCGGAGGCGGTGAAGCGGTGGCCGTAGGACTGGAGCTAGGTACGGCGATGGTGTGCTCGTCGAACATGAACCGGAGCATGGAGGCGCACTCGCTGCTCGCCCGGGGTGGGGGCTCGACGTCGCCTCCTCCGCCACCGGAGCGCGCATGTCAAGCTCCCCGGCCCCTCCCTCCACCTTGCTGCTTACTCTGTCGTCCCCTGGTTGCTCGGCCTTGGTGTTAGCTGTTCCCTTCTTGCTGATATCCTTCGCTGGATTCAGGAATTTCTGCTAGAGTTCTCGATTCAGTTTCTCCTGTTGATTTTGCGGGTTTATCATGGCTTTGTGGGGGAAAATGTGCCTTTTGTGTTGTTACCATGATTGTTTCATGGTAAAAATGTGGATTGCTGAAGAAGTTTGGAGCGAGAAATTTCTGATGGAAGAGCTGCAGACATTTTTCCCCCCTGAATTTCGATTTAGTAATATTCAGAAAAATTCGCCTGAAATGTCTCTTTCATCTCTCGAAATCTCGATGCATTGGTCGGAAAGGCTGTATGTAGCTTTCAGGGTTTTTGACATAATGAGGTAGGAATGATAGGAACTACATCCAGGTACAAAAGGAATGGCCTGCTGCCGATGCTGAAGAAGAACAGCACTGTCAAAACAGCAGTGGCAAGACAATGCCGGCGATGGGCCTTTTGATGTGGTGCTCACTTTTGAGGAGAAGGTCTTTGATTCGGTCGTTGAAGGTATTATCTTTGTTCATCGAAATGCCTTGCAGCAATTTCATGGTTATGTAAGCGTTATTGGCTTACCAATATGAAGCTTGGATATGTTTGTTTGCAGACCTGAACTCCCATGAACAGAGGCTGATAAACACTGCCCTGATAATCATGAGATGCTTTAGATTTGTGCCAGAGGGTAAGCAAGTAGTACAATGTGTTTATACTTTTGATTTGCAGCCAAATATTTGTGTCTTGACATTTTCATTTGTTACTGAAGATTGGTGCATATCATATTATCATGATAGACTTGCACAGAATTAGTCACAAACATAATATTTATTCTTTTCGGTATTGTCATGACCTTTTTATTTGTTTGTAAAACATTTTTTTTGTTATTTCTGTAATTATATACGACTCTTTCTTGTCCTGATCCTAGAAAAATCCTTTTGCATAATGAAATAGCCGAAAACACATGTACTTAATGTTAGTAGTTGTATTGACTATATTGTGTATTGACTATATCTTCTAGACATCTCGGTATATTATGTATTGACTATATCTACATTACTACGTTAGTAGTTGTGTGATGTTCGTTTTGTCACATCAGTTTTACCACTGACATTAAGGCCTCACAATTTGTATTATTACACCACCCTCTAATAAGTTTTCTCCTTTTCACTGTTGTTACTTTTTAAATTTGAAATGTACTGTAATGACAAAAGGTGTGTGGTTTCATCCCAAGTTTCCGTGTTTAATTCCAACACGCTCACAATTTTTAAAAATGTTTGGAGGGATGTCTCTCCCTCCAAATCTTTTTTTACTTCCTAAATATCAAAATCACCTACTTGTTAAATAAGAAAAATCAACTTAGATTAAATATATACTTAATTGATTTAATAATCTTGACACTTAATTTGTTTCCATTGCAATGCATGGCCTCTTGGCTAGTAGGGGAAAAAATGCATGGATGTGTTCTTCTGCATTTTCCTTTAAAATAAGCTCCCTTAATCTCAGAAGGTATGTATCTGTTCGTAAATGGTGTTTCTAAGATGTGTTATGTTCCAAATGTTCTTTTATTGTACATATATTTGTTGGCAACTTTGTCTCTCATGTCATGCACTAATGTGGATGCATTTTTATTCTACATGTGCCGCAAATCGATGGTTTAAGGTCACCAGTTAGATATCAGAGATATTATCCCTGTGTACTCAGGTGCCTTGTCAGCTAGCTGATGATTCTTAGTTACCTTTAAGTACCATCCACGACATGTCAGATTAGCCAAACATTTGCTACAGATTTATTGGCATAGATTTAAAGAGAATGACATGTCAAGACCTGACAGGAAGAAAAGGGATTCAAAGGCATAGACTGGTGATCTGATGGATGACGGAATTCTTGTCCTTAGATTTCTCATGCTGCCTGCGTGATGCAAGCAAGAACTGCAGGGTTTTATCAAGAAATCATGCCAAGAATAATACTCGTGGAAATGGATTTTTACAACTCGAGTGTGCACTGCGCACTTGTTTGCTTATTACTTCTTAAATAACCATCTAATAGTTGTGAAAAATTATATAAAAACTTTTCAACATTGATATAGTAAGCATCTATCATCCTAAAAAGTCAAGTTCAAATAATTCACACATTAGAAACAAAATAAACAAATTTTGGTTATGAATAGTACTTACAATATTCATAACCAACTTTGTGTTTTTTGTTGTGGGATGTGGAGATTGAATTTAATTTTTGCATGTTGATATAACAATGCAACCTCCCAAAGAATTTTATAACTCTTTGTTGACATGCAAACGAATAATACCCGCTCTGCTTTTCTTTAAGGCGTATTTTGAGTTCGGGAAGTCAAACATCAAAAAAATTGAACAATAATAAGTTATAACTTACAAATACATTCAGTGTATAAAAACTATACCAATAGACTCATAACTCGAAGTATTTACATACAATATTTATTTTTATAGCTAGTACATAATGGAAGTACACATATATCTTATATGAAATCAATGGTCGAAACTTAATCTCGAACACTTTATAAAATAAAAATACTCCTAGAAAAAGCGAACACAGAGAGAACGTCGAATCATATCAAACTCATTTCTGACGAAACTGTCGAAGACAGCATGAGCATCCCCTGTTTCCATGGCCCTACATGTTGGTTCATCGTTCTGAAGAAAAGCTGTCTATTCACGACGAAAAAAGGAACAGATACCTGAACCAAAAACGGTGAGAGAAACGAAATGGAAGCATAAGGACCCCACTTGTTTGTTTGATGGGGTTTCTTGTCTAGTTCTTCTCTGATACTCTGATTCCTTCATTCTAATTTCTGAATCCTGATCACCCCCCCCTCTCGCCGCCTTTACTCTCAAACTTTTGCTGACGAAAAGGCCACATTCCATGTCGGCAAACTCCACAATACTACCTTCTATCATACAAATAGAGTTTCAGAATTTCAGTTTCAGTTTAACTAACTCAGGGAATATTAGTTTCAAATGTGTTGCAATTATTATTGTTATATTGTGATAATTGACAGATGTTATCTAATCATCTGGAGTGGAGAACAATGTAACAAGGCATGCAGTAGCATGTTTGGCAAAAGAAATTTATTTTTTTTCGAACATGCAAAAAGATTACAGGTCAATATATTAGCAGAAGAAAGATGTTTATAACCACGACGCAATCAGCCAGACCGGCTTATGCAAAGAGGGAAGGCGAAAACATGACCCTGAGACTGCTAGAACTGATAAAAAACGTATCACCGAACAAACGAACCAAGACTAGGTCACTCTACTCTTAAAAAACCAAAAGGCAACCCCGGCTAATGATCAAAAATGGCCTTTGGAGAGAATGGACCATAGGATCTCAGAGATCGAAGCGAGGATCGAGTCAAAAACCATGTCAGAGACCAGAAAAACAAGATAATCGAAACCGGCTCAAATGGACTCAGGAGACAAGACCAAAGAGAACGGCCACCAATAGTGAACTACCACGAGAGAGGAGAGAGAGGGAGAGGCTGCCTAGCCCTAAAACAACAACATGAGAAATCAGACCTGTCAAACGAACACAAAATCAATTCATGAGGTGGTCTGCATCTGCCAAGTGTCGACCACAGCTGCAAAATGCACCATGAAAGCAGCCTTGATTAAGAAAGGTCTGTGTCTTCCGGCTAGCAAATAAATTTCTATATGAGAGCTACCCAGTGTTTGTAAAAGCAGACTTGATTAGCCTTGTCATGTAAACAGTAAACCTGTCCTTTTGAGACACGTGTGTAAATAGTGAAATTGAAATGGCTATAGTTCAGGGTGCAAAGTGCAAAATGTACAGGAATAAGGAACCAAAGCATCCAGCACTGAGCAAAAAAGCAAGCAGGCATGGACCAATCTGGAAGCAATTAGGTCAAATCCAACTTGATTGTACAGTCAAACCAGCGTGTAATTAAGCTGGTGTGAAAATCTCACTGCCAGCAACTTCATTGTTTAAAGGAGACAAAATTCAAATTATCCTCCAGTTCATAAATATATTTTTCTAGAAGAAAAAATCCTCCATCTCAGCCTCTCTGTCAGCCCTTAGTCTTCACACGGTTTCTATTCTCTTTCACACTCACTGTTCTCTATCAATGGAGTAGGAAGCAAATTCGCATCAAAACTGGCCGAGAATTACGCAAAAATATTACTAGCAAAAAAGATTAATTAATTATTTGAGTACGAAGCAGATGATGAGATAGAGAACAAGAAAAAAAAGCAAAATTAATTAGCAGGTTCATTGCACCTCGCCGTCGGCGAACTCACTGTGCAAAAGACGGCGAAATTCTTCGAACCAATACGAGAGGGAGAAGGGGGGGCGAGGACGGCTGGGATCTCGCCACGTGGCTGCCTTCCCCGCCGTCCGCCGCCCTATATAAACCCGTTGCAGATGCATGGTGTGGACGACGACTCCGTCACGTAGCTCGATCGGCGACGACGTACGGACGACGGCCGTGTTCATGTGCTGCAGCAAGGTGGCGGGCCCGCCGGGACCAAGACTGCCACGGCTCGCCGGCACCGGCGGCGAGCAAGAAGAGGAGGAGGCGGCGGGAATGCTATCGAGGCATGGACAGGCGAGGGAGATGTCTGTGATGGTGTCCGCGCTGGCGAGGGTGGTCGCCGGCGGCGGCGGCGGCGGCGGCGCAGTGGAGGAGGCGTGGTTGCCGCCGGCGTACGGCGCGCCTCTGCCACCGTCTCCTTCCCCTGCAGCTCACGGTTAGGAAGTGTGCTGATCAATTATGACCGTGCCATTTAGCCGGCTAGTTAATTAGATCTTTTCGTGGCAGTATTATCTGTTAATTTGGAGTTTAATTAGCATCATTTGCTAATTCATCCGATAGTTTCAGACTTCCAGTAATCATTTCTAAGTTGCATTCCTCGTTTTGTTTTAAAAACTATTCTTTTTTGAAAAAATATATTAGCCTTTTGCTGACTTACTAATAGTTTTTTAAGTATCATTTAAACGGATAGTTGCATGGACCATTTCTGCTTGATGTTCTGCAGCTATTGTCTGCTTCTCCTCGTGTTTCTCGATCTAGTTCTTCACATTTCTCACGTGTAGAGGCTAGAGAGTTATTAGACAGATAAACTTTTCTCTTTTTTTTAATGTTGTTAACTTTTAACATGACATTTATCATCCGTCTTACTTAAAAATTATATAAATATTATTTTCTTTAATTTTTTTATTATCAACGAAACTATAACCTTAACTTCTACATATTTATACTAAATTTTTAAACAAAACAAGTATTTGAAAAAACAATGGTATCATATATTAAAAAATATTTAAAAAGAAGGTATTGTAATGGATGGACATGGTTATTAGCACAGCAAAAATAATTAGAGAATGGACAATGATTCCAAATGTGTCCAGTGATTATCATTAGAACGCATAGTTGCATCATGGCCGGTGAGGTACACACATTTTTTCAGATTAAGAGTGGAATATAAATTTATGATCACATCACCTTGGGACCTGAATGATCCATGCAAGAATAGAATGCCCGTGTGGCCATAGGTGTGTTCCTTTTGTCACTGTCCAATTGGTCACCTGCACACGACCAAACTCCCTTTGTTCTTCAAGAAAAGAAAATTGTGTTTTGAAAACATTCTAGTGAAATTTTATTGAACACTCTTTTGAAAATCTTGGAAAAACAGAGGGAACAGAGATGAAGGAAATATCTGCTGGTTAGATTTGTTGGTTGTTTATAAAGAGTACACGATAATTAAGACGACTCTGCTAGAGATATGATAAAATTTCAATATAAATTGAACTATCATGATATATTTGACATAATTTAAAAGGAATCATAATATATCTCTAACTTCGTTTTTACCATAACCTTGGATGCTCTGTTTTGGTTGGATTTTGCAGAGCACACGGCAGCCATGGCGGCAGGGCAGTTTGCGCCAGCGACGGCGAAGGCGTCACCGCACGAGCAGGCCTCATCGCCGTCGTCCGCCGATGCCGCCGGCGGCGGACGGGCAGGAAGCGGTACCGCGGCGTGCGGCAGCGGCCGTGGGGAAATGGGCGGCGGAGATCCGCGACCCTGTGAAGGCGGCGCGCGTGTGGCTCGGCACCTTCGACACCGCCGAGGCCGCCGCGCGCGCCTACGACGACGCCGCGCTCCGCTTCCGCGGCTGCCGCGCCAAGCTCAACTTCCCAGAGGACGCCGCCCTCCTGCCGCCTCCACCGCCGCCGTCACAAACGGCAGCGCCGGCCACGGAGACGACGACGACGTCGACGACTCAGAGGATGGTCGGCGAGGACGCTGGGGAGTACTCGGAGTACGCCAGATTCTTGCAGGGCGCCGGCGAGCCGCCGCATTTCCTCGAGCAGATAATGGACTCGCCTCGACCGCCGACGGCGCATACGGTGACGGCGGCCGGCGCGTCGTCGTCGGCGTGGCCGTCGTTTCCGTTATTCTACAGCCTTGCTGGACACGAGCTTCGCAATGAACCGAAGCTGGACATGAGCCCAGCGGAGAGCGGCGCCGGTGGTGACGGTGGGACGGGCTCCCCGCCGCCGGCGACATGGCCGAACTATGGGTGGCGTGCGCCGCCGCCGTGGGACCCATCGAGATAACGCGCGAAGGATCAGTTTGGAGTGTCACCACTCTCCACGTGTAGCCACGTAGCTTTTGCCATTTAAATTTCCCGCCGGAATTCTGTATTCGTTCGCTGATTCATCTTGATTTGTATTCCTACACATCCTATTTAAATTAGCATAATTGCATCCTCTTAAATTAGAACAAAACAGTTTTAACTCATCATAAAAATTTCGAGTCCTCTTCTTATCTCCAAACATCATTACGTAGGAGTACTAAGGCCACATTCTTTTATAATTAAGATTCAGATTTTATAAATGATTTTTGTTAACACGTTTTTCAAACTACCGAATGATATGATATTTCCATAAAAACGTTTTATATATAAAAAATACTTTAAAATTTCAAATAAATATATCTGTTTGTCAAGTTTGTAATATAAAACTTAATTAATCATTAATTATGTGCTAAATGGTTTTTCGTTTTATGTGAGCCAATTCACTTTTTTATCTTCATCGATTTCAAACACCGCCTAAATATCAAAGAGACGTTCAATGAGAAATAAGCCGTTAGGGAGCAAATTTTGATCAAAATTTCCTTTTTCTATACTATTTAAAATACTTAAAGTGATAATATATATTCTCACACCTCACTGGCACCGACATGTGGGCTCCATAATCTATATTATACATAATCTATATTGTTAGATTATCTCTCAATGATTCATTTTTTTATTATTGACTCTTTTCAAATTTCAAGATCACATACTTATTTAATAAGAAAAAAATCATAGTATTAATTGGATTAAATAAATGCTTATTTGATTTAATGAGGTAAAAAATTTCGTCGCATGGGTTTTAGGTTAGTTAAGAAAAATACACACACGCACTGTCATTTACTTTTAGCAGAGGTTTTGTCACACACTAACACTAACTAGACAATGAGGAGTGATGGAGGTATGAATCCAAGCTTATCACATCAATAGTGCGGCCGGCGGCGCCGTCCCCGTGCACATCTCCTCTCCGGTCAAGCGATTACACATCAAAACCGGCCGAATCGCCGTCACTTTTCTTCGTCTTTGCGATCAAAATCAAAACATGTATTCAATCGGAATCGCAATTCGTATACTCCTACGTCTTGCTCGCGCTGGTAGTGGTTCACTTTTCTCTGGTCGTCATCTGAAGAAAGCGACATGCGCCGATGCGCGTATGAACTCTGAACTTCAACCCAAAAAAACTGAATGCAGCAGTAGCATCTATAACTAAATTGTACTATTAAATTATATTAATATTAAAATATGTCATATCCAAATTTATATTATTATAATATATCATATTCGAATATTAGATTCACGTCTATAAATAAATTTATAGTATTAAAATATATTTTGTGATATTAAAACTTTATAATAATTTGGGACGGAGGTAATAGGATTTATACTTCGATGAGATGGAGAAAAGCTACGAGTCCGGTGTATGAACACTTGTGGCGCCTGACACTGACAGACGCAGATGAACGTGTTTCCGGCCGTAGTATCGTCAGAAACGACGATGCAAAGAGCAAAGCCAGTCAAGTTCGCATTTTTTTTGGAGTCGCAACGAACGGTTAGTCACAAAGCCAATGCTCCAGACAATTTGTCGACTGTAACCCCACGTGTGGGCACGACGCACGTGCCAATCCGCTGCCTCCACGTCAGCACCAACATGTGGCCTTTTGACAACTCCAGCGTGTACAAACATGTAGACGTCAGCATCAGGACGAATGTACGACGAACTAACTATTCAGCAATCAGCATTCAGAACCCACACAGGAAGAAATTAAAAACCTAGGTTGTTGATAAATAAACAGCAGCACATGTTGATGAGAACAACAGTCCGCTACAGGGTGTTTGTTGTTGTTGTTGCTGCTTTTGCTGACAGGACAGGCCTAGCTACAAAACCAAGATCCAGCCACAAAATTTGCCCAATCAGTCACACAGCCACGGGAAGTAAAAAAACATACTGATGGGGCATACGGATTCATGTCGAAATCCCCCATACAGAAAAGCATTATCAGATAATTTAAGCACATCAGTGCTAAAGCTTCAGGGCCCTCCTCCTGATTTCATCTAGAATCGACCACGCCCACGGCCGCGAGCACGGAATGGTCCCTGTCCTCCGCCCCTTCTTCCCCTGCCACGCCCTGTGAAGCCGAGGATGAGGAGCCATGAGAAAATGGCGAAACCTGAAAACATGTTGTTGGTTATGTGATGTCAGACTGAGCTTACCGCGACCTGGAGGGGGGTAGTCCTCTGGTTCTTCAAAGTATTCACCATGATCTTCATAATAGTCCCCCTGCCGCCATAACCGTAATCATAGCCATATCCACCACGTCGACCACCTCCGTAGTAGCCACCACGCCCTCTTCCTCGTCCTCTTCCTCTAAACCTGCCTCTCCCTCTGCCTCTGTAGTTGTAATAATCTCCTTCCTCTTCCCACTCCTCGCCATAATCATAAACAGGGGGACCGTTGCTCATGGCTGCACATTTGCTATGAAAGAATTAGCAAACGTAACAACAAAATAACGTACACGTTTTCTTGCTAAACTTGTAGGTGCAAGAAGACAAATGATTGAATCTGGAAATGCAGCTATTACATTTTTAAACAATGGATATGAGGTGTCGAAACCATAACTTCTATTTATTTATTTAAGTGCGTCAGGGTGGTAGAATCTTCAAAAGCCAGTTTGCAAGGTGGCAGGCAACATGGCATGCTAAAATGGTAATTGATACTAGTAGTAACCATATGTGTTGAATCTGGTAGTTTTGAGCTCATAGAAGAGTAGAAGACATAAGAAAGAACATACCTCTGCCCCTGCCTCTTCTGCCAAAACCACGGCCTCTTCCACGACTAGCGGGAAAGATTCTAAATTGCCATGAACTAAATAAGTTATCAAATTGTTGTACTACTAGTCATATTTAAAGTAGGAGGTCAGAATCATGTGAGAACAATACCTTCATGTTCATAGTCCAAAGCAGGTCTCACTTCTTCAGCTGGGATAGGTGGCTGGTACCTAAGGAAATAACCAACAGACAATGACCAGACAAATTCAGTCAGTTTCAAGATAATGTGCGGCACCAAATAAGGGAATGAAAAGTGGCTAAACATATTAGCTCCGAACAGGGTTCAACTTACCCTGGAGATGACGTATCAAGTGCTTTCTTGGATAATGTTATGGCGATCATTGATACGTGCCGCGTTGTCTCTAGGCTGTGGTAAGCAGTACACTAGTGTCATGAGCTCATGATAAAGTCTAGTTTTTTTCCTGAAAAACACTAGGACATATTCTTACGGGAGAAGGCCTTCTTCCAAAGGTTCCCAGGTGTCCGTGATGTCAATTGATTCAGTAAATGTAATCTGATGAAGACCACCAATCCTTCTCTGAACAAAAAGTAAAGTGCAAGTTGAAAATACAAAGAACAACTTTGGTAGATATTACTAGGTAGAAGTAAAGTGATAATTAGCACTAACCTTGATCAATTCAACAATCATGACTGTCTTGTTAATGGCTCTTCCCATAGCTTTGATAACAATCTCATCATGCCCATTTTCCTAAAAAAATAGATGGGGATGAAGATATAATATGGTCACAAAATGTAGTTTCATCATACACTTGATCCAGGATTAAATCAAATTCATGAGACTGTATAGCTTTGTTGACCACTGATCACCCAACAAACTTTTCAGGATAAGGCAACATATGCAAGCATTTGGACGATGGTACCTTTCAGAAAAAAAGGAGCACTGTACATAACAAGTTGAAGAAATAGCATATGAAAATGGCAAAGTCAGGTGAATTGCACAGATGTTTGCATCATTTTGTCGGGCCTACAAACTTCACATATTTCAGGAGTCAAGATCAAATGGTAAGTAATGGAAACAAAACAAACGATAATATTCACAATGTTCAGGAGCAGTAACAGATTAAATTTGGCTTAGTTCCTTTCAGATTATCCACCGGATTGTTGATGTGGATTATTTGCTCCACGCTTCGAAAAATATATTTTCTCAAAAACTTTCTTATACTGCATTGCTTAGACAACTTTAAATTATTTGCTAGGTTTATTTCTCAAAATATTTAATGTATCCCTATAATCAAGTAGATAAACCGCAGCAACAATCCACTCAATAATCTGTTTCAAACTGAGCTGATTAAGCTGTACTACAGTGGCACGACATACTATGCCAACCTAAGTCATAAGAGCAAAATTCGAACTTAAAACCCAAAGATGCTTCTGATTGAGCTGTTCAGAGGTGTGAATAAAATGAGCATACCAAATGCACATTACAGAGATTTTGGGGCCTTCTATTCCATGTAAATTTTTCAGACTTATGCAACAATAAAAGCTGGGGACAAGCAGATGCAGAATTTAAGATAACCGAACAGCTTATTATTGGTAAAATAAAACATTTGGCGATAAATAAAAGCATATGCATGACTGCAGTACATACGGGGTATCCCAAAAAAGTATCTTCACTGTCCACAATGTCAAATTGCAAGCGCATCCTGCTAATTGTTAAAACATGGCATACAAAATGTTGCTGCTTATTCTACCTCAAATAACAACATAATAAAAGCAAAAGTCATAATAGTGGGGTCACCTCAAGCAACGACATCCCATAGCTTATATAGTTCCTCATCCTCCCTTGTGCAGTGATCCTGATCTCATTCTCACTAATTGGTGTCTCATTGCGAGGCTTCTCCACCCTTTGGTATCTATCCATCCCTACGAATCGATACAAATTTCAGGACAACAAAATCCAAGCCACCATATAGATGTAGTTCAAGATAGGATCATAAATCATGCAGAAATAAGATAGGGAGAGAGCACCCGCATACGAATATAAGATAGCATTTTAATATTTTTTCACTAGATGGGTAATAATAGTTATTATGGCGAGACGGCGTGGCATAGAGACCAACCACCTTCACACGATATATCGACTATGGCGTGCGGCGTGGCGACGCCATAGACTTTGCAGCGTGGCGATACAACCATAGTCCATAGCAATATATAGGTTCATAGCAAACAATAGTCTAGGATAAGAGAAATTATCCTACATAATACACTCTAGGATAGCACAAAAGACATTAAATGATCAAATGTATCATTGTTCAAGGCTTAAAGCTTCAGAACTCAGCAAAGCACAACCCTAACTATCTCGCGAAAATAAAACAGATGGCTGGCGCAACCCTAGGTCCTAACCTCCTATGGCGTCCGCCACATCGTGCCACGGGGATATGGCGACGCCACATGCGCCATGGCGGACGCCACAGACCATTGAGCTGTGGCGAGGCCGTGGCAAGCTGCGAATTCACGCCATGCCGCTATAGCGTCGATATGTAACTATGGGTAATATAGACTGGATGAGATTCCATCAACCAGTGAAATTTAAACAAAACCTAAGGGTAAGTTGAAAAATGAAAGCCATCAAAGTTCCCAAATAAGATGAATATCTTTTGAAACTTGAGAAGGATTAAATCTATACTCCTTTAAATACTCTAACGGTGGTGTTCTCCGGTGAATCTGCCACCACCCCACCAACTGCAATCTGGCTGGCAGGACCACAGTCCTTCATCCATTAGCAAAGAACTGATTAAATTTTCACCTAGGAACATGCAAGAAGATTCTCATTTCTAATCTATCCTATTTTTGATTCCATAACAAAGACAGACATTCTGCTAGTTCCATGAAATACACACGGAAGAGATGAAACGTGAACAAATTGAAGCTCCGAGTACAAAAAGAATCTGGTAAGTGAATCTATTAGGTCGACTGAGATAAATCAGTGACAGTGAATGTTTGTTTGCAAGTGAAACTCAGCTGAGACTGAAGCCCTAAAATGCATGCCCATTCGAGCAGAATGTCAGTCAGTTAATTCAGAAAGCCAACACGCCACGCCTACAGAACCATCTTGCTACGCGGCTCGCATGCTTCTGACAACGACGACCAAAGAACGAACGAAGCAGTTAATCAGAGGTCTGAAAACACCACCAGCAGCCACTGGGGCACACCTAGAAATATAACTCGGCGGCTAATCCAAAGCGGACCAATTCGAGGTTAATTTGATAGTACAAGAGAGTGCGGAACATGACTCCAACCGCAGCAATCCCAATCCCCACGAACAGAACCGCACACAGCTACATCGGGCTCCGGCGACGCCCAAACCCGGCAGCCCAAGCAGAGCAACTGAAAACCCCCCAAACCCCTACTCATCGCAGTCGCAGTCGCAGTCCCGTCCCCGACCAGACCAACCAGCAAGCACCCGACGGGGAGGAGAGCCACGGGAGGGGGTGGGGACCACGCGAGGGAAGCGCCAAATCGAGCCCTAAACCGTCAACGACGCCCCGGCTCGAGCCCCAAATCCACCGCCGCCCCCTAACCGACGCAAGCTCGAGCAAATCGAGGGAGGATGAGGAGGAAGATATGAACAAATCGCACCTTCCGACTGGGCTCGCCGCCGCCGCCTCCTCCGCCTGGCTCGTCTCGGCAAACTCCTCCGCGGAGAAGAGAAGAGAAGAGGAGAGGAGTTTTCAGGTGGTTGCAGAGACCGGGGCGCGTCCCGTCTCCCGTACGTGGCGTGGGGCCACGTGCGCCCTGCCACGTGGGTTCATCCTGTGCGTTCGCTTGGGGAGATGGGTGGTGTGGATTGGGGTTGGTTCATGGACCGGGTGCGGGGAGGGTTAGTTGCAACGGGTGGGATAGGGCGCCTGGTTCGAGGATAAGGGCCCCGGTTTTCACAGCCGCCGTAGGTAGCGTGCGGGCCACAGTTGTCAGTGAGCCTGGTCGTGTTGTCTTGCTGGTGCTCACTGCGTGCCACGTGTCAAGGTAATTTTGCCACTTGTAGTGCTCCACTGTGCAGTGGTCAAATCAGATTTTTCACTGTTTTTTATATAATTCTAACATAAAAAATGCAACGTTTAAAGTTCTAAGGTTTTATAACCTTAACTGCAGTTTTGGACGCACATCCGACGGTACGGATGGGTTCTACAGAATTGACGGTGTGCAAATTTCCTTAAGCAAAAATACATACTCCTACACAACACTAAGTACAGTGCCTTCCTGAAACGAAACAGCAATCATGCCATAATCACAAAGACAACACGCAACTAGCAAAACCGCATTACCAGATTTAATCCATAGGGTTCAACAGAGTTAAAGGGAGGCACAGCACAAGGGAGCACAAATTCATAGATCAACAGGTCCTGAAACATCTGCTACAAAACTTAATACCCCAGAAAATATAAAGAAGAGAACCAAGTATAGAGTAGTGATGATCGTTTTGACAAATTCTGACTTTGCTGAGGAACCAAACCACAAACTAAGCCTTGAGCTTGCCGAAGAACCTCTGCTTCTCGTCGGTGGTCTGGAAGCGACCGTGCCCGAACTTGGACGAGGTGTCGATGAACTTGAGCTTGATCTCCTCAAGCGCCAAACGAGAGGTCTGCTTGAGCAGGGACTGGCGGAGGGTGACGACCCTCTTCTTGGGGCCGACGCAGCAACCCTTGATCATGAGGTAGTCGCCCTTCACAACACCGTAGTGGGGGAAGCCACCCATGGGAGTGATGTCCTTCTCAGTCCTGAGTGAAAGTGCAAGCACAATCGATTAAGTTTCTCTCGCAAACAGATACAATAACATATCAAACAGAAGACAGATTTGCAAATCATTAAGTGCCGGTGTAGCATCTGGTAGACGAATAAGAACCTGTCAAATTCAGTGCAGGCAGCATGGCTTTCCTGGCCAGACTTGCCGATCTTGTAAACCTTCTTGTTCATCTCAGTGCGGTGGTGGTATCCATTCTGACCAGCACGAGCAACAGTGTAGGAAACCCTGGCCGGATGCCAGGCACCGATACAGGCAACCTTGCGGAGACCCCTGTGGGTCTTACGGGAAGGCGAGTAACACCCCAACGCGTGACAACACCTTCATACCCTTACCCTTGGTGACACCAATGATGTCAATCATCTCATCCTTCTGGAACACAGCATCAACTGGGACTTCCTTCTCAAAGAACTTGTAGCCATAGTCCACCTTGTCAGCAATGGTGCCACCATTGATCTGGATCTCCATGAGGTGAGCTTTCTTCTGCTTCAAGCCCTTCATCTTCCTAATCTGAAGCACATAAATACAATAACCAACATTTGCTGAGTTCAAATTTAGCATGAGAGTTAATAAACAAAAATTTACAGCAGACGTGGTTACCAGCCAATTAACTGAATATAAGGGCTCAAAACACACAATCTAGTAAAATAACAGTAGATTACTGACCTGAGTGTGCACAATCACACGGACAACAGAAGCATACTTTTTCATCTTCTCAAGCTGCATTTGGATTTCCTTCTTGCCAGCATCGCTATCATACTTAAGAGCATACTTAGTGAAAGCCTTCTTCTTGCTCTTGCACCAGTTCTTGTAGAACCTTCTCCTCACTTCTTCACTGAGATGCTGAGCCCAGACAGAGTTGAGACTGCGCAAGCCACGTGGAGTCTTCACATAGGCCACAAGTCCAACAACAACAAGAGGAGGTGTCTCGATGATGGTAACAGCCTCACAGGTCTCCTTCTTGTGGAGTTCTGAAAAGCATCAGAAAAATGAAAAGAATAAATCTCTTCAGTAGTATGTGTATTCAGATGAATACTAAAAGTCTAGTATCAAAGTCTTGGCTAAAAGCCACTACTCGATTATACTGTTAAGCCTAGTAGGCATTATTATGTTCTTCCAAATAAATTTAGAACAAACTCCAACATATGCAACTAAGGAGTTTGTTTCTTCAGCATAATCACAATACAGTATCAACTATTTTCAGGTTGAACAAAATAGCATTGGCAAAACGAGATTAGAGACATACTGGAACCAGGCTTCTCGACCTCACGCACAATATGCGTCATTCCAGCCTTGTAACCAACAAAGGCAGTGAGGTGACACGGTTTGCTGACATCATCCTTGGGGAATGACTTCACTGCATTAACAGAGAAACAAATGTCAGATTGCTAGTGTAATCGCACATGAGGGTGCATTTCGAGGAAATTGCTAGTTATAAACAATTGGCAGTGCAAACTGGCATATAGAATAGCACTGGAACAAGAAAAACTAAAGTTGAAGCTAAGCCTAAATACTACTAGAGTGACTTCCCAAATTTTGATATTAGTGACAAAAAACAGTAACTTCCAGCATTCTTAAAACTAGACAGTAAACTAATAACATGTCAGGTATACAGATACACGGGGAAATGCATTACAGTACATGTATGCTCTTATTATGAATCACACTAATGATGGGAGCATATGGAATCATCAGATCAATATGGTCAATTACCTCATTTTCATTACTTTCCACATCACACGAACAAAAAAATGTGGGAACATATACAACATAGGCTTCAAGGTCAAATACAGAGTGCAAGAATCACAGGCCGTATTGCTAAGCTAAATAGGGCGCACAATAATCCAGCCAGGTCAGAGAATTAAGCCTATAGATCCATACAGCAACGCGCATCTCGTTCATGACTGCATCCTAGTTTCAACCAAAAGGAACCACAAAAAGTTTCAAATCTATCCATAAAAGGCGCGAGCTCCAGAAATCCAGCAGCGCACAAGCTAAAATAATAGAGGGCAGGTGAATGGGCATACCCTTGCCGCGGTGGCGGGACGAGCGCTTCCTCGGGAGGAAGCCGAGGGATCCGTGCCTCGGGTGCTCGAACTTCCTGTGCGACATCTTCCGCCTCCTCCTCCTCCTCCTCCTCCTCCCTTACCTGCAAAATCCCGCGAGAAAACGCAACTCCATCAGATCCACGACAAAGCAAACGCGGCAAGGAAACCGCTAGTGAATCCGCAGGCCGACGCCGGCAACGAAATGTCCGCGCCGCCGCCGTCGAGCAGCGAATCAAGCGAGGGAGGATGAGATGGGCGTGGTTACCTGGTGCGGGGTGGCGGCGCCGAGTGGCGGTGGGGGTGTGCGTGGAGGCGGAGCAGGGTAAACCCTAGGACAGCGCTTATAAAGGGGGGGGCGCCACGATGAGGGTTTTGATGGGTCGGACGGAAATGCCCCTGGGCGTTGAGTGCTTCTAGGGCTTGCTGCTCTGAGCTGGGCTGGGCTGGGCTCCGGCCCAATACCTCCTCTTCGTTTGCTAATCATTTTCTCTTTTCATTCCTCTAAAAAACATTCTTTTCTCTTTTTCTTTTCTTCTTCTTCACTTCTTATTTTTGTGTGCTCATATTTAGGGTTCAAAAAAATTGTACTTGTGAAATTTTGCTCTCTATTTCAAATATTTTGTGATAATTTATGTATGATATACTGTTGCTGCATAGCTAAGAAAGATGTCGATGTTAGTATGTAGGATGTACAATATTTTCTGCCTCTCGAATCGCTTGCAGCTGAAGAGATGGAAATGCCCGGGAAAAGAATGATATATCTCACTTGGCAGAGCCAGTTTGAAAAAGGAACAAACTATCAACACAATTACATGCAATGAACTTAAGCTGTTTGCTCTCTGCACCTCATCAGAATATACAATGACTCAAAACTCTGCACTCCAGTATAGTTTTGAACTCAACAAGAATGTTAACTCACACCAAAATTCTCACGTCAAGAACACCAAGACGAAAAGAATGATGAAAAGAACCACCAAGAACGCTATCATCATGATCTGCCCTTTCAAGCTGGCCTTCTTCAGGACCATGGCCACCCTTTTCTGCATAAAATCAAAAGGGGGAGGAGTTTCAGGCTGCTGGAATCTGGAGTCAAAACAATCTAGGTGGAAAATATGGTACTCCTTTTGTATTGAGATAGAGCAACAGATATAACGCATGCCTGCACAAAGTCAAGCCTATTGGACGTGGTTTCCATGTCGAGGCTTAGCTCACCCAAAAGTCTTTCCTGCACAAGATAGACGAGAATACAAACATTGACATCACAAAGGACAATGGCATTTCAATAACACAGTATACAGTAGTCAAATAAGTACAAAATGTATACAAGGAAAGAGAGTACACAAAAACTAGTTGTACGAAAGCAAGAAAGGAAATTAGATTATCACAATTTACCTGTCCAACAAGTTCGTCATGTATGGTGAGGCCTACACCTCCAATTCGTTGGACACTAGCACTAAGCTCATCCAATTCCTCATCCTGGCGCCTACAGAAGATGTGCAATCCATGTATCAGTGGTCATTTGGTTCACAGTTCATACGAAAGAGGAAAAAATAGAACAGACTTACAGAAGGCATCATCGTATATATTTAAATTTCAAAGCTCTTGTTTAGGAAATTGCATGATTCCATGGAGCTGAACTTCAACTCTTTATTTCTTTAAGCTACAAGTTCTAAATTGATATTTGAGCAACATTAATCTCACAAAACTAGATCATTTCGGTAAGCGCTTACTTAATCAGGAGCATCTGCTGATCAGATTCTGAAGCAATGAATTCATCGTTGTCCTGAGCAATGTACTGCTTGGACCTGACTAATTCAGAAGGATTGACTGAATGACCAAAGGCGCTCTTTTGCTTTCCAGCTTCAACATACCGCCTTATGGAGACCACCTAGGTTATTTAAAATTTTGTTATATGCCACGTCAAACTCATTTTATAGTGGAAAATCAGGTTGTAGATTATCATACTGTAAGACTACCTGGTTACGAGCAGTGCTAGTCCAGTTCCTCCTTTTTCCTATTTCAACCTCGTTAAGTCCATAGTAAGCTGGATCTCTTTCAGCAACTGAAATAGCTTTCTCCAGTTCAACGACCTGGGAGAAAGGTCGAAGGAATACATAGGTCAGACCGTCAGAGATGAAGTAAGAACATGAAAAGAAAGGGAGAGGTATCGGCAGTTTATAAATATTTGAAACCATTCTGATTTCTGAACCTTATGGTTTGAGAGTGATTGCATTGGCCAAAATATTACAAAGAATGTAAAAGTACAAAAGAAAAGCCCTAAGGCAGAATATCTACAAACATCATGGGCCGAAAATTAGTATACCATTAAAAAGATGGTGGTAACCCCATATACCTGCCATTGGATACTTTCGCAGCTTGCTATTAGTTCTTTGGTCAGATGCACATATTCTCCAGTGTTTTCAGGTGTTTGCTTCCACTGGTGAAAAGTATCTTGAATTTTGTCTATCTGGACAACAATGGAGCAACAGAAGAGAAGTTGTTATATGCATCACCAAAGTAAAGAGATGCACTACTTATAGTATCATTTGCGGTGTTAATGTTTGCATGGAAATAATCCTTGAAGAGAATAGAATACAATTGCTTTCAAACCTTGTAATGGAACACAACATTATAGTGAAAATCCTTCGGTAAAATTAAAGAGAGAGAGACTGTATAATGCCAAACTACTGTAAATGAGGAAACCAGATATCATATACTAATAAGAGATGGCAAAACAACTCTGCACAACATCATAATGCAGCTACGGTCACGTATCAAACACACCCAAGGAGAGAGAGGCAGGGTAAGTTCTCAATCTCAGATCCATGTATTGGTGAGACTCACTAAGACGCGTTAATTTCCTGCAATTCTCCTGTAGGAGTTAGCCGAAACCGAAGAGCACAGGAAACAGATCCAGGGCTGCAATTTTGTGCAACCCGGAGACAATTAAGCCGCTTGATGAAATCTACACAGCGAAGAACACAGCAGAGCAAGACGACCACACCTGTGACCACCAGAAATCATGGTTTCACCGCAATGGAAGTCTAACGCCCGAGATTCACATCACACACTGCACAAGAGACCCCCAGCTTTGCGGGCATGAGCAACCCCGGGAATCGAGCGAGCGAGCGAGTGAATGAGCGATGGGGTGGGACGAGGGAGGGGAGCTCACCGAGTCCTGGATCTCGTCCTTGACGATGTAGAACGGATCCTGCGCGGAGGTCATCCTGTGATAGACCACTGCCCTCCAGCTCGCGAGCTCGGCAGGATTGAGGAGAGGAGGCGCCGGATCGGGAGAGGAGGAGGGGGCCGGAGTGACGCTGACGCGCGAGCTCGGCCACCTCCGCCCACTCCTCCGGTGGCGTCGCTCGCGGACGCAACGGGCGGAGACGGAGATGAATATGGAAACTCTACTACACCAACTCGTGGGCTGGCCATCGATGCACCTTCCTGGGCTTTAGGCCCATATGATCTGTTTGGGCCGTACATAACCCCTCCCTGCCCACGGGAGGCGCCCCTCCAAATCACTGGATTTTTTGTTTTAAATTTTATTTATGAAAATATTTACAAAAATAATTTTCTTTTCGAAATTTAAAAATTAGTCACGTCATCGTTCTCTAAGAGGATGTTTTTTAAAAAATTTTCTTCCAAAAGACGAACGTGGCGGACGGCCGTTGGCCATCGCCTAACGACCGGACATCGAAGAAAGAGCGTTTGAAAGAACGTGGCAGGGGCATTTTGCAGGTGCCCCTTGCCGCCCTCTGAAAGAGCGTTTTTTCACTATGCGGGAGGCTAGTTAAAAAAAAGTCACCCCACACATTAAAAAATAAGCATCGTAAGGGTGCGGCAAGGGGTTGCCTAGAAAAAGCCACCCCTTCTAGTCCTTTTGCGGCAGCCCCTATAGCCAAAAACGCCCTCTATGACCACTGCAAATTTTCGCCGCACTCGGTGGTCGCCTGTTAGCCAGGGCCAACGGTCGTCGCCACGTCGAATAAATCGTCCTCCGGAAAACGACTTTTCGCCCTCCCGAAAGCGAAGGGCAACTAGTTTTATAAATTTTTAAAATTAAAAATTATTTTTTAAATATTTTAATAAATAAAACTAAAAATAAAAATCCCAAATCACTCAAAGCAGCGTTATACTGCGTTTAACTGTAATTTTTTTGAGTAAATTGTATTTTCTACCTCTCGTATCAAAATAATTATCATTTTAGATTATTTAGCATATATTAAGATTTAAAAAATAGTATATTTCTTCTTATTAATTGATGTATGGTTGAGAGTGGGAGAATGATTGGAGTATAATAGGGATAAAATTGAATGTGTGGATGATACAAGCAGTACTTATAGTGACAACTAAGTTTTTCACAAATTCTGAAATTAAAAAAATAATTATGTTAGGATATACAAGATAAAACGCTATCGGACAGAATTTTGCTGGGTAAATAGATTCAACAAGAACGTTTACTTAGCAACTAGTTTGAAGCAAAATACCTAAATTTTAGTTTGCCATTAACACTAGAGCAATGTTTGTTCCTAC
Organism: Oryza australiensis; assembly: GCA_019925245.2. Lineage (NCBI taxonomy): Eukaryota > Viridiplantae > Streptophyta > Magnoliopsida > Poales > Poaceae > Oryza > Oryza australiensis. Next base: position 1,208,046 of record JAIFGZ020000539.1, read on the forward strand.
GTGCATGCGCTGTTGTAAGGTAGGGCTCCTTTGGATTGAATATTTTTAGAGGACAACTAGAGGAACTGAATCCAAAGGAAGGAGTGTCATTGATTCAAAGGAATTTCATAATTCCTATATTAATTTAGAGGATTTTTAACAGAAGCTCTAACCACAAGATTTTAAGTTTACTTTGAAAGTTCCAATGCAACTTATGTTTTCAATATCTCTTCGGTCCCTAATAAAATCATTATATAATCTCAGGGTCTATAGGGTCTCTTTAATTTGGAGGAAAAGCATATAAATTTATTTTGGAGGATTTCAATCCTAAAAAAATCTTATGAGTACCTTTGAAACAATAAGTTTTAGCAAGACCTTCAATCTCTTGGAATTTTTCTTTGAGTCCATCTCTCTCATTTGTGTTTTTCATGTGTTTTATAATCTTTTGTTTTGTACTTGCATTCTATACAATCTTTGTTTTTTCTATTCTTATGTTTTTTTCATTCGTACCTTAATGTTCTTATATTTTCCATAGGACATCCAAACATCTATTTTGAGTAATTCTTGTGGTTTTATTTCCTATAAGATTCAACAAGTCATGCAATTCTATTTCCTGTAAGATTCAACATATCACGACATCCTATTCTTACTTTTTCCCCCGTTATGTGTTTTCCTTTGCCGCAATATATATAAAGTGAAAATATTTGTTATTTAATCCTGATGCAAAATAAATTTCACTCGCCATTGCTATACTAACTTATGATTAATAAGCCTGTAAGTTACAGAACTGAAGAAAACTCTGAATAATAATTGGGTGGGATAAGAATATGATCAGTAGCCGCCATTGACGATCACTAAGCTAGTGCAGTGTAATGGCAGGGATGCCAATGGACTCCATTATTACCACCAAAAATGGCAGCGATCCCTTCACCTTCACCTTCCATGCGCCATGAACGTTACAAGCTCATCGCCTCCTCACGCACTATATAACCACCGCACGCCGGCGAGCACTGCACCAGCAGCAGCAACAAACCCAACCAAGCAAGAACGTACGGACTCTAGCTAAGCTCGCTCACCAATGGCGTGCGCCGTGAAGCTCGTCGTCGTCGTCGCCGTGCTCTTCGCGGACGTCCTCCTCCTCCTTCTTCCCTTGCGGCGGCAGCAGCTGGAGGAGCTACAACTACGAGCACGACGAGCGTGCCGCCGCTGAAGGAGCGGCTCGGCGCGGCGTTCGACGGGATGGCGGCGGAGGGAGGAGGCGGGTGGATGATGGAGTGCTGGAGCGCGGTGACGGAGCTGGGGTCGTGCACGAACGAGATCGTGCTCTTCTTCGTCAACGGCGAGTCCTACCTCGGCCCGGACTGCTGCGTCGCCATCCGCACCGTCACGCGCCGCTGCTGGCCGGCCATGCTCGCCTCCGTCGGCTTCACCGCCCAGGAGGCCGACATCCTCCGCGGCTTCTGCGACGCCGAGCTCGCCGCCCCGCCGCCGTCCACCAACGCTTCTTCCGTCGCACCCGCTCGGGCGCCGGTGTCAGCATAGCGCCGCGCGCGCGCGCCGGCCAGTTGCTCGTTAGACACGCTCTCGATGTAATAAAATAAAGTAGCAAGTTTGCATCTCTGCTTTGCTTGAATTTGTCAGAGATTTGCATTTGCAAGTATCAAATAATCAAGTTTGATGGTTTATTAGAAATTTTCCTTTTAAAAAGTATGGTTTTGAGAACCTTTTCACCGTACATGAATATGAGATAATGGGTAAGTTAAACAAAATGAAGAGTTCAATTTACAGCCAAATCATCCTCTAGAAACATAGAGGCCAGCAATTTGTTTTTGGGCTAATGATAAGCTGAAATGGTTGGTGCAGTAACTTTATTTCTGCTAGTTTGTTTTAGACAATGGGGGTATTGATCTCATCCTCTACAGTCGTAAAAAAATATTGTAATGCATCAAGGGGCACATATGTACGACAGATCGTATATTATTATTATTATTATTATTATTATTATTTATTGGATACTTGTAATATCTGATGAAAAAACAACATATGAAAACATATTAAAATTGCTCTAAAAGAATAGAACAATATGGAGGAGGCACACCGGTGACAGCAATCTAGTGTTAGTTAAGAGGCGATCAGGCGAAGGCACGTACGTACACGGGCCATGTGCAGGGCAATGCAGACTTGGTGCAAGACAGATCATACATGTGCCCCACGCACTCATCACTCCTCCCCACCACATAGGTTTGTGCTGCTGCACACAATTAATCAAGACGCATCATATTGTAGGGCTAAAATTAAGCAATTAAGCTGATCTATATATCGACAATAATTAGTGGACCTAGTGGTTGCAAATATATGCATATACGTACTCGCATTGTTAAGAGAGTTTTTGAAATTTATATGTACTGCAAAATGCCATAATCTCCACAAGAGCCCCCGAGTCCTTTTCGCCGACGAGACCAGCCTCGCTTCAGACCAAAACAAAGACATGTACAGCCAAAAATCTCTTTGACCGAGTGCTTTTGGCGCCGAGTGATTTCATCATCTCTCCGCTCGAATCTTCCGAGCGGCTCCAAAGACTCCGTGGAAGGGCTGGAAAATATATAAAAATTCTCAAAATAAATATCTAGGTGCATCTCCCGATGCACCTAATTAGGTAGCCCCCGACTATGTGGTTAGTCAAAACAGTACTAAGCATATAGTCAAGAGCTATAAAAAATCATTCTCCCGTAGATGCTTAGCCTCAAGCCAGCAACTCATTACTCAAGCAAGCTTGTGCTTATCCGAGTGAACTTGCTCGAGTCATCTCGTAACAAATAACCCAATCAAACCTCATGGGTGAAAAGCACTCTGGGCAAGCCTCATGCTTATCCGAGTGGATCCGCCCGAGTAATCCCTAACAAATATTTCAATCGTCCCTCATGGGAAAACGAGTTCTTTCAATCATATGAAAAATATGACCAAGTTATTAAATAGCTTTTGCCATAATACTGGTCTCAATCTATAAAGATCTTCACCAAGGTGGAAAAAACAAAGATCGGCAAGATTTCCGACTAAATGCCAAAAACCAAATGTACTTTGTCAAGGCAAGGGCTATAAAAACTTATCCGCTTTGGCCACCTTCCAAGTTGCATCGTGCCGCCTTCTCATGAAGTCGCAAACCGCGGTATGAAAGGATTTTTAAAGGTATGTGGCACTTGACACGCGCATATTGCCGTAGCAAACCGCTTAAGCACATCCGCTAAGTCCCTAAGGACACGTGATCGGACCACACCTTAGCCGGTCGTAGATTCTCTTATGGGCTCTACCCACTACCGTTTAAAACCTAGCGCAACCCTCAAATCTTTCTATAAAGACGCGAGGTCGTCCCCGCCTCTTCGTCTTCCAAAAATTCCCCTTTTTGCAACACTGTTCACTCGCCCATCGCGGGAGAACCCTAGACTTGCGCGCTCCCAAATCCATCCATCAAGGAGCTCGCTCCGCGACATCCACTTCCGCAAGCCGCATCCCCCCACGCTCCTTTGTCAAAATCCGATTTTTTCCAAAGATCCACTTCCCACCAATCCCACTCTCATGGCGGAGGAAAAGAGGATTCCGTTCGACCAATGGGCCACCTCGATGTGAGGGAATCCACCCTCAAGGAGATGGTGAAGCACTCGCGTGCTTCCGTCAAAGGAACTTGTGGGATGGCGCCCGGCGGGCGGAGGACTTCCCGACCCCAAACACCGGTGAGCTCTGCTGCGTTTCACTTCCTTTTTCTATTGCGGGTTCAAACTCTCTTCCTACCTTCGAGTTCTTCCTGGGGCTTTGGATTACTATGGGCTTCATCTCTATCATCTCGAACCCCAACTCAATGCTTCACATAGCTCTCTTCATTCACGTGTGTGAAGCCTTCCTTAGCATTCTACCCCACTTCCATCTCTTCCGTCGCATGTTCTATCTCAAACCTCATCCGAACAAGGATCAACCTTAAGGCGTCGTTGGCGGGCAGCCTCTCCGCGGATCTCTCCGCAAAGATTACTTTTCTCTCCCTTTGAAGTCTTCCAACAAGGGATGGCACGCTGGTCAATTCTATATTAGCAACCTCGAACCCCTCCCCGCGCAAATTTCGTCGTTTGCCTTCCCCCGTCCCCAAGCCATCTTGAGCACCGTCCCGTAGCCTCAGATTGGGATGAGGCCAACGAGCTACTCAAGATCCCGCGATGAAAAGAGAGGCCTTCGAGGGGGAACATCACTCCAAGCACTTTATCAGTGTCGTCACCGGCGCCGATCAAGGAACTGGCCAAAGCCGCCTTCGAGTATGAAGGGACGGACCCTAACCTGGAAGATCCAGATCCACCCAAGTACGAAATCTTGAAGATCCGATGTACAAACTCTTCTCGCCCTGGGATTGCAGCTGAGCGGCCCTCATTCTCGCCTGGGCCTTCCTTCAAGATCCACCGACTCCTCCTCCTAGTTTCGACTGGTTGCTTCCATAGTATCTTTCAATCCCGACAACTTGTTTCTTAACACCGTATTTCTTTCTTCCTCGCAGAAAACGCCTATCTCCTCCAAGCCATACAAGGTGTCTCATGACGTACGCGCCGCATCGCCCCCGCCAAGAAGCGGTCAAGGATCAAGATCCAAGGCAACCTGGGCCGGGAAGCGGGCGGCAACCGAGCGAAGACTCGAACAAGCGCGCGAGCAAGAGGAGGCCGATTATAGAGGACTCCTGATGACGACGTCCCAGCTCCTCCCACCGAGACCCCACCTTTGAGACGATCGCGCGCCGGCGCCAAGATCCGCCATTATCCAGTATGATCTCGAAACCGAAGTCCGAACTCTTTTGTTAAGAACTTCTCTTTATCTTTACCCCGTATTTATTTTCACATGAGGCCCTCAGACATAGATCCTGCCGGAAGGGGTGAAGGGCCGACTCCAGCCGCCGCTCCCGAGGTGCCAAGGCCAGCAGAGCCAAAGCCCCGGAGACCGCAACCGAGTGCGAGCGCTCCGGGGAAACAACCTTCGCCTCCAAAGAAGGATGCCCCGAGGAAGGAGCCCCCGGCCGCCAGTCGGGATATCCTGACTGGAAACCAGTCAACGGCCGGAAAACCCAAGGTCGCGTGCTCAAGTGCCCTCGATCGGGAGTCACTCAACAAGCAGAGTCAAGAAGAAGACCATTTCACTGCTCCACCTAGGCAAGCGGCCACCAAAACCGGTGAGACTTGTTTCGAAGCGCTCTTTTACTCTTTCAATTTAAATCTTTCATGTCTTCATTTGTCCTTCTCGTTTGCTGCCCACGTGAGAGGAGATCCCCAAAGCTGCGCCCCTCTCGAGACCTGGGTTCCCCCGATTAGGATCGAGTGGCGAGACTGAAGGCGAGACGTGGCATCATCCTAGACTGCAAGCCGAAAAGATGAAAGGGATGCCCTTGTCGAGAGTCTCAACGGCTGCCCTGTTACGCTCAATGTAAGCCTTTGTCTCTCTCTTTAATTACGTCATTGTCGTTTTCAATCGGTCACTCTTCCCACATCAAGCGTAAGGAATATTGCCGCTCTATGGCAAAATCTGAGGTGCCTGAGAAGTTGGTTCCCCCACCGAACTCCCTGTAGAGGACGTTCAGCCGACAACCGAAGGTCATCAGAGGAGGCCGCATCTGGGAGGCGGCTTTAAGGAGGGAGATCGCAGTAACCGGGAGGCGAACCTTGACCTCCGAGGATCAATCGGGAGTAAACCCGCCTTTCCAAGTTTCTTCATGATTCTCATATTGATCTTGTTTGTCTGACGGCTTCTTTTGTTGTAGAAAATTCCTCTGAGGTCCATTCACTCCAAGTCCAGCCTTGAAGCTGGCCAACCTTGACAAGGCCGAAATGGAGGACGAGTTTGAAGGTAGCCTTCTTTGAAGTAAAACTTCTTGTGTTGCTTTATCTCCGAGTGTTTTGAATGACCTCGGACTTTTTGGCAAACTTACAAGGTAAAGACCCGAGCCCAATACGACGTCTTGCTTGGGCGGATCAAACGGCGATTACCTAGATACGGGAAGAGGTCGCCAACGCCGCCACGCCGATCTTGCCGTCCTTGTTCGATCAAGGAGTTGGGACCTACGCTTGCCTGAGCCGATCGAGATATTTGACAAGCCGTGGGCCGGCTCCCAACCGATATCCGGCCAATATCACCGGGCAACAAGATGAGGGCTGGTCAACTAGCTCTTGCTGCGCATCAAGTCCCTTTACCCCGAGTGGATATCCATTCAATGGAAGGCTTTGTCGACGGACGATTTTACTTGATGAGCGTGCCTTGGACATGCTAAGCGAGGTATGCAGAAGCGCCAAGAAGATATCCTTGATGTAGTAAATAACTTCAAGATTTGATCTCGTCTTTCGACTTTGTCTTGTAAATGTCGCATATTCGTAACATTCTCGATGTGACTTGTGATATTTTTAGTTTATTTATGCTAATGCCTTGATTCGAGCTTTTGCGTGAAATTTCTTGAGTAGTTTTCGTCCGGCCGTCATCAAACCTAGGCTCGATTAGGTCACTGAAACTCTCTACTCCTTAGACACCGAGCTCGAGTCGAAGGATATTAAACAATGATAAACCAAATTATGCACAAAAGTTGATGAGGAAAACTTGAGCTTTATTGACATGTGTACAGCCCCCGACTGCTAACTCAAAAAGTCATCTTGCTTGAGGTTGGCAGTCAAGGAAAACATAAGGCCTTGGTCAGATTAGGCATAAAATCGTCGAAGATGCTCGATGTTCCAGAGTTCTCCACCATAGACCCGTCTTCGCGCTTTAGCCGATATGCACCTGTCGAGTCACTTCAGCTGATTATGTACGGTCCTTCCCATAAGGGAGATAACTTGTGTCGATCTTTGGTGGTCTGGATCTTGCGTAGGACCAGGTCGCCAACAATGAAAGCTCGTGCTCGCACGTTGCGACTGTGGTACCTTCTAAGCCCTTGAAGGTATTTGGCCGAATGGATGAGGGCCGCCTCACGGGCCTCTTCCAATCTGGGCGAGGTCATCCACCTGGCCGGGGTCATAGCGCTCATCGTTGAAGTCGCTGGACCCGTGAGGGACTCATACTCCATCTGCATTTTAAGTACAACATGGCTTCGCGCCATAGACCGTAAAGAAAGGAGTTTGGCCGTGAGCCCGACTGGGTATGGTTCTGCAGCGACCATAAAACCGAGGAAGTTCTGGACCCACTTGCCGGCGTAAGGATTTAGGCTGGTCAAACGCGCCTTGATGCTCTGGAGGAGCATGCCGTTGGCTCGCTCGACTTGTCCGTTGCTTTTGGGGGTGAGCTACTGATGCGTAGCAGATCTTGATTCCGGTCTTCGCAGCACTGTTGAAGATGCCTCCCGTGAATTGAGTTCCATTGCTCGGTTATGATTCTATTTGGGATGCCGAAGCGGTGCACGATGTTGAGGAAAAGTCTCGTGCTTTGTCAAGCCAAAGTGATTGTGGCGACTCGCTTGGCTTCAATCCACTTGGAGAACTTGTCGATTGCGACGAAGAGGTGTGTGAATCCTCCCGGAGCCTTTTTGAAAGGGCCAACCATGTCCAGCCCCATACCGCGAACGGCCTGTGAAAGTGGGATTGTTTGAAGCCTGGGCCGTGACATGGCTTTGTCTGGCGAAGAATTGGCAGCCTTCGCAGGTTCGTACGACTTTATCCGCGGCTGAGACCGCGTGAGCGAAGAAACCTTGCCTCGTAAGCTTTGCCGACTAGAGTGCCTGCCAGCCAATGGCTCCCGCATATGCCCGAGCGGATGTCTTGAGTAGTCTGCTTCTTCTGGGTGTGATGCACCTCATTAGAATTCTGAGGGGCTTCTCTTGTATAGATCGGAGTCAACCATGACGTATGCTTGGCAACGACGCCTGTGACGCGCTTCGCTTCATCCTTTGGCCATCCCAAGGCTCTGCCATGGTTAAGAATTTGATGAGCGGCGTCCTCCGGGGCCTAAGATTTGGCCATGGCGACTCTGCTCATGGCTTGCTCAGGTGAGAGTTGTCTTTGCCGTGATGGT